>JBBGZY010000931.1:510000-1710000 GCA_037952925.1 Lithobates clamitans | reverse complement strand
TGATTGGCTTTTCACCTAATTTTAGACTTTTTTTACTTTCTAGTTTACTTTTCATTTTTGTTTTCACACAGTAGGCACCAAGCAAGCACCATGTCATGTTACCACATCATGCACCACCTCATTCACACTATCCTCCACCACATAATGCACTCCTCTCCATTTAGGCCATCGTTGTTGTTTTTGTTTTTTTTTGTTTTTTTTGTTTTTTTTGTTTTTTTTCCACACACACCCTTCCCCCTCTTTTTCACCCATTTCATCCTTCTTATTTACCTATCCATTATAATAGACCTACCATACCACTGCATTGTTGGATCACACGATCATTAAATTTTGTCGATTACATTTATGGGATGGAATCAACATCTCAATATATTTACATAGTAAAAATCCTATCCAACGCCAGTCTCCACATAGACAAATTGGAAACACTCAGTACATTACCAAGTTAATTATTAAACTTCCTCTAACTAATACATGGCTATTCTTGGGTTTCTGTTGCAGGTGTGGGCTCCTCCCCCTCATCTCCCCTCCCCCCCCCTCCCGGGGGGTGCGCTAAGTGTGGCTCCTTGTAAGCCCCCTGAGGCTGGCTCTCCTGGGAGAGTGAGGGTGGCCCCCCGAGCCCTCCGGTGTTTCCATTGGCCCTCAGCACATATCCTGGACTAGAGAACACCCATTCCACCACTTAGCGGTAAAGACTCATTATCTTGGTTTAATCCAAGTGATGCACAATAATATATATATTTATCTATTTGAATTTAATTTATGTAATTCTTTTTTAGATCCAACTGTCCCCCTGAAGAGACCATATACAGGTCGAAACGCATCGGGGCTTGCTATTTATGTAACATTATGTAACCTAACCATGTGTATTAATATGTGTTTGTTACTGCACTGGGGAATAAGATGTGTGTTACTGTACCAGATGATTCTCTATACTGTACTTCAAACCATGATATTGGATAAAACTTTTTATACATACATTAAGAACTTCCTTTCATTATGTGCATTGCTGTTTTAAAGCCCCATGGGAAAAATAATTTTTCTTTAATAAAGCACAACTATACTCACCTTGGATCCAGCAATGCTGCATCCTGGAGGTACTGCCAGCCACAGACATCTTTGGGTGGCTGGCTTCTGGGTCTTGATCACCAGCCGCTTTTGTTGGTTGGGCACGGGTGACATCATTCCCACAAATGCTTAGGAATGCAGTCAGCTTCGGCAGTACTGAATTTTTTCAGTTAAATGTGCATGCCTGTTCACCTATTTTGTTTTAGCAGAAGTTCCACTTTAAGGCTGGGTTTACATCTATGCGAATTGGATGTGGGTGTCCCCGCATCCAATTCTCAAGACAGGAGATTGTGACTGGCTCTCTATGGAGCCAGTCTACATACCTCCATAGCGGCTGCCAAGCGGCTTGCACAGGAACGCTGTGCATCTTTGGCTCTGTTTCATGGCCAAATTCAAGCAAAAATTCGGCCCTGATTTGTCCCTTAAAACGGAGAACAGGGACGCACCGGACCCCTGCTGCGAGCCGCATCCGTCGATGGTGTGAACCCAGCCTAAATTGTATATCCAGTCAAAAAAAAAAAAAATAACAGGAAGTGATGGAAAATTTGCAACAGGGACATAAACAGCAATATTAGGTTGACAGGAGTTCTTGATTAAAATAAATAAATATATTTTTGTTTTTAATATTGTTGGAGGTGTGCCCTCATTTCTGTCTCCAGTGGAAAACCAGATAGCACTAAAAATGTAGAGAAACATAAAGTATCCTGAAGCACTACAAGGGACTGTCCTATAAGATTGGATGTAATTGTAAAGTAAACAATCTGTGGTTGATAATGATCAAACTCAGTGCAGCCGACACAACACTAGAATAACGTGGAACAAACAAAAAGAACTATAAGCAGTGCTCTATGAGTAAGATCCAAAGTGTGGTAGTCATAAAAACAGGCACTTGTAACCATGGAATGGTGATCCAGCAATGTTTATTTCATCATAGATATAGTGAGCTGATACAAAGTCTAAAAATAAAAGTCTAAAATACAGCTGGAAAACAGGTGTAAAAACAAGGATGTGATGAACAGATAGAAGTTATTCAACGTTACCACAGATGACCTTGGATGGGGAAGAGGGGTTTACAGACATCCAGAGGGCTCATTGGTGTCACATGGGGGGGCGCCAATGCCTATGTTGAAGAGGATGAAAAAATGGTCTCAAGGAGCCCAGAGGCTGTAGTAGATGGTGATATAGCCGGTTCCAAGATGGATGAAGCTGTTACGAGAGGGAGGAGAGAGGGCTGTGTATATCCAGACTGGTAAGGTGTAAGGTTGCTTGGATGTGGCCAAAACACTGGGCTCAGCTGGTCAGACCACTCAGTGATGACGCCACAACTAAGGAGAACCGAAGGAGCCAAGCAGAGCCAAGAGCAACCAATGCGCCTGGAGTGACGTCAGTGCTGCGCCAGAGACAGAGGAAGGGAGGTCTGTGGTCAGCTTGTGGAAAGCAAGCTTTGCTGTTGCTGTGACTTACATGTTTCACACACGTGTGCTTTGTCAAAGTCATGGCGAGGACGGCAACAAGCACTATTTAACCACTTCAGCCATGGAAGGATTTGCTCCCTTCCTGACCAGGCCATTTTTTTGCGATGCCACTGCATCGCTTTAACTGACAATTGCACGGTTGTGCGATGTTGTGCCCAAACAAAATTGATGTCCTTTTTTTCCCCACAAATAGAACTTTCTTTTGGTGGTATTTGATCACCTCTGCATTTTTTATTTCTTGCGCTATAAACAAAAAAAGAACAACAATTTTGAAATGATAGTGTTTATATCAAGCTCTTCGTTGAGGCCCTGTGGCGATAAAGAACCCATCATATAATCCAAAAAGTTTCCCCCCTGCAAAGGAGGGAAAATCTCTCATTATCAGTGAACGTGCCTCTGGGAATGGCCTCAATAGCAAATACCATGAGGCATTTGATGTCTCTGTTATATCTCTGCAGAAAATGACGTGGGAAGCTATGCTGGTCACATACATTTTTAATGAACCTATCATGTTCATTAACTTTTGTTCTCAATGTGCGTATAGTGCGCCCCACAAATAAAAGATTACATGGGGTGGTAGTAGTAAGACATGGCCGAGTAGAGACGTGTTTTCACAAAGCTTCCGGTCTCTTCTCACCCATCTTGGCTAATATAGCTATACTTTTACAGAATGCTCGCATCTAAGAAGCGGACCTACAGAAAGAATAAGAAGAAGAACAGCCCAGCTTCTAATACCCCCGCTATAGAAGATTTTCAGAGACTTTTTGGCAGGTCACGCTCCGGCTCTCCGGAACTTAAGATGGCGGAGCTGCAGAGCATGGCGGATCCCGGCCCTTCGGAGAACTCTAGGAGCCCGATCATATATCCCAGCTCCCCCGGATCAGCTGCAACAGACCTGGACAGAATCCCATGTCTACCGATCATGCTCGGGGCAGACGCGGAACTGAAGGCCCTCTTACAGTCTCTTCCGACGAGAGCTGACATCGTGGCCCTGGTGGGAAGAGTTGAGGCAGCTCATAGGAAGGAGATCCGAGCAGTGAAGCAAGAGGTACAAACGTTAAGCACACGTTTAATATCGGGTGAAACCTCCCTTGCGAACCTAAAACAGAGAGTTACGACCCTGGAATCCCGACAGGGTGTCCAAGCTGCCTCTGCCATAGAACTACAACTTCGCATGGAAGAAATGGAGGACCGGAGCCGTAGGAACAATTTGCGGCTCCGGGGTCTTCCAGAGGCAACGGGCCAGGCGGACTTGCTTGCCACAGTGACGGATATCTTCCGGAGGGTGACAGGGGACCATTTACCTGAGCGAATTGAAGTTGATCGAGTTCATAGGGCTCTGGGCCCCCGCTCGTCAGACCCATCTAGACCCAGGGATGTGATATGCCGCCTGCACCACTACATCCATAAGGAAGCTATAGCCCGTGGGGCCTGGGAGACGGGAGAACTTGAGTTCGACGGTGCTACCGTGAAGCTGCTACCAGACATCTTGAGGCCAACACTACTCCGACGAGCCATCTTGAAACCTCTTTTGGATTTGGCCAGACGCTGCAATGCCACTTATCGCTGGGGCTTCCCGATATCGGTTACCTTCCAAAGAGAATAAAATTCCTTTCTTTTGCACTCTCCAGATTCCCTGCCAGCCTTGTTTGACTTCCTGGGAACGGATCCGATTGCCATCCCCAATTGGCTGGACTACCTCCCACGAGCTACAAGCTGCTTAAACACACAGAGGAACCAAACACTGAGACCGCAGCGACCGCAAAGACACGGGCGAAGACCCCGCTCCCTCTCTCAGGATGATTTATGAGAAGTGTGAGTAGTCTTTTGTGTCCCTTTTACGCCACTACTTTGACATTCACATTACACAGTGAAACCTAACATATATGTTGATATGGGACCCAATATGGAACAAGACTAAAACATCTTCCCTAAGTAATTCCTGTGTCCTATCACACAGTGCCTTGGATCACACTGCCTGACTGGAACGTTATCTGATAAGAGACAGGCACCAATTCATTTGATCCCATCCTTTACCATCACACGAGACATAGTGACACTGTCTCGGATCTTACTTCCAGCCAGTCGTAGCCGAGATTATTAATGGGTGCCTACTTGGTTATTAATTACCTGGATCTCACATCCCTGGATGGGTAAGATCGTTCAGGTTTCAGTACTTTTTGTTGCTGGCACTTGCCGTTAGAGACTTTCGCTACTTCACTTTTTTTTACTTTACTAAAATCCTATCTTGCAGGGCCATAGCTCACACTGCTTTGCTGAAATAATACCTGACAAGATAGAGGTACTGCTACGATTGAACCTATCCTTAGTCATTACATGGAGCATTGTGACCCTGGGATTATTTTAGTTCCATGTCAATTACGGCCAGGAGTATTATTGCGTGTCTAGTCAGTTATAAACTACCTGGAACTCATGCTCCCAAAAGGGAAAATACGGATATGTTTCACATACCAACAGCAGTAGTGCGGACTGTGAACTGTTTTCCCGGTCTGTACAGTCCGTTGGTACCTGTTGTTAATTGAGCAGCAAGGAGAAACTCTTGACTCAAAGGAGTAGATCATCTTTATATACACGTCTATGTCCTGCCTTGCAAAGGAATGTTTTGGGGAGATATGTTAATTTCCTTAGATACCTAGTTTAGAGTGGGGCCCCGAGTCCACTTAGGTGCACTCGGACTAGCACATGTGAGATCTCCAGAATTTACAGCTGGGGGGCGGGGATATGATGGGGAATGTCATATCATCTATATATATATGTAGTTCTGCCGCTCTGTGCATGGTGGAGTCTGGTTGCGAGTTTTACTAGATCCACCATTCCATGAGCCTCTGTCACGGGACTCCTACAACATGACCCCGTGGTCTTGGTTTGAGGGGGACTGGATTTCTGCCTAACAGTTCCTAACAGTTCCGACATGCCGGACAGAGGGTTCGTCCGCCGCGCCCTACTTTAGAGCCTCATTTGATGCCCGAAGGTTGCGGAGGGAATCATCGGGACAATTTCATGTGGGAAATGCACACTCTCCTCAGTTAAAAATATATGGTTTCCGTTCTGTTAGATATAATAATATAGTATCTGCTTCTCATGTTTGTCCGAGATGGGTGGGAGACCCGGGACCTCATCTACGGGCACTGTTTACCAACGCTCCACATAGGCCAGTGCATGCACCCGAGGTTAAGGTGTTGTATGCACTCTAAGTAAATTAGACTTATTTGTTTAGTTTGAATATTTAGGAGTGACCATTTGGCTGTTTTTCCACAGTCACTGTCACTGTATTTTACAACCCTACACTACTTTTATTTTTTCTTTTCTTTTGCTGCTCCCTTCCCCCCCCCTTTTTTTCTTTTTTTTTCTTTCTCTTCTTTCTACACGACCTTGGTGAGGTCTCTACTACTTCCCCTCCCCCTCTTTTTTCCTTACCTGAAGACATGGCGGTTGACGCTATCAAGGTAACATCCCTTAATGTTAAGGGCTTGAATACTCCCGAGAAAAGACGCATACTGCTACATGACCTTAAAAAATCAAATACAGATATTGCCTTCATACAGGAGACGCATTTTAAAACTAACAAATCCCCTGTGCTTCAGAATAGATCCTTTCCCACGAGTGTACCACTCTACGAACTGCAATTCCAAATCTAGAGGGGTATCAATTTTGATCTCCAATAGGTTGCCATGGCACTGCCAGGAAGTATTAGCAGACACAGAAGGGAGATTTTTGTTCCTTAAGGGACGGGTGGGTGAAATACAGTTCACATTTGCAACTTTATATGCCCCTAACGAACATCAGGATAGCTTCATCAAACGTACTGTTGAGAAGCTGATCGACTACAAAGAAGGCCAGCTAATACTAGGGGGGGGCTTTAATGCACCTCTGACCCCCACAGTAGACACCTCCTCCGGTACCTCCTCTTACCCACATTCGCATCGGAAACGTATTACGCAAACCCTACATAAAGCTCACCTGATTGATGTTTGGAGACTTCAACACTCAGGTGAGAGGGACTATACCTTTTATTCATCCCCACACAAGGTATACTCCAGGATCGATCTCTTTCTAATGCCCCACGACCAGCTTCACCTGGTGAGCACTACAGCGATAGGCCAGATCACATGGTCGGACCATGCTCCGGTGCATCTCACATACAATCTTACTATGAGACCTTCACCTAGATCCCTCTTCTGGCGATTAAATGAAAGTCTTCTACAAATACCGGAGGTACTGGAGGATGTGACCAAGGAGATAGATTTATATTTCAGAGAGAACGATATACAGGACTGTGATCCGGGAATATTGTGGGAGGCCCATAAATGTGTCTTACGCGGGATACTCATTAAACATGGGGCAAACATTAAAAAGGAACAAAATGCACAACTGGCCAGACTACTCTCCGAGTTAGCCAAAACAGAATCACAACATAAACATCTCCCTACTCAACAGCTTGAGACGAAGTTGGGGACTTTACGTACTCAAATTACAGACTTATTACTCTATAAAGCAAAGGCCTCCTTACAATTCTGTCGCAAGATGTCTTATGAGTCCGGAGATTAATGGCGTAAACTTTTAGCCAAGTCAGTCAAAGAACTCAAAACCTCATCATACATCCCGCAGATCACCTCTCCAGACGGTCTAAAGGCTACTCTACCGACACAAATAGCAAAGGGATTTGAGGTCTTCTATTCAGAACTATACAATCTCCCCAGCTCCACCTCCAATCAGACTAACATAGATCAGTATATTTCGGACTCCCAAATCCCCTCACTATCAGAGGAAACCCAGAAGCTATTAGACGAACCAATTACCCTAGAAGAACTACAAATAGCGGTGAACTCCATGAAAATAGGTAAAGCCCCAGGCCCGGACGGATACACGGTCCAATATTATAAGACCTTTCTATCAGTTTTAGGCCCTCGCTTGGTGACATTTTTCAACACTCTAGGAGCCGGGTCCAGTTTCCCCAGTGAAACTCTTAAAGCCCATATCTCTTTGATACACAAGGAGGGGAAAGATTCAGGTCTCTGTGGCAGTTACAGACCCATATCCCTTTTAAACGTGGACCTCAAATTATTTTCGAAAATAATAGCATCCAGGTTAGCTCAACATCTTCCCTCCCTGATTCACCTAGACCAAGTAGGGTTCATACCAAATAGAGAAGCGAGGGACAATACCATCAAGGTCCTCAACCTCGTTCAAGCAGCACAGTCAAACAAAATTCCTAGCGTATTTGTTAGTACAAACGCCGAAAAGGCCTTTGACAGGGTGAATTGGGACTACATGTTCTCGGTTCTCCGTCATATTGGCCTAGGAGATAGGATGTTAAAATGGATTAGCAGTATATACTCGAACCCGTCCGCTCAGGTGAAAGTTAATGGACTACTCTCAAACCCCTTTCCCATCAGAAATCGCACGAGACAGGGGTGCCCTTTATCTCCCCTCCTTTTTGCCCTCTCCCTCGAACCCTTTCTACGTACTATTAGATTGAACCCGGACATAACTGGCCTCCATATTGGTAACCCACTGCAAAATATCAGCATATGCTGATGACCTTCTGTTCTCCCTAACAATTCCTAGAATTTCTCTTCCAAACCTTATGCAAGAATTTAAAACCTATGGGGAAATCTCTCATTTAAAGATAAACCTCTCTAAGTCTGAGGCAATGGGCGTAGCGGTTCCCTCTCCCACCCTTCTTGATCTCCAGTCAAGTTTCAGATTCAGATGGACTGAAACGGCACTTAAATACCTAGGTAGGAATATCCCTCCTGATATCACACAAACATTCGATCTGAATTTCCCCCCCTTGCTTACAATGACCCGGGCCCTATTGGACAAATGGCATACAGGCTTTCACTCCTGGTTCGGGAGATGTAACCTCCTTAAAATGAGTATCCTACCAAAATTCATCTATCTTATTCAAGCCTTACCGATCCATATACCACCCCTCTTCTTTAAACAGATTCATGCACTCTTCACCAGGTTCGTGTGGGCGCATAAAAGGCCCCGTATACATCGAACGCAGATGATTCTTCCCAAACAACATGGGGGATTAGCACTACCTGACATACATTTATATTATCTAGCCTCACATTTAGGTTGTATACTGGATTGGAGGAGAAATGGTAAATACAAATTGTGGGTTCAGCTGGAGCAGTCTCTATCTAATATACCATTGGGGAGAGCACTTTGGTGCTATGAGGATCTTCCCCACATGTTGAAATCACACCCACTCATAGGGACTACTTTGAGGAATGGCCACCAAAGTGCTCCCCCCACATCGATTACGTCAAAAAATTCCCCTCTTTATCCCATACTGGGTAACCCAAAGTTTGTCCCGGGCATGTGCTCGATGGAATTCTCTTCTCTAAAAAACAAGGGTAGAGTCTGTGCAGCTGGGTTCGTTTCTGGTGGGAAATGGCCAACCATCTCAGACTTATGTAACTCAGCAGGGGTGTATCATCTCCCCTTCTGGAAAGCAATACAATTACATCATTTCCTTCACTCTCTCTCCGATCCGCAAGACTTCACTCGGGAGCTAACGCCATTTGAAGCCCTTTGCTCAGAGGACACTCCGC
The DNA here is from genome assembly GCA_037952925.1 of Lithobates clamitans. Classification (NCBI taxonomy): domain Eukaryota; kingdom Metazoa; phylum Chordata; class Amphibia; order Anura; family Ranidae; genus Lithobates; species Lithobates clamitans. Next base: position 1,700,870 of record JBBGZY010000931.1, on the reverse strand, counting down.
TTGCCCATATCCTGTCCCAAACATATTTGTTACTGATCTCACCTACGACACAACCACATCTATCCTGTCTGGACAGGTGGGAAAGGGATCTAGGCTGCACACTCTCACCTACACAGAGGCAACGTATTATCACCCTCTCCCTCAGATCGTCGCTTTGCACTAAAATACAAGAAACTAATTTCAAATTACTTACACGCTGGTACTTGACTCCCTCCAGACTAAGGAAATGTTTCACGACTGCATCTGGACAGTGCTGGTGATGCTCGGGGGGAGAGGGAACTTTGATTCATATCTTTTGGTCCTGCCCAGAACTTCTGGGGAAATGTCAGACGTATCACCCAGAGGTTCACCGACTACGTTATCCCAGATGATCCCGCATTTTTTCTCCTTCACCTCTCCTCGGTACCCATCAAGACATACAAAAAGTCACTGGTACGCCATCTACTCAATGCTGCAAAGGGATGTATTCCCCTCTTGTGGAAACAATCCCTTCCCCCGACCATAACATTATGGTTGAGGAGAGTAGAAGAAATTAAGAAAATGGAAGATTTGATTTTCACTGCACAACATAAACAATAGGTATATAAGCAGACTTGGGATAATTGGAATCTTTTTATCTTTTCTGACGAGGGTCAAAACCTCTTGAGCTCCTAATCCTCTTCTTGATACCCACTGGGATTGTACTCCCACCCCCCCTGAGATAATTAATAAACTAAAAGACCGCCATGTCTTCTTTCCCCCTTCCCTGCCCCAAATCCTATTCCCCTGCTCTTCCATTCCCCTCCCCCTCCTCTCCCTCTTCTTCATACTTTTACTTTTTCCTTTTCATTTTCTTTTCTCCGCTATCTTATTGTTTTTTGTTTTTTTTTTCTGGTTTCTCTACCCTAGAGGAAAATGGAAAAAGTAGGTGAGGATTACCCCAATAATATGTTGCTTTTAGTAAATATTGTTTGTCATACAGTGTACTTACTTCACCAGAACTCAATACATGTTCTAGAGCTTCATGTTAACCTGCATAGAAGGTTCTATACTAAAAACTCTTTTGTATCGCTCTTTGTAAATGCAAACGTAACTTGACTTGTATTTTTGTTAATGTTTGTATAATGGGGCCCTCACTCCGGTTTGGAGTTGAATAAACTTTATATTTGAAAAAAAAGATTACAGGGACACCGTAGAACATAAACAACAAAATCAGTTGAACAGGTAATGAATTGTTGAATCTGAAAATTGTTACCCTTGTTGGTCGTAATATTGGAGGAGCCATGCGTTATAAATTGACAGGTAAGGCATACTCTCTTGTGGCATTGGAAGATGCCTATCCTATGGTCGAAATCTTATATCAAACAGAGGTTTCTTATTAGGGGTGTGCAGTTTGCTTAAGGCTAAAATATTTTTTATTGTGCGGGCCTTTCTGACAGTGACTTGTGGAATCGAAGGCAATGTGGGAGATGGTCAAGTAATAGGCTTTTGTAGTGTTTAAAAATGGTGTTGGAAATGGATCTATGCTTATTATTATATGTGGACACAAATTTGACAGCATTCTTTTCCTGCCTGTTGACATCTGTCTTTGGTTTTTCGGACAAGCCCATCTGGGAGATAAAGGCTTCTTGGACTAACTCTGCAGGGTAACCTTTTTATTCAAATTTCCTCATCATCAAATTTCCCTGTGCAGTATAGTCTTCCACTTTGGAACAATTTCTTCTTAACCTTTCAGGATGTTCTTCTTCCATATTGAAGGATGACAGCTGTCAAAGTGAAGTTAGGAATTCCCACGTGTGGGTTTGGTATGGTTTCTGGTAAGGATGACCTGTTGATCGTGAAAGTCCACAAAGACTAACTCCTTGGGGTCCAACACATGTGTAAAGGATAGGTCCAACATGTTGGCATTATAATGGGCCACAAAGAAGTAAACACATCAGGGCCACCGCTCCAAATGAGCAGGACATTGTCAATGTACCTGCCATAAAAGACAATGTGTTTGGCAAAGGGATTGTTGGTTCAGATGTGCCCCTCCTCCCAGTAGCCCATAGTGAGGTTGGCATATACCGGGGCGAAATTTGCCCCCATAGCTGTCCCTTTGCGCTGTAAACAAAATGTATCCAGGAAGGTAACGTAATTATGTGTTAAACAAAATTCAATAATATCGAGCAAAAACTCTGATTGTTTGGAATTTATATCACCATGCTTGATGAGAAAGTATTGCACTGCTGTTAGACCTACCTCATGGGGTATTGATGTACACAATGATGCAATGAAGGAACCTGGCAAACCTTAGATTGTAAAAAGAAGTCAAGGCAGACCGACAATCCACTAGTAAAGCTATTCGTACTAGCTATTATTGGTCTTCCTGGGGGGTTGGTCAAAGCTTTGTGGACTTTGGGAAGATGGTAAAAATAAGGGGTGCTGCAAATGGGTTGAAGCAAAAACCGTCTTTCTTGTGAACTCAGCACTCCTACCCTCCAGGCTTCATCAACCAAAGCTTTAGAATCCAATAAGTATTTCAGAAGAGGATCAGATGGGAGTTTAACCCCTTTCTGACCAGCTGCCACAGTTATACTGCAGCAGGTTGGCTCCCCTGCACGAGCCATCGTAGCTCTACGTCAGATCTTTAAGACACTTTTGCACGCCCGCAGTGTGTCTCCGGAGCCGATGCGTGTGCCCAGCAGGCGTGATGAGCACCCGAGCACCCGCGATTGCTCTTGACAGAGCAAGAACCAGGATCTGTGTGTGTAAACTCACAAATCCTGGTTCTCTCAGGGGAGAGGAGACAGATTGTATGCTCCTACTAAGCAGGAACACCGCCTGGTCTCTTCCCCTAGTCAGTCCCATCTCCCCACAGTTAGAACACACCTAGAGAACACAGTTAAGCCCTTGATCGCCCCCTAGTGTTAACCCCTTCCCTGCCAATGACATTTATACAGTAATCAGTGGTTATTTTTAGCTCTGATCGCTGTATAAATTGGTCCCAAAAAGTGTCAAAAGTGTCCAATCTATCTGCCGCAATGGCACAGTCACAATAAAAATCGCTGATCACTGCCATTAATAGTAAAAAAAAAATAATAAAAATGCCATAAATCTATCCCCTATTTTGTATAGCTATAACTTTTACGCAAACCAATCATTATACGCTTATTGTGATTTTTTACCAAAAATATGTAGAAGAATACATATCGGCCTAAATTGATGAAGAAATTAGTTTTTTTTTAATTTTTGGATATTTATTATACCAAAAAGTACAAAATATTGTGGGTTTTTTTTTTAAATTGTCACACTTTTTTTGTTTATAGCGCAAAAAAAATATCCGCAGAGATGATCAAATACCACTAAAAGAAAGCTTTATTTGTGGGGAAAAAAGGACATTAATTTTGTTTGGGTACAACGTTGCATGACCACGCAATTTTCAGTTAAAGCGACGAAAGTGTCGTATCGCAAAAAATGGCCTGGTCAGGAAGGGGTCAAATCCTTCTGGGGCTGAAGTGGTTAAGTGTTGGTATTGGCCAAAAGTCAACGAGCTTCCTGAATATATTATATATATTGTTTTGTCAAATGTGGAGGGGGTTGAGCTTAATGTGGACTTACCTTTTTGTATTTTGCCCAAATAATCAATAAAGTAGGAGTCAGAAGATGTTATAAAAGACACATTTACATTACAGTGATGTTCTTTTTCAATCTGTTCCAGAAAAGCAACAAGTAGAATGGACTTTTTTCTATTAGCTCAACTGCTGAGGTTCCGCCTATGTGCATCTGGGAAGCTCACTAGTGTGTTATTAGAGATGCACTTATAAATATGGGGACTAGACACAAGAGCGAGAGGCTAGATAAGCTTTCTAATTTTGGCATTTAAAAAAGTGCATTTATTATTTTTTGTTTTGGGAGCCCATAAAGCATTGCTTCAGTAATCAGCAGATCACTGATGCCATGCAGGTCTCCTGCAGATCTGTCAATATATCTGCTTGCTCGTACCTCGTATGAGGAAGCCGATAGATTCTGACAGAAAGACTCAATGAACTACAACAGTGCTCACAACACCGTGGTAGTTGATTAAAAAATTACAAGCCAACAGCCCCCAAGGTTGCCCGACCTTGTAATTTCCATTCACAGAGGACCGTGAATGAGTGACATGGCCGGGTTGGCAGAGCTCCATATGGCAGCCTCTTTTTTGAATTGGGGCCGCAGACACGGGGAGAAAATTCCCGGTCTGCTGTCACAGCAGGACATCTGTGGGGGGGGAGTTGGGGCGTGAGTGCCGCTGCATTCATACCATGCTACATGTTACAGTGCCTTGCAAAAGTATTCACCACCCTTGGTGTTTTGTTGCCTTACAACCTGGAATTAACATGGATTGCTTGAGGATTCGCATTATTTAATTTACAGAACATGCCCACAACTTTGAAGATTTTTTTTATTGTGAAGCAAACAACAAATAAGACAAAATAACAGAAAAAGTCAATGTGCATAACTATTCACTCCCCTAAAGTCAATACTTTGTAGAGCCACCTTTTGCAGCTATCACAGCTCCAAGTCGCTTTGGATAAGTCTCTATGAGCTTGCCACTTCTTACCATTGGGATTTTTGCCCATTCCTCCTTGCAAAACTGCTCAGCTCCTTAAAGTTGTATGGTTTGCAATTGTGAACAGCAATCTTTAAGTCTGACCACAGATTTTCTATTGGCTTGAGGTCTGGACTTTGACTAGGCCATTACAACACATTTACATGTTTCCCCTTAAACCACTCAAGTGTTGCTTTAGGGGTCATTGTCCTGCTGAAAGGTGAACCTCCATCCTAGCCTCAAATTACACACAGAGTAGTACAGGTTTTGCTCAAGAATATCCCTGTATTTAGCACCATCCATGTTTCCCTCAACTCTGACCAGTTTCCCAGTCCTGACTGCTGAAAAACATCCTCACAGCATGATGCTGCCACCACCATGTTTCACTCTAGGGATGGTGTTTTTTTGCGTGATGTGATGTTTTGGGTTTGCGCCAGACATAGCATTTTCTTTGATGGCCAAAAAGTTTTATTTTTTTGTTCTTATCACACCAAAGCACCTTCCTCCATACATTTTGGGAGTCTCCCACATGCCTTTTGGAAAACTCAAAATGTGCCATTTTGTTTTTTTGCTGAAAGTAATGGCTTTCTTCTGGCCACTCTGCCATAAAGCCCAACTCTATGGAGCGTATGGCTTATTGTCGTCCTATGTACAGATATGCCAGTCTCTGCCGTGGAACTCTGCAGCTTCTCCAGGGTTACCTTAGGTCTCTGTGCTGCCTCTCTGATTAATGCCCTCCTTGCCCGGTCCATGAGTTTTGGTGTGCAGCCATCTCTTGGCAGGTTTGCTGTTGTGCCATGTTCTTTCCATTTGGTTATGATAGATTTGATGGGGCTCCAAGGTGTCATCAAAGATTTGGATATTTTTTTATAACCTACCCCTAACTTGTACTTCTCAACAAAATTGTCCCTTACTTATTTGGAGAGTTCCTTGGTCTTCATGGCAGTGTTTGGTTAGTGGTGCCTCTTGCTTAGGTGTTGCAGCCTCTGGGGCCTTTCAAAAAGGTGTGTATATGTAATGTCAGATCATGTGACACTTAGATTGCACACAGATGGACATCATTTCACTAAATATGTGACTTCTGCAGGTAATTGGTTGCACCAGAGCTTTTTATGGGCTTCATAACAAAGGGGGTGAATACATACGCACATGCCAATTATCAGTTTTTTATTTCTGAAAAATAGTTTTATGTATATATTTTTCTAATTTTACTTCACCAACTTAGATTATTGTGTTCTGATCCATCACATATAATTCAGATTTAAAAAAAAAACATTGAACTAAAGGCTGCAATGTAACAAAATAGGTAAAAATCCAAGGGGGGTGAATACTTTTGCAAGGCACTGTACAGCCTGAATATGGGTGGAACATATAACAAGTTATGAAAGGTGAACTTATCATTTAATTAGTTACCCAAATACATTCTTTGGAATGCACACACAAACAATCATTGCAAAGGCAGTTGAGATCCACCTACTTTAAGACCAGGTTAACACAATGCCCTTAGACAAGGTAAAAGTTAAAATTATGCTGGTTCTATGAGTCTGGCAATACATCAGGTAGATTATTAGCTAGATCTATTAGCAATACCATGACCAGGATGTTCATACCACAAATCGTCACTGCTCTAGCACAAGGCTCTAAACACACAAACTCAGATGACATACAGTAGCAGATAGTTTCAATGAATCCCACAAAACTGATTTACGATCTCACCGGCCTATCTTTAGTAGAAGATCTAGCAACTTGCCTCTTGCATCTTAGCTCTTCATCCAAGAGAAGATATAAACTCTTATTAGTTAGTAATTTGATAAATGTAGTGAGGTAGTGCATTTCTATAATATGGATAGATTTGTCTCTTCCTACAGTAGGGCAGTGACTGACAACAGTGAGGGCGAATTCACTGTGTGTCCCATACACAATGCAAGGCAACATAGAGCTGCACTGCAGCGTGCTGCGATAGAATCTAGACATGCTGCATTTTATCGCAGCACACTGTACAGAATCACATGACACTGTGCAGCAGTGCATCACGCTGCTGTACATCCACTTGAACAAAGTGTACTTTTGTAAACGTTAAATAAAGTTTGTATGGGGCGTGGTCAAGATGGCGACCTAAGCGGACGTGTGTGACTGGAGCTCCGCACTTGGATGGCCTAATTATCCGGCTGTTAAGTATCTACACTACCGCTAACTCACTGCAGTGGAGCCGTATACCACCGAATGGTATGAAAAGGGGGAGCTCAGGTTCGCAATGAAGGTGGCAATTGACTCAGAAAACCCCGCTGTCTCCCCGGGGCCCACGTGTGTCATACCTCTACAATATGGCGTCCCAAACTGAACAGTCGGAGCCATCTCCTATGGGGAGCAAAGAATTTAATGCCCTCATGCAAGTCATCACGGGCTGCCAGACTACACTAATGGCAAAGATAGAACAAATGCAGATGGAGGTGGGTCTGATCAGATGTGACATGGATAAGTACTGTGGTAGACTCTCAGAGGCAGAGCGGAGGGTAGGAGACACGAATGATGCGATCTGCGCACATGGCCTGCAAGTTAAGATGAAGGCAATGGAATCCCGCGCGGAGGACCAGGAAAACAGGAATCAGAGAAACAATCTTCGCCTGGTTGGACTCCCAGAGGGGGTTGAGGGTCAGGATCCATCGGCCTATACCGAACAACTGCTGCGCAAGCTCCTGCCGCAAGCTGCCTTCTCCCCATACTTCGCAATCGAACGAGCGCACAGGATGCCATTGCTCAGAGGCCCACCAGGAGCACTGCCGAGAACCTTCATCTTCCGACTACTAAACTTTCGGGACCGGGATCTTATCCTGAGGGAGGCAAGGAAGACGGGAGAGTTACGCCATGAGAATGCTAAAATCATGCTGTTCCCAGACTACTCAGTGGAAACACAGTGGCTCCAGCGTACTTTTGACCAGGTTAAGGCCCAGCCTTAACAAAGGTCTCAAATATAATATGATCTTTTCAGCTCATTTGCGGGTAGTGGATGGTGAGGCTACTAAGTTCTTTACATCCCCAGAAGAGGCATCCCGCTAGATCGAATCTCTTCCCTGGGACTGTTAACATGGAAGCCTGAGGTCGGTACTGCTTTTCTCTCACTTTCAACCTCTACACCTCCCTGATTAGGAGGCCTGAGGCCCCCCATGTTTTTCCCTATGGTTTAATGGTCCTCACTCCATGTTTGTTCCCGCCTTTACAGGCACCTGGCAGGAACTATTGACCTTAGCTCCCCCCATACACGCTGCTGGCTGGAGCAGCCATCTGACTGATGCTGTGACCTGGGTGACTTTCAGATATCATTCACAGGGCTGCTCCGGTCCACCAAGTGACACTATTAACTGCCCTGATGGATCGCCTGGGGGGTGACGGTGGGTCAGTGGTGCCGGGCCTATATGGTGGGGCCTGAGTGAGGTCTCTCCTTGTGGCCCCCCCGGACTGCTCCTGGACCCAGGCCTACCTGCCTGCCTGCCTGGTTGGCGCCAGTTAGATGGGGTCGGGAGGAGGGGGTCCCCGCAGGTCTGATTGTCCATGGTTATGCCAGAGGTTATTGGTTATACCATTGTATGTTAAGATGTTAATGAGAAGTCACCCCTGATATCCACATCCGATGCCCTAAAAGATAATGCAACCAAGTTGGAGCCCTTAGTAGAAAACTAAGAGAGAATTACTGCTCAATATGTGGTGTCAGTCTACTTAAGTTGTAATCCCTACTTATGTGATGCCTCCAGAAAATGCGATATGCGGAGCCTCCTGCTCTCCCCTTGGTAGGAATTGTGTCCCTGGTGTGCTTTCTGTAACACACTACCCCTATAGGAGACCTTCCTATCTAGGTTACTTCTTGTTTGGTTTGGTTTGGGTACTTAGACACCCAGTGCAATGTTTAGCAGGGTGTGGGGAGGGATGGGATGGATGTTCATATTTTGTTTTGTTTTTTGTTTTTGGGTTAACCTATTTTATATCAGACAGATGAATGATAGTGAATGTACACTGCAAGTGATGTTGCTTGAGGCCCTGCTGTTACACCGCTTCTGTGAGTGGCGGGCCTATACTAATAGTACACCAGTGACTTTGCCGCTCTCTTAGGGTCCAGCTGACTTTACATTATCCGCTCAATATTCCTACCCCCCCCCAACCATGGCCCCACTAAAGGTCCTTTCCTGGAATGTGGGTCTTAATAATAAAATCAAACGTTCCCTAGTATTTGAATTCCTTAAAAAAATACAACCCTCATATATGTATCCTACAGGAGACTCGTCTACTGGGAAGTAAAATCTTAAGTCTTAGACATCCCTGGGTAGGGCGTCATTTCCATGCTACCCACTCGGGATATTCCCGTGGAATCAGTATCTTGATACACAAGTCCCTTAATTTTGAGCTACTAGATGTTAAGTTGGACCCTGGGGGAAGGTACGTCCTGATTCATGCATGTATTGAAATGGTTGAAATGGTGGTGGTGGGCATATACTTGCCGCCTCCAGCTGACCTCTCCCTCCTCCATGATATCATCCCCCTCCTGGCCCAATACCCTACGGATAATGTCCTCATAGCAGGGGACTTTAATATTGCTCCGAACCCCTCCCTAGACAGACTCACCCAAGACCCTGCTACAAACTCGGCTATTTGTAGATGGGTGGGACTGTTTGGCTTGGAAGATGTGTGGAGATGGAAATACCCCACAGAACGCTCCTACACCGGCCACTCCCTCTCCCACAACACATTGTCTCGCATTCATCTCCTCTATGCCAGCGTCAGCATGCTGCCTAAAATAACGAAAATCAGGGTTCTTCCCAGGGGTATATCTGATCATTCACCACTGCTCTGTGATATACAAATGACGACAACCCCTACTGACAGAATCTGGCGCTTCTCCAGATATTGGATAACTAACCCCACTATAGAGTTTGAAATTGCTGCAATGATTAGAAAATACTGGTCGACAAATGCTGGTACCACCTCGCCGGGATATGATTGGGATGCCTTTAAGGCCTTTATTAGAGGGTGTTATCTCTCCTCTATAGCTAGGGAATGTAAAAATAATCAGATTACATTGGAGGAGGCTGAGGCCAGGGCCCAGTCCCTTGAAACTCGTTATGCCCTCACGACTAACCCTGTCACGGGCCAGGACATGAAAGCAGCCTATAGAGAGGTTATGCTCCTGAGAGTAGCCAAGGTACATAAACGGCAACTAGTCCAAACACAAAGATATTTGAACAAGGGGAAAAGACTGGTAGGCTACTGGCTTGGATTTCCAAAGAACAGTCCCCGACCTCCACTATAGCTAGAATTAAGGCAGTAGATGGAACAATAGTGACAGACCCTACAGACATTAACAGATGCTTTGCGGACTTCTACTCCACACTATATTCCTCCAAAGTAGGATAATCTGGTGAAGAGCTGTCTAGGTTCCTTGATGAGGTGGTGTTCCCAACTCTTACCCCGGCTGCAAGGGAATCACTAGCCCAATCACGCTAGAGGAGGTACAGCAAGCACTAGGCTCACTACAACCAGGTAAAACTCCAGGTACAGATGGGTTTCTGTCTGAGTTTTATAAGCAATACATGGAGGATGTGGCACCTACATTACATAATATGTTCACAAAGACACTAAAAGAGGGCACCCTCCCCTCTTCCATGGCACAAGCCATAATCGTAGTGATACCTAAGCCTGGAAAGGACCCCCAATTATGTTCGTCTTATAGGCCTTATATTTCCCTCCTCAATTCGGGTGCCAAAATATTGACTAAAATTCTCGCAAGGCGCCTTAATGAAGTTATACTCTCTTTAATCAATGAAGATCAATCGGGCTTCATGCCGGGTAAGGGCACAGACATCAATCTTCGGCGACTGTATGCGGTTTTGACCTCGCGGCTGGAGATGTTGATAATGCGGTAGTGGATGCAGAAAAAGCTTTCGATTCAGTGGAATGGAACTATCTATGGGAGATCCTTCACAGATTTGGTTTTGGTCCCGTCTTCATCTCCTGGGTTTAAACTGTGTACAGATCTCCGACAGCCAGGGTGCGTACTGGAACTGTTCTCTTCCCCCCTTTCCCCCTGAGAAGGGTAACGAGACAGGGCTGCCCTCTGTCACCAGGGCTATTTGCGCTTGCAATAGAACCCATGGTTAGCCTTATCAGATCCATCCCTCAGATACAAGGTATAGGTCCCCTTCAAGAGAAAGTGTCACTATACGCAGACGACACCTTACTGTATCTCAGAGATGACGGAAACTCCCTACAACAGGCTCTTGGAGTTATAGATAGATGCGGGTGATACTTGGGAATATGCATAAACTGGGGAAAATCTGTCCTGTTTCTGCTCCACTCTGGAACTGCTCATATACATTCAGATACGCAGCTCAAATGGGTGTCCCAGTTCAGATACCTGGGATTGGAGATACATAGGGACCTCAGCCAGTTTATTGCCCTCAATCTGACCCCGGTGGTCTCTCAGGTAATCCACTGATGTACAACATGGAGGTCTCTCCCCCTCACTCCAGTAGGATGAGTGAACTTAATTAGGATGTCAATCCTGCCTAGACTCAATTATCTCTTTAGACAGACTCCTGTCCTCATACCCATTTCCTTTTTTAATAAACTAGATAGTATCATCATCTCTTCTATTTGGAATGGGAAGGTTCCTAGGATAGCGAAAACAACTCTGCAATTACCAGTCACACTAGGAGGTTTGGCACTCCCATGTTTTCTAAAATACTAGGGCTGCGGTCCTGGTGACACTTAAGTGGTGGTTGGTGGAGGAGCCTGCTAACCCGGAATAAACGGTGGAGGCCACGCTGTTAGGTTCATACTCAGAATTGAGAAACCTCATACACAGAGGTCCCCGATCTAATCAAAAGACAACCCTTAAAGTTTGGGATACTGTCAGTCGGAAATTTGGGAAAATCAATACATGGTCTCCTGAAACACCACTTTGGTGCAACCCGAAACTACCACATTTTGACTCTATCCCAGACCCAGTTGTGTGGGCTAGACACTGGATCATAACCTTTAGATGACATAGTGTCTCAGGGATAGCTGACACCATTTGACACGCTGAAAAATATCAAGGGCCTCCCAAACCAAATGTTCTTTAGATAGCTCCAAGTAAGGCATGCTTTCCGCTCCCAATTCCCCAACTCGGTGACCCTACAGATGTTTGACTTGGAAATGGAGCTCCGGTCCCCTGAACGCAGTAAAAGGCTCTCGACTATTTATAATATGCTTGCTCTGTTGGACACGTCTAGGGTTTCCCAATTGTTCTCGTGTTGGCAACGTGACATCCCTGAATTGGCTGATGACAATTGGGAGGAGGGGGATACAGCAGTACCTAACTTTGACCATCTCTTCAAGGGACAGATTTACCCAACTGCAATTTTTACACAGCGTCTACTATTCCCCGGTGCAGATCAGCAGTGTGTCCCAAGTTTGGCTCGGATAAAGCAGACTTATTCCATATAGTTTGGGCCTATCCAAGGATAGGGAATTTCTGGAAGGGGGTTCTGGATGATATTAACTCCATAGGACAGCTGAATGTCCCGAATAGTCCTCTTCCCCTACTTCTGGGCATCTGTGACTTCCTTGAAGTCCCCCAGAGGAAAAAAACTATTTGTCTTTTACACAGCATTATACGCTAGGAAGGCGATCCTTCTCCACTGGAACCAGGCTAAACCACCCACTAAACAACTTTGGCTTTCCCTCATTAATGCAGCACTACCTCTCTACAAATGAACATATTTAGGAAGGAATTGCCCGGAGAAATTTGATAAAATCTGGGCAGACTGGGTGAAAGCTGGATACCTGACCCTTGAATAGAAACTGGACGGCCTCCTCATATACCTACCCCTTCAATCCTTTATGTCTACCTCTCACCCGCCCCCTGATCCCTTAGCAATGCCAGGTCTGTTCATCAAGAAGATTATCTCATGCTTAAATACACTCAATGGTCAGAACCTTAATGTATATCACTGTAATTATACTCATTTGACTTGATACTGTACACTATATTAATGTATAACATCTGTCTTAATCTACTACAATTGGTTTATATTATGTTTGTTAAAATTAAATAAACTTTATGTTTAAAAAAAAAAGTTTGTACAAAAACAAAAAACTAAACAAAAAAATAGGAGCTGTATGTGATGCACTGAATCCCACACCATACTGCCCCCTACCACAGGTGGGAACAGACAGTTGCCAGAGAGGTAAAGCACTCTGGCAGCTGTTCTTTCTTGTCTGAATTTGCCCTCAATGAACTAATGAAAATGGAATATCTGACAATGGCTTTAAGGAGTCAAGGAGAAAGATCTCATAAGACATGGTGCTAATGGACTCACATCTAAATATAAGGAGATTATGAGGCCAGCAACACAGCATTGAACGTGATCCTGCTAACCTGGACACATGGGTCTCTCCAGGGTACTTTTTTTTCTTTGCCCTTTTCTATTTTTTATTAATTAACTATTATTTTTGTTTTACTTTGTTTTTGTTTTGTTTTTTGGTCCCCTTGGGAATTTTCTTTTCTCAGTAATAATACAGGGGAGGGGGGATGGAAAGGGAAATGAGAAAAATTAGGCTAGATCAGAGACAATGTGCTAAGATGACAATATGATACTAATACTAGATGCAAATATGTGTTATTTTCTACTGCACTGATAAAAATTATTCTGTTGGCTTAAAATTTTAACATAAAATGTTTATAATTTTCATCATAAAAATATTTATCATAAAATTCCCAACGGCCTCGAGTACATATACTGCGGCACAACGGCACCGCTGCGTGAAATCCCATACGGGTTTCCTTTAAGAGCTGCCAGAGGGTGCTGCACGGCGGGGGACCTGATGCAAGTGGCCGGCGGTCGCGATTGCCACTATCCGCACGTGCACGAGCACCAGAAAGGGGATTAATGTGTATAAACACACAAATCCCTGTGCTGTCAGAGGAGAGGAGACGTGTCGTTTGTTCCTAGTAAGTAGGAACAGCGAAATGACTCCTTTCCTACTCAGTCCTATCCCCGTACAGTTAGAACACACTTTTAACCCCTTGATCACCCCTAGTGTTAACCCCTTCCCTACCAGTGTCATTTACACAGTAATCAGTGCATTTTTATAGCACTGATCGCTGTATAAATGTCAATGGTCCCAAAAATGTGTCAAAAGTGTCAGCAATTTCACAATACCACTAAAAATCACAGAACACCGCCATTACTAGTAAAAAAAAATAATAAAGATGCCATAAAAATGCCATGAATCTTTCCCATAGTTTGTAGATGCTATAACTTTTGCGCAAACCAATCAATATACGCTTATTGCATTTTTGTTTTACCAAGAATATGTAGAAGAATATATATTGACCTAAACTGATGAAAAAATTTGTTTTTTTAACATTGTTGGGGATATTTATTTTAGCAAAAATTTTAAAATATTGGTATTTTTTTAAAATTGTCGTTATTTTTTTGTGTATAGCGCAAAAAATAAAAAATGCAGAGGTGATCAAATAACACCAAAAGAACACTCTATTTGTGGAAAAAAAAGGACACAAATTTTGTTTGGGTACAGCATTACCAGTTAAAGTGACGCAGTGCCAAATTGTAAAAAGTGTTCTGGTCAGGAAAGCTTCCGGGCCTGAAGTGGTTAAGTGGTTAAGTACCTTACTTAATTTTCATTAGTTCTTAAAACACACCTTTTACATTTACAAAAACAATGTATATTATTGAGTAATCTAGACAAAACATTTAAGGTATGTGCATTTCCATATTCTAATTGAGTTACATATACTAAGTTTGTGCTTACTGCATGCGGCAGAACGCAACCAAGATGCAGGGTGAGGGACCGCAAAAATGAATGTTTCAGCCGGTTCGGTTTTTGAGGTATTGGAATTCAAATTCAGATTATGTAACATCAAGCCCAACCCACTTTGCATCCAATGTTATTAAAATGTAAAAACAAAGATAGAATTTGTTTGCGCTGCATCTGTACTGATTTGTGCTGTAAAAACAAATGTATGTGCTGGTTTAGTTTCAGAGATATTGCGCATTATAGTTAATGAAACCTCTCCCACTTTGCACCACATGTTATTACATTTTAAAAACAATTATGCAATTTGTTTGTGCTGATTTGTACCACAAAAACAGCCTTTTCTGTTTGTTCGGTTTTTGAGATATTGGACATTCACAGTTAGATTATGTAACCTAAAGCCCTGCCCAATTTTCACTACATTATTACATTTCAAAAACAAATATACCATATTTATGCTGCATTGGAAGGAAAAACAAATTCATATACTGTAGCATTCTCACTTTGTATCAGAAAGAATGATTATAGGACTCATGTATGCTTTTAGCCTGAGCTACCATAAAAACCTAAAATATACCTTTGGAGTTTTTCAGAAGATCTTTTTAGAGCTAGATGTGGGGAATCTATCTTCAAAAGTTCACACTTTAACGGCTTGCCGACCAGTCACCGTCATTATACTGCGGCAGGTCGGCTCTCGTAGGTTACGCCGGTCTTCGCATAGGAGATAGCGGGCACACGTCCACCATGTGCGACAGGAGCGTGCCCGCGGGTCCAGGGGACTCGATGTCCACCGGCGACGCACGATCGCGATGTACAGAGGCAGAACAGGGAACTGCCTATGTAAACAAGGCGATTCCCTGTTCTGCCAGATGACATGACAGAGATCTTCTGTTCCCAGTGATCAGGAACAGTTATCTCTGTCATGTCCCTGGTAGCCCATCCCCCTACAGTTAGAACACACCCAGGGAGCACACTTAACCCCTTTATCACCGCCTAGTGTTAACCCCTTCTCTCCCAGTTTAATTTATACATTGATCAGTGCAATTTTATAGCACTGATCACTGTAATAATTTTACTGGCCCACAAAAAGTGTCATTTGGGGTCAGATTTGTCCGCGGCAATGGCGCAGTCCCACTAAAAATCGCAGATTGCCGTCATTACCAGTAAAAACAATAAATAGAAGTCCCTAAATCTATCCCATAGCTTGTAGACGTGATAACTTTTGCGCAAACCAATTAATATACGCCCACAAAAAGTGTCATTTGGGGTCAGATTTGTCCGCGGCAATGGCGCAGTCCCACTAAAAATCGCAGATTGCCGTCATTACCAGTAAAAACAATAAATAGAAGTCCCTAAATCTATCCCATAGCTTGTAGACGTGATAACTTTTGCGCAAACCAATGACTTTCCTTGAAGGCTTTAAAAAAAGTTAATACATTCTGTATTCTATGTTCTTTACAGATATACTGTAAATACATGTGTGTGCTTCAGTTGTATTTGTTTGCTGAGAAAGAGGCATTTTTTTAAATGTTTACATTTACATTTGATGCTGCTTTAATAATAGTACATTTGTAACAGTTTATAAATAATAACTGTTAATTTGTTTTCATTAAACTATTCCATTTTTTAAAAAAACATTATTGTAAATTTTTTTTATATAAAAACCTTCAAATATATATGAAAAACATTTGGAAAATAAGTTTTACCAACTTCAAAAAATTGGGTAGGTTACAAGTTAATATCACTTAAAACGAAGTTAATAAGCAATAGGGCAGCACAGTGGTGTAGTGGTTAGCACTTTCGCCTAGCAGCAAAATGGTTGCTGGTTCGAATTCTGACCACATCAATACCTGCCTGCAGTTTGCATGTTCTACTGTGTACCTGCATAGGTTTCCTCCTACACTCCAAAGACATCCTGGTGGGGTAATTGGCTCCTGTGTAAATTGGCCCTAGTATGTGTATGAATTAAGGATCTTAGATTGAAAGCTCCTTGAGGGGAGGGACTGATGTGAATGTACAATGTAAAGCGCTCTGTAAATTGACAAGTACTTGAAATAAATAAGTTAATGTATGTGTTCCTAACTTAAACTTTTCTATAAACTGGAAAAATTGAGTTGGCTTTACTTAAACCTATGGTCTATAAACTGGAAAAATTGGCTTTACTTAAAACTATAGTTCCAGACAAGTAAAGGTATATATTCCTAACTTAAAACACTATGGACTATAAACTGAAAAAAATTGAGTTGGCTTTACCTAAAACAACAAACAAACACGAAAAGTCTAATGAGTCAGAAAAAATAAGTTTTGTTGACAATACTTAAAAAACTGATGCAAATAGTTGCCTCAATTTTTTACAGTGAAGGAAAACTACAAATGTTTTATGTAAGGTATAAGAAATATTTGCAAATAATACATGACAAAGGATTACCAGAGCACTATATGTTGTCTAAAGATAGAACAGCGCAGTAGCTATCACCTGTAAGAAGTGCAGTCTCTTGTTGACATTTTTGATAGTGGTATCCAGTAATAAAGGGGAAGAGTCACTTTTTTGTGCCATTTAATTGTGTGTGCAAATTTTAGATTGAGCTGTTGATCTCTGTAAAAAGCCAAGTACATATCAACTTGCTGGCTTACAGAGAATACAAAGGGGTTGATTTACTAAAACTGGAGAATAAAAAATCTGGTGCAGCTCTGCATAGACACCAATCAGCTTCCATGTTTTTTTGCCAAAGTTTAATTGAGCAAGCTGAAGCTAGAAGCTGATTGGCTACCATGCACAGCTGCACCAGATTTTGCACTCTCCACTTTTAGTAGATCAACCCCAAAATATAAATATGCAATATTTCATTTTTACCTCCAAAAAAGAAAGCATATATGAACAAACATACTACACATGTGTTAAGACTTTAATAGAAACTGTAATACATGGGCTTGTTTTTTTGTTTTGTTTTGTTTTAAGTGTTGCGCTGTCTTGGAGCCAAGTTAAAGTAGAACTATAGGCAAAACTTTTTCTTTAAATTTTGGATAGAGTAAGGGAGGGTTATAATCCCTGTCAGATTTTCATATTTTTGCCATTTGTGTCTCATTGGTAGATTTCCCTTCTATTACTTTTTTAGGGACAACCCAAAATGTGGGATTTTCTTTTAGGCTACTTTCACACTGGGGTGGGGGGGCGTTAGCGGTAAAGTGCCACTAATTTTAGCAGCATTTTACCAAAGTAATAGCGGCGAATAAATGGTTAATAGCGCCTGCAAAGCGCCGCTGTGTCAGAAACCATGACTTCAGACCAAGACAGAAGCACAGTTAAATCACACTTGTTTAATAATAAAAGAAAAAAGAACAAACGTAGACAAAACATAGCCAAAGTTCAATAACCAGAATGGATCATCAGCCAAGCTAGGAGTCAGGGATTAAAGTAATGGAACAGCAAGCAGGATCTATAGCCTGAAGGGATGTCAGCAAAACCAGTTTTTAAACAGGAACGCAGGAGAGTTTCTGGTGATGTGTCCAAAGCGAAGGCAGAGCTCCTCTGGACTGGACGGCTTAAGTAGGCAGGACTGACGAGCAGGATCAACAACAGCTGGGTAACTGTGGAGAGAGATGGGAGCTGGCAATTAACCAGCTCAGAGAAGGAAGGCTGAGCCTAGCCCTAACAGTAACCCCCCAACTACCCCTCCCCCTTGGAGGACCACCAGGCTTGAGGGGAAAATGTCTATGGAAATCACAGAGGAGGACAGGGGCATGTATGTCCGAGGATGAGACCCAAGAGCGTTCATCCAGACCATACCCTTTCCAATGCACCAGGCACTGCATGCACCCACGGAATCTACGGGAGTCAACAATGGACTGTACTTCATACTCCTCATGATTCTCAACCTGTGCAGGGTGAGGACATGGCACAGAGGTGGTAAAGCGGTTGCAGACCAAAGGTTTTAATAAGGAGACATGAAATACATTCGAAATATACAACGAATATACAACGCATATTAGAAGGAAGGTCTAATGCATAAGCCACTGTGTTAATCCTGTGAAGAATACGGAAAGGCCCAATAAACCAAGGTGCATACTTCAGTGAGGGAACACAAAGTCAGAGGTTGTGAGATGACAGCCAGACCCTGTCCCCAACCTGGTAGGAAGGCGCAGGCAGGCGTCTGCAGTCAGCATGGAGTCTGTACATATCATTAGCATAACGCAAAGCCTCCTGGACTTGTGCCCATGTGGAACGAAGATCACGGAGATGCTCCTCTAACATAGGAATACTCTGCGGAACAAATGAGTCAGGCAACATGGAAGGTTGGAGACCGTAATCCACCATAAATGGGGACAATCGGGAAGCAGAATTCAAGGCACTGTTGTGAGCAAACTCTGCCCACAGTAATAGGTCTGACCAGTTGTTATGATGGTCAGAAATATAGCAATGTAGGAATTGTTTCAAGGACTAATTGGCTCGTTCTGAGGCCCCATTAGACTGCTGGTGATACGAAGAGGAGAAAGTGAGCTAAATTCCCAACTGTGCACAAAAGGCTCGCCAGAACTGGGACACAAACTGACTACCCCTGTCCGAGACAATCACCTTGCATAGCCCATGTAAGTGAAAGATCTCCCAAGCAAAAATGGAAGCCAGTTCCTTAGAAGTAGGCAACTTCTTAAGTGGAATGCAATGACACATCTTTGAGAACCAGTCAACCACCAAAAGGATAAGAGTGTTGCCTTGAGATTTGGGTAACTCCACAATGAAATCCATAGATGGGTGGGTCCAGGGCCTTTCTCCATTGGATATGGGTTGTAGGAGGCCCACTGGAAGGTGTGGTGGAGTCTTACTCTGAGCTCACATGGAACAGGCAGCTACGAAGGCAGTTACATCAGCACGTAGACTAGGCCACCAGAATTGTTGGGAAATGGCCCAAACGAGTTGATTTTTCCCAGTGTGGCCAGCTGCCTTGGGAGAATGGTAAGTCTGGAGCATGGCAGTATGGAGACTCTCTGGGACAAAGCAGGGATCACAAGGTGTCTCTGGAGAAGCATGGACCTGAGCAGCAAGAATTTTGTCACCCAAAGGAGAAGTGAGACTGGTACAAACTGTAGCCAGAATACGATCAGGAGGAATCACAGGAACCAGAACCGACTCCAACTTGGAAGTGGAGGAAAACTGTCGTGACATGGCATCAGCCCTTACATTCTTAGTACCGGGTAAGAAGGAGACAATGTAATTGAAACTTGACAAGAAAAGAGCCCATCGTGCCCTTCTGGGAGAGAGGCGTTTAGCTTCAGACAAGAATGTGAGATTCTTATGGTCAGTAAGAATGAGAACCGGCACAGTGGTACCTTCGAGGAGATATCTTCATTCTTTCAAGGCTAAAATGATCAGCAATAGCTCTCTGTTAATCTCATAATTGCACTCTGCAGGTGACAATTTCTTGGAAAAGTAGCCACGAGGATGCATAGCACTCTGAGGTAGGACGTTGAGACAGAAGGGCGCCAACACCAATCTCAGAAGCATCAAACTCAAGGATAAAAGGTAACGTAGGATCAGGATGTGCAAACACAGGAGCAGAAACAAAGGCAGCCTTGAGACTCTCAAAGGCCTTAATGGACTCTGGAGACCAACTCTGTGGGTTACTGTCCTTTCTGATCATATCAGTCAGGAGCTTGAACAGAGACAAGAAGTTACGAATAAACTTCCGATAATAGTTCAAAGCCCAGGAAACGATGCAGAGGATGCAAACCCACGGGTCGGGGCCACTGTAGGACTGCCGAAAGTTTCTCTGGGTCCATTAAAAAACCAGCAGTGGAAAAGCCCAGGAATTTAACCTGTTCACGATGGAACTCGCACTTCTCCAGTTTACAATAGAGATTGTTCTCTCTTAGTTTCTGAAGCACAGGACAGACATCTGTGTGGTGGCTCTCAAGGGACTTGGAAAATATGAGGATATCATCAAGATAAACCACTATACATAACTGCAACAAATCTCAGAGGACATCGTTAATAAATTCCTGGAAAACTGCCAGAGCGTTACAAAGGCCAAAAGGCATTACGAGGTACTCATAATGGCCTGTTCTGTTATTAAACGCAGTTTTCCACTCTTCGCCCTCCTTAATCCTCACAGGATTGTATGCCCCTCTTAAATCAAGCTTCGTGAAAACCGTTGCTCCCTTGAGGCAGTCAAATAACTCTGTAATCAATGGAATCGGATAAACGATTGAGGCCCCCTATAATCAATACAAGGTCTCAGTTTACCGCTCTTCTTCTTCACAAAGAAGAAACCAACACCAGCAGGAGACGAGGATTTGCAGATGAAACCTTGAGAAAGTGCATCTAAAACATACTCCTCCATGCCCTTATCCTCCAAGACCGACAAATGATAAACCCAGCCACGAGGGGGTATGGCGCCAGGTTAAAGGTCAACTGCGCAATCATACAGCTGGTGTGGAGGCAAA
The DNA here is from genome assembly GCA_037952925.1 of Lithobates clamitans. NCBI lineage: Eukaryota > Metazoa > Chordata > Amphibia > Anura > Ranidae > Lithobates > Lithobates clamitans. The sequence goes on along the minus strand of JBBGZY010000931.1, from coordinate 1,680,073 downwards.
CTACCGACTTGACCTTTGTCAAAGACATTGCTAAAATCTCGGTACTCCTTTGGCAGGGAGGAGAGTGAAGAGGTGCACAGGACCTTGGCTACCTTCTGGAAGCATGTCTCACTGCATTGTGGTGACCAGGAGAGAACCTCAGCACGGAGCCAATCAAAAGAGGGGTTGTGCCTCTGTAACCAAGGATAACCAATAACCAGCGGAAACTTAGGTGAGGAAATAACTTGGAATTGGATTATCTCATGGTTAAGAGCCCCTACGGTCATGGATAACGGAACAGTCTCATGAGTCACATGGGCGGGCTGCAGGGGTCTCCTGTCAAGATCCTCAATGGCAAGTGGAGTGTCACGCAGCTGCAGCAGAATCGAGTGCTTAGATACAAAGGCAACAGAAGTACAATTAAATCACACGTGTTTAAAAATAAAAGTAAAAAGAACAAACTTAGTCAAAACATAGCCAAAGTTCAGTAACCGGAATAGATCGTCAGCCAAGCCAGGAGTCAGGGTTCAAAGTAGTGGAACAGCAAGCAGGATCTGTAGCCTGAAGGGATGACAGTAAAACCAGTCTTTAAACAGGAACGCAGGAGATAGTTTCTTGTGATGTAACCAAGGCGAAGGCAGAGCTCCTCTGGACTGGATGGCTTAAGTAGGCAGGACTGACGAGCAGGGTCAACAACAGCTGGGTAACTGTGGAGAGAGAAGGGAGCTGGCAATTAGCCAACAGCTAGGGGGCCAGCTCAGAGAAGGAAGGGCTGAGTCCAGCCCTGACACGTTGCCAAACCGCTTTGCATGCGCTTCGGCAGCAGTGCCCATTAATTTCAATGGCAGGGGCAGTGGAGGAGTGGTGTATAGGAGCGCCCGAAAGATGCTACTTGCAGGACTTTTTCTATTGTTCTGCAAGTGCATTGCTCCAGTGTGAAAGCACCCGGGCTTTCAAAATTAGGCTGTAGGGGAGGCATTTTCAGGCCCTTTACAGGCACTATTTTTAGTCCTTTAGCACCTGTAAAACCCCTCAGTGTGAAAGTAGTCTTACTTTCAATGTTAATGGTATATAGGACAAATAGCAAGAGTAAATCTCCCTAATGGGGGCACAGACAGTAATAAAAACTGACAGGCACTAAAATCTCCCTCTATCCAAAACTAAAAGAAAATGCTTTTTTGTTTGTTTAACAATACTGAGCCCTTTGCTGTCCTATTCTTTTGTTTTCTCTCCCCACATTCCTGGTAGAAGGATTTTTTTCTTAGAAGTTTAATTAAAAATGTTAGTAGCTTTCAGGGACCAGGTGCTTTAGTATTTTATTTTATACTGTGAAGAATTTCTTGGAATTATTTATTTCCATCACCTTCTTTTTATTGATTCCTATGAAAATGCCAGATATTACTAGGATCTTGAAAGTATGAACAAGGTCAGAATAATCAAGAAACTAATACCATTGATAAGTTTGTCTTTTTATTGCTCCAACAAGCATACCAGTCTAGAGAAATTCAAAGTTCTCAGACTGCATCGAACTGTCGGTACTGCAAATAGTTGATATGTATTTTCTTATCAACCCAGATCTACCTAATTAAACTGGTCATAGACACTTGTTAAAAAATGTATTATCTCCACTCTAAGCAATGGTTAGAGATAAGTAAACTGCATATATTTAAATTGGCTTCAAGAAAGATTAGAGATACTACTCATAATAGTTAATCATTTATTTTAAACCACAGCATCTTATATTTAATTTCCTAGTGAGTTTTACTAAGTGAAACATATGTAAGGTCTGCCCTTTGCACCAATGGAACAATGTTTTATGTTGGACTGAAATGAACCTGTTCATATTTTGTAATAGTCTTTTATAATGTGACAGACAGTTGAATTGAAAGAATTTAAAAAAAATGTAGACACTTCTATGGTAATTTTAAAAAACTGTGATAAAGTACAAAGCAATCAGATATCCAATGTCCTCAATTTATGAAAATAGAAAAAAAAAACAATGAACTCTTACAGCTGATTGGTGGCTCTACATACAGTATTGACCTTTACATTATTACATAAGCCTAAAGGACCTCAGCAGCAGTAAGAAATAGAAATCATTTACTGTGTTGTTCAAGTAAGAGGCAGGTCAATGAGAAAGCTAAACTGTGCCATAGAAAGTTTATGTAATGTTTATCTAAAATATGAAGCCATAACAATCTTATAGTATATTTCTTTTTAAGGCTATAAAGCTGGCATCTGTGATTTGGTACCGTTCCCAGAATAGGGGATTTGCTTTAGAAATTATGCTCACAACTAACATGGGCTATTTCCATGGGTCTCTTCTGTTGTTAATTGATTCTATTCCAAAAGCAAATTTTACTGCCTGCCCTTCAAGCATGAAAAATATTATCTGGCATGGAAAGACCAAAGAAGAAATGTGATGTGCACCAGAGAAGCAAACTTATGATTACAGTCTTTATTCCATAACCTAAATATTGACTGTTTAGGTAAAAACTGTAAAGGCATTAAGAAAAATATGCAAAAATACAACTAAGATTGGAGCTCTTTAGTTTTATTAATGGATCTTTGCCAAAGACCAGTCAGGTGCTGATGTGGATACAGACAGATCTGGTCCATCCATCATATCCTTCCTTACCGATTTGTGTCCTAACATATTACAAAGGAAGCATCCACATACTGTTTCAGAATGCCACTAAAACGTTAGCACATCTACTTACTATTATGCTGATTTTTGTGAATGTCTCAGCAGTCAGAGCCTATAGAAATTCAGGCCATGTGCTCTATGTTTTCAGGCACCACCTTCTGTAATTCTCACACAGAACCTAATTATGTGAGAAAAGACTCTTTGTCCATCCATAAAGCCCATGAGATTCCTGAATTTTGGGACTGTGGACTGTAAAAATCAAAAAGTTACTGAGTGGAATTTTAGACTTGTGCATGAGTGCAGTGTAGCCTGATGAGCATTAGAAATTCATTGATTAACCACCTCAATACAGGGCACTTACACCCCCTTCTTGCCCAGGCCGTTTTTCAGCTTTCAGTGCTGTCACACTTTGAATGACAATTGCATGGTCATGCTACACTGTAACCATGTGGAATTGTTATCATTTTCTTCACACAAATAGAGCTTTCTTTTGGTGGTATTTAAACACTCCTGGGTTTTTTATTTTTTGCTAAAAAAAAAAAAAAAGACCAAACATTTTGAAAAAAAAAAGTTTTTCTTAGTTTCTGTCAGTAAATTTTGTAAATAAGTAATTTTTCTCCTTCACTGATGGGCACTGATAGGCTGTACTGATGGGCATTGATGAGGTGGCACTGATGGGCACTGATGAGGTGGCACTTATGGGTACTGATGAGGCGGCACTTATGGGCAATGATTAGGTGGCACTGATGAGGATGCATGAATATGCCGCACTTATGGGCACTGATAGGTGGCACTGATATGTGGCACTGATAATCACTGATAGGCGGCACTGATGGGTGGCACTGGTGGGCACTGGGCACAGATAGGTGGCACTGGTGGGCACAGATAAGTGGCACTGGTGGGCACAGATAGGCAGCACTGGTGGGCACAGGTAGGCGGCATGGATAAGCGGCACTGATAGGTGTCACTGATGGTCAGCGGTGATGAGCATTGATGGGCAGCATTGATGGGCAGCACTGATAGCCAGCACTGACTGGCATCACTAATGGCCACTGATTGCTGACACTTGTGGGCACTGATTGCTGACACTTGTGGGCACAGATTGGTGGCAATTGTGGGCACTGGTAAATAAAATAATATATCTGCGCTTAGGCCAAAGGGGAAATTAGGTGTGCAGCCTACTCTGCTAGGTCCCCAATAGGGGACTAGAGTGATAATAGTGCAAGTATGAGGGTAAATGGCACAACCTATATAATGAAAGGTGACAGACTGTCATGAACAGGTGTGACCAGATTGTGTGGACTGCAAAGAGGAAACCAAAACGCATGTAAAGTGAAATAAGAATAATGTTTATTTAAGATAAGTGATATAAATAAACAAACACCCCAAATACAAATAGTGCTCAACCAACCAACAGAAACCCACAGATAATATATACAGCCAAAGGGAAGTACCAAAATCAAACACGTAATCCAGGCCAGGGTCATACACAGGGGATCAGCAACTGAACAAGGGCAGGATAGGAGAGGGAGATAATGGATGGGATATGGATACAAGGGAATAGGAACACAGGAGGGACAGGATCAGGATGGGATCGGATACAGGCTCAGGAGCAGGCTCAGGTTCAGATACAGGAGATACAGGTTTACAGGATATGGGATAACAGGTCAGGGCACAAGGAAGAAAGATACCAAGGCAAGCCTATGAGGGCTTGCCGGGTATTTATAAGGCTGTGGTAATTGACCTCATGTTACAGCTGAGCACAGAGTCTGCTGTTTGCTCCACACTACTGGAGTGCACCCGCTGGTGGACACCGGTACTACGGCCCAAGGATGCAACAGTGCCACCAGCAGGAGAGACCTCTTACTACAGGTCCCAGGTGTTGGAAGACACCCGCTGGTGGACACTGGAACTGCGATCCAAGAGACCGATAGCGCCACCAACGGGTAAACCCTCTCATGACAGTACCCCCCAAAGGAGCGACCTCCGGACGCTCCAACAAGGTGAAATTGTCCAAAGTTCATGGCCTCAAACCGAACAACAGATGAGGGCACATCAGGCTGGGCATCGGGTACATCAAACTGGACAGCGGGTACATATGAGAAGACAGCGGGTACATCTGAGAAGACAGCGGGTACATCTGAGAAGACTGCGGGCACATCCGGGCAGACAGCAGGCACATCCGGGCAGACAGCGGGCAGGAATATACCAAGCTGGGCAGTGGGCACTTCGAGCTGGGCAGCAGGCATGGGCACTTCGAGCTGGGCAGCGGGCACTTCGAGCTGGGCAGCGGGCATGGGCACATCAGTCTGGGAAGCTGGCACATCAGGCTGGAAGGCAGGCACTGAGACATCAGGCTGGAAGTCAGGCACTGGGACAATAGGCTGGAAAGCAGGCACATCAGACTGGGAAGCTGGCACATTAGACTGGGAAGCTGGCACATCAGGCTGGGAAGCTGGCACATCAGGCTGGAAGGCTGGCACATCAGGCTGGAAGGCTGGCACATCAAACTGGGAAGCTGGCACATCAGACTGGGAAGCTGGCACATCAGACTGGAAGGCAGGCATCGAGACATCAGGTGGAAATGCAAACACCGAGACATCAGGCGAGACTTCAGGCTGGAAGGCAGGCATCAAGGCATCAGACTGGAAAGCAGGCACATTAGACTGGAGAGTGGGTACATCAGACTGGAAGGCTGAGACATCCGGCTGGAAGGCAGGCATCGAGACATCCAGCTGGAAGGCAGGCGTCGAGACATCCGGCTGGAAGGCAGGCGTCGAGACATCCGGCTGGAAGGCAGGCGTCGAGACATCCGGCTGGAAGGCAGGCATCGGGACATCCGGCTGGAAGGCAGGCATCGGGACATCCGGCTGGAAGGCAGGCATCGGGACATCCGGCTGGAAGGCAGGCATCGGGACATCTGGCTGGAAGGCAGGCATCGGGACATCCGGCTGGAAGGCAGGCACATCAGACTGGATAGCAGGTGCATCAGACTGGAAAGCGGGCACTGAGACTTTGGGCTGGAAGGCAGACATCAGGACAGACTGGACAGTGGGCACATCAGACTGTGAGGCAAAGACATCAAGCTGGGAGGCAGGCGCCGAGACATCAGGCCGGAAGGCAGGCATCAGGACATCAGACTGGAAAGCAGGCACATTAGACTGGAGGGCGGGTACATCAGACTGGAAGGTGGGCACATCAGACTAGAAGGCAGAGACATCAAGCTGGAAGGCAGAGACATCCGGCTGGAAGGCAGGCATTGAGACATCAGACTGAGAAGCGGGCATATCAGACTGGAAGGCAGAGACATCAAGCTGGAAGGCAGGCACCGAGACATCCGACTGGAGGGCAGGCACCGAGACATCAGACTGGAAGGCAGGCACCGAGACACCAGGCTGGAAGGCAGGCACATCAGACTGGAAAGCGGGCACCGACTTGCAAGTGGGCACATCAGACTGAAAGGCAGGCATCAAGACATCAGGCTGGAAAGCGGGCACCTGATATAGAAAAAAGAAAATGACTCCTGCGCACAAGTGGTCAACCAAATATATGGAAAAAGATCAATCACAGGCCTTGCTGCCCTCAAGGATGGGGAATCCTAGCAAACAAAGACATAAAAAGAGAGAGGGGCGCACCGGCCATGTGCATTATCTTTTGTAAAACATTTATTGAATAAAATAATAAAAGAAATTACTCACAAGCAGTAGTACAATCAGGTGCCATAAAACTCGAGCAGCAACAAGCAGCAAGTAGTTATAGTGATGAGCGAAGCTTTCCAAAGGTCTTAGAGGAGCATACAGGCATCACTACTAGCTAACGCGTTTCGAAGGGCACGTCCCTTCTTCATCAGAGCTCAGCAGTGGAAAGCGGGCACATCAGACTGGAAGGTAGATATATCAGGCTGGAAGGCAGGCACCGAGCCTTCAGGCTGGAAGGCAGGCATCAAAACATCAGACTGGAAAGCGGACACATCTGACTGGAAGGTAGGCACATCAGGCTGGAAGGCAGGCACCGTGACTTCAGACAGGAAAGCGGGTACATCAGACTGGAAAGTGGACACATCAGACTGGAGGATAGGCACATCAGACTGGAAGGCAGGCATCAAGACTTTGGGCTGGAAGGCAGGCATCAAAACATCAGACTGGGAAGCGGGCACATCAGACTGGAAGGAAGACACATCAGGCTGGAAGGTAGGCACATCAGGCTGGAAGGCAGGCACATCAGGCTGGAAGGCAGGCACTGAAATTTTGGGCTGGAAGGCAGGCACTGAGACATCAGACTGGAAAGCGGGTACATCAGACTGGAAAGTGGACACATCAGACTGGAAGGTAGGCACATCAGACTGGAAGGCAGGCACATCAGACTGGAAGGCAGGCACCAAGACTTTGGGTTGGAAGGCAGGCATCAAGACATCACACTGGGAAGCAGGCACATCAGGCTGGAAGGCAGGCACCGAGACTTTGGGCTGGAAGGCAGGCATTGGGACATTAGACTGGAAAGCGGGTACATCAGACTGGAAAGTGGGCACATCAGACTGGAAGGTAGGCACATCAGACTGGAAGGCAGGCAGATCAGGCTGGAACAGGTTGGTTGGTGTGGAAGCAAGTTGGGTTACTGGCAGGATTGTGTGAGTGGGGAAGAACTTCTGTTTCTTCTTTGGCTTAACTGCTGGAGATCTGTAGGTGGCTATAGGACTGTAGACAGGAGGTGAGGCATACTGAAAGGAAGGGCTAGGATATGGCAAGGAAGGGGGAACAGCGGCCAGAGGAAGTTCTTGTGGGGAAGTTGCAGGTATTAGAGAAGAGGCAGGTGGGTTAAAGGCAGGATAGGTGCAGGAAGTAGAAACAGGTTATTGATACTTGGTGGGGAGCAGGGTATATTGGACTGTAGCTGAGGTTGCCAGGGGTGATGGGAGAAAGGACATCTGAGCAGGCAGGTGTTTAGTAGCAGGTCTGGTTTGTAGAGAGCTGACAGAAGCTGGGCATAACAGGTCTGACCATGCCTGAAGTACAGGTAGCACAAAAGTGGGCTCACATTCCCTCTGTCTGACCAGCGACTGCACTTCATCTATACAATCTTTCAACAACTGTTTGGGACAAACCGAATAGTGCTCAAAAAAGGATGCAGAGTCATCCTCCAACAACCATACTAAGGATGCAACCTGGTTAATGCTGAAGGGGGGAGAAAAGTCATCATGGCCCTTTGGGATACAAGGCAGAGCCAGCTCTGTACACATTCCAATCAAAGGCTGAACATCCTCAAACCGTATACTGCCCTGATCGACCACAGAGTGAGCTAAACGGATAATCTCCAGCAGCTGATCACTGGACCACCCTTTCAATGTCTGGCGGAGATATTCAGAACTCTCTGTTGCCAGCAGAGAATAATAAACAATTATATCTGAATTTATCCCAGCAATGTGAAACAGAACCGAGATGGTTCCCCTGTGCAGCCACTTCTGGTCAGAGATGGCCTTGGTATACTGTCATGAACAGGTGTGACCAGATTGTGTGGACTGCAAAGAGGAAACCAAAACGCATGTAAAGTGAAATAAGAATAATGTTTATTTAAGATAAGTGATATAAATAAACAAACACCCCAAATACAAATAGTGCTCAACCAACCAACAGAAACCCACAGACAACAGATAATATATACAGCCAAAGGGAAGTACCAAAATCAAACACGTAATCCAGGCCAGGGTCATACACAGGGGATTAGCAACTGAACAAGGGCAGGATAGGAGAGGGAGATAATGGATGGGATATGGATACAAGGGAATAGGAACACAGGAGGGACAAGATCAGGATGGGATCGGATACAGGCTCAGGAGCAGGCTCAGGTTCAGATACAGGAGATACAGGTTTACAGGATACGGGATACGGGATAACAGGTCAGGGCACAAGGAAGAAAGATACCAAGGCAAGCCTATGAGGGCTTGCCGGGTATTTATAAGGCTGTGGTAATTGACCTCATGTTACAGCTGAGCGCAGAGTCTGCTGTTTGCTCCACACTGCCGGAGTGCACCCGCTGGTGGACACCAGTACTACGGCCCAAGGATGCAACAGTGCCACCAGCAGGAGAGACCTCTTACTACAGGTCCCAGGTGTTGGAAGACACCCGCTGGTGGACACTGGTACTGCGATCCAAGAGACCGATAGTGCCACCAACGGGTAAACCCTCTTATGACACAGACCCTGTTTACTTGTTAGGTGCTATGTGCCTCTATAGCGACTATTGAATGTGCATATACCAATAGTGCATTCCTAATAAATTACCAATGTCCATGTGCTAATGTTGCAAACCTCACTAGGTTGCCAAAAAACCTAAATATAAATAAATGTTTAGAAGTGATACAAAAAAACGTGATACTACTGTAACAAAAATACAGGTATATGAAAATAAATAAATAAATAAATAAAAAATCTAATGAAAATCAGATAGAAATAATAAATAGTCCCAGAAGTTTTAGGACAAATATAAAATATTAAAAAATAGTTAAAATTATATGAATCGACCCCAAAAATTTAACGTGCCAAGTCCAAAAAATACATAAAAAAATCAACCAAAGTCTTATGTGATAGTTAAGTGCTTGGTGACGATACACAGGAACAAAAACCAGGTGACTTTAAAGTGCTCCCCCTCTTGGGTCCCCACTCAGCAGCTCCAGTAACCCCAAACGGGGTATCTCACATAGCATATAGGCTTGATGCACCTATCATGCAGCCAGGCTCTAAATTTACCAACCGGTATCCAGCTCCTACAGACCTTCCAAGGATATCCCGCAGCTGGATCGAATTGTGTGCGCAAAGGATCCTTCTCCAAGCCCAAATCAACCAGCTGTACTCCTCTCCTAATGCTCTCTCCAATATCCAGTATAGGTAAGGTTTTCATGCAAGAAATGAGATATGGGCTCCCATAGTGTAGTATTTAAATAAGGAAATGTTTTTATTCCAAAGTTAAAACAGTAAAAAAGAAGACAAAAAATAAAAAACAAAAAATAAAAATAAAAACAAATGTTCCATACTATGGAAACTCCTCACAAAGTCCTACAACTACAGGAGGAATGACAGCTTCAGACCTGTGGTGTGTCTCACTTGCAGTGTGCGCTCTAGCTGCGTTCCACAGGTTCACTGACTGCTATCACACCCGGAAATTACGTTAGTGCATGACTCTGCCTTACGCATGTTTCGTTTCAAACGTCTTCTGAGGCAGTGCCATGTCACCATGTGCCATGAGTGGTTCTACCCACATATTGGAGGTGGCAGGGGCATTCGATCACGTAGGTGACATGAGTACTGTGACAAATAATTAGCTCTTTTATCTGGTACTCCTTATGGTCAGTCTTGGATTTGAATGTTTCCCTTTTCCTTGGCTGTTTTTTACTAGCTCTGCAGGGTAAGCATCTTTGGGGGAGTAGTCATACTTAATAAGAAAGACTACGAAGAGGAGATAGAAAATCTATTGAAGGTGGAAAATACGTATAAGATGTTCAGAGGTCACCCTAAGAATAAATATGAAAAGAAGTTGAAGAACTTTGTGAATAAAGGGAAGGGATTGGGTATTCTGAATGACAAAGAAGCTAAGTATCTGGTATCCAGCTCCACGAAGACCCCGGTGATCTATTATACACCTAAGATCCAAAAAAGGCTGATAAAACCCCCTGGGAGACGCATTATCAGTGGAATTAATTCAGTCTTCTCGAGGTTAGGAGAATACTTGGATAAATATCTCAAACCGCTGGTAAAAAAGGGGAAATCATATCTACAGGATTGCTCACAACTCATACAAGAACTTAAAAACATCAAAGGAACGCAAAGCTATCTATTAGCCACAATTGATGTGAATTCATTGTATACGAGTATAATACAACAAGATGGTTTGAAGGGAGTTGAAAAAGCACTACATGAAAACTGGAATGAAACAACAACAGATTGGGTATATTCTGGAAGGCTTGTGACTGGCCATGGAGTGTAATTATTTTTGGTACAATAAAAATTACTACGTACAAACTAAGGGGGTTGCTATTGGGGCACACTACGCACCGAGCGTAGCTAACCTCTTCATGGACATATGGGAAGAAGAATACGTGTAAAATAGGCTGATACCCCAGATAAAACTGTACCGAAGATATATAGACGATCTGATCATAATATGGGATGGCAACGCTGAATCCTTTGAAGATTTCCTCAATAATTTGAATATGAACAGATATGGTATTTCGTTTACAGGTAAATGGAATTATCAAAAGATAGATTATCTGGATTTAGAGAATTTATAAAGAAGGTGATCATGTATGGACTAGAACGTTCTTCAAAGCAACAGACCGTAATGGATATAGCCCTACATCAAGTTGCCACCACCTTCGGTGGAAAGGGAATATCCCTAAGGGCCAATTACAGCAATTGCGTAGAAACTGCAATTCATTGGAAGATTTTGAAGTACAATCTAATATCCTGATGAAACGATTTAAGGAGAAGGCTTATCTACAGGAGAATCTAGATAAAGTGATGCTAGAGATAATAAAGATGGACAGAGATAGCCTTTTCCATAAAAAAAAACAAGAAATAAGGGGAACCATAATGCCTTTATTACAGGGCTTAATAATCAATATAAATCCTTTGAAAAAATTATGAATAAATATTGGCCTATCCTGAAGGAGGATCGGGTTCTGTCTAAAATCCTGCCTTCCAAACCAAAATTCATATACAGGAGAGCACCTACCCTTCGAAACTATCTTGTCCACAACGTGATTGATCCCCCCAAACCAGTAAAAATCCTTCCAGAAATGAAAGGGTTTTATAAGTGCCAAAGATGCTTACCCTGCAGAGCTAGTAAAAAACAGCCAAGGAAAAGGGAAACATTCAAATCCAAGACCGACCATAAGGAGTACCAGATAAAAGATCAAATTACTTGTCACAGTACTCATGTCACCTACGTGATCGAATGCCCCTGTAACCTCCATTATATGGGTAGAACCACTCGTCCCTTCGAATAATTCATACATTCGAATAAGAGAGCATATTAATAATATCAAAAAAGGATTCCCTAAGCACAATCTTTCCCGGCACTTTGATGAGGTGCATCATAGGGATCCATCGGGCCTCATATTCTATGGGATTGACACAGTTAAAAACCATTGGAGAGGTGGAAATAAAACAACTTTAATCTCACAAAACAAAATGAGTTTGATCTATCGATTGGGTTCTCTTGCCCCTAGGGGCTTGAACCTGGATCTGAATTGCTTCCTAGCTAACCCTTGAATGGTGCCTGTAGTTGGAGGACCACTTATGGGTGCTATTTACTTATCTATTATTGCTGGCCCCATGCACTCTAATGTACGTTTCCTCACTAGTGAGTAACATGCATGGCACTCTTTGTAACAGTTGTTACACTAAGTAGGTCAGGTTTAACTATTACCGCTATAGGGTGGGGATGGGGCTGCTAGTGATAGATACAGATTTCGGGGTTGTTATTAAATTAACTTTTTTTTTTATAATTCACTGATGTACTAGGTGTTCCTATGAGCTTTCCATCACAATGTAGGGGTTAGTTTTTTATAAATATTTGTGTTATGTCTCTGAATGGAGTACTGATGATTTTACTGGGTAATATCAGGTTTGTACCTCTACCTGTTTATGCTTATGGCCGTTACTACTATTTACCACTAGGGGGAGTATGCACACAGAGGTATGCTGTTTATCAATATTACCCCGCTTAGGGACTGCTATATTTATACTCATTTTTATCAGTTTCCTTGTATTCAGATATATATACACTACTTCTGTATGAATGTATATATTTGTACTGTTTCCTCATTAGCGGCAGTGTAGGGTAAGCTTATACATGGGGTCAATATGACACTAATTAAGCCCCCACATTTTTTTATATACCGGTATATATTTTTATATATTTTTTTTATATATGTATTTGTATATATTTTTATTTTCACATTTTTTTTGCTAGTATATGTTCCTTATATATATTTTTGTAAGGGGTGGGTCCTGCACAGCCGCTGGCGTATGAGTTTTTCATTGGCATGTAGGGTGTAATTTAATATTAATATTCTGTGTTATATCTCTGAATTTAGCACTGACGATTTTACTGGGTAATATCAGGTTTGTACCTCTACCTGATTATGCTAGGGGGAGTATGTATACAGAGGTATGCTACGTATCAATACTACCCCGCTTTGAGACTGCTACTAGTATAATTATACACATTTACCCACTCTGTGATCGGTATTTCAGATATATATATATACACCACTTCTGATGCTAATGGACTTATCTGTACTGTTTCTTCTGATATGGGTTAGCAGCGGTGCAGGGTAATTTTAACTATGGGGTCAATATGTAAATTGAAAGCCCCCTTTTTTATATTTCTATTCCACATTCTTTGTACTACATGTGTTCATCATTAACGGAGATCATTCTATTATACTTTCATGTGGGTGGATACTGCACGGCCACTGGCCTATATAAAGACGCTAGATCAGTAACATGGCACTGCCTTAGAAGACGTTTGATAACGAAACGTGCAAAGGCTGAGTCATGCACTGACGTCATTGATAGCGGTCAGTGAGCCTGTGGAACGCAGCTGGAGCGCACGCTGCAAGTGAGACACACCACAGGTCTGAAGCTGTCATTCCTCGTGTAGTGGTAGAACTTTGTGAGGAGTTTCCATAGTATGAAACATTTGTTTTTATTTTTTTATTTTTACTTTTTTGTCTTCTTTTTTTACTGTTTTAACTTTGGAATAAAAACATTTCCTTATTTAAATACTACACTATGGGAACCCATATCTAACTTCTTGAATGAAAACCTTACCTATACTGGATATTGAAGAGAGCATTAGGAGAGGAGTACAGCTGGTTGATTTGGCGAAGGATTTTAGAGAAGGATTTTAGTGAATCAATAACTTTTGACAAAGTCCCAGCGACAGCGAAAGATCCGACATGGATTCTATTTCCGAGTCCTTTATTTCTTCCGCTGACAAATATTTATTTATAGTCCCCAACAGTGGCTTACCTGTCCCAGGCGTAGACTCTGGTAGCTCCGGCTCAGGTAACCTCTGGGGTAGGTCTCGACCACGGCCGCTGGAAGCCTTCACATAGCCCACCTTCTTCTGAGTAGGTACTACAGGAACAGGCGTAGTGGACTCAGAAATTAAAGTAATGTCTCCTGATGAGATGGCAACAACAGTGTCTCTTTCTGAAACATTTTCAGTAGCAACAGGCAAAGTAGCGGCCCGTCGCTCTCTCTCTGCAGCGGTAGCAGCTTCCACTGTAGCGATACCTGTCACCCAATCCATCCGATAGGCACGGGGTGGCATAGTAGATGGCTCCACCACAAACAAGTACTCTCCACACTGTGGACATCGGCCGAATGGACGAAGATGTACGGTCAATCCTCCACATCGATGGCAGGTCATGTCCAGTCCCTCAACATCTCCCGAGGTATACAGGACAAACTTTCCCCGCGGCTTCATTCGAACTCCAGTATCCATGAGCAAAGTCCCAGATTGCACAGTATTCATTATGGTGCTTGCAGGGAATACTCTGGGTCCCACAACCGATTGCAACGCCGGAAAAGACATGGCCACTCTTTGATCCTTCAGCACGATCACGAGGCCTCTCTTCTCTTCTGGCGCCAAGCACACTACACGCGTCCCACGCGGTAGCAAGAAGGGTAACTCCTCTCACTTGTTCTTTCAGTCACGTAGCTCCCGGGCCTCTCTAGCGCCCAGCGTCTACGCACTCAAAAGCAAAGTCCTGCAGTTTAACCTTTCCTCTTCCTGAAAAGATTTTTTCTCAAAGTCCAGCTCTCTCTGTAAACTCCCGGCAAAACACTCCACGGGGTTGCAACAATTGTCGATCAACAAATCCCAGATGATGCCCCCATATGTAGCACTAACTCACGGTGGAGCTGCTGGTTTGAGCGGGTCTGTTACCTTAACCTTGCTTCCCTTGGTTTCACCGGCACCGGGTCTAGGGGTTCCATTGGGTTTACTTCTGGATGACACACGCACCAACACTGGAGCACGTTTTCAATGCTTTATTGAACAAACAAACTTTAGGAAGTAGCAGGAAAGAGGCGGAAAAGGAAACTTTCAGGAGAAACTCAAATATCTTCTTATAGAATCTTAACGACAAATGTTCTGGTAGAATTCAGATAATTAGGTGGAATGAGCTCCCCTTGTGGGACGCACTCCCTGCTCATCTGGATAGGCCTCTCTCACCGGTCTAGCAGCCAGTACGCAGCACGAATCAAAAGTCTCTGCCACAGACTCGTTTAGGGGGTAAATCCGTACGATCCTCTCCCACAGGATGTATCAGATTTTCTCTGCAGTGAAAGTCAGTCACAGTGCCTTAACCTTTAAGCCGAACTGGCAACACTATGCTGTATAGTTACTTCTTTTGGATACGTCCTTTGACCGAGTCACCAGACCCCCCTATAGACCAGCACGCTGCATGATCTCTCCAAGACGGGTCCTCCCCTGGGATCTCCTCGGCCGTCCAGCTTTGTCACACAGGACCGACAGCTCAGGACTATTCCTCTGCTGTGGTGGTAGGCCCCAGACAAGCCTCTGGACCCACCCCTGCGCTGTTGTATCATGGGCCTCCCGATCGGAGGACCACGAGGTAGCTCCTTAACACATACCTGTCGGCCAGGAGGGCCAGCAGGTGGCTGTAAAAAAAACCCTAGAACATGGCGTCTGTTCCATAAATACCCTCTTCCCAGAATGCAACTCGGAGGACCACCTCCACCGAGCTTGCTTCTGAGACAGAGGAGCATCCATACACTTCGACACATTGCCTTTCCAAAACGGACCAGTGGTAACAGCGACACCCACCGGTCAGCACGGAAGCACACACAATTTCAGCCAAGCTGGAACAGAGGCGAACTTTTAACCTTCCTAACACACGATTTACTAAATTTACCTAACCTGCGGTAGATTGTAAATCTACCAGCGTTACATTATTAACAATTTATATAGCGCCAACTGTTTACGCAGCGCTTTACAATGTAGAGGGGGACAGCACAATTACAGTACAATACAGAAGGGATAGGAGGGCCCTGCTCGTAGAGCTTACATTCTAAAGGGAGGGGCTGGTGGTACAAAAGGTAATAGATGCAGGGAATGATTTGATGGGGTTGTTAGGTGGGTGTGGGATAGGCTTCCCTGAATAAGTGAGTTTTCAGGGATCTCCTAAAGGTGGACAGGTTAGGGGCTGAACATAATACATACATACCTCCTTGAGTCTTTTTTTATCAAAAATAAAAATATAAAATCAAAATATAAATAATTTAATTTTCTTAGGTATCAACTTATGTATGATCTAAATTTTCTCCCCTTCCCCTTCCCCCTGCACCTCTTCTCCCCCCCCCTTTTTTCTATCCCTAAAGAAAATATTATTATAAATTCAACTAGCTGAATAGTAAGAACTTTCAGTGTATAATGAAATATGTAGATTAACCACAAGTGGGCACTATACATACATCGCTATCACAGCCAGTCTTAGTCTTGTTTAATTGAAAAAACATGATGACAATTAACACAAATGGGAGCTTAATCAAATTTGTACCTGAAAGATATAAAAGGATTATCTGCACAATCCCTCCCTATTTTGAAGAAGTCCACTGATTGGTGGACGAAACACGTCAATCAAGTGACATCATCACGTCATTCAATCCAGACTTGGAACCCATGTGCAACTATGCTGATTCATAGCTAGTTGCATCTCGATAATAGCCAGCCGGCTCTCCTTCTGGATTAAAGAAAAAAATCGGCATCTGAAAAAGAAACCCATGCTAATAGTGCTACTTGCAGCATAAACATCAGTGAATACTTTTCTTGACTGATCGACATTCCAGAATACAACTAGCTGAAATAAATATAAGCCATCTGGACAAGCTAAAGCAACTAAGGAGAAGTTGAACAGTGAGCATCTATTCAGCAGAAAGCCGCTTGTAAATTCTTTTATAAACACTGAACTTCTATTTACATCTGCTGTCATTGCTTGCTAAGTATAACATGAAGACCACTGCTAAAGTAGCCTGTATATGGACACCTTGGATACTAACAACAATTTTTTGCATAAGGAAATTGGTTGTCTGATTGAGTGTAGGGAACTTTCTGTGGAAGTATTTTTACAAAGCCAAAGATCTATCATTTCCCCATTACACTCACGCAATCAAATTCAAGGTTTTCCAAAAACACCCTGTGTTGTCCACGCTTATAATTAAACACACCAGCTTACTATGGACTGGTTTGTTTATATAACCATCACTTACAGCTCTACTAGAGCATTTGTTAACAACACTGTGTGATTACTTACAGACATAATATCTGCCTATGAATATACTCTTCTAGTGAACGGAGAGTTATTGCCATTCACTTATAAATGGCACATTATCTCAATTAGAACCCTAGTTCCTAGATAGAATATTTATTCACCGTTGCTATACGTGAAGTCACTCTTGGAGTCTGTCAAAAATTCACTCCCCATAGTTCCAGTGAATTTATCAGAGTTTGATTAAATCACCATCATTAGCCTGGGACATTCTTTTATATATATCTTTATATTCAAGAAAAAATACCTTTTTTAGATTATATTAGTAAATTTCCAGCACGTGGGGTAACAATACGAATTGTCTTTTTATTAAATGTTTTTGTTTTCAAAGTTTGAAGGTTTGAAGGTGATAATATATGGAATCTACCATTTATACTTTTTCTATTAAAATAACTGAATTGCTTGGTTACTAGTGCCTACCTTTTTGATAGTGTGTTCTTATCAATGTCTTCTTTTCTTTTTGCCTAAAGTATCTGAGGCACAACCACACCCTACAGGTGAGTCAGTGAATTCTTTACCCCTCAAAGTTACGGTTTATACCATCTTTCTTTTTTTGCTAACCAAATGAGCCCCAATTTGCTTTCAAATGGCAACCTACATAATTCAAATATTTTAGTGTGCAAATTCCTTCTAATCTCGTTCTCTTTGAACTACATGAAGGTGCTCATCTCCCTCAAGACTGATCTACAGAATTTGACATCAACAGCATAATGCCAAAGCTGTGCACCAAAAATTGGAATTAATTGCTTCTATGGAAAAAGAGATTATTTATGTGGTCATTATATTGATATGTGAATCATCTCTGGTTCCTGTAGTTTATCTGGTTTTTAAAGTCTCAGGGATTAAAAACTGCCTGTGTTGCTCAGCTCAGAGGGGTAACTGTTTAAGTTCAATAAGAAAAGAGGTAACATAATTGGCTGGTGCATTAGAGCAGTTTTATTTTCTAATCCCCCAGCCAATTATATTACCTCTTTGGTATGTGGCATAGCTGTTATCAGGAATGAACATTGCTACACAATAATCTTCAAAATCTTCTCTGTCCACATAAATTTAAATGGTGATTGTGTTTTGACATCAGATTTCTCATTGCTTAAATTTAACAAATAAACCGAATATTTAAAATAATACAAATCAGACCTTTGAAAACAGAAAACAAAATGTTTTTAACAGTAAAAGGGGTGTAAAATATTAAGCCTCCAGTACCTCAAATGGGTTATCAACATTTGGAGAAAGTGCAAAAGGTCTCCAAAGGAGTTTATAACATTTGAAGAGAACAGACTGCTGTAATGCAGAGAGATCCCCATGGAAACACACAAGGAAAATATTGTACATTTTCTTGTTTACTTTGCAGTAAGGTTGATGGATTGATTTTTGCAGTTGCCAATAAATCAGAGTTGAGGACAAGTCTAGTTAACATTAAACACATCAAACAAATTGCTGTTCAGTGGTACAGTGTGTCTAATCCTGTGTATCGCTTGCAAACCAAATAACTGTTGTACTCTAGAATTCTCACAAAGTAGTCATTTAATAAATAGCAAGACTGGATCATTTAGCACATATGTTCATGTGCAATTATAGATTCTTAGATACAGAAATGTACAAAGCAGTGGAAGAGCAGACATAGCATTAGTAGTAGGTGCCATTGAGCCTTTGACATATTGGAGTCTCTGTCTCAACTTGCTATTTACTTTCCCTTTTTCACCAAAGAAAGGATCATAGTGTGTTAATTAACTAGAAGAAGTTCACATGTTAGTTATATTGTCTGGGGCATATGTTTGTATAGTAAATAAAGAAGAGATGCCATGGATCCTGAGCCATAAAGCACTATAGTTAAAAGCCCGATATTCTATCTCATCTGTATAAATCTTTGCATACAGTATAAAAGGTTGCTACTGTTTTCCTGGCTTTCACAGACCCTGTGATACAAAAGCCTTCAGTAACAACATTTTTTTGAAATTATTCTAGGCAAGAATGGTTTATTTTTTACTTTAAATAAAATGTGATTTGTTAATAATGGTGTGTGTTCTGTTGATTTATTTAATGTGTAAATTGGAAAGATATGCCTACATCAAAAATAGTTTTATGTCTCATATTTTAAAATAAATATCTCTAATAAATGCATGTTGCTGCATATTTTTTATTTTACTAAGACCATGCTCCTATTTCTAAACCTTTGCTTTAGACTAGAGATTTGTGTAAAATTTGGCAAATTTTGCTTAAAATTCTCCATTTCCCAGTAGACGACAGTTGTGTGGAAACGCGTCAGCTCAGAGAGTACTTGCATTGCTATCTAATCTAGCTGGCAGACGGACACCGTCACTAGAAACATCATTCATGTTGGAATTTTTTAACCTCTATGTAAGTTCATCTTTATATTTTTCTAAAATAAAATTGGTTGATTTACACTATGAGGCTTCTCCCCTTTGTATATATAATCTTTGAACACATGGAGCTTATTCCTACAAGTGTATCAAGACATGCTGTTTGAAATCTTCACACCTGAGATCATTCTGGCACAAGCTTCCTTGATCTCTGCAATAGGGATCCATCAGATCTGGTAAGAGGTCACTCTGTTTTCTTGTGGATGGAACATTTTGCAGTTTTTCTTGAACACTGGTAGCCACGGAGTTGAATACTATTTCCACTTTTCACATCTTTCAGTAAGTATCTGGATAGACTTGAACTTTCTCAATTTAACTCAATTTCTTTCACACATTGGAATTTTGTGCAATATTTTTTGCACATTGATATTTTGAATAATGCATTTGTTATGAATATTTGTTATTTGTATCACTAAGTTGTCATTATAATTGTTCACACACATGCACTCTTAGTTTGAACACTTAGGTAGGAAATTTGTTTATTCACTTTATTTTGTTCATCATCACATCAGTTCACCATTTAAAGGAACAGCGCACCATTAACCATATCTATTACTTTATCCCTTCCAAGATTTGAGTTGCAGCAGTTCCATACCAGACTAGCGCAGGAGATTTAATATATTCCAAAGAGACAAGGCAGACTTTACCCAGCAATAGAAATTCGTGTATTATTTTAAAGACAATTGCCACCAATATTGTTTAGTGGCTGCACAGCATTTAAGCAGCTTGGTTAGGCTGCAATTTAAGAGGCAGAAACAAGACAGGTTTTATCTTGAAACAGAAATTATAATGTATAATTTCAGAGACAACAGTCACAAATATTGTTAGTGGCTGGACACTACAGTTCCAAATGGCAGATGGCATCAGTTGCCATTTGTAGCTGCAAAAAAAAGATACACTCTAACCATGCCCAAGTCAAGCAGGCTGAGCCCCACCTTGTCCAAGTTCTTTGCATTGCAACCCTTCTTCTGTCTGGGTTGCCCCAGTATGGCTAATTCCTTTCTTCAATTTTGTGATATTTTTGGTATTGCTGCAGTGGCTGGGCTGCACACAGCAGAGACCAGGCACCTCTGAAACTGCCCTGCTTTGCCAGCATAATCTTTCTCCTCCCAGGCACTCACCAGCCAGTATTTTTGCATCTGTTTTCCAACACAATAAGAGCACTGGCGGCATAGCTGCAGGGATAAAATCTTTGCCCCTTCCGCAATGCAGGGGGAAGGGTGAGAAGCAGCAAATTAAAGGAAGAATATCTACAGCCAGGTGTAAGGGTAGGTATCAGCAAAAATTAAACATAGTATCCTATGGCCATAGGCTGCCAACCCTTCCCCAAATAAGAGTCATCCAAAAAAATAAAAAGACAGGCAAGCCAAAAAGGAGAGGTAAAGGTGATGCCACATGTAGGTAGCTGGTGGAGAGTCTTGCTAACGGGACCTCTTCCTCCTTCTCCCTCTCCTCCTGCCCTTCCCCTTTCACCTTTCTGTCCCTCTACTCCTCATTCACCTCCTCCTCCCCTTCCTCCTTCACCCCTTCCTTCTCCAATGTGATAACAGCTAGAAAAGAAGTTCTGAGGAGCTGCTTTTTTTTACAAGGCTGGTGACTCATTGTGCAGGAGGTAGTGAAGTGGCTGAGAATTTTTTTCTTTTTTTACTCTTCACAGGCTCCTCCAATGTGCTTATGGCATGAGGAGAGGCTCCAAGGAACTGTGATTATATGTGGAGAATATAATTGCCCTACTGAATCATGCATGGTGTAGAACTGCTGAAAACAGTCTTCTTTCTCCAGTTAATGGCCTGGGCAGTCTCGCATTATTATATCTACTCACATTTTTTCATTTTTCTTTAAAATAGATTACAAATGTTATTTTTTATATAATTTGTATTATTTTATTTCCCCCTCATAAAGTGGTCCCTACCCTGGTCAAGAAAACATGAACAGGGATAGCATAGAAAACTTGCTAAAAATAACGGAAGCTGGTAAGTGGGAGCCAATTATAATTTGTAGGGCTGAAAAATTTGGTGAGGGTTTGGTCTTCATTAGGGATTAGCTTCGAGTTCAAGTCAAACTCATGTTCGACTCGAACATCGGCTGTTCGCCAGTTCGCCGAACGGCGAACAATTTGGGGTGTTCGCGGCAAATTCGAAAGCCGCGGAACACCCTTTAAAAGTCTATGGGAGAAATCAAAAGTGCTAATTTTAAAGGCTTATATGTATGGTATTGTCATAAAAAGTGTTTGGGGACCTGGGTCCTGCCCCAGGGGACATGGATCACCTGCAAAAAAAGCTTTAAAAATGGCCATTTTTTCGGGAGCAGTGATTTTAATAATGGTTAAAGTGAAACAATAAAAGTGTAATATTCCTTTAAATTTCGTACCTGGTGGGTGTCTATAGTATGCCTGTAAAGGGGCGCATGTAACGGGTGACCCCGCCCCCTCTGACATCACGGGGAATGCCACAGGGAAGTCCCCGTCAAGTACCCGTGCATCAGAGGGGGTGGGGTCACCGGGTGGCCCCGCCCTCCGTTATTTAAGAACTGTCAGAAGAGGAGAAGCGTCACACAGCGGGAGCCTCCCATCATGGTGGATGCAGAGCGGCCCGAGAAGAAGAAGGGAAGAAGACGCCGCGGAGGAAGATGCCGGACGAGAACACCGGAGGAAGAACCAGAAGAACCAGAAGAAGAAGAAGATGGAGGAAGAAACTGAAGGAAGATAGAAGATAGAAGAAAGAAGATAGAAGTAAGAAGAAGCATTTAAATAAAGGAATTGCCAAAAACTGTCTCTTGTCATTTTTAACATTTTTGACACTTTTTTTGTGAAATGGTAGGCCCTTACCATTTCACACAGGGGGGAGGGCCAGGATCTGGGGATCCCCTTGTTAAAAGGGGTATCAGATTCCGATAAGCCCCCCGCCCACAGACCCCCACAACCACCGGGCAAGGGTTGTGGGGATGAGGCCCTTGTCCCCATCAACATGGGGACAAGGTGTTTTGGGGGCTACCCCAAAGCACCCTCCCAATGTTGAGGGCATGTGGCCTGGTATGGTTCGGGGGGGCGCTCTCTCGTCCCCCCCTCTTTTCCTGTGGCCTGCCAGGTTGCGTGCTCGGATAAGGGTCTGGTATGGATTTTTGGGGGGACCCCACACCATTTTTTTTTAAATTTTGGCGTGGGGTTCCCCTTAAAATCCATACCAGACCTGAAGGCTCTGGTAAAGATTTTGAGAAGGACCCTAGGCCATTTTTTAAAAAAATTTTGGCCGGGGTTCCCCTTAATATCCATACCAAACCTGAAGGGCCTGGTATGAAATTTAGGGGGACCCCCACGTCATTTTTTTAAATTTTGGTTCGGGGTTCCCCTGTGGGGAATTCCCATGCCATTTTTATCAATTAACTTTTATGTGAATTGTCAGACCTATAATTCATTACTAGCCGCGAGTAGTTTTAAATGACTTTTTTGCCTTTGAAATATCATTTTGCTGTCAGACTGTTCTAAACACGGGAAACATGCGCCCCTTTACAGGCATACTATAGACACCCCCCAGGTACGAAATTTCAAGAAATATTACACTTTTATTGTTTCACTTTAAGCATTTTTAAAATCACTGCTCCCGAAAAAACGGCCATTTTTAAAACTTTTTTTGCATTGATCCATGTCCCCTGGGGCAGGACCCAGGTCCCCAAACACTTTTTATGACAATACCATGCATAAAAGCCTTTAAAATTAGCACTTTTGATTTCTCCCATAGACTTTTAAAGGGTGTTCCGCGCTTTTCGAATTTGCCGCGAACACCCCAAATTGTTTGCTGTTCGGCGAACAGCTGATGTTCGAGTCGAACTCGAAGCTCATCCCTAACTGGTAGGCTGCATTTGATGGGCACTGGTAGGCTGCATTTGATGGGCTCTGATAAAGCTGTATTTGGTGGGTACTGATAAGCTGTATTTGGTGGGCACTAATAAGGCTGCATTTGGTGGGCACTGGTGGGCTGTATTTGGTGGGCACTAATAAGGCAGCATTTGGTGGGCACTAATAAGACTGCATTTGGTGGGCACTGGTAGGCTGCATTTGGTGGGCACTAATAAGGCTGCTTTTGGTGATCACTAATAAGGCTGCATTTGGTGGGCACTAATAAGGCTGCATTTGGTGGGCACTGGTAGACTGCATTTGATGGGCACTTGTAGGCTGCAATTGGTAAGCACTGGTAGGCTGCAATTGGTGGGCACTTGTAGGCTGCATTTGATGGGCACTGATAAGGCTGCATTTGGTGGGCACTGATAAGCTGCATTTGGTGGACACTAATAAGGCTGCATTTGGTGGGCACTGGTAGGCTGCATTTGGTGGACACTAATAAGGCTGCATTTGGTGGGCACTAATAAGGCTGCAATTGGTGGTCACTAATAAGGCTGCATTTGGTGGGCACTGGTAGGCTGCATTTGGTGGGCACTGGTAGGCTGCATTTGGTGTGCACTGATAAGCTGCATTTAGTGGGCACTGGTAGGCTGCATTTGGTGGGCACTAACAAGGCTGCATTTGATGGGCACTAATAAGGCTGCATTTGATGGGCACTGATAAGGCTGCATTTGATGGGCACTAATAAGCTGCATTTGGTGGGCAATAATAAGGCAGCATTTGGTGGGCACTGGTAGGCTGCATTTGGTGGGCACTGGTAGGCTGCATTTGATGGGCAGGCTGCATTTGGTGAGCACTGGTAGGCTGCATTTGGTGGGCACTGTTAGACTGAATTTGGTGGGCACTGGTAGGCTGCATTTGTTGGACACTGGTAGGCTGCATTTGATGGGCACTGATAAGGCTGCATTTGGTGGGCACTGATAAGGCTACATTTGGTGGGAACTAATAAGGCTGCATTTGGTGGGCACTGGTAGGTTGTACTTGGTGGGCACTGGTAGGCTGCATTTGGTGGTCACTGATAAGCTGCATTTGGTGGGCACTGGTAGGCAGCAATTGTTGGGCACTGGTAGGCTGCATTTGGTGGGCACTGACAAGGTTGCATTTGGTGGGCACTGGTGAGACTGCATTGAACTCTTGTATCATTTCTGCAGTCTCTGACCATCTCCTGCATCATGCCTGCAGTCTTTGACCATCTCTTGTATCATGTCTGCAATCTCTGATCATCTCTTGTATCCTGCTGTAGTCTTTGACCATCTCTTGTATCATGTCTGCAGTCTCTGACCATCTCCTGTATTATGTCTGCAGTCTATGACCATCTCCTGTATCATGCCTGCAGTCTTTGACCTTCTCCTGTATCATGTCTGTAGTCTCTGACCATCTCCTAGATCGTGTCTGCAGTCTCTGACCATCTCCTGTATCGTGCCCGCAGTCTCTGACCATCTCCTGTATCATGCCTGCAGTCTCTGACCATCTCCTGTATCATGCCCGCAGTCTCTTTCCATCTCTTGTATCATGTCTACAGTCTCTGACCATCTCCTGTATCATGTCTGCAGTCTTTGACCATCTCCTTTATCATGCCTGCAGTCTTTGACCATCTCCTGTATCATGTCTGCAGTCTCTGACTATCTCCTGTATCATGTCTGCAGTCTCTGACCATCTCCTGTAGTATGTCTGAGGTCTCTTTCTAAACAGACTCTCTAACAGAGGCCCTCTCTCTTTGTCCATTAGGGAGACCCCCTCCAGGTCCAATTAGAGTACTCTGCTTCTCTTCCTGTATTTTTTTTATTGTTAAGAGATTGTGTGAGGATCCCAGGGTAACGAAGACTCCTTAGGGAAGCATCACTGTGTTTGAGTAGTTGCCGTAGAAACCTTTGTAAAGGGGGAGGAGTTAGTAAGGTGACCACGCCCATGTAGGGGCGCCAAAAATATTTCTGCAGTCAGGCATCTGTGATCCTAGGATCGGCCCTGACTATGGCATATGGAAAACAGGAAGGAGAGGTCACTATGACACCTGGAATGCAGGAAGGATCACTATGCACATGGAAGACAGGAAGGAAGAATCACTATGGCACATGGAAGGCAGGAAGGAAGAATCACTATGGCATATGGAAGGCAGAAAAGAAGGATCACTATGACATTTGGAAGGCAGGAACAATCACTATGGTACATGGAAGGCGGGAGGAAATTATCACTATTGCACATGGAACGCGAAAAGGAAGGATCACTATAGCACATGGAAGGCAGGAAGAAAGGATCACTATGGCACATGGAAGGCAGGAACACTGTGGCACATGGAAGGCAGGATCACTATGGAACATGGAAGGAAGCATCACTATGGCACATGGAAGGATGCATCACTATGGCACATGGAAGGAAGAGAGAGAAGGGGAGAATATACTCACAGGAAGGCTGGCTGCTCTCCAGAGGCTTAGGCAGACATCATGTGCACTGGCTGCTTCAAAATCTCCCACCCACACAACCTCTGGCATGCAGCCAATGCTGTGCCTGTGAATCACAGGGGGACATGGGGAGGAGGTGGAGCTGACCTAGCCTACCTTCTCCTCTCTCCTCATATGGAATGTACAGCAGGGGGGTGAGCGGGCAGGCGAGAGGGCGGGGAAGGTGGGGACTGTGCTCCTGGGCCTGACAGCTACTGCATGGCGCATACCGGACAGGGGGATTAGTGGAGTCCAGTGCCGGAACTTGTTTCAGCATTGGGCTCTGTTGCTGGACTTGTGGGACACTGGGATTTACTTGAAATCCCAGGATGGTCCCAGTGAATCTGGGACGAATGGGGGTATGCAGACACAGGATTGAATGTTCTGATCCAGAACTATAGAATCTGGAGAAAGCCAAAAACACAGCTTTCTCCACTCAGAATTGATAGTTCTGAACCTCGCATTAACCCTTACTGCGACATCTGTGTCACATTTTCCTACATTCTTATGCCGCGTACACACGAGCGGACTTTACAGCAGACTTTGCCCGGCGAACTTTTCGACGGACTTTCTGAATGAACGGACTTGCCTACACACAATCCACCAAAGTCTGTCGAATTTGTACGTGATGACGTACGACCGGACTAAAACAAGGAAGTTCATAGCCAGTAGCCAATAGCTGCCCTAACATGGCTTTTTGTCCGTCGAACTAGCATACAGACGAGCGGACTTTTCGACCGGACTCGATTTCGACGGATTGATTTAAAACATGTTTCAAATCTAAGTCCATCCAACTTTTGAGAAAACAAAGTCTGCTGGAGCCCACACACGATCGAATTGTCTGACGAAATCCAGTCCGCCGGGCAAAGTCTGCCGTAAAGTCCGCTCGTGTGTACGCGGCATTACAGTGACAGAGCCCCCTATACTGTGTGTATACTATATATATATATATATATATATATATATATATATATATATATATATATATATATATATATACCTATACTGTGTGTGTATACTGTATATATATATATATATATATATATATACACCTATATATATATACCTCTATAATTCACCTACAATACAATGTATAGCAGCCACTAATTTAGATGCGCGTAGATTTGTAGATTGTGCTGCACACTTATTCACAGAATACTATCAGCTAATCTTAACATAAGTCATAGGATGCTGTTATTCTCCTTTATACTGCCTGAAGTAATATAATTATTTTAATGAAGTGTGCTATTTTAAGATATACACACACTTTACAGTCTAATGTATGGTGTAATCCATTGCAATTACGTTGAAATGCACAAAACCCCAAGTGTGTGTGGAATATTTTTAAATGCAGTATAAAACCATTTGAAAAAAGCTCTGATGAGTTGTAAATGTTTTTCACTTTATAAAAAGGGATTGTGACATTTGTCATACTCAGGACCAGAACTTGGGTAGACAAACTGGGTGATTCTCTACACTATTCCTTTCACTGACACCAAAAATGAGGCACCGGGAGAACAATGACACCAACGATTGCACTGGAGACCCCTGATCATGAAAATAATAAACTATGCCAAGTATCTGAAGGCTAAAATCATAGCAGTCCACCCTGCTAGTATGATTTATTTGTCTTTAAAAAAATGACAATTTTTAACCACTTAAATTGTTACTAAATCCACAACAGTAAAATCAGTCTGTACTGTATATGCAGTAAAGCATGCTTGCTAAACTTGCTGTGAAACCTCTGGGGTTAATCCGGGGTTAATCCTACGCATTGTGTACAAAGGCTGTTTGATCCTGGCTGCTCTGATCTCCTCCTTCCATTGTCCCCTGATAATTTCCTGATGACAAATAGTCTATGGAGTCAGGCTGCACATGCTCAGTTTGGTGTGTATTGCTAGAGAGGTTTTTTTTTTTCTTGGGAGAGTGCATGTGATCAGCACAGGGCCAATCAGCACTCTCCCGACAGAGGGTCAAGGGTCTTGAAGTCTCATAGGACAGTCAGAAAACTCCTCCTACAAGCTTTAACCAGTGCTTGGCTGGACACTGATAGAAGTCACAAGACTGCTCGCACTGCTGATGAGAAAAGGTATTTAGCAGTTTATATTTACTAAAATAATTGCATTTCCATGTTCTGTGTAATGTGGAAGATCAGATATAGTGAATGCAGGTTCCTGGGTTTAGTAACAATTTAAGGACCTAGCTTTTTTCTGACATTTGTGGTTTACAAGTAAAAAAAACAGTATTTTTTTTTTGCTAGAAAATTACCCCAATCATTATACATTCTTTTTTAGAAGAGACCCTAGAGAATAAAATGGCCGTTGTTGCAATTTTTTATGTCACACAGTATTTGCACAGCGGTTTTTCAAATGCAATTTTTGGGAAAAAATACACTTTTTTTCATTTTAATGCAAAAGAACACAATACATAACCCAATTTTTTTTGTAAAATATAAAAGATGATGATAAATACCAAACATGTCACGCTTTAAAATTGCGCACACCTGTGCAAACAAGATCAATTTTACTATCCATAGGCGATGCTTTAAAAACCTTTACAGGTTACCACTTTATATCCTCAAAGGAGGTCTAGTGCTAGAATTACTACCCATGATCTGATGTTTGCAGCGATACCTCACATGTATGGGATGATCGCTGTTTGCGTGCGTGTGCGAGATCGACGCACGCATTCGCCTTTGCGCGCTAGCATGGGGGGACAGGGGCACTTAAAATTTTTTTTTTTTTTTAATTATTAATGTATTTTTTTTACACTGTTGCTCTAATTTTTTTTGTATCCCTTTTATTGCTGTCACAAGGAATGTAAGCATCCTTGTGACAGAAATAGTGATGTGACAGATACTCTTTATGAAGGGATCTGGGGTCAATAAGACCCAAAATCCCTCCTTTGCACTTTAAAGCATTCAAAATGCCAAGATCAGCGTTTTTTGAATACCTTTTCAAAAAATGCCGCCGCCAGGTAAACCGGAGGTGATGTCGAGGTCATCGCTTCTGGGTTACAATAGCAGAGACCAAATCAAAGCCGATTCCATCTTTGTATGGGTCTCTGGCCAGCCGGTAGGAAGGGAGAGCCATAAAGAGCTGTGGAAGGTGGCGGGAGGGGGGAGACATCCCCTCCCACTGCTTGTAATAGCAACCGAGTGGCTCCTTAGCCACTTCGATTGCTATTACAAGAGAGTCAACTATTGGCTCTAAAAAAACAATACCAGGGTGCGGTACAACCACTTGAAGTTAAATGATGTACCAGGTATGTAATTTGGGGCAAGTGGCTAAGTAAAATTAAAAAGAAAAAAGCAATTTAATCAAGTTGTGTAAGTTTTTTAAAATGTGTAATTTGCACAGCACAAATTGGGATCCATTTTCCTCTTTGTGGGCTTAATGCATACAGACACTAAAGCAGACTGTATACTTACCTCCCACAGTAGAAACAGATACAGTTTTGCCTCTGTGTGTGGTAAACACAGACACCAAAGCGGACTGTATGCTGTACTTCCCACAGAATGCTTACGTGGAGAATGGGCACTTTTCTGCACACTTAAATTTATATATACAGTATTTCACAAAAGTGAGTACACCCCTCACATTTTTGTAAATATTTTATTATATCTTTTCATGTGACAACACTGAAGAAATTACACTTTGCTACAATGTAAAGTAGTGAGTGTACAGCTTGTATAACAGTGTAAATTTGTTGTCCCCTCGGGGGGGGGCATGGCCAGGACCGGGCATGTCAGAGGACAGCTCTCCCACAGCTCCCACTGATGATCCGTGATTGATCCTCCCCCAGCCCACGTACCAGTTCTTTACAGCTATATGCAGCTGGATACCGATCCCGTGATTACTGTGGAACCTCTGCCAGCCCTCTGCACTAGGGGTATGACCCATAGAGGACAGACTGAAGCTGAGTGTCCTGAATTCCAACATGGCGCTGCTGCATTCACTGTGAAAGGGACTCCTCGTGGAGCTGACAAGATGAAAGACCTGGGACCCAAATCGCACAAGCCACCAAAGACCCAAGGTATGGACATCCCCAGGGACATGCTATATTATGCCCAGAAGTTGTCTGGTCTGCCGGGGACTGAACAGACAGCTCACCCTATGAACACTCTACAAAATAATTCTGGTGTGCAGGCACAGGCGGCCATCTTAGCTGTTAACTATGGGGAGGAAAAGGATGATCAGGCAGAGCCTATGACTCTGGCCCAGCACAGCTCAATCATGATATGACTCAGCCCACACTATCAAACATACTCAGGGCAGTGAACAACTGTACTGCATCTGTGAACACTTTAAAAGAGCAACTTAAGGGAGGATGTGTCGCTGCTGCGACAGGATTTACAAAAAATCCGGGAGAGAACCATGGCTGTGGAAAGCAGAGTCAGTGAAATGGAAGACCAACTACCTCCTATAGCACGAGATACCATCTCTGCATACCAGATGGCAAAGGAAGCTAATGATAGAGCAGAAGATATGGAGAATCATCTCAGATGAAATAATGTGTGCATTGTGGGTCTCCCTGAAAGGGTGGAAGGCAAGGACCCCACAGCTTTTGTAGAGAATTGGTTACTTGAAGTATTTGACAAAAATGTATTCTCACCCTTCTTTGCAGTGGAACGCGCTCATAGAGTGCCAACTCAACCGGGGGGGTCCACTCAGATGCATATTGGCGAAATTACTATCATGTCAGAGAAACAGTGCTGCGACAGGCACGGGAACGAGCTAACATTCAACATAATAGCACCAGGGTGTCCTTCTACCCTGACTTCTCTGCAGAGGTGCAGAGACGCAGGGCTAAGTTTGCTGTTGTGAAACGCCGTCTGCGGCTCCTACAATTGTCTAATGCTATGCTGTATCCTGCCAAGCTCAGGGTTACTGTGAAATGCCAAGCACAATTTTTTTGAGTTGCCAAAAGACGCTTCAACATGGCTGGATCGTAATGAGAAGGCCCTAAAGTAACGAGGGCATGGGGGGAAGAAGATTGACCCAGATTCCTGGCTCCACTGTTTGCTACATGAAGTTATAACCCATCTTTATTGCTTAGGATATATACATGGGACTCTAACCCACTTGTTACACAGATATTCTCTGGCTGGGGGGACATAATATTTTTGCAGATCAAGATGAGAGGTACACCACTAATATGTTTGATCTACATTGACAATGCTCGAGTTGTTTTGAGCGAGTGTTGGTATAACTACTAATTCTGCCCTGTTGCCAGTGTTTACCGCTTATTGGCAAGTTTTGTTTACAGTTTTTGAGAGACTTTTTTTCTTCAGCTGGGGTTCATCCAGCATTCTCAACAGAGGAAAAGATGTGGTTAAACACTACAAAGGCTTTGAGGCGTCCGCTGCTTTGCATATCTGAATGGTACTTTTTGTTTACTTCTGCATACCCTAATCTATTACTGACTTACCATGTTCCATGGTGAAGGTACCCATAGTATCATGGAATGTCAGGGGAATCCATTCTCCTCTCAAACGTGCTATGATCTTTATGTGTCTTAAAAAATTTAACCCTGGGATATTTTTTTTTCAGCAAGCCCATTTAACAGCAGAGATGGTGAATTGTTTAACTAGTTCAGATCCGCGCTATAGCTGAATAACGGCTACAGCACGGACTTGCTTGGCCGGGAGTACATCTATTGACGTCCTTCCATGCCCGAGCAGCCTGCGTGTGCCCTGCAGGGAGCGCGCGGTGCGCTCTGTGATTAGCGAGTCAATGAGACTCTCTGGATCACAGATCGGAGTAAGGGGTCAATCCTTACCCCTTACCACATGATCAGCTGTCAGCCAATGACAGCTGATCATGTGATGTAAACAGAGCACGGGCACATCAAGCAGGGCAGCAGGCACATCAAGCGGGGCAGCAGGCACATCAAGCGGGACAGCAGGCACATGCACATCAAGCTGGGCAGCGGGCACTTCAAGCTGGGAAGCGGGCACGGGCTCTTCAAGCTGGGCAGTGGGCAGAGGCTCATCAAGCTGGGCAGCGGGCACAGGCTGGGCAGCCAGCTCTGGGTCATCAGGCTGGGCAGCATCCGGGTCATCAGGCTGGGCAGCAAGCTTTGGGTCATCAGGCTGGGCAGCAAACAGTGGCACATCAGGCTGGGCAGCAGACAGGAACACACTAGGCTGGGCAGCAGACAGGAACACACCAGGTTGGGAAGCAGACAGGAACACATCAGGCTGGGCAGCAGACAGGAACACATCATGTTGGGCAGCAGACAGGAACACATCAGGCTGGGCAGCAGACAGGAACACATCAGGCTGGGCAGCAGACAGGAACACATCAGGCTGGACAGCAGACAGGAACACATCAGGCTGGACAGCAGACAGAAACACAAACGGCTGGAAAGCAGGCACATCAGGCTGGAAAGCGGGCTAATCAGGCTGGAAAGTGGGCACATCATGCTGGAAGGCGGGCACATCAGGCTGGAAAGCGGGCTCATCAGGCTGGAAGGCGGGCACATCAGGCTGGAAAGCAGGCTCATCAGGCTGGAAAGCAGGCTCATCAGGCTGGAAAGCAGGCTCATCAGGCTGGAAAGTGGGCACATCAGGCTGAAAGGCGGGCACATCAGGCTGGAAAGCGGGCACATCAGGCTGGAAAGCAGGCACATCAGGCTGGAGAGCTGGCACATCAGGCTGGAGAGTGGGCTCATCAAGCTGGAAAGTAGGCACTGGCACCTCCAGCTTGAACACTGGCACCTCAGGCTGGAACACTGGCCCCTCAGGCTGGAACACTGGCCCCTCAGGCTGGAACACTGGCACCTCCGGCTGGAACACTGGCCCCTCCGGCTGGAACACTGGCCTCTCCGGCTGGAACACTGGCACCTTCGGGTGGAACACTGGCACCTCCGGCTGGAACACTGGCCCCTCAGGCTGGAACACTGGTGCCTCAGGCTGGAACACTGGTGCCTCAGGCTGGAACACTGCCGCCTCAGGCTGGAACTCTGGCGCTTCAGGCTGAAACTTTGGCGCTTCAGGCTGGAAGGTGGGTACCAGGACATTAGGCTGGAAAGCGGACATCAGGACATCGGACTGGATAACAGGCACTGGGACATCAGACTGGATAGCAAGCACTGGGACGTCAGACTGGGTAGCAAGCACTGGGATGTCAGACTGGGTTGCAAGCATTGGGACGTCAGAATGGGTTGCAAGCACTGGGACATCAGGCTGGGTTGCAAGCACTGGGAAGTCAGGTTGGATAGCAAGCACTGGAACGTCAGACTGGATAGCAAGCACTGGGACATCAGACTGGATTGGATTAGCTGGTGGGGAGGCAGGTTGGGTTACTAGAAGGATCGTTTTGGTTGGAAAAAACTTTCGTTTTTCTTTGGCTTAGCCATTAAAGCTCTGTAGGTGAGGGGTGCAGAAGACTGGAAAGGAGGATTGGGATATGGCAGAGAAGAGGTAACAGTAGCTGGGGGTTTGTAGGCAGCTGAGAAGAGGCAGGTGGGTTGAATGCAGGATAGGTACAGGGAGCAGAGACCGGATATGAGTATTTGGTTGGGAGCAGCATATACTAAGCTGCAACTGAGGTTGACATGGGTGATGGGGAAACATACATTTGGGTAGGCTGGTGTTTGGTGGCAGAGGTGGTTTGTTTGGCTGGAGCTGATTGCACCATGTCAGACCATGCTGAAAGTATAGGTTGTACAAACTGTGCTTTTAAATCTCCCTGTCTAACAAAAGACTGAGCAGACATAATGCACTCAGCAATCACCTGTGGGAACATCCTGAGTAGTGCTCACAAAAATCGGCGGGATCATCTTCAAAAAGCCATACTAGGGATACAACCTGATTCATATCAAAAGGAGGAGTGAAATCATCACGGCCCTCTGGAATACAGGGCAGGACCAGCTCAGTACAGATCTTGATCAAAGGCTGCACCTCCCCAAACAATATATAACCGTGATCGACCAGGGAGTGAGCCAAACGTATAGTTGGAAACAACTGGTCACTAGACCATCCTTTCAAAGCCTGGCGGCAATAATCACCACTTTCAGATGCCAGCACAGAAAAATAAATAACCTCATCGGCATTCATGTTTGCAACCAAACTGAATCAAAATGGTTCCCCTGTGCAGCCACTTCCGGTCAGGGATGGCCCTAGTATTCTGTCATATACCAGATAAGACCAGAACTGTGTGGACTGCAACAGAGTGAATCAGACATAAATGGGTGAAAGTAAGTTTATTAAGGTAAATGCATATACATGTGAACACACCACCAATACAAACAGAGTGAACATCCAAACAACCAAACAGTGACAATAAACCAACCAGCATATGTAGCAAAAGGGAGTACCAGAATCGTAATCCAGCAAGGCCAGGGTCATAAACAGGAGATCAGTAGATGGGGGGCCAGGAGTAAACAGACAGGGAACAAGATGGAAGGGATCAGGCTGCAGGGCAAAGATCCAGGGATACAGGAACAGATATAGGTTCAGGATACAGAATACAGGAATCAGGAATCAGGCATCAGGCATCAGGATAACAGGTAAACAGGCTGCAGGTCAGGGCACAAGGACAATACCTGGGCCAGATGAGTGTGCACTTGCATTTATACAATAGCTGCTAACGAGGTCAGGTGAAGCCTAATTGCAGAAGGTAATACCTGCTCAACACTGCCGGGATCCCTCCGCTGGTGGATGCCAGTACTGCGGTCAAAAGATGACATAATACCAGCAGGGAAAACTCTTCTGACAGCTCCAAACTGCCAGGAGACACCTGCTGGTAGGCCTCAGTACTGCACGCCAAATGACTGATATTACCAGCGGAGAGAACCTTTCCTGACACTGACTCAGCTGGCCCAGTCTCCGAAGGGAGGGGATCATGCTCAGCTTCAGTATGTCACAGTACATGTTAGTATTCATGGTTCCCTCAATGAACTGTAATCAAACTGGAATAGATGGCATCTGGATGTTATTCCTGGGAACTAAATTGCTTCTGGTGAAAGATTAATGTAAGGTTGAGGGATTCTAAACCCAAGAATGTTCTATTTTGAATAAACTATTTTGAATAAATGGGACGGAAGTATTAGATAACCATTAAAAATGTCACATCCAATGAATGTAGCAAGTATTCCAATAATTACATATTTATTTTCCTTTTTGCTCCATATACACATATATTTTTTACTCCATTTTTAATGGTTATCTAATACTCCCTTCCCATTTATTCAAAATAGTTTATTCAAAATAGAACATTCTTGGGTTTAGAATCCCTCAACCTTACCATTAATCTTCCACCAGAAGCAATTTAGTTCCCAGGAATAACATCTAGATACTTTATATCTTTCATATATTTTAATATTTAATTTCATATTGCACATTTTCAATATCTTATCCTAACATCATGAATGTATTTAAGACCTTGTATTATACAATATGCAATTGTATTTATATTTATTTTTATGTAATTTTATGTATTTTTTATTTTTATTTTAATTTATATGTTGTCAAAATAACAAATCCTGAATGTAGGTATGCGGTGATTTATTTATATTTGCCTTGTGCGAAAATGCATAATTACATTAACGGATGACCAAGTAACAAATTTGCGGTGTCACTAACCCGGACACAAAGTCTAAACCTCATCATGGGGGAGCGGACGTAGATAGAAATTCCTACATCTGAATGACACAGGCTTCGGTCTGTAATAATCATAGCTAAAATGGCCACCACCAAAACAAAAGTGCGCAAGCGCAATGTAAACACCGCACACTATTTAAGAACGGGAGGTGTAGCAAGAAGCACACTCCCGTAGACGTCCAATGACGAAACGCGCAGGGCGTGGCTTGTGAACGTCTTGCGTCACCTCCAACCAAACGCACATAGGATACTCTGATGGTTTTTAATTCTGATCTCTCATGCTTATACTAAACTCTAATAATGTGAGTACCACCTTTGCTTATATCTAAAATAAAGTCTTTTAAACGGTTTTACGCTATGGGCATCCCTTCTTTTCCATATGCTGAACAACATTAAAAGCACCAACCTGAACTGCCAGGAGTTGCTACACAGTGGCAAATACTGTGATTGCGTAATACCCCTGTAGGGGTGGGGCTATTCGGTGAGTGTATGCACATTAGGAGCACGAATAAGCAGCACTATCACTAAGGCAGCACTGGAACAAGAAGAACCAATTGTGCATACAATAGGACTTTTAAAACAATATTGTTTTTCCAGCAAGCACTGGTTCATCATTTTGAGCACAAGTCACTTTATTACTTTGTAAAAGCAAACCTTCCCCCCCCCCCCCTTCCCCTCATCTTTCACCAAGCACCTTTCTTATCACTGCACTTTGTCATCAGGTCCATTTATGTATGGCATGTTATATTGGGCAAATTTTATATGACTTACATGTTTTTTGCAATATCAGTATTTTTTAAAGGTTTATTATTCACAAGAGGACAAATCACAAATGAAATATTAGCAATTTAGTCCCTGTATATATTGATATCACTTTTTATTGCAAGAAGTTGTAACACCACCCAGATCTGAACACACTGCTAATTAATAACAGTTTATCACTAATCAGTCACCAGAACAGTGCCGCACCTGCATCTAACCCTCTCTTTATTTGCCCTAACATCCACACTTTCAGTACAAGCTTTAAGGGTGTACCCCCTTCTTCAAGGTCCAAGCAGTACTAACACACAAAGTTTTAGCCAAATGTTAGTAAGTATCTCTGAGAGAAAAAAAAACACACAAACAACCACATGCAATGGCAATTAAGCCTGGATATTTAGTGAGATATAGAAGGGAGACAGTTATGGAATGGGAGGGGGGAAGAGGCACAGGGGTGAGAGAAGTTGTGAAACCGTGGAATAGTGATTTAGAAAACATTTAGCCTATTATCTTATGTGTCAAAAAGGATTATCATTCTTAGTTCAATGTTTTAATTTCCTGAGTAGTTTGTAGTTCCCTTTAGGAACCAAAACATTTATGTCTTCCATAGTGTGGTCTAGTTGTGAGAAATGATGTCCTACAGGCGTGCAGAAACCATCTTCCTTATGTTTCCTTATGGTGTGTCTGTATTGATTAATTACTTTTTGTAATTGTTGTCATGTTTTGCCATTGCATGATCCTTTGATGCATTTTTTTGCATTTGATGAGGTTTACAACACTACTGATTCCCAGTTTCCTGCAAGATACAACTGATTTTCCAAACCAGATCAACAATATACAGTAAATACCACCAAACACACTTCTAGTCACCATGGATGTAGAATCTTTGTAGAGTAACACCTCTCACAAGCATGAGATTACTGCAAGTCACAGATTTTTATCATCCTCACCAAACCACTTCAATTTCGATAATGACATCTACAGTATCTTCAGTGTATAAGTACTGCAGCTATCAGGAGTAAAATGGCACCCCAAAATTCTAACTTTTTTATGGCTGACCTGGAGGCAGGGGCATAGCTAGGTCTACAAAAGATCTGGGGCTAGAGGCTATAGCAGCACAGTAAAGAAAGTCATACGCTTGGGCGGGCATACACATGTATATAATAAAAGCAAACTCCATGCAGGCTTTCATGTGTCTTGCACTGAGGAGAGGCTTTCGTGGGGCCACTCTGCCATAAAGCCCCGACTGGTGGAGGGCTGCAGTGATGGTTGACTTTCTACAACTTTTTCCCATCTCCTGACTGCATCTCTGGAGCTCAGCCACAGTGATCTTTGGGTTCTTCTTTACCTCTCTCACCAAGGCTCTTCTCCCCCGATAGCTCAGTTTGGCCGGACGGCCAGCTCTAGGAAGGGTTCTGATCATCTCAAACGTCTTCCATTTAAGGATTATGGAGGCCACTGTGCTCTTAGGAACCTTAAGTGCAGCAGAAATTTTTTTGTAACCTTGGCCAGATCTGTGCCTTGCCACAATTCTGTCTCTGAGTTCTTCAGGCAGTTCCTTTGACCTCATGACTCTCTTTTGCTCTGACATGCACTGTGAACTGTAAGGTCTTATATAGACAGGTGTGTGGCTTTCCTAATCGAGTCCAATCAGTATAATCAAACACAGCTAGACTCAAATGAAGGTGTAGAACCATCTCAAGGATGATCAGAAGAAATGGACAGCACCTGAGTTAAATATATGAGTGTCACAGAAAAGGGTCTGAATACTTAGGACCATGTGATATTTCAGTTTTTTTTTTAATAAATCTGCAAAAATGTCAACAATTCTGTGTTTTTCTGTCAATATGGGGTGCTGTGTGTACATTAATGAGGAAAAAAATTAACTTAAATGATTTTAGCAAATGGCTGCAATATAACAAAGAGTGAAAAATTTAAGGGGGTCTGAATACTTTCCGTCCCCACTGTATATCCCCAGAGAGCCTCCCCCTTAAATCAGTGTCCCAAGAGAGCCTCCCCCTTAAATCAGGGTCCCCAGAGAGCCTCCCCTTAAATCAGGGTGCCCAGAAAGCCTCCCCCCTTAAATCAGGTTCCCCAGAGCGCCTCCCCTCCCCTTTGGGACCCCTGCAGAGACTAGGGGCTATGGGCCCCACATTCGGGGCTATAGCCACAAAAGCCACCCCCTAGCTATGCCACTGCCTGGAGGACAAACTCCTTAACTGCATACAACAAAAGCCATATAGATACTATCACTACTGTAAATTGATATTTCCATTATACACAGAACGTGAAGAAAATCTAAAAACTATTATACTCATTGATCAACTCATTTCACTCATCAATCAAACTAAAAATGGACTATTCAAGTGCACATATCAGTTTCCTAGACACCACAGTATACATCAGGGTGACAAGCTTTACACCTCAATATACAGGAAACCCACTAATAGATGCATCTCCATAGTTCCAGCTTCCACTCCCAGCCCACCAAAGGTGCCATCATACACATCCAGGTCATCAGTTAACACTGAAAACCACCCAGAAGACAAAAATAAACATCTCCAGTCTCCTTTCATACTATAAGAAAGGTTACAAGGGCAAATCCATCAATACAAGCATAAACACGGCCCTGAAAACCTGAAGAGGAAAATCTCTTCCTATACAAAGCGAAAAAAACAAGTAACTTTTAGTAACCACATATCATCCAGCACTAGAAGGGATAAGAAAGACATTGAGGATGCATTCACACCTGAGCGTTTCAAAGTCACGCATTTTCACAGCGATTTTACTGCGTTTTACCGCGATTTTGCCACATTTTTGAAGCTGTTTTGTTCAAGTCACCAATGTCAAAGGCAGAAAAACGCATGCAATCTACCCCAAAGAAGCTCATGCTCTTTTTTGAGCTGAGGGCGTTTTTCAGGCGTTTTGCTTCAGGTGAAAAAATGCTCAGATGTGAACAGGTGCCGTTGAAATGAATGGGATTTTGCTTGTTAGGCATTTTTCAGGCGTTTTTTCTGGCGCTTTACGAGCGTTTTATGAGCTGAAAACGCTCAGGTGTGAATGCAGCCTTAAAAAATTTGCAACCTATCATAACAGAGGATGAAACGCTAAAGAAATTGTTCCAAAAACCCCCATGCTGCTTTTCAGCCAACTACCCAACCTCACACATAAACTAATTAGCACGAAACTTCGCTCTGTTTTTAAAGTCACAAATAAAGAAACCAAGGCTTGCAACAAAAAATGCTGCAAACTGCACTCAAATCAATCGATTAAAAGGTGTCTTACACACACAAAAAGGACTTTCAATATCACAGCTGTACCTCTAGTAACATTATGTACCATATCCAATACAAAAAATGCATACAAGGATCTTATGTTGGCGAAACAAGACAGAAAAATTACAAGCCATGGTCCTGCAACACTCAGGAGTAGGGATGAGCCGAAAAACCCCCGGTTCGGTTCGCACCAGAACCTGCGAACGGACCGAAAGTTCGTGCAAACTTTAGAACCCCATTAAAGGTTATGGGACTCGAACATTCTAAATCAAAAGTGCTAATTTTAAAGGCTAATATGCAAGTTATTGTCCTAAAAAGGGTTTGGGGACCCGGGTCCTGCCCCAGGGGACATGTATCAATGCAAAAAAAAGTTTTAAAAACGTCAGTTTTTTCAGGAGCAGTGATTTTAATGAAAGTGAAAAAATAAAAGTGAATTATTCCTTTAAATTTCATACCTGGGGGGTGTCTATAGTATGCCTGTAAAGTGGCGCGTGTTTCCCGTGCTTAGAACAGTTCCTGCACAAAATGACATTTTTTAAAGGAATAAAAGTCATTTAAAACTGCTTGCAGCTTTAATATAATGTCGGGTCCCGGCAATATGGATGAAAATCAGTGAGACAAACGGCATGGGTACCCCCCCAGTCCATTACCAGGCCCTTTGGGTCTTGTATGGATATTAAGGGGAACCCCGCACCCAAATTAAAAAAAGGAAAGGTGTGGGGCCCCCAGGCCCTATATACTCTGAACAGCAGCATACAGGTGGTGCAAACAAGACAGGGACTGTAGGTTTGTTCTTAAGTAGAATCTGTTTGTAATTTTGAACTGGTACATTTTTAAAGTGTAGCTCCAACCAAAAAAATCTATTTTTAAGCTTTTTGTAAAACATAGGGAAGGGTTATCACCCCTGGTAACATTTGTTTGATTTTTTGAAAATTTGGGGTTTTTAGTGAAACAAGGATTGGTGATAAAGCATCAGTGAAGAGGAGACACGTTTTTCCCATATTAACTCTTACAGGAGAGAATTTCCCTTCCTAGGGGTCTAGGTCTTCCTGTTGTCTCCTTCCATTTGCAAGTAGGAGTCGTTTGTAAGTTGGATGTTTGAAAGTAGGGGCCTGCCCTATATACTCTGCAGAAATTGGGGCCTTAGGTGTTGGTGTTGCCACAACACTGTAAGCCCTCACAGTTACTCTTGGTGGGCGCAGGAACGGACCGTGCTGTGAAATATTAGATCAAGAATTGTAATTACATACCATTGTTGAACAGTAAGAAAAATTGGGCCTTTGGTGGTGGTGGTGGTGGTGCTGGTGCCACAACACTGTAAGTCCTCACAGTTACTCTTGGTGGGCGCTGGAGCGGGCCCTGCTGTGAAATATTATATCAAGAATTGTAATTACATGCACCTGTTGAACAGGGGCAGAAAAATTGGGCCTTTGGTGGTGGTGGTCGTGTTGCCACAACACTGTAAGCCCTCACAGTTACATTTGGTGGGCGCAGGAATGGGCCCTGCTGTGAAATATTAGATCAAGAATTGTAATTACATGTCCCTGTTAAACAGGGGCAGAAAAATTGGGCCTTAGGCACTGGTGCCACAACACTGCAACCCCTCACAGATGCTATAATTGGAGCGCAGGAATGAGCCCTGCTGCAAAGTATTGCATCAAAAATTGTAATTACATGCCCCTGTTAAACAGGGGCTGAAAAATTGGGCCTTGGGCACTCTTGTTGGTGCCACAACACTGCAACCCCTCACAGATACTCTAGTTGGAGCGCAGGAATGAGCCCTGCTGCAAAGTATTGCATCAAAAATTGTAATTACACGCCCCTGTTAAATAGAGGCAGAAAAATTGCCACAACACTGCAACCCCTCACAGATGCTATAGTTGGAGCGCAGGAATGAGCCCTGCTGCAAAGTATTGCATCCAAAATTGTAATTACACGCCCCTGTTAA
This sequence comes from Lithobates clamitans, assembly GCA_037952925.1. NCBI lineage: Eukaryota > Metazoa > Chordata > Amphibia > Anura > Ranidae > Lithobates > Lithobates clamitans. Next base: position 1,638,785 of record JBBGZY010000931.1, on the reverse strand, counting down.
ACAGGGGCTGAAAAATTGGGCCTTGGGCACTGGTGCTGGTGCCACAACACTGCAACCCCTCACAGATACTCTAGTTGGAGCGCAGGAATGAGCCCTGCTGCAAAGTATTGCATTAAAAATGGTAATTACACGCCCCTGTTAAACATGCGCAGAAAAATTGGGCCTTGGCCACTGGTGGTGGTGCCCAGAACCAAAAATGTTCTTACAAGCTATCAGCATAAAAATTGAGGAGGAAGAGGATTGTGACTCAGCATAACAGGATAGTCACTCAGCATCAGCATAGGCACTCTTGAAGGGATCTCACATTAAAAAAAAAAAAATTCGATTCGGTGGACAGGCGCACCCTGTGATCAGTTACAAAGCCTCCAGCAGCACTGAATGTGCGTTCCGAAGAACACTGGATGCAAGACAGGCCAGTAATTCAATTGCATACTGTGCAGGCTCTGGCCAGTGATCCATCCTTAAGACCCAGTAACCCAGAGGATTTTTGGTGGGAAAGGTGTCCAAGTCTGATCTTGCCCATAGGTAATCCCACACTATGTGAATCAGACGCTTGCGATGGTTGCTGGAACCGATCAGACCTTGGGGCTGCATCGGTCAGACGGTCACCTTCTCCACCGCTCCTTCTGTGACTGACCGAAGCCTCAGCCACACGAAATTGTAACCTCCCAGGCTCTGGAAACGCATTGCACAAACCTTTCTGCAAGGCCTCCCGGAGATATTTCATCCTCTGCTGCGACGGCAAGATAATGTCCGCAACCTTACCCTTGTAACGTGGATCAAGGAGGGTTGCCAGCCAGTAATCATCCCTCCACTTGATACCACGAATACGAGGATCCTTCCGCAGGCTTTGCAGGATCAGGGAGGCCATGCAGCGTAGGTTTGCTGAGGCATTCGGTCCAGAGTCCTCTGGGTCACTAAGAATGACATGATCCGCAGCCACCTACTCCCAGCCACGTACAAGTCCATGGGTTTATTGGGACTGTAAATGATCCCTTGAAGACTGCTGCTGATGCTGAGTGCCAGGCTCCTCCTCCATGCTGACACAATCCTCCTCCTCCTCCTCTTCCTGTGTGATCAGCGGGCACACAGGAACACTGTCTGGATAAAGGGGGACTTGAGAGGTAAGGAAGTCCTCCTCTTCCTCCCTCTGTTCTGCCTCAAGTGCCCTGTCCATTATTCCATGCAGCGTTTGCTCCAACAGGTGGACAAGAGGGACAGTGTCACTGATGCATGCACTGTCACTCCTCACCATCCCCGTGGCCTCCTCAAATGGTGACAGGACAGTGCATGCATGCCTGATCATAGTCCACTGGCATGGGGAAAAAAACAAGCTCCCCTGACCCTGTCCTGGTGCCATAGTCGCATAGGTACTCATTGATGGCCCTCTACTGCGTGTGCAGCTGCTGCAGCATGGCCAGCGTTGAGTTTCACCTGGTGGGCATGTCACAGATTAGGCGGTGCTTGGGCAGGTTAAATTCCTTTTGGAGGTCAGCCAGCTGAGCACTGGCATTATATGACCTGCAGAAATGCACACAGACTTTCCTGGCCTGCCTCAGGACATCCTGTAAGCCTGGGTACCTGCCCAAGAACCGCTGCACCACCAAGTTGAGGACGTGAGCCAAACAGGGCACATGGGTCTCCGTTGTCCCTGTGGGATGGCGGAGAGGAGGTTGGTGCCATTGTCGCAAACCACCATACCTGGCTTAAGCTGGTGTGGTGTCAACCACCTCTGAACCTGCCCCTGCAGAGCTGACAGAATCATTGCCCCAGTGTGGCTCCTGTCCCCCAAGCACACCAGCTCAAGCACTGCATGGCATCTTTTTTCCTGCATGCTTGCGTAGCCCCTTGAATGCCTACGGAGCACCGATGGTTCCGAGGACAAATTAGCACAGGAAGAGGCCATGGAGGAAGAAGAAGAGGAGGGGGTGGAGGAGAGAGGTGTGGCAGAATCACCACTAGTAGAATTTTGGAGGCGTGGTGGTGGGACAACCTTGAACACTACTGCACCCTGTCCTGCATCCTTCCCAGCTGCCTGAAGAGTCACCCAGTGCACAGTGAAAGATTGGTAACATCCCTGATCATGCCTGCTGGACCATGGGTCAGTGGTAATATGCACCTTACCGCTGACCGCCCTGTACAGCGAGGCCAAGACATTGCCTTCTACATGACGGTAGAGAGCCGGAATCGCCTTCCATGAGAAAAAGTGGCATTTGGGAACCTGCCACCGAGGAACCGCACATTCTACAAACTCATGGAAGGGGGCAGAGTCTATTAACTTAAAAGGCAGCAGTTGAAGTGCTAGCAATTTAGCCAAGCTAGCATTCAACCGCTGGGCATATGGATGGCTGGGAGCGAACTTCTTTCGGAGGTGCAGCAGCTGGGGCAGGGAAATTTGCCTGGTACAGTCTGACGTCGGTGTACCGATAGCAGATTGCCCGCAAGTACTTGGCTGTGACACACCTAATTCTATACCTTCATTCCTCTCAGTGCAGGTTTCAAAGAGGACTGAAGGTATAGTGGGGTTGGAGATCCCAGCTGATGAGGAGCAAGGAGAGGTCCGCTTTGTTCTTTGGTGTGGGTCTTTTAGGTACGCTTGCCAATGAACTGCATGGCAGGTCAACATATGTCTGGTCAAGCATGTGGTGCCCAAGCGGGTGATGTTTTGGCTTGAGACATATGTTGCAAATAGCAGCGGTGGGATCTGATGCACTCGTCTCAAAAAAGGCCCAGACCAAAGAACGTTTGGAATAACGCACAGAGACAGCAGCGCCCTGCACATGCGGAGCTCTGCGGAGTGATGCAGTCGGTGTGCTGCCCTTAAGATTGCCCCTGGAGGGCATCCTGCCTCGTTGGAGATGTGCCTACTCCTCCTCCTCTCTCCTATCAGGCACACACATGGAGTCAGTGACCTCATCATCCCCTCCCTCCTCATCACTGGAGCAAAGCTGGCAGTATGCTGCAGCTGGGGGAACATGACTGCCAGATTGCTGTCCTTCTTGGGCACCCCCTCTCTCTGGGTTCACATTACTGCCTTCCTCTAGCTGGGTACCATCATCGGAGCCTTCAAAATGCTGGGCATCCTCCTGGAGCATGTACCCAACACTGTGGTCAAACAGTTCGGGGACTCCTCAGGAGGACATGGTGAGGCTAGGGAAGGAGTGACTGATGCCATTGAGCCGAGGGAAGAGGCCGCGCTGGCAGGTGCTTTGCCAGACAAAGTACCCTGAGCCTGGGTGAGAAAGGATGAGGAGCATGAGGACGGCTTGGTCATCCACTCAACCAAGTCTTCCGCATGTTGCGGCTCAACACGGCCAGCTGCTGAAAAAAAGGACAAGCGTGTCCCACGGCCATGTGCTGATGAGGATGCACCATCTCTACATCCAGCACTGTTGCCTCTAGACACAGAGCCCGCTTGCCCTGTTATATTGGCTTGTGACTGTCTGCCTCTCCTTGTTGGCCTTCTAGACATACTAATGGCCTGCAGTGAGATGTAGCTGCACAAAGCTGGGATGTATATATGTAGGGATATTTTAGCTTGCTGTCCACCATTTTAGCTATAAAAATATATATCCATCTTAGAATAATATGTATATGTGACGTCTATCAAAAGTTAGTTTTAAATTCTTGTAAATGGTATGATTTCCCCGAAATGACGCATGAAGTTCTTTCTTGTTGACAGTTTCTGTATGAAGTAATTATGTTCTACTTTTGGTTAGTTATACGTCTGTATGTCTGTAATTTTAGCATTTATTAATGAAGGGGTTGGACTTTTGTTGTGATGTCATGTTGGTCATATAAGTGAAAATACGGAAGTAAAAGATTGGATCATTCTGAATTGCATGCCTTGTGTGTGTCATAATTTCTTGTTTGAATGATCTCCAGATCTGAATGGGTTTGAAGGAACACTCTAATCAGGATATCATACGAGGGTTCACTTGCTTTTAGAACATACATACACCCCAACAATATATATATATATATATATATATATATATATATATATATATATATATATATATATATATATACTGATACTGCAGCTAGCAGAATCAACTGCCTACCTGTAGCATTATTAGTATGAGAACACCAGCAATTGTCTTCAGGTAGCTTTAGGAGCACACTGTGCAGAGGAGCAAGTGCACTAACTGTAAATACTGCAGCTGCCTGCCTTTGGTACTAATAGGATCAGAAGAACAGCACCAATTTTCTTCAGGTAGCTTTAGGTGCACACTGTGCACAGGACACAGTACACTAACTGTAAATACTGTAGCTGCCTGCCTGTGGTAATAATAGGATCAGAAGAACACCAGCAATTTTCTTCAGGTAGCTTTAGGTGCACACTGTGCAGAGGACACAGTACACTAACTGTAAATACTGCAGCTGCCTGCCTGTGGTATTAATAGGATCAGAACAACAGCAATTGTCTTCAGGTAGCTTTAGGTGCACACTGTGCAGAAGACGCACCACACTAACTGTAAATACTGCAGCTGCCTGCGGTACTAACAGGATCAGAAGAACAGCACCAATTTTCTTCAGGTAGCTTTAGGTGCACACTGTGCAGAGGACACAGTACACTAACTGTAAATACTGCAGCTGCCTGCCTGTGGTACTAATAGGATCAGAAGAACACCACTAATTTTCTTCAGGTAGCTTTAGGTGCACACTGTGCAGAGGACACAGTACACTAACTGTAAATACTGCAGCTGCCTGCCTGTGGTATTAATAGGATCAGAACAACAGCAATTGTCTTCAGGTAGCTTTAGGTGCACACTGTGCAGAAGACGCACCACACTAACTGTAAATACTGCAGCTGCCTGCGGTACTAACAGGATCAGAAGAACAGCACCAATTTTCTTCAGGTAGCTTTAGGTGCACACTGTGCAGAGGACACACTACACTAACTGTAAATACTGTAGCTGCCTGCCTGTGGTACTAATAGGATCAGAAGAACACCAGCAATTTTCTTTAGGTAGCTGTAAATACTATAAAAACACCTGCCTGCCTGTCAGTAGGAAGAGAATAACAGGAACAGATCTAGCTAAACTAAATACAGTATATATATATATATATATATATATATATATATACATACATACAACACCTAGGATGCATATATAAACACAATACACTGTAAGTGCAGCTAACTGACTCACCTGCCTACTCTAACTTAAATCAAATGACACTGTCTCTCTGTCTATCTCTCCGCCGCTGCAACACACTACACAAAGCCGCCACGCAGGTGGCCTTATATAGTGTGGGGCGTGTACTAAACCCCCTGAGCCATAATTGGCCAAAGCTACCCTGGCTTTGGCCACTTACGGCTCTCTGTACAGACGGCGCTGTGATTGGCCAAGCATGCGGGTCATAGTGCATGCTTGGCCAATCATCAGCCAGCAATGCACTGTGATGCCGCAGTGAATTATGGGCTGTGACGTGCCACTCGAATTTGGCCCGAATGGACCATAACGTTCGAAATTCAACGAGGGGTCGAACATGCGATGTTCAAGTCGAATACGTGATGTTCGAGTCGAACACGCAGGCGGCCATATATAGTGTGGGCCGTGTACTAAACCCCCTGAGCCATAAGTGGCCAAAGCCACCCTGGCTTTGGCCACTTATGGCTCTCTGTACAGACGGCGCTGTGATTGGCCAAGCATGCGGGTCATAGTGCATGCTTGGCCAATCATCAGCCAGCAATGCACTGTGATGCCGCAGTGAATTATGGGCTGTGACGTGCCACTCGAATTTGGCGCGAATGGACCATAACGTTCGAAATTCAACGAGGGGTCGAACATGCAATGTTCAAGTCGAATACGTGATGTTCGAGTCGAACACGCAGGCGGCCATATATAGTGTGGGCCGTGTACTAAACCCCCTGAGCCATAAGTGGCCAAAGCCACCCTGGCTTTGGTCACTTATGGCTCTCTGTACAGATGGCGCTGTGATTGGCCAAGCATGCGGGTCATAGTGCATGCTTGGCCAATCATCAGCCAGCAATGCACTGCTATGCCGCAGTGAATTATGGGCCATGACGCGCCACTCGAATTTGGCGCGAATGGACCAAAACGTTGGAAATTCCACGAGGGGTCGAACATGCGATGTTCGAGTCGAACATGGGTTTGACTCAAACTCGAAGCTCATCCCTACTCAGGAGGTTATTTACTATAGCGCAGATAAATGATCCTGCAGTCCCGGAAAATAGCACCCAAGTAAGTCCAATTAAGACTTTAACTCTCAGAAACTGGACACTAATGCAATTGGATTGCCGACGAACATGCCTGTCAGAGCACATATGCAGGAATAGTGGAAGTCAATGGGGCTCGAACCTGCAAAATCTAAAGTTCTCACTGAAGGCTTATATGCAAGTTCTTTGCCATAAAAAGTGTATGGGGACTGGGGTCCTGCCCCTGGGGACGTGTATCAATTGGAAAAAAAAAGATTCACTCTGTTTCCCACATCTTGTGTCTCTGTTCACACGGTGCATGTATACAGCCATGCCAGATTGCAGTGTACTTCTTAGGGAGAGAAGCATATCTTTTAGTACTGTGTCTAACACTGGTTGGTTTTGTGTGGGGAAAGATTCTATCGACTCTGGTAGTTCCCTTGTGTCTTCCCCTGAGTCTGAGGCCAGGCTCACTTCCATGTTCAATCCATCAGCATCTAGCCTGGGTTTTGTTTTGGTCGGGCAACGAGAGGATGGGGTAGGTAGGTAGTACATTTTATCCTGAGGGGATCCTTTATTTTGGGAGCGATTACCTTTTTGTGATGTTTGCAGCTGTGATGAGGCCGCTGCAGATGAGTAGGCCCCGGCGCCATTTTGCCCATCTGCTCTGTCATTTGGTGCTAAAAAGTCCGTCAGGCGTTGGGGTTCTTGTTCCTTTCTCAGCTTCCCGGACATAATCGAGATGTCCCCGTGCAGTGCCCGCTGCCAGATCTGGTGGTTTTACCTGTGGATGGGTCGTTTTGTGCAACTGTCATCCCTATTACTCCGGAGCTCCGGGCTCACACGTCCATCCGGCTCGCACGCTAGGCCACGCCCCTTTTGTTTTAACTTTGGATAGTAATACATTTTTTTTCTGCCAGTAAATACCTTATACAGCCCACTTCCAGTTTCTTGTCTGGTCATTGGCCTAGGCTTATGATATCATGCACAGCTCTCACTCTTGGAGATTTTGCCAGGAAGGGAGGGGGGTGAGTAATAAGAGGGCCAATGAGAGCTGCAGAGCTGGAGGTGTGCCTCTGTATGTCTGTGTAAATCCAGGAAGTGCACAGGCAGCAGCTTCAGCTGCCCATAGTTAAAATGGATGAAGCCAGACTTAGTGGGGGGAGATTTCTACAGCATATTTGGCAAGTACAGAATCACAGTATTTATAAAATAATATGCAAAGTGGTTGGAGGGAAGCTTCAGAATGGCAAATATGTTTTTATTACAAATTATGTGAGCAGACTGCAGTTCCTCTTTAAGTGCAGGAGAAGCAAACAAAAAGTAAGTATCTGTTGTGCTTCCCATTGTTTGTGAAGAAGTGCTTTTTTTACTCTTTTTTTGGGTGATACCCACTTTTGATCTAGTTTGATAATAAATCTTGTGATTCTTAGCATCTATTCTCCTCTTAGATAAAGAACTTGATGTATACGAAGAACCATCTGACTCTGTCTCATCAAGCATTGTTTCAGTTAATATTTCCTTCCTTTTTTCTGATTGTCTGGGATGAACTTTGCATTCTCACTTATAAGTCGCCCCCCTTACCATTAGACCTTAGATCTTTCTCAAATTCCTGATCTTTCTTTACAAGAATTGTATTCATTTTTTTCTTCAAAGGAATTAAGGTTCTGTATTTTGGATACAAAAAGATTTTTCCACATGTTTTCATGTCTGGAAATATTTTAAATATCCATCTCAATGGAAGTTAATTGTGATGTGTAATGATTACAAAGTTTATCATATCATCACAAGAGTCTCTAGATTATTTTCTCATTGTTCTGTTGTATTTGTCATTGATGTAATGTGCAAAAAAAATTAAATGCAAAGCCCAAATGGGAAAATATTTTCTCTTCTATACCTCTCAAAGAAAGCTATATTCTACCATAGTCTAGTCTTTCTTTTACATATCCTGTGTAAATTCTGGTAAAGTTGATTAATGATTCAATCTAAATTCTTCTTGTCCCTATACTTAATTAGTGTGGCCTGAATTTGTGAGATGATTTAATGCCAGACAATTGGTAATACTCGCTGAAAGGCATTGTAAGTAAGTAGAAATTCAAGTGAGGGGTCACATTAATTCAAAAATGTCTGTACACATTGTAATTCCTGCCCATGTGGGATACTTATAACAAGCGACGCAATGTCCAGGGAGACTAAAATTGTGTTCTCTGGTACTTTCAAGTCTGTCAAGATCTCTAACAAATGTGGTATATCCCTCACATAAATATTCCTTTAGAAAGAAATCCTCTCCGTAAAGGTCCCACATTCAGATATAATTGGTCTCCCACAGGGACTCGATAGTGATTTATGAAATTTTGGTAATGGATAAGAAGTTGGGAGGGTGGGGGTCAGTACTTTTAAAATGGAAGCAGTTTCCTCCAATCTGCTTCTCCACTGCAAAATCTAATATATCAAATAATTCCTTCTGATTCTGGGATATATTTTGTTTTGATATTTATCAATCAAAATAATCTTTGTACTTACTATTATGGATTTAAATTTACTGGTAAATCTTGTGAAAAATTGCCTCCTGGTGAATAGATGAACTATGTGGTGGGTAGGGAGGCTCGTGCAAGCCTAGATGGGAACCTATAACCCCTTTTATTACTGCTATAGGGAATATTATATTGGATATAACAAATGTACAGTGTATATGTCCTCCCCCTTCCCTTCTTTTCCCCTTTACTATAGTTTTAATATGGTAGGATTTCTGATGTCTGTTATTATTTGGTATGGGAGCTGCATTGTACACTGGTGTTGGGGATTGTAGTGCTGAATGTTTATTATGTTCTAAGTTTGTATGTGTCTTCCTCTATGTTAAAAAACCTTTAATAAAAAGAATTTACAAAAAAAAAAAAATCTTCTGAAAAAACATACGCCTTTTCAAGTTTTGGTTCCATACAGAATATTGAAATTGTAAGGTTTTTGCATACAATAGGAGACTGTTGTAGATGATGGCACTTGGACTTGGGTGCACAGCAATTAGTGCCCTCCATTTACTAGTAATTGTGTACTTTCTCTTTTATTCATTTGCACATTCCGTTATTTTTTTCCCTGTTGTTTGAAAAAAAAATCCTCAAAAAATAATAATCATGATTGTGCATGATGTGATACAAATAAATTTAGCACCCCAAAAAAATGTTTTTTGTTTCCCCATATATTTTTGGTGTATTTTGTTATTTTAGGAAAATAAGAGGTAAAAAATAGCAAATTTATATTTTGGGATGCATGCTTATGTTACTATTTAAACTTTTATAAATGCTATTTGGACTTTTTGTCATCTTTACCAAACCTGTTAATTGCACATGTATAATATAATGAGTCACCATGTCCTCATTTTACTTTCTCAGAGTGTATTTAATGCCTGTATTTACTTTTAAGGCCATTGTTGAAGAAGTTCCATTGATAAAAGCATTGTATTGTATTCAATTAATTGTATTGTTGATACAACTCATTAAATATATGACTTCTGATCCCACTTTGCCCTGTGACTTCATGTCCGATTTCCATGCGATTTCAATGAACGGGATCTGACCATACCAGGCCCTTTGAGTATGGTATGGATCTTGAGGGAGAACCCAATACCAGAGTTAAAAAAAAACGGCGTGGGGCCCCCCTCCTAGATCCATACTAGGCTCTTTGAGTCTAGTATGGATTTTGAGGGGGAACCCCACTCCAAAATGAAAAAAAAAAAATCAGTCTATGGTACCCTCACAGGACCATACCTGACCCTTCGGTCTGGTATGGATTTTGAGGGGATACCCCACGGCAAAAAAAAAGGCATGGGGCCCCCCTAAAATCCATACTAGACCCTTATCCGAGCATGCAGTCTGGCAAGTTAGGAATAGGGGGGGCGAGCAGCACCCCCCTCCTGGACCATACCAGGTCACATGCCGACCCCGAAGAAGCACCTTGTCTCCATATTGATAGGAACAAGGGCCTCTTCCTAACAACCCCAGGCGGTGGTTGTGGGGTGCTGCAGGCAGGGGGCTTATCGGAATCCCCCAGATCCCGCCCTCCCCCTATGCGAATGAGTATGGGGTACATTGTACCCCTACCCATTCACCAAAAAAAAAAAAAGTGTAGTGTTACAAAAAACAAGGTTTCAAAAAGTCATTTATTAAAAATGAAGAATGTCCCCTGTTGTAGCTTTGTGTCTTCTTCCTCCAGGTCTTCTTCCTCCAGTTCTTCTCCTTCTGGTTGTTCTCCCTCTGGTTCTTCTCCATCCGCTTTGTCTCTAGGTTTTTCTCCCTCTGCCAATAAATTCATCCTCTGCCGAACCGGTCCTCCTCCAACACTTGCTCCCGCTGCTGTCGGGTACGGTGTCTGCCAGCTCTTATATAGCCATGGCGCGTGGCCATCCGGGGATATCACCTGGAGACTCCCGGCCCCTCTTGACAGAGGATGGCTTCTCTGTGTGTGACGTCACGAGGGGCAGGGTCTCTGAGTGACGTCCCCTGATGGCCACGCCCCATGGCTATACAAGAACTGGCAGACGCCGGACCTGACACAACAGTAGCAGCCAGCGTTGGAGGAGGACCGGGTCAGAGAGGTAAAAATTCATTGGCGGAGGAAGAAGTGGAGGGAGACGACAAGGAGCTACGACTAGGGACAGTCTTCATTTTTTATAAAGGACTTTTCGAAAACCGTCTCTTGTTTGTTGTAACCCTACACTTTTTTTTTTTGGTAAATGGGTAGGGGTACAAAGTACCCCATACTCATTCACATGGATGGGGCGGGATCTGGGGGCCCCCTTGTTAACCACTTCCCGCCTGCCTATAGCAGAATGAGGGCCAGGCGGTGGTTCAGTTATCCTGACTGGGCGTCATATGATGTCCAGCAGGATAACAGCCACCGCGCGCCCGTGGGGGCGCACATAACGGCGACTGGTGGTGCGATGTGTCAGTCTGACACCGCTACACCGATCTCGGTAAAGAGCCTCTAACGGAGGCTCTTTACCACCTGATCAGCCGTGTCCAATCACAGCTGATCACGATGTAAACAGGAAGAGCTGTTGATCGGCTTTTCCTCACTCGCATCTGACAGACACGAGTAGAGGAGAGCCGATCGGCTGGTCTCCTGACAGGGGGGTCTGTGCTGATTGTTTATCAGTGCAGCCCCCCCTTGGATGCCCTGCCTAACAGTGCAGCCTACCAGTGCCAACCATCAGTGCCACCTATGAGTGCTCATCAGTGCCCAGCAGTGCCGTCTATCAGAGCCACCATAAGTACCCATCAGTGCAGCCTTTCAATGCCCATCAGTGCCACCTATGAGTGCCCATCAGTGCCGCCTATCAATGCCCATCATCTGTGCCCATTGGTGCCACCTCATCAGTGCCACCTCATTGGTGCCGCCCTATCAGTGCCCATCAGTGCAGCTTATCCGTGCCCATCAGTGAAGGAGGAAACTTACTTATTTACAAAATTTTATAACAGAAACAAAAGAAAAACTTTTTTTTTTCAAAATTAGTTTTTTTTATTCGTTTAGCAAAAAAAAAAAAATGCAGCGGTACCACCAAAAGAAAGCTCTATTTTTGGGAACAAAATGATAAAAATTTAGTTTGGGTACAGTGTAGCATGACCGCGCAATTATTATTTAAAAAGTGACAGCGCTGAAAGCTGAAAATTGGCTTGGGCAGGAAGGGGGTATAAGTGCCTGGTATTGAAGTGGTTAATGGAGACTTCCAGATTCTGATAAGCCCCCTGCCCACAGACCCCAACAACCAGGGATTTTTGGGGGGAACCCCACAACATTTTTGTTTGCCCTCAGAATCCATACCAGACCAAAGGGGGGGGGGCACTCTGTTTTTTTTTTTCTTTAATTCTTGGCGTGGGATTCCCCCTCAAGATCCCTTGGCCTGGTATGGATTTGGGTAGGGACCCCACACCATTTTTTTTTATTTTGGCGTGGGGCTCCCCCTTAAGATCCTTTGGAGCACAAGTCGTATGCCACAAGTCAGATCAGTTAAGAGGGTGATCCCTAATTCCATTCAAATCAATGGGCTAAAGTCGTGCCCAACTCGGACCAAAGTAGTGCAGGAAGCATTTTCAAAGTCGGACCAGTGAAAACGGCTCTCATAGGGAACCACTGATTTTGACATGTCATGCGATTTGTGCTCTAAGTCGGAGCGCATGTTGGACCAGTGTGAACCGGTCCTGAATGGAGTGGTGGGATAGCAAAGAGAAGGAGAGCATAAGCTGCTTGGGAAAGGGGGACCTAGGTTCACTTTAAACCTTGCACATTCAAATGTGACTCTTGCCCATTCAAATGTGCTTGCAAACTAATATGGCATTTTTTCTTTTAGTTTTCAAACTGACACCTCTATCCCCAGGTGCAAGATAGATCTTTTTGGAGGTGAGGCACATTGTTAAAGGCCCTGGAGCACCAGGACAGTAGAAACACATACAAATTGACCCCAAGTTGTTTTCTGAAAGGCATAGCAGGTTTTTTGAGAATGTAATTTTTTGCCAAAAGTTTTTGGACAATTCAGGAAAAAAAATTATTATTATTATTAATTTTTTACACAAAGGTGTCAATAACTAAAATATTTCTAACACACATCATAGCCATACTTAGAATTACACCCCAAAACACAATCTGCTGCTCACGTTTGAGACTTTTTCACAGCTTAGCTACACAGAGAAGCCCAAATTCTAAGGAGCACCTTCAGGCATTCTAGGGGGATAAATTACGCATCAAATTTCCTGACTGCCTATCACATTTTTGGAGGCCCTAGAGCACCAGGACAGTGGAAACGCCCACAAAATGACCACATTATAGAGAGTAAACAACCCAAGGTATTTTTTTAAGAACCATGGTAAGTCTTTTGAAGACTTAATTTTTTGCCAGAAGTTTTTGAAAGATGCAGAAAGAAAAAAATATTTCTATTACACAAAGTTGTCAATTTAATAAGATATTTCTCACACACAGCATATGCATACTTAGAATCACATCCCAAAACACATTCCGCTAATTTTTCTGAGCATGGCAATACCACGTGTGAGACTTTTTTACTTTTGATCACATGGTACAGGGAGGTGGTGCTTGGCCCTGTACCATGTGATCACTGTGACCAATTACAGAGATCACAGCAGTTCTCAATGGCTGCATGAATGGCAGCCTTGTTTACTACTAGGCATACGATCGCTGTGATTGGTCAGAGCAATCACATGGAACCAGGGTAAAGCACTGCATCTCGGTACTCAGGCTGGTGATTCGCTTTGTGTGGTGGACACAGCATCCACAGGATTCTGCCAAGGCACAGATCTGGAAGGACGTACCAGTACGTTCTACCAGATCGACGCTTGTTCTGTAAGCCCATTGCATATAAACAGCAGTTAAAAATCCATACAAGACTCAAAGGGTCTAGTATAGAATTTCACTGGGTTCTCACAATGTTTTGGCCAGAACTACCGTATTTATCGGCGTATAACACGCACTTTTTTCCCCTTAAAATCAGGGGAAAGTCGCAGGTGCGTGTTATACGCCGATCCCCTGCGATCCGACCTGTCATATTTTCAAAATCGCCGATCGCGATTTGAAAATGGCGCCGCCGGCGCCGAAATACACAGAGTCGGTCCTCGGCTCTTTCCGGCGGCTGTCGTTCATTTTCGGCTCCACTCGTAGTCCCGAGCGGAGCTATCCGAACCTACTCGGCTAGGTTCGGATAGCTCCGCTCGGGACTACGAGTGGAGCCGAAAATGAACGACAGCCGCCGGAAAGAGCCGAGGACCGGCACTGTGTATTTCGGCGCCGGCGGCGCCATTTTCAAATCGCGATCGGCGATTTTGAAGCCCAGAATGGCTGGGATCACTGGGGAAAGCTGCACTGGGGAAGGCTGGACTGGGGAAGGCTGCACTGGGTAAAGCTGCACTGGGGAAGACTGGACTGGGGAAGGCTGCACTGGGTAAAGCTGCACTGGGGAAGTCTGCACTGGGAAAGTCTGCACTGACAAGGCTGCACTGGGGAAGTCTGCACTGGGGAAGGCTGCATTGACAAGGCTGCACTGGGGAAGGCTGCACTGACAAGGCTGCACTGACATGGCTGCACTGACATGGCTGCACTGACATGGCTGCACTGACAAGGCTGCACTGACAAGGCTGCACTGACATGGCTGCACTGACAAGGCTGCACTGACATGGCTGCACTGACAAGGCTGCACTGACAAGGCTGCAATGATGGGAGTTTAAATGTAAGTTTTTTTTCCCTTCAACTTCCCTCCTAAAAGTTTTTTTTTCCTTAAAATTCCCTCCTAAATTGGGGTGCGTGTTATACGCCGGTGCGTGTTATACGCCGATAAATACGGTATTTTTTTTTTAACTTTCAGTTCCCATTGACTTCAGTGGGGGTCAGATCATTGCTTAAACCAATCCCAGGCATGTTCAGCGTATTAGCTTTGGGAAGGTGCAACAAAAAGAAAAAATACAAAACATGTAACAGGATGAAATGTTTGTTAAAAAAAATTAGTTCACCTCTAGGACATGTTGGTAACATGTTTAAGCTGCTGCCTCCTCAACCCCCCCTCACTGTGACAGCGAGTGGGGGTTCCTTTTCTGGCAGAAACAGCAGGTCTGTGAGGGGCTCCTGTGAATGAATAAACTACAAGCACCATCTGCCAATGTGGCAGATGGACTTGTAGTTTCAATGGGCTGCGAGGGCGCTATTGAGCTCTCTCTGGCATGACTTTTGACTTTCAAACAGAAAGCCTGTGGCATCTGAAAGCCGGAGGACATGTCTGCAGGAGCCCACATTGCACCAACGATCTACTGCAGAAAAAAAAACTATATATGCATGTATTATTTTTTCTGCAAAGCAGAACTTACCCTTTAAAATGATTTTAATGAATATGAAATATAGATGATTTTATGGTCAAACACTTGAGTGTTTGCAAGTGATTTTGGTGTTTTTTTTTGTAAGTTTTTTGGGCTTGATCGTTTTTTTTTTTTTTTTTGGAAAGCTAGTTACTAGAAAGAAAAGACGTTTGTTAGACACAAAATCACACAGAGTGCGTGATTTCTGGTGCTCCTACTTAAAGTGATTGTAAAGGTAATTATAATTTTTATTAAGTAACAAACATGTCTATACTTTAACAAGGGGACCCCTAGATCCCGCCCCCCCCCCCTGTGTGAAATGGTAAGGGGGTACTTACCCCTACCATTTCACTAAAAAACTGTCAAAAATGTTAAAAATGACAAGAGACAGTTTTTGACAATTCCTTTATTTAAATGCTTCTTCTTTCTTCTATCTTCCTTCATCTTCTGGTTCTTCCTCGTCCAGCATCTCCTCCGCGGCGTCTTCTATCTTCTTCTCCTCGGGCCGCTCCGCACCCATGGCATGGGGGGAGGCTCCCGCTCTTCTCTTCTTCTTTTCTTCTCTTCTTCATTTTCTTTACCCCCTTACCATTTCACACAGGGGGGGCCGGGATCTGGGGGTCCCCTTGTTAAAGGGGGCTTCCAGATTCCGATAAGCCCCCCGCCCGCAGACCCCCACAACCACTGGCCAGGGTTGTGGGGATGAGGCCCTTGTCCTCATCAACATGGGGACAAGGTGTTTTGGGGGGCTACCCCAAAGCACCCTCCCAATGTTGAGGGCATGTGGCCTGGTACAGTTCAGGAGGGGGGGGGACCGCACTCTCGTCCCCCCCTTTTTTCCTGCGGCCTGCCAGGTTGCGTGCTCGGTTAAGGGTCCGGTATGGATTTTTAGGGGGACCCCACGCCGTTTTTTTTTTTGGCGCGGGGTTCCCCTTAAGATCCATACCAGACCTGAAGGGTCTGGTATGGAATTTAGGGGGAACCCCATGTCATTTTTTTTTTTAATTTTGGCCGGGGTTCCCCTTAATATCCATACCAGACCTGAAGGGCCTGGTATGGAATTTAGGGGGACTCCCACGTCATTTTTTTTTTTTAATTTTGGTTCGGAGTTTCCCTTTGGGGAATTCCCATGCCGTTTTTATCAATGAACTTCTATGTGTATTGTCGGCAATGCAATAGCCGCGGGTAGTTTTAAATGGGTTTTTTCCTTCAAAATGTCATTGCTGTCAGACTGTTCTAAACACAGGAAACATGCGCCCCTTTACAGGCATACTATAGACACCCCCCAGCTACGAAATTTAAAGGGATATTACACTTTTATTGTTTGACTTTAAGCATTATTAAAATCACTGCTCCTGAAAAAACGGCCATTTTTAAAACTTTTTTTGCATTGATCCATGTCCCCTGGGGCAGGACCCAGGTCCCCAAACACTTTTTATGACAATTACCTGCATATTAGCCTTTAAAATTAGCACTTTTGATTTCTCCCATAGACTTTTAAAGGGTGTTCCGCGGCATTCGAATTTGCCGCGAACACCCCAAATTGTTCGCTGTTCGGCGAACTTGCGAACAGCCAATGTTCGACTCGAACTCAAAGCTCATCCCTAATGCTGACATTTAGGCTTTACAACCACTTTAACCACTTTCCGACCGGCGCACAGCGATGTACGTCGGCAGAATGGCACGGCTGGGCAAATGGACTTACAGGATTGAATTCCCCGCCATGCCATTGCGTGCGCGCCGGCCAGGAGCTCCGTGAGTCGGGTTGCGGATCCTGCGGACTCGATCGCCGCGGGGATACCCGTGATCGCCTCACGGAGAGGACGAACGGGGAGATGCTGATGTAAACAGCATCTCCCCGTTCTGCCTAGTGACAAGTGTCACTGATCACAGCTCCCTGTCATCAGGAGCAGTGATCAGCGTAGTGACACTGCTAGCCCATCCCCCTACAGTTAGTAATCACTCCCCTAAGACACACTTAACCCCTCCCCGCCCCCTAGTGGTTAACCCCTTCACTGCCAGTGTCATTTACACAGTAATCAGTGCATTTTTAATCGCACTAATCGCTGTATAAATGACAATGGTCCCAAAAATGTCCGACATGTCCGCCATAACGTCGCAGTCACAATAAAAATCGCTGATCACCGCCATTACTAGTAAAAAAAAAAATTAGTAATAAAAATGCCATAAAACTATCCCCTATTTTGTAAACGCTATAACTTTTGTGCAAACCAATCAATAAACGCTTATTGCGATTTTTTTTTTTTACCAAAAATATGTAGAAAAATACGATCGGCCTAAACTGAGGAAAAAAAAAACGTTTTTTTTATATATTTTTGGGGGATATTTATTATAGAAAATGTAAAAAATAATGCGTTTTTTTCAAAATTGTCGCTCTCATTTTGTTTATAGCGCAAAAAATAAAAATCACAGAGGTGATCAAATACCACCAAAAGAAAGCTCTATTTGTGGGAAAAAAAGGAACGTCAATTTTGTTTGAGAGCCACATCGCACGACCGCGCAATTGTCAGTTAAAGCATCGCAGTGCCGAATCGCAAAAAGTGCTCTGGTCAGGAAGGGGGTAAAATCTTCCGGGGCTGAAGCGGTTAAAGAGGAGCTCCAGCCCCCCCCCCCCAACGAAAAAATTAAAAGTCAGCAGCTACAAATACTGTAGCTGCTGACTTTTAATATTAGGACACTTACCTATCCTGGAATCCAGCGATGTCGGCACCTCAGCTGATGTTTCCATCGGCTCTCAAGTGCTGCCGCCATCATTGTCTTTAAGGGAACCCAACTGGACCTCGCCACAGCCAGACTTCCCGGAAGAGGGAACAGGTACCTGTCAAAAACAGATACCTGTTCCCCCCTCCTCCCTGAAAGGTGCCAAATTTGGCCCTGGAGGGTGGGGGGGAAGCAGATAAGTGGAGCTATCACTTTTGACTTTTGGATGGAACTCCGCTTTTAGTCTATTGGGGCTAAAACCCGCAATCACACCCTAGAAGCTCCTGTACTTTTTCTGAGCACAGTAGAATAACATTGAAAAGTGGTGCTCAGTTTTGTGACTAGGGTTGCTAGGGTTTTGAATCATGTGTATGGGTTTTAGTCTGAAACCCGGACACGTTATTCAGATCAGGCTATGGCTCCCCAAGTACCCAAGATAGGCACACCCAAATCTGCTGCTGCTGGGTAGGGTGATGATATAAGCAAGAACAATTTGGCCACACCCAAAGGTGTCTTTTATAATCCGACCTATAGTGTAACTGTATACCATAGCTCCCAACTGTCCCTGATTTTGAGGGACTGTCCCTGATTTGGAGCAATGTCCCTCTGTCCCTCTTTACCTCTCATCTTGGTCTGATCTATATAGTTGTATATATTATGCACTTTTTATCTTTCAAAAAGTGTTTCCCAGTGCTAAACCTTTCATCCAATTTCTAAACTGCTGCATTTGTAAATTTTAAAAACCAATATAAAGGAATAGTAGTGGTAAAAAAAAAAAGCCCTTTTGTAGTTATTTAACCTTTTTTTGGTTAATTCTCCTTTAAGGGGGTGTGGCAGGGGGCATGTCCTATGCCTACATACATTTGTTAGTAGGTGTCCCTCATTCCCATCTCAAAATGTTGGGAGGTATGTGTATACTACAAAAAAATGGCCATGTGCCACTAAACTGTTTGGGTTTGTCTTGAAAAAAGGTGGCAACCCTACTTGCGACGCTTCTAGAAGAGTGCTTCAGATCACTCAGGGGTTAAAAATAGAGAACAGAACACGTGAAAATCAAAAGCTTCTTAGCGGTTTCATCTGACTATATATTCCTGTACAGCTACACAGACACTGCCCCGAATAACACCCATACACCTTAGCAGCACCGTACAAAGAATACACACAGGTCATACCAGTCCCATTTACAACTTACAGGCTAGGACGGACAACTGAGCAGCACACTGGCAGTACAGGGGAGCTCTGTATACAGAACACAATCATACACACAGTTCTGTTACACAATAGCAGTCACAACTTTTCTTTTCCGCCTACAAAACATCACGTGACAGCCCTGGACCCTTTAACCCGCCGTCCAATCACGGCTTTCCCCCATAACAACGCATCTCAGATTGTTATTGCCCGAGTGTGTGAGAAGCGGTGATAGGCTACCGAGCCGGGAGGGCGGGGTTGAGCTGTGGGAAGTGCATGGCCGCTTTATTAGGTTGCTCTCAGTACTTCCGGTACACAGTAGTGTCTGACAGGGAAGAGAAGAGCACAATGTTTGGCTTTGTACAGTGCAGGGGAATCCAGCAGTGATCGTATAGTGAGTGGCGGTATGTAACTGTGTGTTTATGGAGCGCAGCCCCAGTCTAGTACTGTTACCTGTTCTGCAACGTATATACACTTTTATTTATGAATTATATTTGTTTATACATATACCTTGCTTTGGAGATGATTGAAGCGTGATAGTGAATGTTTGGGTACTATTAGTATGTATATACGTGTGTTTGTCTTTTACATATATACTGTACTAAATCAGACATATGTGATAGTCTGTCACTAGCATTAACAAAGCAATCTTTGTTATTCTGAGTCCTCCCTGTAACTTATTATTTTATTTTACCTGTTGATCCTGCCACTTGGGGCTGGTTTAGACCTCTGAAGAGTGATCTATGGTAGATTGCTTTTCAGAAGGGGTTTGACAGGTGGTGAGGAAGCATTATATCTACAGCCCCATTAACTTGATGGGGGATACATTTTGTATGTATAACCGTGAATGGCTGCCGCAAGACAGAAGTGCTAATCGCTGTGCTTTCTATGTTTCCTGTTTTCTTTGCATCCTTCCTCTGCTTCTGCAAATGTATGTCTTTTGTCCACTGTACTTTGTGCTACATGCTACTGACCTCTGAACTCTGCCGCCGTACCTTCTCCTGACCTCTGAACTCTGCCGCCGTACCTTCTCCTGACCTCTGAACCCTGCCGCCGTACCTTCTCCTGACCTCTGAACCCTGCCGCCGTACCTTCTCCTGACCTCTGAACCCTGCCGCCGTACCTTCTCCTGACCTCTGAACCCTGCCGCCGTACCTTCTCCTGACCTCTGAACCCTGCCGCCGTACCTTCTCCTGACCTCTGAACCCTGCCGCCGTACCTTCTCCTGACCTCTGAACTCTGCCGCCGTACCTTCTCCTGACCTCTGAACTCTGCCGCCGTACCTTCTCCTGACCTCTGAACCCCTTATTATGGATGCACTAATACCATTTTTTTAAATTTTTTTTTTTTTTTTTTTAATTTTTTTTTTACAAGTACCAACACTTCTCCCCCCCCCCCTTTTTTTTTTTTTTCCTTTCTTCCTACTCGCCGATACCTACCACAACTACTTTTTGTTTGTTCGTTTTTTTTTTTTTTTTTTCCACTTCATTGAAGTGTATTTTTTCCCAAAATGCAGCGTGACATAAAGTATTGCAACAACCGCCATTTTATTCTCTAGCTTCTCTGCTAAAAAAAAAAAAAAAAAAAATGAATATATATATGGCGGTGGGGGAAGGAGGGGGGCCGAATTTCCTATAGACGGAGATGCGGCCCCGTCTACGGAGAAGGGGAACTGTCAAAAATAGGTCCCCATTCCCCCTTCCCCCCCCTGAAAGGTGGAGGGGGGGGTGCTTAGGGACGAACAACCGGGGAACTCTGCTTTAAGGCTCCTTTAACACTGAGGCGTTTTTGCGCTATAAATAGCGCCTGTAAACTGCCTCTTCTGCAGCCCCAGTGTGAAAGCCCGAGTGCTTAAAGGTGTAACAAATATTAACAAACAAAGCAAACAAAAAAAAAACTTTTGATTATAAATAGTTTTTTAAAATAGAAGTGAACAAAAAAATCAGCAGGATTACTTGACGGGTTTCTTTCAACTGACTTCATCAGCAGATCAAAGTTCATCCTATTGATCTGTAGATGAATAAACAGAAAGATACAAAAAGAAACAATGGGGGTTATTTACGAAAGGCAAATCCACTTTGCACTACAAGTGCACTTGCAAGTGCAGTCGCTGTAAATCTGAGGGGAAGATCTGAAATGAGTAGAAGCTCTGCTGATTTTATCATCCAATCATGTGCAAGCTAAAATTCTGTTTTTTTAATTTTCCTTGCATATCCCCCTCAGATCTACAGCAAGTGCACTTGCAGTGCAAAGTGGATTCGCCTTTAGTAAATAACCCCCAAAGTTTATTTTTATCTTTGTTTCAGCGACTGAGCAATGTTGTTGATAAACATTGGCTTTGTTGATTTTTTTTTTTTTTTTTTTACCGTTTGAATTGCTGAGACTTTGTTTACACTTCAGCTGTCAACAGGGGAACCCCACTGATAGCTAAATGAGTCATCCGTTGTTAAGGACATGGCGGCCCATCTCCTTAAAGTGGTTGTATACCTTTTATTTTTAACTTTTACCTACAGGTAAGCCTATAATAAGGCTTACCTGTAGGTAAAAAAAATATCTCCTAAACCTGTAAGGTTTAGGAGATATTCCCCTCCCAATGAGCCGCTGACTGCAGCGGCACATGTGCACAAGGGATTCTTGGCTGACAGCCCGGCAAACTCCGGAGCTTTCCGGGCAGAAGTCTCCCACGCGCATGCGCAGGAGTGACGACATCGCGGCTCCGGCCACTCACAGCGCCGGAGCCGCGATACCCGGAAGACACGCCGAGGGGAGATGTCAGCTCCCTCGGCATGGACCAGATGAGATGCGGGCGCCTCGTTCTAAGGTAAGTATCTAATAATGAGCTAGTATGCGGTGCATACTAGCTCATTATGCCTTTTTCCTTGCAGGTGTAGAAAAAAAAAAAAAAAGACAGCGGGTATACAACCGCTTTAAAGCGGGAGTCCCGCAAAAAAATTTTTTTTAGATGTCAGCAGCTGCAAATACTGCAGCTGCTGACTTTTAAAATAAGGTCACTCACCTGTCCCGGGGTCCAGCGACGTCGGCACCCGAGACCGAACCGTCCCTCGGTCCTCTGGTGCTGCTGCCGCCATTCTCAGTGAGGAAATCAGGAAGTGAAGCATTGCAGCTTCACTTCCCGATTCCCTACTGCGCATGCGCGAGTCGAGCTGCGCTTTCTCAATGGTCCCTGCTATCTCCTGGGACCTGTGTCTTTCCCAGGAGACAGCGGGGGAGTGCAGGAGGGGGCGTGACTCCCATGGGAGTCTATTCCCGAAAGTGGGTGCAGATACCTGTCTTAGACAGGTATCTGCACCCCCCCCTCCCCCCTGAAAGGTGGCAACTGTGACACCGGAGGGGGGGAGGAATCCGATGAGCGGAAGTTCCACTTTTGGGTGGAACTCCGCTTTAACAACCGATAATTGACGTCCTTTTTTTTTTTTTTTCCTTTTGTACATTCCAGTTGTCAGTGGGGGAATCCCGCTAACCACTAACAGAACCGAACCTGAAAGTACCGGAGCATTTGCACGAGTACCGATACTCGTGCAAATGCCTAATAGTGCAACCATTCTTTTTAATCCTTCCTTACTTTTTTAATGGATGCTTGCTAGGTTTTTTCCTGGCAAGCTACAAAAAACTGTGCCATGCCTTGATGATCATTAATCTTTTCTCCAGAAACCCTCTGTTATATTAAAAAAAAAAAAAAAAAATGTCTAGACTCACCTGCTCACCGATCCTCCACTTCTTGGGTCCCCCGCTGCCGCTCCTGGTGCCCCCAATAGGAAACTGATTCCCATGAGGGTACCCGTGCTGCCTCGCTCCCGATCCATGCTGCTGCTTCCATTGACAGACAGTGGGACGCAGCCCCGCCCCCTCCTCCCTTGTCAGTCGAGTTGATTGACAGGAGTGGAAGCCAATGGCTCCCGTTGCCATCAATCTGCTTAATGAGGAGGGAGACAGCAGCGAGAGCGACTGCTCTCGTGCACGTCGCTGGATCAGATCGGGCTCTTGTAAGAATAAGGATGGGGTGGGGGGATCCTGCAGCGAGAGGTTTTTTACCTTAATGTACTTACCAGCACAAGATCAGTGATTCTAGTCAGCATATGAAGAGTCTAAGGAGTGACTTCTTCAGTAGTGTAAATGGTACTAAACATGAAACATTAAAACTCAATTTCAACCTCCCCCCTCGCTTTTTCATTGGCATGCTTTGAGCAACATTGTATTGAGTGCAGGGCAACATGGAGATGCACCCCATTCCCAGCTGGTGGTTTCCCAGGCTCAGCTGAAGTGGGGTGAAGAATGGTTGAAGTCATTCTACCTGGAAGAGGACAAGCAATTGATCAGGGAGTGGAGGGGAGGTAAGTATTGCTGCACCACTAATTTTTAAAACAACTGGGTCACTGGGATTGGGCTATAAGGAAATGCTTCCATGGAAACATAATACATTCTGCAAAATGCATTGTGAGACTGTCCTTTTGAAAACCTTTTCTATATTTCATAAAAGAGAATTATCAAAATTAAGATGTGCTTCCTATTTGCTAACATTTAATGTCTCTGTTGCAGGGTGAGACATCTTTCAGTTATGGCTGGTCGTAGGAAAAGGGCCGCTCCAGCAAAGCTGGATGATGAAGCAAAAAAGCAATTATGCTGGAACATGCATGAAGACAGAAGGAATGACCCAACTCTAGAAGTGAATGAAAGTGATCTTGATGCTAGTACATCATTCTCATTTGTAAAAGACAAACCTGAAAGTCTGTTTCCCACATTGGGACCAGAAAATGTTAGTTCAGAACTATGCACAGAGGGTAAAAAAGAACCTGATGTCATCTTAACACAAGTGTTCACTGACCTTACTATTTTGAACTCCCTTCATCAAGTAGATGTTTGGAAAGTGTTGCTAGGTATTTTCAGTATTTATTTTAAGTCCACACTGCACTCTCAAACAATTTTTCAAGGCCACAGTTTTACGTTGACTAGAAATGCTCCACAGTCAGCTCAGCTACTACTTTGCGCCTATAAAAGCGGAACAGACGAGGATGATGAGGGGACTATGAATTCATGCAGGAAGAATAACACAGAAGAGCTGATGGTTGAAACTTCAGTTGGGGATCAGTTGCTTGAAGATTTAATATGGTTGCAAAAAAAGAAGCTAATTGCACTTTGTCAAAGACAAATAGAACATGATGAAATTAAGGTAAATTATTTGATTTAGTGTCAAACTCTTACATTTTTTTTTTTAAGTGATACTAAAGCCTGTTTGTTTTTTTTCTTTAAAAATAACAAACATGTTATACTTGCCTGCTTTGTGCAGTAGCTCCTCCTCTTCTTTGGTCCCTCGCCAACGCTTCTGCCTCCTTCCCCCTGCCGAGTGCCCCCACAGTAAGCAGCTTGCTATGGGGGCACCTCAGCCGCGCCACTGCTCTGTGTCCATTAAGACACAGAGCCGTGGTTCAGCCCCCTCTCTCTCTCCCCTCATTGGCTGGGACACACAGTTGGCCAATCAGGGAGAGTCCTGAATGACCGAGGCACTTGTGGACATCGCTGGCTCAAGAGGGGGCTCAGGTAATTATTAGGAGGGGATGCTGTACACAGGTTTTTTTTATCTCAATGCATAAAAATAAAAAAACCTTCTGCCTATACAACCACTTTAACTGCTGAAAGACAAATTGCCTCGGACAAACTTTTTAGCAGCAACCAGTCTTTGCAACATAAAAAAAAAATTATCAGTCTGTCTGATAATTCTTTTTTACAATTTGAGAAATTAAGCCATTTATGTGGATTCATTGTCCACTGTTTGTTTAAGAATTGCACCATGAAAATATTTATGCATTTTTGATTGGTACAGCAGAGCCATCTTAAAGAAGACCTGAATGTTGAAAGCTGTCCCCAAAATGAAAAACGGCACTATTTTCCTATAGGTCCCCTTAGAAGATCGTTTAACCATTACTGACTTGCCTTGCCTTGTTCTGCTCTGTGTCTCTGTGTTAAAGAAACCTGGGTAGATGCAGTAGTTTGTTTACTTATGCCAGGTCTTCCCCTCTGATGACTTGTGATCTAATAGTGGGAGAATATTCCAGCAGTAGCAGGAGAGGATCAGAAGGCACAGATTTATGGAATGGATAAGGCAGGAGTAGATAATGTACATTCTTGCACTGTAGGTCCTCGGGTACACATTTCACTGCAGCAAGGAGAACATTTAGCGGCAATGACATAGCCAAATCTCACTCTTAATTTTGTAAGACCAGCAGCCAGAGGCAGCAGTGCCCTGTAAGATCTCACACTGCAGATATACAACTATAGAATGACTAGGCACAGGTAATACACTTCTATTTTTCAGGGGAAATTCAAGATAAAAAGTTAATATTTCAGAGTATGGCTTAAGCTACCCATACAATTTTCTTGTTCAATTTTCTTTCTTTTTTTTTATTTCAAGTTTGTAGTGCAAGGGCCTGTCTACTTGCAAACAAATTGAATGCATTCAGGTTTGATCTCATATGATTTTTGGGAAAATTATACAAGAAAATCTGTGTAATGTATGGCCAGCCTTAGGTGGAATTAATCTTCAGTTTACGTCCACTTTAAGTTTTTTTTTACATTTTCATCACTCTCATTGCAAATCTGAAAATGAACAGGGGTTTATTTGTCTTTTAAATTCAGTTTGTAAATCCATGCACTTTTTATCTTATGCACCATTGGCAATACGTTCATCAGGAAGTACTGGTATATAGCCTAATATCATACTTCCAAATATTACAAACTTCATCAAGCTGTCAAGATTTCTGGTGAAAGGTTGAATTCTTAGATTAAAAAAAAAAACAAAAAAAACTTTGGCCACTCTCTAGAACCCATATTCTACTGCATGAAAGCATATACTGCAGTGATGATGGCCCATAAGGCTGAAAAAGCTGAATTCTATTTGGAATAAATGGCTATAGTAGATCTAAACATTGCTACCAGAACTGTGTGCAAACCTTGTGCATCCAAAAGTTGTTTTCAATCATTTTCTAATATTTAGGCTTTATTAAAGGAATCACAATAGGTAATCTTTAGCACTCGGATGTCCAAACAATCAGTTCCACTGGAAACATTTCTCAGTTGCCGGAAACAAAATGCCACCCAGGCAAATGAACATCTATTGATTATTAAAGGATAACTCCACTTTCGTGGGAAAAAAAAAATATAGCGTGTAAAATTGTGATACAAGTCATAGTGTAATTGAATGTTTTTAAAAATTACCTTTCCTTTTCAAGCTGCAGCCACTGTTATTTTATATAAATGCAATGCAATATGGCTACATGGAGTTGTTCTGTACTTAGCACAGATGGACAGACAAACACACATGGGTTTGTTCAGAACAACAAAAGGTAGGAATTTGCAACAAAGGTTGTTGTAATCCTTGCAATGTACATAGATCACCCAAGGAGGAATGTTCTTTTTTTTCTAAACAAAAGTGGAGTTGCGCTTTAAAGGAATACCCATGGATGCTTCCTTGGAGGCCCTTGTTCAGGCACCTCCGATAATGGGGTGAAAATCTCCCCATAACAGATGTCACCCAGATGTTACACGTACCCCTGGTTGAAACTGCATTGTCACACAAAATCTGGCGCAAATCTGCATAAAAACCAATATGCATCCATGTTTTATTGCCAAACTTAATTGAACAAGCTGCTAGAAGCTGATTGGCTAATATGCACAGCTGCACCAGATTTTAGTGCACCAGTTTTAGTAAATCTACCCCATTGTGCAGGCATGGGCCACTGTTGTCACTATTAGGAAGCTGCTTCTTAGCATTAATGTACAGCAGATGCTGAATTGAGTGCAGATAGACAGGGCAGGGTGTGACAAAAAGAGGTTGAAGGAGATTAGCGGCAATAAGATATAGATAAGGATGGAAAACCTGGAAACAGCAATGTATTAATAGAAAAAAAAAAATTATACATTTTTAGCAAACAAGGGGAATTGCACATCAATATATGATTGGTGAATGTCATATTCACTGCTTTAAAATTTATGCCCCTAAATGCCATTTAGTAATGATGATTTCACACAGGCGGTCCGATCGGGTCCACCTGTCACTTTTTCAGGAGGACCTGATTGGACCAGCCATTGTTCTCTATGGAGCTGGCAATGTCAGCGGACATGTGTCCGCTGGCATCCAATCCGATCCTGTCTGGCAAAAACAGACAGATGGGGGATCCATTCCCCATCTGTCCTGGGGATCGCATTGGATGACAGTTAGATGGACAGGTGGTCCGTTTCCATTCGACTGCCCCAGTGGGGCTGTGTCTGCTCTGCATAGCACAGCGTACACGGATCTGTCATCTGCCTGCTCAATGGGGATAAGCAGAGTGATCCCTTGCTGAGCAGACAGATGGGCATTACAGAGTCCACCCTGTGTGAAAGGGGACAAGGGCAAATGGGTCCAGACAGCAAGCAAAGTCAATCACAAAGCTAATAATGTTACCCAGGAAACATTGCTACTAGATTTATACTGCCGCAGGGCGGCCACTCTGCAACAGATCATGTACCTGGCATGTGATCTGACAGTTCCAGGTCTGGGGCGCACGTGCGTGCCGCCAGCGACCCACTCCCACTGTGATTGGACACAGTGGGAACCAATCAGCGGGTCCTGCGGATGCTACGTCTGGGACCCGCCAATTATTCAGGAGATCAGACTGCTGTTCTATGAGAGGGGAATGTGCTGATCTTTACTTTCCCCCAATCACAGTTAGCAGTCACTCCTAGGGAATACATTTAACCCTTTGATCGTCTCTGATGTTAACCCCTTCCCTGCCAGTGTCATTACTACAGTAATGGTGCATATTTTTTAGCACTGAACACTGTATTAGTGTCACTGGTCCCCAAAACGTGTCAGGTGTTCGATTAGTCCGCCACAATATCGCAGTCCCGCTGTAAGTCGCTGATCGCCGCCATTACTAGTAATAAAGAAAAAGAAATAGAAATATACTGCAGTTTGTACATGCTGTAACTTTTGCACAAACCAATCAATATACACATATTGGGATTTTTTTTTTACCAAAAATATGTAGCAGAATACATATTGGCCTAAATTGATGAAGACATTTGATTGATTTTTTTACATTTTTTTTATTTATTTATTTTTTTGGATGTGCTTTTATAGCAGAAAGTAAAAAATAAAGTTTTTTTTTTTTCCAGAATTTTTGTATATAGCGCAAAAAATAAAAACCGCAGAGGTGATCAAATGCCACCAAAAGCAAGCTCTATTTGGGGAAAAAAAGGACATCATTTTGTTTTGGGTACAGCGTTGCATGACCACGCAATTGTCAGTTAAAATAACGCAGTGCAGTATCAAAAAAATTTGCCTAGTTATGAAGGGGGGTAAATCTTCTGGAGCTGAAGTGGTTAAAGCTGTATCAAACTCAAAACCCAAAATGTAGTATATTGTAGCTTACCAATCATTAGATGTAGTGGCTGCATCAGTTTTAATTCTTTAGCTTTTTGCCCTCTCTTTTCACCTGGTGATCTGGCCAGTAACACGCCTCCTCTATTAGAGTGCCCCCATTATGGAGGAATGCGCACAGGAGGCACAGCAGCATTGTCAGTATAGGGAGAGTAGTGTTAAATGTATTAGCAGATTTAGATACACTAACAAATTGAAGCCAAACTCCCGCTCACGCTTTATAATCCGTTACACCGTTTTTTGTTTTTTTTTTCTTTTTGGGATAAGGTTTTACATGAATAAATAAAAGCTGATCATTGTAAGCACCCTTGTCAGTGTTAAGTGGCTTGTCTTATCCCTGTAAAATGATACATTTTGTTGGAGAGCTTGAGCTTGTGAAACACAACAGAGTTGCTGGCTGGATCAACAGGTGAAAAAGAAGAATGAAAGGTAAACTAATACAGCCTTTACTGCACATCTAAGAATTGGTCAACTGCAATATGATAATGTTTGCTTTTGGGTTTAATACTGCTTTAGGCCTGGTTCACTCTTGTGCAAGTTGCAATTTGCATATTGCAGGTGCATTTTGCGTTTTTTTTCAATACACATCTTTAAACCATTGGAGTCTATGGAACCAAAAAACAGAAAAAAAACCCTGGCCCTTTCCATAAAATGCACAGATGTGAACTCCATCCACAGGAAACCATGTTAAATGGATTGTAGTATGTTTCTGCAAAACTGAAAAGGCACTAAAAAATGCATAGTTGTGAACCAGGCCTTAAATCATAATTGCTTCTTAGAGTGGTGAACTATGAACCAATTAAAGCAAATTTGTTGAGGGGGAAAAAAAACCCCTCAAGATGTTGTGCTCTTCTAGCAGATTAGCAAACATCAACACCTGTTTAGGCTGGATTCACACTTATGCAGTTTTAGTGCTTTTTGCATTTTGCAGATTTGCACTACAGTCCATGTAACATGGTTTCCTATGGAACACATTCTGTAGTGCAAATCTGCAAAATGCAAAAAGCACTAAAAATGCATAGGTGTGAATCCAGCGTTATTGAGAATCAGTTGCTGACCAGCCTGCCTTCATTGTGCGGTGGCAGGTTGGCTCGTTCCCGCAAATCTCCGTAGCTGTACGGCGGTCCCTTCAACAGCTACAGCGGGCAAGCCGATGCGCGTGGCCAATGGCCACGATCTCTGCCGGCCACCTGCGATTGCTCCACAGTAAGCCAGAACGGGGATCTGTCAATGTAAACAAACAGATCACCGTTCTGTCAGGGGAGTTCAGAGTGATCGTCTGTTCCTAGTGATTAGGAACAGCGATCTCTTTGTACTCCCAGTCAGTCCACTTCCCCCACAACTAGAAACACCTCCTAGGGAACACATTTAACCCCTTGATCACTCCCTAGTGTTAACCCCTTCCCTGCCAGTGACATTTATACAGTAATCAGTGCATTTTTATAGCACTGATTGCTGTATAAATGTCAATGATCCCAAAAAAGTGTCCAATCTGTCTGCCGCAATGTCGCAGTCCTGCTAAAAATCGTTATTTTTCAACAAATTTATTCCCTATTTTGTAGACGCTATATTTTTTTTTACAAACCAATCAATATACGCTTTTTTTATTTTTATTTTTTTACCAAAAATATGTAGAAGAATACATATTGGCCTAAACTGATGAAAAAATTTAGTTTTTTTTACATTTTTTTTTTTTTTTTGGATATTTATTATAGCAAAAAGTAAAATGTATTGCTTTTTTTCAAAATTGTCACTCTTTTTTTATTTTTTGCGCTATAAAAAAAAAAGCTGCAGCAGTGATCAAATACCACCAAAAGAAAGCTCTATTTGTGGGAAAAAAAGCACATCAATTTTGTTTTGGTACAACGTCGCACGAACGCGCAATTGTCAGTTAAAGCGATGCAGTGTCGTATTGCAAAAAATGGCCTGGTCATTAAGGGGGCAAATTTTCTGATCCTTAAGTGGTTAAACTGTAAGCAGATTATTAAACACTATTTCAATTGTTCCCCTTTTTTCTTTTCTAAGGCTACTTTCACACTGGGGCTGGGGGAGCTTTACCGCTGCTACAGTGGCGCTTTTTTGCCCGCTAGCAGGGCACTTTTAACCCCTGCTAGCGGCCGAGGAAAGGGATAAAAGAGCCCGAAAAGCACCGCTGTCGAAGCACTTTGCAGGCGCTTCAGCAGCGCTGCCCATTGATTTCAATGGCAGGGGTGGTGGAGGAGTGGTGTATACACTGCTCCCGCACTGCCCCAAAGATGCTGCTTCCAGGACTTTTTTCCCTGTCCTGCAAGCGCACCGCCCCAGTGTGAAAGCACTCGGGCTTTCACACTGGGGAGGCTTGAGAGGCGCTTTACAGGCATTATTTTAAGTGCTGAAACGCCTGAAAAGCGTCCCAGTGTGAAAGGGGTCTAAATGTTGACATTGGCCTTGCCAGCATTATAGTCATGTTAGGCTTGAGTCAAAAGTTTACACGCCAGTGTAAGGATTATTATTTATATTATTTATTTTTTTAAAGTGATCATTATTTTAAAATTAGACCAATGAGATTTTTAAATGATCGAACATAGCTGAAAATAAAGAGCCATATCCATGTATTTAGGCTTTGTGGATTGAGCCTGTTGGGAGTGGGAGTACCGTATTTATCGGCATATAACACGCACTTTTTTCCCCTGAAAATCAGGGGAAAATCGTGGGTGCGTGTTATAGGCCGATACCCGCCGATTTCTGTGTCATCGGAGCGATCGCGGCAATTGCCGCGGTCGCCGCCGACATACACAGCCGTGGATAGATTCAAAAATGGCGCCGAGACTGCAGGGAGCCGAGATACACATACTCGAGTGTTCTCGGCTTTTTCCGGCGCCGCCGTCACGCCCAGTCCCGCCCCTGGACCTGTGTTATGTCCATCATAGGGCGGGACTGGGCGTGACTGTGAGCGGCGCCGAAAAAAGCCGAGAACACTCGGGTATGTGTATCTCGGCTCTTGTCGGATCCGAGATACACATACCCAAGTGTTCTCGGCTTTTTTCGGCGCCGCTCACAGTCACGCCCAGTCCCGCCCTATGATGGACATAACACAGGTCCAGGGGCGGGACTGGGCGTGACGGCGGCGCCGGAAAAAGCCGAGAACACTCGAGTATGTGTATCTCGGCTCCCTCGGCGCCATTTTTTGAATCTACATCAAGTGCACAAAGCTGCACTGACATGGCTGGCCTCGGGCAACGAAGCTACACTGGGGCAAGGCTGCACTGGGGCAAGGCTGCACTGGGGCAAGGCTGCACTGGGGCAAAGCTGCACTGAGGCAAGGCTGCACTGAGGCAAGGCTGCACTGAGGCAAAGCTGCACTGACAAGGCTGCACTGGGGCAAAGCTGCACTGAAAAGGCTGCACTGGGGCAAAGCTGCACTGACAAGACCGCACTGGGGCAAGGCTGCACTGACACTGAAAAGGCTGCAGATGGACAGATAAGGCTGCATTGATGGGCATTTTAATGTAAGTTTTTTTTTTTCCTAAAACTTCCCTCCTAAAAAATTTTTTTCCTTAAAATTCTCTCCTAAACTTGGGGTGCGTGTTATACGCCGGCGCGTGTTATACGCCGATAAATACGGTACTTGCTTTCATTATAACCATCCAGTCAGTCTCCGTGCTGTAATATTAAAGTAGCAGCCTCTGCACCTGTGTAGGAAGGATCCTTTGATAGAATCTCTTAATAAAAATGAAATTCTAGTTACAGGAGATGAGTGTAACTTGTCTTTGCTATGTGCAGGTTTCTGGGAACTGTTATGAGCAGACCACGCAAGCAGAAAATGAGCTTTCTGAGGATATTCAGTTCCATACACAGATAGAATACCTTGTAATTGTTGCATGGAAAAAGGCATTTACCTTTTTGTGAATTTTTATAAAATCATAGGAGGCTTCAGGAAAAGATAATCATCTTAGACTAGGCCTTCTAGTCGCTTTTGCCTAGGCCCTGGTGATATCACTAAGGGTCGGTTCACACTAGGACGACTTGTCAGGCGACCTAGTCGCCTGACAAGTAGCATCCCGTTCTGTACAATGGAACCGTTCTAATCGGCGCGACGCAAGTTGCTCCGACTTAGAAAAAGGTTCCTGTACTACTTTGGGGGCGACTTGGGGTGACTTGCATAGACTTCTGTACAGAAGTCGTTTTGCAAGTCGCCGTGACAGTCGTGTGCCCCTGTGTGGACCGGGGCTAAGCCTTGGAGTTGGTGAGCATTGCTTGTGAAGTAATTCTAGTCAAAGTTGGTAGGGTTTTTTTTTTTTTCTATCAAAATAAAAAAAGTTATATTCGTCTGCTCTGTGCAATAATATTGCAGATAAGGACTACTGACTCTTCTTTGGTGGTCCTTGACTATATACTGTCCCTGGCCAGTGTTCAGGTTAACATTCTGAAAAAACCAAAACTTTTTCCTCATATCTGTCATAAACTCTGTAGCCCCTCCCCATGTGTAGGTGGAAAAGCTAGATAACACATAAACACTCACACATACACCCTACGCAATCTTGCCAGCTTGTGCCTCGCACTACAATAGCACAAAAATTGTAATACCGTATTATTATATGTTTATTGTATGTGATTGCGCTGATTGATCACTGGTACACAGGTGTATTGCTTTCTATAGGTTCACAGCTGAGTAAATACCAGTAAACTTGTACTGTGATTTGTAAGGACTGGTTAACACCAGGAATTGCCCAGGAACGTGTTTGTGTTGAAATCGCACCAACAGTAGTGCATGCACTACATTTAAAAATGTACTGTGCAATCTGGTACAGACAAACACACTGCATTTGCTATCTGCGTTTGGGGTCTCATTAACTTTACACTGACACCTGCTGCAGATCGCAAACACAGCGGGTTTTGAACGTGGTGCAGAAAATGAGCACGGAACACAGGTTTCCCAAACCGCATTCCACTGTGATTCAGCACTCAAAAAAAAAAAAATCTCAGTCTTGAGGGTGTGTATGAACTGTATTTTATGCTGTACACATGTAAATTATGTATACATGTGTGTAGCACAGCCATACACTATTGGAGTACAAAAGCCACCTGCGCCATAGCAAGGGAGGACACTAGGTGGCAATAACCGGTTGTATCCTAGAAACCAATATGCTGTATTAACACTGAACTTGTGTTGGCATGTAAATGTTAAGAGATCCTGTGTACCTGTTGCCATATTTTCATATGCCTACAGTTCCTTGAAAAAGTATTCATACCCCTTGACATTTTCCACATTTCGTCATGTTGCAACCAAAAACGTGAATGTATTTTATGTGATAAACCAACACAAAGTGACACATAATTGTGAAGTGGAAGGAAAATGATAAATGGTTTTCAAAATGTTTTACAAATAAATATGTGAAAAGTGTGGTGTGCATTTGTATTCATTCCCCCTGTGTCAATACTTTGTAGAACCGCCTTTCACTGCAATTACAGTCTTTTTGGGGATGTCTCTACCAGCTTTGCACATCTAGAGAGTGACATTTTTGCCCATTCTTCTTTGCGAAATAGCTCAAGCTCTTGCAGATTGGATGGAGAGTGAACAGCAATTTTCAAGTTTTTTGCAACAGATTCTCAATTCAGGTCTGGACTTTGACTGGGCCATTCTAATTCATGAATATGCTTTGATCTAAACCATTCCATTGTAGCTCTGGCTGTATGTTTAGGGTCATTGCCCTGCTGGAAGGTGAACCTCCGCCCCAGTCTCAAGGCTTTTGCAGACTCCAGTGCAGCGTACACACGGTCGGACTTTTCGACCAGACTTGTCCGACGGATGCCGACGGACCAAATCCGGCGTACAATCCGATCGTGTGTGGGCTACACCGGACCTTCAGCGGACTTTTCCAGTCGCAAATCCTAGGGACTTTAGATTTGGAACATGCTTCAAATCTTTACGTCGTAACTCCGCCGGACCCAGAAATCTGTTTGTCTGTATGCTAGTCCGACGGACAAAAACCAACGCTAGGGCAGCTACTGGCTACTGGCTTTCAACTTCCTTATTTTAGTCCGGTGTACGTCATCACCTACGAATCCGTCGGACTTTGGTGTGATCGTGTGTAGGCAAGTCCGTTCGTTAAAAAGTCCGTCAAAAGTCCGTTGAAAGTCCGCTGGAAAGTCTGACGGACCAGTCCGGTCGAAATCTCCAACCGTGTGTACGCGGGCGGCATAACAGGTTTTCTTCTAAAGCCGCGTACACACGAGCGGAATGTCAGACAGAAAAAGTCAGACGGAAGCTTTTCATCGTCCATTCCGATTGTGTGTGCCTCATCTGACTTTTTTTTCCCGAAAATTCTGATGGACCTAGAATTAGAACACGTTCTAAATATTTCTGATGGAACCAATTCCTATCGGGAAAACCGCTCGTCTGTATGCTGTTCCGACGGACCAAAAATGACGTTTGCTCTGAAGCAAGTACGAAACAGAAGCTATTGGCTACTGGCTATTGAACTTCCTTTTTCTAGTCCCGTCGTACATGCTGTACTTTGCCGCGTTCTGGACGGTCGGACTTTGGTCGGACTTTGGTTTGACCATGTGTAGGCAAGACTGCTTGAATGGATTTCCGTCGGAGTTCCGTCTGAGAAACCTTTGGAGTTTATTCCGACGGCAAAACCGGTTGTGTGTACGCGGTATAAGATATCCTTGTATTTGGCTCCCTCCATCTTCCCATCAACTCTGACCAGCTTCCCTGTCCCTGAAGAAAAGCACCCCCACACCATGATGCTGCCACCACCATGTTTCCGGGTGTGGATGGTGTGTTCAGGATGATGTGCAGTGTTAGTTTTCCGCCACACATACCATTTTGCTTTTAGGCTAAAAAGTTCAATTTTGGTCTCATCTGACCAGAGCACCTTCTTCCACGTGTTTGCTGTGTCCCCCACATGGCTTCTCGCAAACCGCAAACAGGACTTCTTATGGCTTTCTTTCAACAATGGCTTTCTTCTTGCCACTCTTCCATAAAGGCCAAATTTGTGGAGTGCACGACTAATAGTTGTCCTGTGGACAGATTCACCCACCTGAGCTGTAGATCTCTGCAGCTCCTCCATAGTTACCATGGGCCTCTTGGCTGCTTCTCTGATTTAATGCTCTCCTAGCCCGGTCTGTTAGTTTAGGTGGACGGCCATGACTTGGTAGGTTTGCAGTTGCGCCATACTCCTTTCCATTTTCAGATGATGGTTTGAACAGTGCTCTGTGAGATGTTCAAAGCTTGGGATATTTTTTTTATAACCTAACCCTGCTTTAAACTTCTCCACAACTTTATCCCTTACCTGTCTGGTGTGTACCTTGACCTTCATGATGCTTTTGTTCACTAAGCTTCTATAACAAACCTCTGAGGGCTTCACAGAACAGCTGTATTTATACTGAGATTAAGTTACACACAGGTGGAATCTATTTACTAATTAGGTGACTTCTAATGGCAATTGGTTCCACTAGATTTTAGTTAGGGTTATCAGAGTAAAGAGGGCTGAATACAAATGCACACCACACTTTTTAGATATGTATTTGTATTTGTAAAACCATTTATCATTTTCCTTCCACTTCACAATTATGTCCCACTTTGTGTTGGTCTATCACATACAATCCCAATAAAATACATTTGCATTTTAGGTTGTAACATGACAAAATTTTGAAAATGTCAAGGGGTATGAATACTTTTTCAAGGCACTGTATGTACATATACTGTACCCTTAATCTGCACTCTTTAGTCCTATGCTCTTCACAACAAAATTTATGTTAAAATACAGTTTGTTTCTATGAAGAGACATTTTAAAGTGACACTAAACAATATCCTTATCCTTACAAAATTAAACGTACATATTCACTACTTGATGGCCCTATTTTTATGATATACTGTAGTTTCTTATTGTGTTTTTCTGCCTCCTTGAAATGTCATTTGAGCTCCTAAACCCAATTTTTTTCCACCTTTTACTTCTATTTGTTTCAAACAGACAGTGCACACTATTTGTGGTCATGTATACTATTCTGTGCATACTACAAATCACAAAGTCTATAGTCCACCTTGTTAGCGAGCAACTTGGGCCCCTTTCACACTGGGGCGGTGGGGGCGTCGGCAGTAAAACGGCGCTATTTTTAGCGCCGCTTTACCGCCATTAAAGTGTTTTAACGGCGGTATTCGGCCGCTAGCGGTGCGGTTTTAACCCCCGCTAGCGGCCGCAAAAGGGTTAAAACCGCCCGCATATGCCGGCGGTATAGCCACGCAGCCCCATTGATTTCAATGGGCAGAAGCGGTTTAGGAGCAGTGAATACACCGCTCCAAAGATGCTGTTGGCAGGAGTTTTTTTTTCCTCTCCTGCCAGCGCACCGCTCCAGTGTGAAAGCCCTCGGGCTTTCACACTGGAGAAACAGCAGCGGCAGTTTAGGTCAGTTTGCAGCCGCTATTTTTAGCACAATAACGCCTGCAAACCGCCCCAGTCTAAAAGGGGCCTTAGGGTAGCTACGTTCCTATATACAGTGGGACCATACAGAATGAATGTTCACTTCAGACCTCTGCGTTAAAAAAAAAAAACAACCCACTTATTTTAAATGGGTTGCCAAAACACAGCAACAGGCTAAAGATGCACTTGCAGATTTTTTTTTTCTTTTTTTTTTTTTTTAATGCAGTGGACTTCAGTGCATGACATGTTATGGTGTGCTGAACCATGGGTCTGTTGGCACTGCACAAAATGCTATGCGTTGCTGTGCTTTACTGCAATGCAAAGGTCTGAAAAGGTTTTTAAAATGATTGTAAAGGTATTTTTTTTTCAACCACTTGCTTACTGGGCACTTTTACCCCCTTCCTGCCCAGGCCAATTTTCAGCTTTCAGCACTCTCACACTTTGAATGACAATTGCGCAGTCATGCAACACTATACCCATATGACATTTTTTTATAATTTTTTTCACACAAATAGAACTTACTTTTGGTAGTATTTAATCACCACTAGGTGTTTTTATTTATTGCTAAACAAATAAATAAAAACTTTTTTTTTTTTTGTTTCTGTTACAAAACTTTGTAAATAAGTTTTCTCCTTCACTGATGGGCACTTATATGCGGCACTGATGGGGCACTAATAGGCAGCACTGATATGCAGCACTGATGGGTACACATAGGTGGCACTGAAAGGCGGCACTGATGGGCATCGATAGGTGGCACAGATGGGGTCTGATAGGCGGCACAGATGGGCACTGATAGGTGGCACTGATGTACGCTAATGGATGCTACTGATGGGCATCACTGATTGGCAGCATTATTATTTGGCACTGGCATCCATTGTGGGCACTGATTGGCATTCCTGGTGGCCATGGGTGGCATACCTGGTGGTGACTAGTGGTGGGCATCCCTGGTGGTCCTGGTGGTTTCCCTGGTGGTCCAGTGTGGGCATCCTCGGGGGGGGGGGGCTGCGATTAAAATCAGTACAGACCCCCCTGTCAGAGGAGCAGCCGATCGGCTCTCCTTTACTCGCGTCTGACAGACACGAGTGAGGAAAAGCCATTCAATGGCTCTTCCTGTTTAAACTGTGATCAGCCTTCACTGGACACGGCTGATCACGTGGTAAAATCACGCGGGGTGTTGGTGTGTGCGGTCCGGTGTTCCTCATTGAGGTCCCCCTCTCAGCTCCTGGGCCAGGCTTCATGGCTCACCCCTGGCTTTTTGTCGCACGGTCCCAGTTTTGGCTATCATGTGAGTAACCTTTTTGGCATGGCCCATTATGCCCAAATTTCCCCCTTTTCTGCTGATTTTGTTAGACCCTGAAATTACATTGCTTTTCATACATTTTTTTATAGAATTTAGATGCATCTGGCTCCTGAAGAGTGGATTGAAGTCCATGAAACGCAGCGTCGGGCCTACCTTTGATGCATCAAACACACATTGACCAATTTTCAGATGTTTTTTACTTCACATGACTATTATCTTGCTTGGGGGATTAAGGTGCATAATTGTACCTACCCATGTCCTATGATTGTATATACATAGATTTATTGTCTATATGCGATTTTATGTTTAATGTATGCAATGCGTTTTTATGCCATGTTG
Source organism: Lithobates clamitans (assembly GCA_037952925.1). Taxonomy (NCBI): domain Eukaryota; kingdom Metazoa; phylum Chordata; class Amphibia; order Anura; family Ranidae; genus Lithobates; species Lithobates clamitans. The sequence goes on along the minus strand of JBBGZY010000931.1, from coordinate 1,600,378 downwards.
ATCATTGGTCCTTAATAAACATACATATGTTTGCACCTCTGTGAGTGTGATTGGGCTGCATCATGCGCTCCTCATTTAAAGTCCCAACCTTCCCCCCTCTTTTTCATGTTATTAAGGATGGGGGCGCAAACTTTCCCTTAAGTCCCATTTAAAGTCCTAAGTTCGCTTCCCCCCCCCCATTGCGATCACGTGGTAAAGAGTCTCCATCAGAGACTCTTTACCTAGATCAGAGTTGCGGTGTGTCAGACTGGCACACCGCAACAACGATCGCCGTGATGCGTGCCCCTGGGGGCGTGCAGTGGCTTGTTATCCTGAAAAACGTCATATGACGTCCAGTCAGGATAACACGTCATTTTGCTATGTGGCGGGTGGCAAGTGGTTACTGTAAGGAATGCATAAAAGTATAACTAAAGGAAAAACTTTTTTTGTTTTGTATAGAATGCAGAAGGATAGAACACCTGTCAGTTGTTTATTGCTGTCTGTGTGCCCGTTAAGGAGAGTCACCCTCTCTCTCTATTCATCTTGTTTACCATTATCATTGAATGTGAAAGTAAAAGAAAATCCAAAATGTTGGGTTGTCCCCAGAAAAGTAATAGAAAGGAAATCTTCCAATGGGGACACTAGTTCTAGTGACCTGGGGGTCCCCAAGGAATTCCCTTAATTAGCAGGGATTTCCTCTCGCTTCCTGTTTAGCTATGGGACAGGAAGTGAAGGGCAATTTCCGCAATGGGATACAGATGGCAACAAAAATTTAAAAAAAACTGACGTGTTTATAATCCTCCCTTGCTGTATCCAAAAAAAAAAACATGTTTAGGCTTTAGAACCACTTTAAGGACCTCAGAAAAAGAGTCGTTGCAACGAATACTGGAAAGATTTATAAACAAGTTACATTTAAAGGAGTAAGCAAGCGATATTGCTCTAAGTGCATATAAAGTAAATTAAATAAAATTATGTAAACGACACGGATGATCCGTGACTGACAGCAGCTCTCACAACAATGTACACTTCATAACAAAATAAAACATCTAATATAATTCAATAAAGATGAGACCGTAAAAAAATGAAAAAAAGAAAAATTTTTATTGGTCCAAGTGTCCCATTTCCACATTTATAAGGTAAACTCAAAATGTGTGCTGATCCAATGCTCAATTTGTGAAGACACCCGGTGCTCCCCACAGGATAGATAGAGTAAGTATATCTGCTTATCAGATTTTTAAACCCTCCAGGGTCTATATGCTCATTAGTGAGCTTTCACCCCTCACTTTGGGCTCAACCTGCTTAATTGGATTCCACAGATGCATACCCCACAGTTATCATCAGTCAAGGAAACCTCAGAGTCCGGTCACACATTCATCATATCAAAGAGGAAGAAACTCATTGCGCAACATTCTTTAAAAGCACACAGGAGTTGTACTTACAACAAAAACGATAACATTAGGCTCAGAATAGAAACATTTGTTTGTCCTGCACCCTGCACGAGTGTTCGGACGTCACCTGCTGCTCCCTGCCTAGCCTGACGTACGTTTCGTCCAATGGGACTTCTTCTGTGAGCCAGTAAGGGTCAGCGGTGCTCACATCACTTCCTTAACACTGGGGAGCAGTGCTGCTAGTTTTCAAAATCAGCATGAACCGCATCCCCATATTTCCGTAGTCCAAGACTATTAACATGCCTGCCATGTTCCAAGGGATCCACTGCGCTCTATTTCAGCAACATATAACCGAACATATTGCTGTTTTAATCAGCATATATCATTGGTCCACATACTCATTGGTCCTCATACTCATATACAGATCCTGTATCTGGTTATCTAAAACACATATTATCTAAAACACTAGCATAACCATATCATCACTTACTAATAACCAAATAGCAGTATTAGTGACGGTCACTAGAGGGCAGTGTGTCCACTAACCAACATGCACCACATCACCATGTTACTGTAGCCAGAGATTTCATGGCGGCCATGTTCCAAGAGATCCACTGCCCCCTATTCCAGCAACAATGGACCAAGCGTATTGTTACCTTCAACTTAAAGGGGTTGTAAAGATTTGTGTTTTTTCACCTTAATGCATCCTATGCATTAAGATGAAAAAACACCTGGCAGTCACCGGCCCCTTAGCCCCCCCGTTTTACTTACCTGAACCCCTTCATTCAGTCGGGCGGGGACACGCTATCTCTCTCTCCACAAGCTCCCAGCTCTTGATTGGATAGATTGATAGCAGCGCAGCCATTGGATCCTGCTGCTGTCAGGGGGCGGGGCCAAGTCTGGCATTCTGTGTCTATAGACGCAAATGCTGGACTTGGGAGCACACCCGCAAGGCAACCCCTTCCTTGAGGGGGTTATCGGATGTGGGGAGGAGCCGCGAGAGCCGTCAGGGGACCCCAGAAGAGCAGGTTCGGGCCACTCTGTGCAAAACGAGCTACACAGTGGAGGTAAGTATGATATACTTGTTATTAAAAAAAAAAATAAATTACCCTTACAATCACTTTAACATAAATTTAATCCCATCATATAATATTCCAATTACTCTAATGGCATATCCATATTAGTACCTTATATGGTGGATGGTAAATATTATCAATAAAAATAAAATAAAAAATAAAAATATCAATAATAAAATAAAATGATCAATAAAATACGTATAATAAAATACTAAATAAAATATTGAATAAATGTAGTCCCCTAATAAATTCTTTAACTATTATTAATAAAACTATTGATGTCCCATTCAACATTTAACTCCTTTGGTTGATGGGATCAGAGTTTGTATATCCAACGAGTTTCTTGCCTGGATATATGTCGGACCATGTGGTATGCCCACCTCAATACCCACCACCTTCAGTTGTGATGGGTCCTTATTATGTTTTAATGCGAAATGCCTGGAAAGGTTGTGTTTTGGAAATTCCTTACTGATATTGGCTAGATGTTCACCCACTCTAACGTGTAGCGCCCTCTTGGTCCTCCCAACATATTTCCTACAACTGCATTCCAGTAGGTAGACCACATTCTTCATGTTTCAAGATATAAAATTTTCAATCCGGTATGATTTACCTGTTACCTTAGATGAAAACGCTGTGGCCATGATGGAATTTGGACCCACATATTTGCATAGTGGACACTTCTGACAAGGGAAAAAACCTTTTAGATTCCCAAAGAAAGAGGGCCTAATTGGTGGTTCCACAACATTGGGGGCTTTTAGATATCTCAATCTGGGGGCCTTCCTAAAGATTACTTTTGGTTGTTCAGGGAGAGCAGGGCCCATAATCTCATCACTTTTTAATACTCTCCAGTGCTTTTTAAGCAGTTGGTTAACCATTCTGTGCTGACTAGAATAGGTAGTATGGAAAGACTATTCATATTCCACCTCCTTAACAGATTTATCCTTAGGGGCCAAGATAACCTCTCTATCCAATGTCGCTACTTTTTGAACACTTGGACTAGTAACAAGTTTTTCTTTTTTCCTTTTTTAATTTTTTCACGTTTTCATCTTTATTGCATTATATTAGATGTTTTTTTTTTTTTTGCACTTTAATCATTAAGGGCATGGTTTGACAGCGCTACACGTTTTGATTTTACATTTAAAGGAGTTGTAAACCCTCAAGGTTTTTCACCCTACTGCATTCTATGCAGGTGATGACAGTTTTCCGGCTTATGATTCTGATTATATTAGAAGATTCCTGACTTTGTTTCTTCATAAGGAGGAATCCCTTCTCCCCCTGGCTGCATCGACACCACCGTGACAATAAAATTGCAGCTTCCAGATTGGTCACCCCTCAGCAACACCTTCAGGAACCTTATCAGGACCCTGCTGCATAGAAGACAGGACTGGCCTAAAACATTGCCTCTGGCACTGGACAACATGGTGCAGTTAGCTGCAGAGTGCTCTACAGTGTAGCGGTGATCCAAATTTCAGTAGTTTCAGTCCTTGAAGACACTCTCCATGTTTTGTCACAGCCACAATCTAAGAACCCCCCCCCCCCAGGAGGATGGACACCATTTTCCCTTGATCTCTTCCAATCTAAAATAAATCATTAATGTGCCTGACTAATACTAAACATTCTTTAAAAAGTTCCCTCCCCCTCCTCCTACCTATCCTGCCTACCCTGTGTATAAAAGCTCTGTATACTTACCTTTTTTTTAGTCTGATCTGGTCACCTGATCCTGCAGCTTGAACTCCCCTCTGTCAGTGATCAGCAGCAGCAGGGGAGAGGAGGGAGCGTCAACAGCTGGGCAGTGGGAGTCTATGGGTGACATCATGGCTCCTGAAATTCTCAGTTATTGTGGAACATTACACAAGGAAGCCAGAGCTACAGGATCATGCGACCAGACTGGACCCAAAAAAAGTAAGTATACAGATATTTTTTACACAGGGTAGACGGGAAAAATAGGAGGAGGGGGGATAAAACAGCTTTAAAAATAGTTAGTGTTGAATTCTGCTTAAAGATGGTGGACAAGATGTGCTCCTAAGAAAGCTAATAGGTCATTTCCAGTTCCACCTTTAATACAGGCAGTGTTGTCTGAGAACTTGCCAAGGCCAGACAAAATGTATATGCCTCCCAAGAGGTTTGAGTAGCTGTACCCAGTAGAGGAGGCCTACCACAAGTGGAAAGTGCCTGTGGTGAATCTAGCTATTTCCTGCCTCAGCAAATCCAATATGGTCCTGGCTGGGGATGTCCTAGTTTTCAAAGACCCAGTAGATAGACTTGGGTCTATCTATCGTAGATAGAGGCCCTCCCTAAAGTAGTTGTAAAGTCTCAAGGTTTTTCACCTGAATGCATTCTATGCATTATGGTGAAAAACCTGTGGTGCAGCTACCCCCCAGAGCCCTCCTTTTTCTCACCTGAACCTGATTGTTCCAGCAATGAGAACGAGCCCAGCAGCTCCAACTGCTGTCTCGGGTCCTCATTGGATAGATTCATAGCAGCGGGAGCGGGAGATGCTGTCAATCAAATCCAGTGACACGGCAGCCGGGAGCGGGGCCATGTCCTGATGTCTGTGTCGAAAAACGCAGCAGCAGGACTCGGGAGCGCGGTTGCACAGGTGCACCCATGGAAAGCGGCTCTCCGTGGGGGCACTCGATTAGGAGCCAGGAGTGCTGCCGAGGGACCCCAGAAAAGGAGGATCGGGGCCCCTCTGTGCAAAACCCTTGCACAGAGCAGGTAAAAATAACATGTTTGTTATTTTAAGGAAAAAAAAACCTTTGCAATCACTTTAAAGTGGTTCTAAAGTAGAGCTGCGCGATTCTGGCCAAAATGAGAATCACGATTTTTTTTGCTTAGAATAAAAAGATTACGATTCTCTCACGATTCTCGCGACGTAAAATCTTTCACATTATACAAAAAAAAAAATGGGCTAACTTTACTGGTTAGATTTTTGTTTTTTTAATTCATTAAAGTAATTTTTTCCCCAAAAAATTGCATTTGAAAGACTGCTGCGCAAATACAGTGACATAAAATATTGCAACAACCACCATTTTATTCTCTAGGGTGTCTACTAAGAAAATACATATGTTTGGGGGTTCTAAGTAACTTTCTAGCAAAAAAAAAATGATTTTAACTTAAAACCAACTTGAAACCAACAAATGTCAGAAAAAGCTTTAGTGTTTTAAGTGGTTAAACTTTTTTCACTTACACAGGAAGTCTATTTCATCGACAAATTGTTACAATGTTTATACTTAAGTTCAACTGATAAAGAATGTTTTGGTTCTTGGCAGACTGCCCGGTTTTTCTCTTCCTTTCTTTTGAGGGCTGTGGCTTCAGAGGAGCAGAGAGAATTCTTTGCATAGAAAGAATTGTGAAACACTTTAATCAAGATTCTTGACGATTAATCACGATAACGATTCTTGACGATTAATTGTGCAGCTCTATTCTAAAGCCTTAACATTTTTTTTACCTGAATTCCCTGCATTAAGTTAAAAAAATGTTTAGGCAATAGCATTGCCCCCTCACCCCCATTATACATGCTTGAGCCTTCACTTGATCCAGTGCTGTGCCTGTCTGTAGAGGCTCTCACTACACTCTGACAGGCTTTGCTGAGGCAGCATTAGCCATTGGCACCCGCTGCTGTCAGGCAAATTCTCTTCCAGGGGGGCGGGGCTGAACATCTGGATCAAGCCCGCAGGTGTGCCACCATAGAAAGCCATGTCCTATGGTGGCACACCAAGAAGAGGAGGAGTTAGGAGAGCATACAGGGGACCCCAGATGAGGGGCTCCGTGCAATTTCTCTGGCGGCAAAATTCGTTTGTGGACACCGTTTGTAAGAGACGCTTGGTGAGTCACAAGACACTTACAGTATATTAGAGCTGCACGATTCTGGATAAAATGAGAATCACATTTTTTTTGCTTAGAATAAAGATCACAATTCTGTCACAATTCTCGGCGTAACATCAACTTTCACGTTCTACAAAAAAGTGCACTAACTTTACTGTTTATATTTTTTTTTAATTCATTGAAGTGTATTTTTTCCCCAAAAATAGCTTTTGAAAGACTGATGCACAAATACAGTGTGACATAAAATATTGCAACGATCTCCATTTTATTCTCTAGGGTCCCTGCTAAGAAATATATATATTGTTTTCGGGGTTCTAAGTAAGTCTCTGTGTTGGCTATTCTTTTTCAGAGACCGCTCATTCCTTGGAAAGGGGTTCTGTTCTCCTGTTCGTACACCTGTTTCACCTTGGGATCTTAAATTGGTTCTGTCAGCCTTACAGAAGTCTCCCTTTGAGCATATTTGGGATATTGATTTGGCTGACCTTACTCGTATAGTAGTTTTTCTTGTGCTTATCACTGCAGGGAGGTGGGTCTCAGAACTGTTGGCCTTGTACTATAAAGAACCATTCCTTGTTCTTCATAGAGATAAGGTAGTTTTCTCCCTCCACCATAATCAGGACATTGTCCTGCCTTCTTTCTTTCCTGCTCCAATTAACCCAAAGAGATCTCTCTACAATAATTAGATGTAGTACATCCACTATGTCCATCCAAACATCTGATTCCTTGTCCTGCCTGAGGGCTCACACAAGGGCTGTCCTGCATCTTGTTCCACCATTTCTAGGTGGAATAGGCAAGGTATCACTAAGGATTACATTTTGAAGAATAGGAATCCTTCTTTCCCTGTTCCCTTGTTCAGTCAGTTCCTCTTGTTTTTTTGTTTTTTTTTTACACCAGGTATGTGTTTCTCAGATTTGTAAGGCCATGACCTGGTCTTTATCAGGTGTTTGTACAGGACTCTGCTGACGCCAGCTTCGGTCATAAGGTGCGTCAAGTCGCTCCCTGAGTTGGGCACATGATTCTCTTGTTTTGGGCCTTTTAGCTTCATTTGCTGTGTTGCCCACCCCTCAGTTGTATTGCTTGGAACAACCAATGGTCATGATTTAAAGGAACCTGTATGATACCATTAAGAAATTAAGATTTTTGACTGTAAAATCTTTTTTTTGGAGTACAGTGCAGGACTTAGGCCACCCTCCTCTCTGGCCTGGCATTTTCCTCTGCTTGTTAAAAACTGATGATTGCTGAGTGCTGGAGGGTTTATATAGGCTGTCTTAACAATGTAGTTTGCCAGTGTCCTTACCTGAAGGTAGCATCATATTACCCATGGTCAAGATTTAAGGTCTTTGTGCTGTGCTGTACTCCAATGAAAGGATTTTACAGGTAAGTAAAAAAATCCATATATAGTTTCACTTACTAAGCAAAATCTTCCTTCATTTGTGTCTCAAATGTCCCTTTCCTATACATTGTAACTCACAGTGGGAGGGTTTCAGCAACTGCAGTGCTGCGAATACAGAAAGCAGTGGGCAAGACTGGGTGGGGCTGGATGCTGATTGACAAGCTACAAGCCAGGCCCCTTGCAACATTTACAATTTGCAATTAACTTCAGTTGCAAGCTAAATATGTGTGTCTTGGACTTTGTTGAGAGGGAAAATCTTAACTATAGATGCACTTATGATTTAACTGCCTCCAGAATGCCCACTGTACATATACTGCGGCAGGCGGCCCGGCGAAACAACGTACCTGTACATTGCTTCCTTTTACTGGGTCTGGCGCCACCGGAGACCCGCTCCTGCTGTGTCCATTCAGCGGGTCCAGCCACCTGCGATCGTTCTTAGGAGAGGCTGAACGGTGGTCTGCCTATGTAAACAAGGCAGACCGTTGTTCTGTCACAGAGACAGAGGAAGAGAGAGATCTGTGATTCCTGCTAATCAGGAAGACAGATGTCTCTCTTCCTCCAGTCAGTCCCCCCCCCCCCCCACAGTTAATAAGCATTCTGTAGGAGCACACTTAACCCTTTGCCCCTGATGTTAACCCCTTCCCTGCCAGTAACAGTGCATTCTTTTAGCACTCATCACTGGTTCCCAAAAAGTGTCACTTAGTGTCCGATTTGTCCGCCGCAATGTCGCAGTCCTGCTAAAAATCATTGATTGCCAACATTACTAGTAAAAATAAAAATGCCATAAAAATATCCCATAGTTTGTAGACGCGATAACTTTTGCGTAAATATACGCTTTTTTTTTTTACCAAAAATATGTAGCAGAATACATATTGGCCCCAAATTGATGAAGAAATTTGATTTTTTACATATTTTTTATTGGATATGTTTTATAGCAGAAAGTAAAAAATATTGTTTTTTTTTTTCAAAACTGTTGCTCTATTTATAGCGCAACAAATAAAAACCAGGTGATCAAATACCACCAAAAGAAAGCTCCATTTGTGGGAAAAAAAGGACATCAATTGTGTTTGGGTACAATATCGCAATTGTCAGTAACGCAGTGCCGTATCTCAAAAAATGGCCTGGTCATTAGGGGGTAAAACCTTCCGGGGATGAAGTGGTTAAGGGCTGTAGCATTCACTTCTCTTTGACAGGAGGCCTTAGTTTTACTTTAAAAAGGAACCTATGGGAAATTGTTTCCTCTCAAAAGAATCCTTAAAGTAACCCCTCCTCCTCCCTGACGGCTGGTAGCATTTTACGATTTCACAGTACCCCCGGATTGCCAAAAACATCTAGGGCCAAACTACATAGCTTCCACAACTTTTTTGGTTGTTCTTCTTTTTCACCTCCCCCACACTTCCTGTAGGCCACCAAATGCATCAAGCAGCCTCAGTGGCTTAGCACGAGTGTGAAGGCAGACCTGAGGTGTGGTTAGAAAGCCAAAGTTGCTATTTGGGCCCTAGGTTTTAGGGAATCTCAGAGCATGCAAACTTGCAAACAGGAATGTGCCAGCTTTAAGTGTGAAGATCTGTTTGGAATTCTTTGTGTGTGTTATTTCTCCTTGTACAGTATGTTGGGTTAATTTTGCACCAATGTATTATGTTCTATTTTCAGGTTGGGATCTATTTGCTGGAATCGTGCTTATCTAAACCTGAATTTTTAAGTGAAGGACATAGAAGAATGAAAAAATCTGGTGTTATCATTCAGCGTATGATGGAAAAATTCAATAACATCACCATTCCAGGTGGGAAGAGCACTTTACACTTTATGCAGTAAAACTTTTCAAAGCAAAAAAATTTAAATCCAGTGTGTGTATATATACATTATATATTGTGACACATTGGGGAATTTGTAGCTCATTCAGTGCTCATGCACACCTGATGTACTTCAGCTCTGTGTCTTTTCTGCAGCGTCCCAGCTGCTCCGTCTGTCACAGACTAACTCTATCTCAGGCTCGTGCCTCAATTTGTCCTGTCCTGGACAATATGGTGCAAAGTGCACCTCTCATGGCTCCCTTCACATACTGACCCCCTCAGGAGGGTGGGGCCCTGAGCTCTAACCCTGGCTCTAGGATGAATGCAGCACACATGCATGCTTCCTGCAAAAACTGGCCCAGGCCGCCATATTAAATAGTGGCATGGGCTCTCCCTGCCAATATATATATATATATATATATATATATATATATATATATATATATAGCTTGTATAACAGTGTCAATTTGCTGTCCCCTCAAAATAACTCAACACACAGCCATTCATTTCTAAACCGCTGCCAACAAAAGTGAGTACACCCCTAAGTGAAAATGTCCAAATTGGGCCCAATTAGACATTTTCTCTCCGCAGTGTCATGTGACTCGTTAGTGTTATGCCCCGTACACACGGTCGGACTTTGTTCGGACATTCCGACAACAAAATCCTAGGATTTTTTCCGACGGATGTTGGCTCAAACTTGTCTTGCATACACACGGTCACACAAAGTTGTCGGAAAATCCGATCGCTCTAAACGCGGTGACGTAAAACGCGTACGTCGGGACTATAAACGGGGCAGTGGCCAATAGCTTTCATCTCTTTATTTATTCTGAGCATGCGTGGCACTTTGTCCGTCGGATTTGTGTACACACGATCGGAATTTCCGACAACGGATTTTGTCGGAAAATTTTATATCCTGCTCCGATGGAAAATGTGTGATGGAGCCTACACACGGTCGACAACAAGGTCCTATCACACATTTTCCATCGGAAAATCCGATCGTGTGTACGGGGCATAACAATGTCTCGTGTGAATGGGGAGCAGGTGTGTTAAATTTGGTGTTATCGCTCTCACTCTCTCAAACTGGTCACTGGAAGTTCAATATGGCACCTTATGGCAAAGAACTCTCTGAGGATCTGAAAAAAGAATTGTTGCTCTACATAAAGATGGCCTGGGCTATAAGAAGATTGCCAAGACCCTGAAACTGCGCTGCAGCATGGTGGCCAAGACCATACAGCAATTTAACAGGACTGGTTCCACTCAGAACAGGCCTCACCATGGTTGACCAAAGAAGTTGAGTGCACGTGCTCGCATCATATCCAGAGGTTGTCTTTGGGAAATAGACGTATGAGTGCTGCTAGCATTGCTGCAGAGGTTGAAGGGGTGGGGTTCAGCCTGTCAGTGCTCAGACCATAAGCCGCACACTGCATCAAATTGGTCTGCATGACTGTCGTCCCAAAAGAAAGCCTCTTCTAAAGTTGATGCATAAGAAAGCCCGCAAACAGTTTGCAGAAGACAAGCAGACCAAGGACATGGATTACTGGAACCATGTCCTATGGTCTGATGAGACCAAGATAAATTTATTTGGTTCAGATGGTGTCAAGCGTGTGTGGTGGCAACCAGGTGAGGAGTACAAAGACAAGTGTGTCTTGCCTACAGTCAAGCGTGGTGGTGGGAGTGTCATGGTCTGGGGCTGCACGAATGCTGCCTGCACTGGGGAGCTACAGTTCACTGAGGGAACCATGAATGCCAACATGTGCTGTGGCATACTGAAGTAGAGCATGATCCCCTCCCTTCGGAGACTGGGCCGCAGGGCAGTATTCCAACATGATAACGACCCCAAACACACATCCAAGATGACCACTGCCTTGCTAAAGAAGTTGAGGTTAATGGACTGGCCAAGCATGTCTCCAGACCTACACCCTATTGAACATATGTGGGGCATCCTCAAACTGAAGGTGGAGGAGCGCAAGGTCTCGAACATCGACCAGCTCTGAGATGTCATCATGGAGGAGTGGACGGGGACTCCAGTGGCAACCTGTGAATCTCTGGTGAATTCCAAGAGGGTTAAGGCAGTGCTGGAAAATAATGGTGGTCACACAAAATATTGACACTTTGGGCTCAATTTGGACATTTTCACTTAGGGGTGTACTCACATTTGTTGCCAGCAGTTTAGACATTAATGGCTGCGTGTTGAGTTATTTTGAGGGGACAGCAAATTTACACTGTTATACAAGCTGTACACTCACTACTTTTACATTGTAGCAAAGTGTCATTTCTTCAGTGTTGTCACATAAAAATATATTATAAAATATTTACAAAAATGTGAGGGGTGTACTCACTTTTGTGAGATACTGTACATATATATTTAGTAGAGACCCTAGAGAATAAAATGGTGATTGTTGCAATATTTTGTGTCACACTGTATTTGCACAGAGGTCTTTTAAACGCAATCATTTTGGAAAAAATACACTGTAATGAATTAAAAAAAAAAAAAACAAACATTAAAGTTAGCCCATTTTTTTTTGTATAATGTGAAAGATGATGTTACGTCACGAGAATCGTGAGAGAATCGAAATTGTGATTCTCTTTTTAGCCAGAATCATGCAGCTCTAGGATTTTACATTGCCATATCATCACTGAATGTAGACATTCCAGATCATTGATGGAAAAAGACTGTGGAATAGTAGGGTATCAAATCTTCAAAATTTGGTTACTTGATTTAGGTAAACATGTGAGTGAGTCAGAATTGGGTGGGCCCTGCCTTATAATTAAAATCATGTTGCTATTCACAACAGAATTTTGTTTAATGCAAGATCACTTTTAAAAAAATTGCTCCTCAGAGGTTCACCAAAGGATATCTATGTTTGTGTCTCCATCTGTCCACAAGTCGATAGTTTACAAACGCAAGAAATTCAGAACAAATTCTACTATCTGTAAAGATCGGACTCTATATAGTTCTCAAAATACATACTGCTGAACCCCAACATAATTGAGATGGACTAAATGTGTCCTTTGTACTTGATAACGTCCAACATTGGAAAAATGCTGAATAAGACTGTTGTGCATATTGTAAATCTATCTAGGAAACCACTGAAAAAAATAGAATAGATTCATGGCAGTGAATTCATGACAGTGTTAGAATAAAATTATGTGGACAAAAGAAAGTGGGCATTTCTGTAACTTCACATGCCTACATAAATAAATTCCTGACATAATATAATATACAGCAACAATATATTTGTTCCAAAAAAGCATGTTCACAAAGTTACAAGGTGAGAGGTTACAGCAAAAACTGTTCTTATTCAGCCATTTGTGAAAACCAAAGTGAACAGTACGTGCGCCAGGATTTATGTGATTGTGTTATCTTTGAGCCAGCATCTCAGTCAGGTAAAGTGAAAAGGGAAAGATGGCGCAAGAATTTGAGGCATACACAGTGTTATGGAAGAGGCATATTGTAAACAACACAATCATACAGTATCATAATAAATAAGGATAAAAAAGTTTAAAATGACAAGAATATAACAATGGATCAATATTAGGTGAAGTCCCGGTTTAAAAAAGGTCCATAAATAAGTAATTAAAGCACTGATGGCAGCACCCTTAAGAGCGAAGCAGACTCTGGAAGACAGGATAAGAGAAACACGGTGCACCAAACTAAGTGCAGTATATTAGAATAAGCTGAATTTATTAAGATAATGATGAAAAAGCAGGAAGCTTTGAAACGCGTCACCTGACACGCCCCAACGTCACTTCAGGATTCTCTCGATTGCACTCCACGCTGGTATGAATGCCGCCACAGCAGGAATCAGGCCGGCCTGCACCATCTCCTTACATTCCTTTGCTGACGCACCGCTGCAAGCCGGCTGGGACGTCTCCTTGGTCTCAGCTCCGGATTCACCAGTGATTCTCACAGATGTCATGTGAGTAGCCATTTGTCTGATTATCTTAATAAATTCAGCTTATTCTAATATACTGCACTTAGTTTAGTGCACCTTGTTTCTCTTAGCTCAGTCAGGTAAGTAGATGCTGATTCTGAATTTTGTCTAAAGATAGCATCGGCCTTCGCGGAAAAAAAAAACAGTAAGGAAAGTCCTATCCCTGGTGAGCTAATAGTGTATCTTGGCAGATGAATGCAGCAAAACCAGCTGGTAGAAACCAGCTGCAGTCTGCAAGAAACCTTGGCATAGGGAGATTTATCTTGCAATAAGACAATGACCACAATAATAAAGCCAAAACTAGACAAGATTGGCTTAAAAAAACTGTTTTGATGTCATGTAATGGCCAAGCCACAGCCCAAATCTCAGTGCAATAGAAAATTTGTTTCTGGACTTACAAAGTTTCACTCACAACCCCCGTACAATATAAAAAAAATAAGCTTTTGGAGAAAAATTGCAGTGTACATATGTGCAAAGCTAGATAGAAGCCTATCCACATGGAGTCAAGCCTCTAACTGTTGCTAAAGGGGCATTTACTAAATACTGACCTGAAGAAGGTGTAGGCTTACGTAGTCAATATTTTGTGTTTTTCTTTTTTTCATTGTAACTAACTGAAATTTCTTTGCAGAGATCTGTTTTAAATTGAAAAGAAAGAATTAATTCCTGTTGTTCACTGTAAAAATAAATAAATAAATAAATGCACCATGATTTAATGTTCCATGACAACGAGCACTGTAAATGCATTGTGTATTGTTTAGTTATATGGTTTATTTTCAGCTGTTTCTTTTTATGTTCCCTTTAATGTAACTGAGATACTCCAAGAAGTACATTTTATTCTGAGAAAAGTCTGTGTATTTTGTTAGTGTTTGTGAGGAACAAAGTTTTTTTTTTTTTTACCTTTTGATGCTCTTATTCTATTTTGCCACAAAGATGATGAAGAGTGATTGGGAAAACACTCCAGTCCCAGGGCCTTTGTTGTCAGTGAGAGCTGGACTGCAAAATCTAAAACCAGAAAAGCCTAGCTAACAGTGCATGCAATAGTTTTTACTTTGACAGCTTTGTTAAAATATTGTCTATGAACATCTTTGAAGTTTTGCCATCTTGGGGTGGAAAGCTGACCACTTAATAAATACAGCAGGAAATGATTGTGGAAAGGCAACCGCAAGCATAATTCAGTATCTTTACCAAGATAGTCTTGTTATGACCATTTCTGTTCTTAAAATTGTAGTATGATTTGTGAAGTTTATATGAGCCCAGGACAGGGCTTAAATGAAGGATAATGCTTGACCATCTGCTTTCCATATGGTTTGAGTCACTTCCATGGAACAAGTATGCAGCTAGTGATACCAAAGGAAGATCATACCTCCTGATTTGCATACCTATTTGTAGTCTGTAATTTAGCAATAATTGAAACTTCTATTTAAGCTTTATACACAAGCAGTTGGCATTTCAAAAAAGAGGGTTCAACAATGGTAGCCTACACGTTTTCTTTAAAGTACTACTAATATATAATGTTTGGTGACCACGCTGTACTCTATGTAGGTTTTTGAGCATGTCAAGGTATTCTGTAAAGTGACAGATTAGACTCTGATGAAAGCAGACATACTGGTGAGCTGCATGCATGTTTGCTGACAATTTATTGAATAAGTTTAGCTTTACTGTCCTAGAATTAAGATAGGCTGACTCCATTAGTGTCCTATCACACAAGTTTTTCTGTTCATCGGACATGATTTTTTATCCTTTGTAAAATCAAGCATTGTGAATGTTTGTTTCTTATGCTGCCATACACTGTTTGTGACAATGTTAACCCCTTTCAACAAGCTTTCAATTACAAAAATGACAAAATGGATCAAGATAACAAGAGTTTTAATACAATTTGTTGGTGGTAGGTTGCCTATATCCGCTCTGCTGTTTATGTATGTGAAAGCTGATATAAAGACATTTAATATGCTAGAAAATGACCAAAGTTTATGACCATCAATAGAATGAAATCATAAACTTTTTACTTACCTTCAGATATCATTGAAGAGGATGACCAAGAGTCGGACCAAGAGCTAGAGAGACAGAATATTGAAGAACTGTATGACTATGTAAGACAGACTCATCAGCAGGAAGTACAGACTCTCAATGAGGATGTGCAGCATCCAGCTTTGATACCAGTTCTCCGTCCATACCAGAATGATGCTGTCAACTGGATGCTTGAAAGAGAAAACTACAAAAATGTTGCTTCTAATGGTAAAAAAAAATGAAAATTTGGTTATAATGACATAATTTTGATTATGCTTTAGACCTTCTTCATATCTCTGCAGACCATTGCTGCATGTGCATTAACATGTGGTATTTCATACTGTTGTGTGGGAGCTCAGAATCACCCCCAGCCGCTTGTAAATGTGGCAGTCTTTATTAAATTTGCAAACAATTCCAGAAAACAAAACAGCTTACTTCAGCAAACAAAAAGAAAATAGTCCATAACTCTGCTTCAGGGGTCCCAGGTTTAGCAACTATGGCTCAGTCCCAAACTTAATTTACTATGCTCACTCAGTTGTGTCCAGCTATCTCCCTCTCTCACAGCCAGTTTTCGTCTGTTTCCTTGTCTATTTCTGCACTGTGATGCACCTGAGTTAACCGCTTTAGGACCAAAGTCCATGTAATTAGGATTTGAAGGTTCTTCCCACCCAAAACTCTTTGAATCTCTGAAATTCTGAGTCCCTAACAAAGGACTTGGCAATCCAAAGAGTACCAAAAATCAGTTCTCTCCTCTCCAGCTGGACTACCCCGGAACTAGGGATCAACTGATATCGTTATTTCTGTGCCGATACAATACCGATATTTCGGCCACCTCTCAGGCCGATAGCCCTTATTGTCTGCCGATATTCTGTATATTTAAAAAAAAAATGTTTACACTTTTTTTTTTATCACTGTTATTGCTGTCACAAGGAATGTAAACATCCCTATTACAGTAATAGGCAGTGACAGTTACTCTTTATTGCGGGGTCCATATGACCCCAAACCCCTCCACTGCACTTGAAAGTATTAAAAACGTCAAGACCAGCGTTTTTGAATACTTTATAGTTTTTAAAACTGGAGCCTTTAAGATGCCAGTAATCCGGGAAGTGATGTCATGACATCGCTTCCAGGTTACTAGATCCTAGACCCCAATGAAGCATAGGATTTTTTCGGGTCTTCGGCCATCCGGCGGACGTCCCGGTGGGACAGGAGAGCCTGGGCGAGCGGCGGAAGGCAGCGGGGGGGATTTCCCCTCCCACTAATTGTAATAACAGCTGAGTGGCTGCAGAGCTGTTTCGGTTATTATTACAATAAAGCTGACCGTCCGCTCTAAAGAACAGTACCGGTGTGATGCATGCAGGTTCATGCGCATCACACCGGTAAAACCCCTTGAAGCAATATTGGTAATATCGGGTACGTTTGTGCCCGATACTTCAAAAAAAGTGATTATCGGCCGCCGATAATCGACCCCACTGATAATCAGTCGATCCCTACCTGGAACCCATCACCTTACTTGGATGAAAACCCCTGAGTACTCAACAATTACTGCAGGCCACCCCCCTTAAAGGGACCACAACCCAAATACTGGGAAAATATACTTTGCGTTCAGGACCCATCCCTGGCATTCTGTACAAATCCCCCTCTGCCTTGATGCGAAGATGTCAGAGGCACTGTTGGACACTATACAGTGTATACTAGAAAGGGCATCCACATTTTGGTGTTGTTTTCCCAGGCTGTGTTCCTTGTGTGTGTGTGTTCTGTCTCATCCAGGTCAGTGTAGGCATAGTCCGATGCCAGAGGAAACTTCCTGCCAAGGAGAAAATAGCGTAGTGAGTCCAGAGCCCACTTAATGGTCAGGTACTCCACTGTGGCATAATTTCCCCCCAGAGCTGTGGCATAATTTCCCTCCAGAGCTGTCATTTTTCTACTAAAAAAAACTAAGGGGTTTTCCTCCCTATTGACCTCTTGGGACAGAACAGCTCCTAAGCCCTCACTGGAGGCATCTGTTTGGACTGGGAACTATCCAAGCTTGGCATACCGGTTGCACACCATTCTCTCTGTGTCCTGTGCTGTTCGCATATGCTCTTTTACTAGAGGCATCACCTTTGCAATCTTCTCTTGAATTCGGATTATATCCTCTACCACCATCTTGTAGGGAAAGGATTCTCTTTCCCAGGTTTTTTTCACCAAGTCAAGCAGTCCCCGTGGTCTTCGCTCATACACAAACTCAAACAGAGAAAACCCTGTGGATAACTGAGGTATTTCTCTAATGGCAAACGTAAGTGCGGTGAGTAGGCAGCCCCAATCATTACCATTTTTTTACACCACCTTCTTAAGCATACATTTTAGGGTTTTATTAAAATGCTCGACCAGCCCATCCTTCTGTGGGTGGTAGACAGAAGTACGTAACTGACTGATCTGAAATAACTTACTGAGATCTGTCTTCACCCTTGATGTGAATTGAGTACCTTGGTCCGTTAAAATCTCTTTAGGGAATCCAATCTTGGAGAACAGGTTAAACAACTTCCCGGATATTGCTTTTAAGGAGGCCTTTCTCAGAGGGACTGCCTCTGGATGCCCTGTGACATAATTGAGTACCATGAGGTTGTATTGGTGTCCAGAGCTGATTTCACTAAGGGGCCCGCCAAATCCATTGCAATACGCTTGAATGGTATCTCGATAATGGGCAGAGATGCCACAGGTTTCCTAAAATGTGATACTGGTGCTGTTAGCTAAAAAGGGGGACATGAACTGAAATATTGTTTTACATGCCTGTCAGTGCAGCATATTAGTGCAGCCTCATCAGCGAACATCAGTGAAGGAGAAAAATCACTTATTTACAAAACTTTATAACAGAAACTAAGAAAACCTTTTTGTTTTCAAAAATGTTGGTCTTTTTTCATTTGTTTAGCAAAAAATAAAAAACCCAGTTGTGATTAAATACCACCAAAAGAAAGCTCTATCTTGTATAAAAAAATAAATGAATAAAAGTTTTGTTTGGGTACAGTGTTGCATGGCCGCACAATTGTCATTCAAAGTGCGATAGCACTGAAAGCTGAAAATTGGCCTGGGCAGGAAGGGGGTGAAAGTGCCCAGTAGGCAAGTGTTCAATCATTGTATCCTCTTCCCAGGCCTTTTTTGTAATGTGGGGTCCCTCATTTGGGTGGAACCAAATGCGTCCCCTGACACTTTTAGGTCAGCATGGACGGGATTGGAGGGACCTCACCCCTCATCCTCCCTGGACATAACCTACATTGGGAAGGTTTACTCTACCATTTATCCCCAACCATGACTTGCATAAGAGAGGTGCCCCACTCCCCAGGGGTCTCCTGAGCTCGTAGATCATCTGCCCCAGGTGCAACACTATCAACATTTTCTAAAGTCCCAGTATCCAGCCCTTCAAAGGGAAGGTAGTCCTTCCTTTGCCTACATAGTGCTAGATTTCAATGAACAAAGGGCAGTCCCATCTCACTATAATGTCATGTACAATGTTGGATAGCACCCCAAACTCTTAGGTAACTGTGCCACAGGCAGTGGTGATAATCACTGGCACCAGCAGGTACTCCTTAGTGTCCCTATGTATACACAACACCTTCAGGGTCTTAGAACCAGTGCCTACTCTCGCAACTACCCCAATATGGTCTAGTGTTGCTATGCTACCTGCCAAGGTCTTCTCATAGTGAAGATTTGCATCTGAGGAGGCCACCCTTATGGCCTGGGTGTTTTGCACTAGAGTTCTTTCTTGCCCCTTTCAGCTGTTTGTAGTGCCTGTGTGGCTCTGCCTAGGGTGGGTGCTGGCCCTTTTAAATGTCAGTTTCATTTCAAGTGGAATTTATGCTTGGATTGCCTGTATCCGAGCACCACTTGTCATATGGGATCTCAGGATCACCACAAGTCGCTTGTAAAAGTGACAGTCTTTATTAAACTTGTAAACAATTTTACAAAAATAAAACGGCTTACTTCAGCAAACAAACTGAAAAAAAACCCATAACTCTGATTCAATGAAAACACAAGGTAATGGCAATTCTTGTCATCCGTGTTAACCCCCAGTTGTGTTAGGGCGGCCCATTATTTTGAATAAGCTATCAATGCAAGGTATCGGCCCAAAAAAATATACATGAAGCACACCAGAACACACAGCAAACAAACTGATGTATATTATTTCTTGTTGCAGTAATGCACATTACTGCAATGCATGGGTCTGGAGGGGCCTAAAACAGCAACCCTGTCTTGTATGAAATGTAATAAAAGTGTAAACCAGATTATATAGCTCTTATTTGCTTGTCTAGTAAGACGCTATGGTAATATTTTCTTTATTATTTACTTTCATTACCTGCATCTCCTGTAAAGTCACCTGTCCTTAGTCAAAAAGTTTTTTGGATAATTCCTGTTAATTTTGGAGAAGTGCTTTTAGCATGATAATTTAATCTGCTAAGAACTTCTGAAAATGGCATAAAACACAAAAATTAAAGTTTATTTTATTCAGTTGGGAACCCAGTTTTGCCTGAGCATTGCTTGTGGATGTATCTGTAATTCCAGGTAAAACTGCAGAATTTTTGAGGGTCTGTTTATAAATATTTTTACACAACTTTCACCAAAGATTTACACATTTTTCTATTTGAATCTTAGGTAAACATTGTGTGAATGTTTTGTGAAAAAAAATATAAATGTGTTTTCTTTGTCTGCTGCTTTACATTGGTGGTCCATTTATTATGACACCAACAAAGAACGTACTGCAGTGGATTGCTACAATATGAATAAGCCCTTCATCTCCCAGATAAAGCAGGATAGATCTCTCCTTTTAAAACCACAATCTTGGCAAACAATAAATCTAATAGGCTTAAAGTGGACATCCGCCCTAAAAAAAAAAAATTAAAAGCCAACTCATACTGCAGCTGCTGACTTTTATTAATAGGACACTTACCTGTCCTGGAGTCCAGCGATGTCGGCACCGCAGCTGATGTTTCCATCAGCTGTTGGGTGCTGCCGCCGCCATTGCGGGTAAGGGAACCCAGCAGTGTAGCCTTACGGCTTCATGCCGGGAACCCTACTGCGCCTGCGTGAGGCTCCACTCCTCTCTCCTACTGGGTATGCTGGTGGGGACAGCGGTTTTGCTCCCCTCTGAAGCCTGTTTGAGGAAATTGCCTGGCTGTGGTGGATTCCAGTACTCCTTAAACCATCTGCTTGGGCTGGGCTTTGAGTTCTCCCCTACTGCTGGGATAAACTATTCCATACAGTCCATTTATTCTGTCTGGCTATTTCTCTCTATTGGAGGCTCCTTTTTCATCTTTGCGAGGTCCGCCATCCCTGGCCCCACTACTATAGATGCCATTTATTTTATGGGTATTTATTTGCCTATTTACATTTTGTATCTTGCCCTGGTCCCCACAGTCGCCCGGGAATTTGACCTTAGGGGCCTGTAGATGCCCTTTGATCTGGTCGGTCCATCCATGGAACAATCTCTGGAAAATTAATTGGATTTCCCTTCCTGGATATTGATATTGGAGAGCTCTGATTAGGTAATCGAGTTTGGAGGACAGAGCAGAGGAGATACCTTGCCAGGTGAATCTGGTGGAGGACACACCAAGGGACACCAAGGGACACTGAACCCTCCGGTTACCCATATATGCTTATTACTCCTGCAGGGGTGCGGGGGAGCTGGTGAGTAGGGACCCTTGAGGGGGAGCACAAGAGTCACCTGATCTGCTGAGCACTGTGGTCACCTTGGAATTTTTGGCATTTTTTACAGCACTTTCTACAGCATTTTTTCACCTTATACATGTGGGACTATAGCATTTTTTCACATTATACATGTGGGACTATGGATTATTAATTCTTTGTGCATATATAACTAATTCCAGTACATATTATTTGATTTTATACTGTTTGATTTTTGGTATATATTTATTGATATACAAGAGTTATGTAATTTTTTCACCTTTTTTATGTGGTGCTGCATCTTAACCTTTAAATGTAGGTACCCCACTTTTTAGGTATAGATGTTATATGATGGTTTGATGTGTGTATTTATACCTGCTATATAATATTTTTTTTATTGTCACATATGATTATTCACCAATTTTGGTTATAAGTAAGGTAGGGACAACACACTAGGGTGGGTCACAGAGTACCCATCACCTCATTTTACTAGGCTAGCGCCACCTACACCATTTTTTGCATTTTATCCTCTCTCCTACTGGCCCGGCGACAAGCGGAGTAGGAGGGAGCCCCGCGGTGACGTCATGGGCCGCGGTGTGGACTCCCGGAAGTGGGAACAGGATACTTGTCAAAGGCAGGTATCCTGTCCCCCCTCCCCCCCGAAAGGTGCCAATTGTGGCATTGGAGGGGGAGAGGAGACAAATGAGTGAAAGTTCCACTTTTGGTTGGAACGCCGCTTTAAATAGTGCTAATGCTGATAGTGAACTTTCTATGTAGTAAAGGCAAATTAAAAGTTCCAGATTTACTGCTATAGGATTCCACGTTCAGCAGTGAAATCTCCAGGGTCCACGCAACCCACCCCCACACACACACTCCATTCCACTTCCCCCCTCTTGGCTTTTGCATTAGGTACCTATGGGCCCTTTACTTGTTGTGTTATGCAATACTGACCCCTGAGCTCTGTGCGTTGATAACTTCTGACCCTTACATTCAGTGTCTTGCAAACCCTCTCTCCCCTGTACTCTGTGTTACTTTTCATACTTTTGGCCACTGTACTCTACGCTAGGCTGTATATGACATTCTTCTGACCACTGAACAGTTGTCACTGATTGTGTTAATGAAGTTCTTCTTCAAGGTAGGCTGAGTTCAGAAAAAACATATGTAAAGGAAGAGTTTCATTTTTAAAAATGATTGTACTGAGGTTTGTATGTGTCTTTTAGACTCTCTCTTGTGGCACAATAAATTCAAGGACTTCATTTCAAGGACTGTGCCAAATGTTAACTGTGTGCACAGTGAGTAGGCTCAAGTTTTAAACCCCTCTCTCCTTTAGTGTAATTTTGCCAATTTCACAATGCATCATACTGCAGGCTCCATCTGCTTATTCCTTGTCAAGCCCAAGGCTAAAAAAAAATGATCTACAGCTTTGAGCTAGGGGATACAGGGAAAAAAGAAAAAACAAAAAACTTTACAGCCCCAGGCTACAGGATACAGGGGATACAATCATTTACCTTTTTCATTCTCTGTACTTCACCTGTGCCCTTCTGCTGTTCCACTGTCCAATGCTCCAATATCCCAGATTTACTACTTTATTTCTGTATATCTTATACATTGATATGGCCACCTGTTCTCTACTGTGAGCCTCCTAAGCATATATATATATATATATATATACAGTGGGGATGGAAAATATTCAGACCCCCTTAAATTTGTCACTCTTTGTTATATTGCAGCCATTTGCTAAAATCATTTAAGTTAATTTTTTTTTTTCCTCATTAATGTACACACAGCACCCCATATTGACAGAAAAACACAGAATTGTTGTCATTTTTGCAGCTTTATTAAAAAAGAAAAACTGAAATATCACATGGTCCTAAGTATTCAGACCCTTTGCTCAGTATTTAGTAGAAGCACCCTTTTGATCTAATACAGCCATGAGTCTTTTTGAGAAAGATGCAACAAGTTTTTCACACCTGGATTTGGGGATCCTCTGCCATTCCTCCTTGCAGATTGTCTCCAGTTCTGTCAGATTGGATGGTAAACGTTGGTGGACAGCCATTTTTAGGTCTCTCCAGAGATGCTCAATTAGGTTTAAGTCAGGGCTCTGGCTGGGCCATTCAAGAACAGTCACGGAGTTGTTGTGAAGCCACTCCTTCGTTATTTTAGCTGTGTGCTTAGGGTCATTGTCTTGTTGGAAGGTAAACCTTCGGCCCAGTCTGAGGTCCTGAGCACTCTAGAGAAGGTTTTCGTCCAGAATATCCCTGTACTTGGCCGCATTCATCTTTCCCTCGATTGCAACCAGTCATCCTGTCCCAGCAGCTGAAAAACACCCCCACAGCATGATGCTGCCACCTCCATGCTTCACTGTTGGGACTGTATTGGATAGGTGATGAGCAGTGTCTGGTTTTCTCCACACATACCGCTTAGAATTAAGGCCAAAAAGTTCTATCTTGGTCTCATCAGACCAGAGAATCTTATTTCTCACCATCTTGGAGTCTTTCAGGTGTTTTTTTAGCAAACTCCATGTGGGCTTTCATTTGTCTTGCACTGAGGAGAGGCTTCCATCGGGCCACTCTGCCATAAAGCTCCGACTGGTGGAGGACTGCAGTGATGGTTGACTTTCTACAACTTTCTCCCATTTCCCGACTGCATCTCTGGAGCTCAGCCACAGTGATCTTTGGGTTCTTCTTTACCTCTCTCACCAAAGCTCTTTTCCCCCGATAGCTCAGTTTGGCCGGACGGCCAGCTCTAGGAAGGGTTCT
The DNA here is from genome assembly GCA_037952925.1 of Lithobates clamitans. Classification (NCBI taxonomy): domain Eukaryota; kingdom Metazoa; phylum Chordata; class Amphibia; order Anura; family Ranidae; genus Lithobates; species Lithobates clamitans. The sequence continues at coordinate 1,576,562 of JBBGZY010000931.1, read as the reverse complement.
GGTCGTCCCAAACGTCTTCCATTTAAGGATTATGGCCAGATCTGTGCCTTGCCACAATTCTGTCTTTGAGCTCTTCAGGCAGTTCCTTTGACCTCATGATTCTCATTTGCTCTGACATGCACTGTAAGCTGTAAGGTCTTATATAGACAGGTGTGTGGCTTTCCTAATCAAGTCCAATCGATATAATCAAACACAGCTGGACTCAAATGAAGGTGTAGAACCATCTCAAGGATGATCAGAAGAAATGGACAGCACCTGAGTTAAATATATGAGTGTCACAGCAAAGGGTCTGAATACTTAGGACCATGTGATATTTCAGTTTTTCTTTTTTTAATAAATCTGCAAAAATGTCAACAAATCTGTGTTTTTCTGTCAATATTGGGTGCTGTGTGTACATTAATGAGGAAAAAAAATTAACTTAAATGATTTTAGCAAATGGGTGCAATATAACAAAGAGTGAAAAATTTAAGGGGTCTGAATACTTTCCGTCCCCACTGTATATCTCACCTGTCATTAAATAAATGTCCTTGTTAGTGCCAAACCCTACCCTTGCCAGCTCCTACTCTGCCCCCGTATGCTTGTCCCCCCAACCATGATCTTCTCCTGTTCTACTTTCTTCTTGCTTGGAATGGATGTTTTTTTCCATAGATCAGTTGCAGAACTGTTATTTGATAACCTGTTTGGTTACACCACTCTATAGCAGAGTTTTTCTTCCTGCAAAGCTGAAGAGTCATTAACTTGTGTGGGGTTATAAACCACGGGGGAGGAGCATTGGAGCTCAATTTCCTATATTCTGAGTACATGCTGCAGAGGTAATGCCGAGGTAGTGTAATGCAGAGGTAATGCCAACATGAAAAATATTTTATTGTGAGGAAAGGAAAATCCCCTTTTAATAAAGACCTCTTATTGGGTGCTTTATGTACTTAAAGTGATTGTAAAGGGAAAAAAATAATTAACAAACATCTCTATACTTACCTGCTCTATGCAATAGAATTGTACAAAGCGGCCCTGAACCTCCTCCTCTCAGGTCCTGACTCCTCCTCTCTGTCCAGTGCCCCCACGGGAAGCTGCTTCCCATGGGGGCATTTATGCATGCTCACTCCAGAGCCCCGCTGCTGCGTCCATTGACACAGACAGTAGGACTTGGCCCTTTGGGGGGGGGCCGAGTGAGGAGGGAGACAGTGACGAAAGTCACTGCTCTTGTGCACTTCACTGGATCGGATGGGACTCAGGTAAGAATAAGGGGGAATGCATTAAGGCAAAAAACCTTCAGGCTTTAGAACCACTTTATTACTTCGTGAGATGTGGAATTGCTTTCAGAAGCCATAGAACAGTAAATGTACTGTACAAAGTGCAGATGACTTTAAAGCAAGAAACATGCAGCTAAATGTGAGTGATACATTTTTTTTATAAGAAAAGTTTTTATTAATCTCCATCGGGAAATGATTTTCAGTACATTATACAATTAATAAACATTAAAAAAAAGGAAAATAAGATCAAACAGATGACAAATCGACAGATATTACAACATGCCAACATGTTATTTACATGTGTTTCTTAGTACATAGCATCAGTATTGCCTTCTCGTGCAAAAGGGGGTAGGGTTGTCTGTAATTCAATGGATAAGCTGTCATAGGTATGAATAGTCCTATCCTGTACCAACCATATTTAGCAATAATTGAATTTTAAGGGGTTCCCTAGGGGGGTGAGAGGAGTGGGGGGAGACACCGAGGGTCCCGAGAATGAACTGCCCAGCTGTACATACTGGGACAGAGTGGGGTCCTCTCTCATTATAAATAGGATTTTAGCTGTTAGCCCAGTCACCCCAGACCTTCTCGAACTTTTTCGGGCATTTACGACTCATATATGTAAGCTTATAAAGTGGAAGGGTAGAGTCAATAAGCTTTTTTCACAGCCCAACCGTTGGGGGCTCCGGCTGCTTCCATTTAGTTAGGATGGCCTTTCTGGCATAGAATGAGACATAGAAAATCAGTGACCTTTTGTAAGTGTTAGTAGTAATATTGTCACAGACACAGAGTAAGAGGACATAGGGGTCAAGTCCTACGGCCAAATTTCCAATCGAGTTGATACATTGCACCACTTCCCTCCAAAGTTTTTGGATAAAAGGACAAGACCACACCACATGAAAGAATGTCCCCACTTCAGTATTGCATTTTGGACATTTGTCAGATTGCGTGGGGTATATCCTAGCAAGCCTCTGGGGGGTATAATATGCCCTGTGGAGGAATTTTAGCTGAATGTACCTATCCCTGGTGGATATCATTAAAGGTATATACTGTTGGATACCTTCTTCCCAGTCGTCATCCATCATCCGTTTATTAAAGAGCCCAGTCCCCTGGTCATCAGTCTCACAGGATACCTGAAGGTACAGGGCGGAGAGGATACGGTCCACACTGGCTGAAATAAGAAAGAGCTCCACCATATGTGACTCCAAGTGAATGTCAGTGGGAAATTGGGCTTGTATGGCATGATGCAATTGTAGGTAGCGAAAAAACATCTTCGCTGGAAGTTGGAAGGTGTGTTTTAGTTCATCATATGAGAGGAGTTTACCTACTGGCATGATATGCTGTAAAATTTGTATATCATATCTAGCCCAGATTGCTGGGTCTGGGATAGACAATAGATGTGGTAGCCTAGGATTGCCCCACAGTGGCGCATAGGGGGAGAGTGTTTTAGCTGGGTTGAGTTTAGCAGTCAGCTGTTCCCAAACCCTAGTCGTCGTGTGCATGGAGATGGTCATTGCGGCCTGTGCCCTCGGGCCCCTAAACACTAGGTTACTCAGTGCCGAGTACGATCCCAGGATGGCTGCCTCTAGGTTAACTGACGGGTTATTTTGTGACTGGGTAAACCACCAACGTACTGTTACCAGCACCGCTGCCCAGTAATACTGTTTAAAGCACGGCAGTGCCAATCCGCCTGCAGAGAGGGGAAGTTGTAAAACAGTTTTAGCCACCCTAGGGGTCAGCCCGGCCCAAATGAAGGAGTTGATCACCTGGTCTAGTTTTTGGAAAAAGGAGTTGGGGATGGGAACTGGGGTATTTCTATAGACATAGAGGAATTTGGGGAGAAATGTCATTTTGAGAAGGTTAATCCTCCCTACCGGTGTTAATGGGAGAGATGTCCTGGTCATGCATCTGCGTGTAAGTTTGTGTAGAATAGGGTAAACATTATCTGCTAGGTAACAGGAAGGCTCTTTCTGTATTTCAATGCCCAAATATCTGAATTTAGAGACCGACAGTAGAGGTATATAGGGAGGAGGGAGGAGGGGCGGCTGGGACAGTGGGAAAAGTATGGATTTGGTCCAATTAATACGTATCCCGGAGAGGGACCCAAACAGGTCAACAACCCGCAGGGCCTCCTCCAGGGAATTGGAAGCATCAGGGAGATAAAGGAGGGCATCATCTGCGTAGAGGGAGATCTGTTCCCTCAGTGGGCCCACCTCTATCCCCCTTGTGGCCGCAGATGACCTAATGAGGATGGCCAGGGGTTCGACAGCCAGGGCAAACAATCCCGGAGACAGTGGATAAGCCTGTCTGGTTCCCCTGTGCAGACTAAAGGGGGCGAGAGTGTGCCATTGGTTCTGACTCTCGCAGTGGGATTGGCATACATTAGCTTTATCCATGAGATAAATTTGGGCCCGATATTAAACTTCTCCAATACTCGCCAGAGGAACTCCCATTGGACCGAGTCGAAAGCCTTCTCAGCATCTAGGGAGGCCACCACCCCAGGGAAGTCCATGGCCACCGCATGTGATATGTTCGTATACAACCGACGCAAGTTTATGTCAGTGCCTTTGCCTGGCATGAAGCCCGTTTGGTCTCCATGAACCAGGGAAAGGACGACCGAATTAAGACTGTTCGCCAATATTTTAGTAACTATTTTAGCATCAACATTAAAGAGTGAGATAGGCTAGTATGACTCACAGAGCTCAGGGTCCTTACGTGGCTTAGGGATCACCACGATCACAGCCTCTGACATAGAAGGGGGAAGACATTGATCCTCCAGCATGGGTAGTAAAAGCTCATGGAACTGTGGGGCAAGGGCTTCACTATTATGCCCCGTACACACGGTCGGACATTCCGACAACAAAATCCTAGGATTTTTTCTGACGGATGTTGGCTCAAACTTGTCTTGCATACACGCGGTCACACAAAGTTGTCGGAAAATCCGATCATTCTGAACACGGTGACATAAAACACATACGTCGGAACTATAAACGGGGCAGTAGCCAATAGCTTTCATCTCTTTATTTATTCTGAGCATGCGTGGCACTTTGTGCGTCGGATTTGTGTACACATGATCGGAAATTCCGACAATGGATTTTGTCGCAAAATTTTATAGCCTGCTCTCAAACTCTGTGTGTCGGAAAATCCGATGGAAAATGTGTGATGGAGCCTACACACGGTCGGAATTTACGACAACAAGGTCCTATCACACATTTTCTGTTCGAAAATCCGGCCGTGTGTACGGGGCATAAGTCTTATAAAATTCGGCCGGTAGACCATCTGGGCCCGGGGTTTTGGCAGGCTGGAGCGATGAAATCGCCAGTTGCACTTCCTTAAGGGTGATTGGTGCATCTAGTTTAGCATTGTTAACCTCTGATAAGGTAGGGAATTCTATTTGAGCTAAGAAGTCTTGTAGCGAATTTGGTTTGTAGTCTACCCTGGATGTATATAAACGTTCATAGTATTGTGCAAATCTAGCATTTATCTGGACAGGGTCTGTCTGTATTTGTCCCTGGTGAGTGATAAATTAGTGACCTAAATATATTGAACTAATTGTGTTATTCCTTTTTTTTTTGTTTTAGAAAACTCTCTGCATGCGTTGTGGAGGGAAATCACCACACTTGATGGAGTGAAGATCTACTATAATCCATTCTCTGGAAGGTAAAAATTATGTTTGCTGTAATGTCCTACTTGTTAAAAAATACATGATTTCAAGTACCTACAGTATTTTGCAAAGTAAAAAATTCAGATTCTGAAAGCTGAATTACCCTACACATCGTCTTCAAGAATATGTATGATTTTGTCTGTGTGTGTACTCCTGGTCAAAAAAGTATTCCTTTCTCGTCTGTTGAGGGACACAAAGTCTTTCACCTCAGAGTTTAACTGCCACCTAGAGGAGGTCTGAACAAAAAAGTGTAAGCCAGCCCAGGATAACTTCTTCTACTACCAGTGTGCCTCAGTTTTTTGCTAGTATCCTTGGGAGATGGATGACATTTTTCAGTTCTGCTGTTAAAAGACTAATGCCGCGTACACACGGTCGGACTTTTCGTCTACAAAAGTCCAACGGACGCTGACGGACTAAAGTTGGCTGGTAATCCGATCGTGTGTGGGCTGCTTCGGACTTTCAACGTACTTTTTTAGCCTCAAATCCGACGTACTTTAGATTTGAAACATGCTTTAAATCTTTACGTCGTAACTACGACGGACCCCGAAGTCCGCTCGTCTGTATGCTAGTCCTACGGACAAAAAAACGACGCATGCTCATAAGCAAAAACTAAACGGAAGCACTCGGTCTAGTAAAACTAGTGTTCGTATTGTAGGTAGCACATTCATCACGCTGCAAAATCTGTGATCGTTGAATGCAGCGCATTTTATTTCTTCTTTACGAATGCTCTAAAGAACGAAGGTGTTTTGCTGTTCATAATCAGAGTTCTCCCAAACTGATTTCTGAATTCTTTTTCTCTTTGATCTCATGAATGATATAGTATGCTTTTTATAAACAATGTTTCCATACTAATAATACTTTTTCCCTTTTTTTTTTTTTTTATGTTTGTAAAGTTACCACAAAGAACCCATTATTCTTTTTTTTTTTTTTTTCTAGTGATTATTTTTTAATTTTTAGATAAAGTTAACCCAAAGCACCGTTTTTGTTTATGTATATATTTTTTTTTCAAGACTTACCACTTGAACATTCTTAACATTAGTAATGTATTTTTGGTGTGTTTTTTTAAAACTCAATGAGATTGTTGTCCCTTGTTAATTTAACATTGTGTGTAAAATCAATGATTTAAAAGAAAACACATAAAAGTCTTTTGCTAAACTCAAAAAAGATCCATTTATTCATGGTCAAAATAAAATAAAGAGGAAGTCAACGCTGGAAAAAGTCGGTGTACAAGAAAATTGGGATCTTGAGGAGTCCATATAAGAGGGAGCACAATCTGGTCCAAGAATCCCAGAGATCAACAGCACCAGCAGATGATCTAGATGTCCCCAGACTGTGGTCCTACAACAGCCTGCGTCTTCTGTCAGACCAGACTGAACCCAGGTCATCACTTTCTTCTCTTCCCTGCAGCCTTTCCTCCACGCTGCCCTGCAGCCTTCCCTGCAGCCTTCCCTGTAGCCTTCCCTGTAGCCTTCTTTTGAGGCTGTGGCTCTGGTGTTTCAGTTGTGGCAGGAGGAGGAGGAGGAGGAGGAGGAGGAGGAGGAGGAGGGGGGGGGGCTGCCTCATGTAGTTGGGTGTTTTTGGTTAGCGTGCCCTGCAGCCCCTTATGGATTGTTTCCCCAAATAGGCGCTCACAAATGAGGCGCTGCTCCCAATCCATCTGAAGAAGCCTGCTGGCTAAGTAGCAGCCATAGGCTTCTTCCGCTTCTGGGGGGCTTGTTAAAAAACGGGTGGCCTGTTGCATGAGGCGCAGGGATGCGTCCTGTGTGACCATCCCCTTCTTGGCCCTTTTTTTGGGAAGGTGGAGGGGAGGCACTTGGGATTGGGTGAGGCTCCTACTGGGCCCAGCCACCTCACTTGGCCCAGCCACCTCACTTGGCCCAGCCACCTCACTTGGCCCAGCCACCTCACTGGGAGCAGCCACCTCCTGCCTGACACTGGGCCCAGCCTCCTCCAGGATGATGGTGAATCCGGCCTCCTCCAGGCTGTCCATGGGCCCGGTCTCCTCCTGCCTGCCACTTTCCCCACATTCCTCCTGGATGGACTCATCCTGTGTATAAAAAAAGGACAATAGTTTTAGTTTCTTTTTTTGGGTTCATCAATGACACACAGTTTGCTTCTCATGACTAGCAAATTCAATGTGAATACATCTCTTTAATAAAAGAGTCTAATCAGACACCCTAATTATTTCAAGCAGGTGCCAAACATATTTAGTCACTACTATCATTTGATATGTATACACAATTTGGAGTGCTAAATTATTTGAGACAATTATAACATCCAGTTAACATCATTAATATTAGTACAGTAAATCTTTGTTAAAATAATTTACCTGACTCCAGATGGTCATATCCGGTTCATCCAGGATGGAAGACCCAGCTTGCTCCTCATCAGCCTCTGCTGGGGTGGAGGGAAGGGTGGAGGGAAGGGTGGAGGGAAGGGTGGAGGGAAGGGTTGAAAGTGATGCCCTGGCTTCATTCTGGTCATCAAGAAAACGGAGTTGTTTGTAGTACCACAGCCTGGGTACATAAACATCATCTGCTGATGCTCCTGATCTCCTTGATTCCTGGATCTTCCTATGCTCCCTTTTATACATGTTCCTCAAGACCCCAATTTTCTTGTACACTGTCTCCATTGTTGCTCCAGGGATGGTCTCCTGGACAAAGGACAGAAGTCTCTCCAGCGTTGACTTCCTCACATGCTTGTTATAATACTGAGGGTGTTTCACCTCCCACAAATTCCTCATCTCTCGATACTTTGAAATAAAAGAAGTAAGGAACTCTGGATCCTTCAATAGGGGATTCATTATATCTGGAAAAGAGAAAGTCACAAGACCAAAAAAACTTATTATATGTTTCTGCTAACCCCTCATCATCTTCTCCCTATGTAGGCCTCATCAATCTATCAAGCCATATAGGCCGCTTGCTACAAAGTCATGACCATAAACCCCCCCCAAAAAAAATATATATCTCAAATTACCTTCGTTTTGGAACGTCCTGGTCCACTATCACCTACGCACAGAACGTACGTACGACACGCGCGAAAGGCCCTCCTTTATACACTACGCATGTGTGAAACTCCGCCTGCGTCGCCCGCCCCTGACGTTCGAAATGAACTCATGTTCTCCGCCCCCTAATTTGACGCACAGAACGTACGTACGACACGCGCGAAAGGCCCTCCTTTATACACTACGCATGTGTGAAACTCCGCCTGCGTCGCCCGCCCCTGACGTTCGAAATGTACTCATGTTCTCCGCCCCTTTTTTGTTACGGCGCGTAGTGGAGTTAAAGAATGGCGGAGACACCTGAAATGTTGACGACCTCAGGTAGTGGAGACAGCCCGCAGGCTGGAACGTCTGGAACGTCAACCAAATCTGTGAGGCCTAGATTTAAGGCCTCTAATATGAGTTTCAAAGAGATGGTGGAGATGGTGGCCATTCTTCGCAAAGACGACTATGATGGCAATTATGGGCCGTACGCACGGCCAAATTTGCGCAAGGCCAAAATCATGGCAAAGGTCGTGGACACTTTGCAGGCATCATTTGGGGTCCAGCGCTCCAAGGATCAATTGCGCAAAAGATGGTCTGACCTGAAAATCAGGGAGCCGGATCAATACCGACGTATCCGGAAAGTTCTTAAAAAAAGTAAGTACTTGTCGTGTTTTTCTCTTGTGTTTATTACCTTGTATACTGCTCCATGTGCTTTTCCTTTCTATACGATTTTTGTTCATCGTTCTAAACGATCTTTGAAGAAACCTCGTTACATATCCATATCTATATATCTATCTCTCTATCTATCTCTATCTATCTCTCTATCTATCTCTCTATCTATCTCTCTATATCTATCTCTCTATATCTATCTCTCTCTCTATATCTATATCTATATAGATAACAATATAAATATATAAAAATATAAAAATATAAATATATAAAAAAATATAGAAATATATATATATATAAATATATATATATATATATATATATATATATATATATAATATATCTATATATATATATATATATATATCTATATATCTATAATATATCTATATATATATATCTATTATATATCTATATATATATATCTATTATATATCTATATATATATATATATATATATCTATAATATATCTATATATATATATATCTATATATATATATTATATATCTATTTTAAATTCTCTTAATTTTTTGGATTTACATTTAGTTAGATATTTAGAGATTTTGTTACAGATATAGAGAGAGATCAAAAGATTATTAACTATATTTTGAGATATTGATATCTATCTATCCGGTATGTCTTTATAATTTGAAATATTGAACTAAAATAGGAACTCTACACAAACCACTTCACTACAAATGTTGGAAAATTATTATGTCCTAAAATATCTGTGTGCTAATTAGATTACTAATTTTTTGTTTCACATAGGGGAAAAATCACTCAGCCAACCAAAAGAACACAGTCCACCCCAAGCAAAACAGGATTGGGCAATCAGTCCAAGTCCCATTGACGATGTGGAGGAAGGAGAGGTGGGCGACATGGGCACCCCACCAGGTGAGTGTCTGACACACCAGCTTACGTTAATCTATGCATGGCTGCCTTTTGTTTAATTGAATTTGTCTACTCTATTTTAGGGGATCTGCTTCATTCAAGCAACAGTGACACCCCCGAGGATGTGGAGGAATTAGGCTACATGGCCACCCCACCAGGTCAGTGTCTGAGACAACAGCTTTAGTTCTGGTAAGGTAAACTATGTATGTGTGCATATTTGTAAAGACATTTTTTGGTTTCATTCCACTTTAGGAACAACAAGAAGTGACCATTTCACCTCGGAAAGTGCCCAACGTCTAATTGGTCAAATAATGGGCTGGAATCAAGACATGGATCAAATGCGTAATAGGCTGGATCGTATGCAGCAGGAAATGAAGGACATGATTGATGTTTTGGGTCGAATCTAAATGCCCTTTTTTAAACCCCAAAACATCAATCATGTCCTTCATTTCCTGTTTTGCTGACCCCATTCTGGGCCTTCTCTTTGTTTTTTTGGCCTAACATAAATGGCTGTTTAACCTAATGTCAAAAAGGAGGGCTGTCAAAAATCCACAAAAAAATAAAAATTGATTTTCTAAAAAACAACCAAAAAAAAAAAAAAAATTGATTTTAAAAAACCCAAAAAAATAAAAAAAAGTGATTTTAAAAAACCCAAAAAAAAATAAAAAAAAGTGATTTTAAAAAACCCAAAAAAAAATAAAAAAAAGTGATTTTAAAAAACCCAAAAAAAAATAAAAAAAAGTGATTTTAAAAAACCCAAAAAAAAATAAAAAAAAGTGATTTTAAAAAACCCAAAAAAAAATAAAAAAAAGTGATTTTAAAAAACCCAAAAAAAAATAAAAAAAAGTGATTTTAAAAAACCCAAAAAAAAATAAAAAAAAGTGATTTTAAAAAACCCAAAAAAATTAAAAAAAGTGATTTTAAAAAACCCAAAAAAATTAAAAAAAGTGATTTTAAAAAACCCAAAAAAATAAAAAAAAAGTGATTTTAAATAACCCAAAAAAAAAAAAAAAATTAATTTTCAAAAACCAAAAAAAGTAAAAAAAATTGATTTGAAAACACCAAAAAAATTAAGAAAATTAATGTTAAAAAACCCCAAAAAAAACAAAAAAAATGATTTTAAAAAACAAAAAAAAAAAAAAAAAAAGAAAACTTGCTTTTAAAAAAAAACAAAACTTGATTTTCCAAAAACAAAGCCTGTTTTTGAAAATCCAAAAGCCCAAAATATTTTTTTGTGGATTAGGTAGAAATATTTCAATATAATTATATTTTGCTACATCATTAAGATACCATTATATTTTTGTCTCGGAACATTTTATACTAAATGCAGAACTGAATGCATACCAACCATTAATAAAAACATCTCCTTTTATAGGATTTTAACAAATGTGTGGTTTGTTATTTCAAGGCTCAGTATCAGTTTGGTTATAATTGTCAAAAAGTTGTTTACAGTGGCAATGGAGCTTATTTAGACATTTTGAAAATTCTAATACAGTTGGCACTACAACTGCTCGACCATAACCTAGGAGACAGCCCAAAAGAAAGGCAAGCAATAAATATAATGCCAGATTTCAGCAATATTTTTTTTATTGTAAAAAAAATTATATATCCTGGCCCATTGCAATGGCCCCCCTACCCATAAAATAATCAACATATTGCTGTCTAACCTGACGGGAACTTTGGGGGGCCAAGCCAGTACGGACAGTATCCAGGCCTGTAAGGTTGGCTTCTATTTGTCCGGCCTCAGGCCCAACTGTGCCTATATAATTGGCAGAATGCTTATTTAAAAAGTTGTGCAGAATGCAGCATGATAAAATTATAAAATTAAGTTTGTATTCCGCCAAATTAATGGCTGTTTGAAACAGGCGGAACCGGCTGGCCAGAATTCCAAACGCATTCTCAACCACTCTTCTAGCTCTGGCCAGCCGGTAATTAAAAACCCTCCTCTCCGGGGTGAGGGTTCTTTGGGGGAATGGCCTCATGAGGTGCTTGCTCAGAGCGAAGGCTTCATCGGCAATGAAGACAAAGGGGAGTCCTTCCACGTTATCCTCATCAGGTGGCAATCCCAGGCCACCACTCTGGAGACGCTGGCAGAACTCCGTCTGGGCAAATACTCCTCCATCCGACATCCGGCCATTCTTCCCCACGTCCACATATAAAAAATCATAGTGTGCCGACACCACCGCCATTAAAACAATACTGTGGAACCCCTTATAATTAAAATAATATGACCCCGAATGGGGTGGTGGCACAATGTGGACATGTTTCCCATCTATAGCCCCTCCACAATTGGGAAAGTCCCAACGGCTTGCAAAATGGGATGCCACAGTCTGCCATTCCTGTGGCGTTGAAGGAAACTGGGGAATCAAACAAGAAAACAAAAATCAATTAATTTGGAAGCTAACATTGCAAGAAAATTAGACAATTAAAAACATTATTCCCCAGCATCAGTATAACATTCAATAATTTAATTCTTCTGGAATAACTAATATGGAAAAAGGCACACTTATCAGATTGCTCACCCCCTCTGATAGAACATTGATTACATTTTAGGGGGTTGTGAAATCCCCAAAAAAAATTACTTTAACAACACGCAGGAATTTAGGGATAACAAAGGCTACAAGACTGCAGTTGTCGCACTCTGCAGGTGCAGTTGCAAACCAGCTTACAGTAAATGAGGTAATGTCAAAAGGCATTCATGTTGTAAACAGTACACAATCACATGCAAGGGCAATTAATGAAAACACTTTGAGGCTTGCATATGATTTGATGATGGAAATCAGCAGAGCTTCTGCTCATTTACTAAAGCAATGGAACAAATGCACTTGTAGAGTGCACATGCATTTTGCAAAGTGCAACATAGATTTGCTTTAGACAAATCAACACCACAGAACATTCAAGCAAATTTTAACGAGGGTGGGGGTGGGGGGGTTGTGAAATCTAGCTAATTGCTAATTAGCAGCACACTATTTGGAGTGAGTTCAGGTGGGGGGGGGGGGTTGTGAAATCTAGCTAATTGCTAATTAACAGCACACTATTTGGAGTGAGTTCAGGTGGGGGGGGGGGGGGTTGTGAAATCTAGCTAATTGCTAATTAGCAGCACACTATTTGGAGTGAGTTCAGGTGGGGGGGGGGGGGTTGTGAAATCTAGCTAATTGCTAATTAGCAGCACACTATTTGGAGTGAGTTCAGGTGGGGGGGGGGGGGTTGTGAAATCTAGCTAATTGCTAATTCTAAGCACACTAAATACACTCCAACAAAATACATTCAAAATGAGTAGACTAGGTGGATATGTTCCCATCACTTCATGCTGGGAAGGTTATTGAAGGAAACTATACATGCATGACAAAAAATAACAGGAAAAAATCCCAGCATGTGTGAGGATAAAAAGGGGACATTCACACTATATTGCAATGATGGGAAGTAGTGTTTGAAGCAAGAAATACATTACTTTATCAAAGATTACATAAAAGAACATGTGATGCTAATAAACTAAAAATAGCTTACCTTAATATAGTCCTTCTGCAGGACCTGTATGATGGCAGAACAGGTCTCTGGGATAATGATCCCCAGAGCCTGGGGGGAGATGCCTGTCGAGAACTTAAGGTCCTGCAGGCTTCTCCCTGTGGCCAAATACCGCAAGGTAGCGACCACCCTCTGCTCCGGAGTGATGGCTTGCCTCATGCAGGTATCCTGCCTGCTGATATAGGGGGTCAGCAAAGCCACCAAACGATCAAAAACGGGGTCCGTCATCCGGAGAAAGTTCCTGAAATCCTCAGGATTATTCTCACGGATCTCACGGAGCAAAGGCATGTGACAGAACTGGTCACGCTGAAGCAACCAATTCTTGGTCCATGAACTCCTCCTCGCCCTGTTCATGGACTGGTCTTGGGCTGAAGAATAAACTACAGCACCAAGCACATACAATGCACGAGCTCTACGACGAGTACGTACAGGTAACATGGCTTCAAAACGGTCGGCTGGTCAGAACGCACTAAACAGAACGCACTGAAGAACAGCAAGGCCTGTGAAGAACGACCTGAAAATCAGGAACGAGCGGCCAATAAAACAAAGATTTCTCAATGCCAACTGACCAAACGCACTGAAAAGCAGATACAAACCTCACAAGCACAGACTGAACACCAGTTAAAACGAACTGAAAAATACGAGTCTCACAAGCGCGAATCGTCTCTCACCAAACTTCTACTAACACGAGATAAACACGAGATTAGCAGAAGGAGCCCAAAGGGTGTCGTACGGGCTATTGAACTTCCGTTTTATAGTCTCGTCGGACTTGGTGTACGTCACAGCGTACTAAACTGGCGTACTTTTGTGTGGTCGTGTGTGGGCACGTCCGTTCGTAAGAAAGTCTGCCCCAAGTCCGCCGAAGGTACGCCGGAAGTATGTCGGACAGACTGTCCGACTTTTGTAGCTGCAAAGTCCGACCGTGTGTACGCGGCATAACCCTTTTCCTCAATCAAGACTCTTAGGAGATGGATGACATTTTTCATTTCTGCTGTTAAAATATTAACCCTTTTCCTCACTCAAGACTCTTCTCTACATTGCTGCTAGAGCTGTTCTTTTTGATTGCAACTATCTTATATGGCTGTCATCAGCCTGGCTTTTTAAGAGTTACATTTTAGACCCTGCTGAAATGGACAATGCGGAGGTAGCCCAGAAATAGCCATGGGACACTCGATTCTGCATAAGATGCTTTCCAGACCCTGTTCTGGAACGCTTAAAGCGTAACTCCACTTTTGTTGAGAAAAAAAAAAACATTCCCCTCTGGATGATCTATGTACATTGCAAGAATTATAACAACCTTTTTTGCAGATTCCTACCTTTTGTTATTCTGAAGAAATCCCTGTATGTTCCTCTCTGCCTCTGAGTGGGTCTAATGGGGTGGTTTCATAATTAACTGTCAGGTGTGCACCTGTACAGCACTAATGAGGAAATCTGCTGGGCCTGCATCCCTTTAGACGTATTCCTACAGGGAGTATCTCACCAAAAATGACATTTTTGTTGCAGGGGATGCCTGAAATCTGACTTGTATCTTAGGTAGACTTTTGGGAAAATTGGTGAGCCAATCACACAAGCAGAAAATTATGTTTCTGGGGAGTGGTCAGTACACACTGTGTACAGAACAACTCCAGGCAGCCATATTGCAATGCATTCTCAGAAAATGACACTGGCTGCAGATTGAAAAAGGAAGGTCATTTTTAATAACATTCAATTACAATATGACTTGTGTCACAATTGTATACGCTATATTATTTTTTCTTTATTTACTATTTTATTCCCCTCAAAAGTGAAGTTACCCTTTAACAGATCCAGAGCTGCCATGTCTCTGGAAACTCCAACTCTTTTTTCTATTGTGGAAGCAGTTAAGGCTGTGGTTCTGAGCATCTCCCCGTCGTTGCTTCTACCTGCAGAAAAGCAACATGGAACTGTGCTCCTTGTTTTGTTCCTGCTGCTCTCCTACAGTTACCTTGGTCCTTTCCAGGCCATTTAACCCTCATCTGCTACCACCTGTTTGGAAATTGTGAGTACCCTGAGGACTTGCCTTGTACCCTGAGCTTCAATTGCTTTATCACTATCTAGTCACATTATGTCTAATCTTAGCCACAGAGGGGACAGAGTCCGGCTGCCACAGCTCTGGGGCTGCTTAATTCATGCTTTCTGAAGGTACCGTCATCTGCCACCTGGTATTCTGTTATCTTATTCTCCTAAAGTCTTTTTTCATCATTGGAGACCCTTCTAGCTCTGCCAGGTGTAGCTTAGTCTCTTACCTTGTATTGTCTCCCATGCCTTTGTGTAGCAGATCTGCCCGCTGGCTTAGCAGGTTCTGGGCCATTGGTTGTATTGACTCTCTGATTCTAAGTCACTCCATTCTTTACCTGACAAGTCACAAGTCACAGTTTACTATAAAACTGAAAAATACCATTTCAGTTTGTATGGATAAGTTGGTCACCAATCTGAAACCTCGAGGTTCAGCCTGTTTCCAGTCTCTGATATTTTAGAGCCCCTGAATTTTCAAAGATGGTTCCATTGCAGCCACTTTTCTCTGTGGACATTGGAAACACCCTGACATGCCCTTGACATCTCCTAAACGCTTATTAGACTTGTTTTCTTTTGGAAAGTGTTTTGCAAAACACTGGTCTGCCCATACTGTTGACTCAGTAGTGGCTCACATTAACAGTGTGGTGCTAGGGAACATTCCTGTATTTAAAGACCCCATTGAGTAATGGTAGGAAACACTCTTGAGAGCTCAGTTTTATACTTCAGCTGCAATGACTTGCTGGAAACATCTTGGCTTGTCTCCTTCATTGTTCTTTTGTCAATAACTTATGCTTAGAGTATTCTGGTTGCTGGTCTGAAGATTCTGTGTAAAGGTCACATTTGATCTGCATGATCTTTGAGGGACAATATCTATTTTAACCAGCCCTTGATATTATTATCAAGGTTGTCACTGAAAGTGCACCCACCTGCCTTAGCGCAAGTAAGGTCTACAAAGTTTACTCCCTTTCATTTCTTTACTCCTGGAGCACACACTTTTAGGCATCCCAAGCTTGGTTCTTTGTCCACCTGCAAAGTTTGGGGTAAAAAGCCTACTAAACCCTCACAGAAACCTTTATCAGCATGAAGGTGCACCCCCCCCCCCCCACACACACACACACTTTTTTCAAATCTCACCAGTGCACCCTGAGTGTTCCCCAGGGTGCTGAACCTAGTCATGGCCCAACTACATTCTTGTGGCATCCCCACTGTGATATATCTAGGCAACTCCCATTTGAGTGGAGAGTCAATGTGGGCTCCATTGGTCTACACCTACGTTGGAGAATTCTCGTCTCTCAATCTACATCCTGCTCTTGTTTCTACATAGCTGAATCAAAGGTTACCGGATCTTGATCCAGTTGGACAACACCATGGCGTGGGCGTTCCTCAGCCGTCTACTTATGACAAAAGAAGTAGTTTTTATCCTGGTTACATTATAGTCATGTTAATCATGTTCAACTAGGAACTAGCCAACTGGTGGAAGGCTTCCTCAACCAGTTACACCTAGATCTTGGGAAGCGATCCATACACCCAAATGTGTTCTTGTGGCCTACGATGCTAAAAGTTGAAAGATATTCCAACAAGGTCTATCATTAGGGTTCCGCTCCATGTGTGTCTTCCCTTTTTTACAGATAGATTGGGCTTGAGCTCAGCTCTCAGTACAGGATTTTTTCCTTGTTATTTTCGGTTTAAAAATGTTAACCTCTCTTACTTTTCCTAAGACTTGGTATAGAGAATTTCCCATGTAACCTTCCACGATTATCCCTTTGTGGAATTCAAAACTGGTTCTTTATGTCTTTTTAAAAAACTGCTGTTTGGACTCCTGGAGGTACTGTATTTTTTCTCTAATTCATCTCAAGGGGTTCTTTCTTTGTAGTCATTGACTCTGTGAGACGAGTATCTAACCTGACAGCTTGTCATTGAAGGGACCCTATTTTGTTTGGATTTGCAATGGGATCTAGGGTGATTCAGTTTCTTGTTCTATCATTTTGGGTGGTTCAGGTAAACTACTTTCAAGCTCATGGTCTTATAGTATGTAAACCCATTTTAAGTATTTTCTGGTATATGAGACATAAATAGCACCATTAAGTGGTATTAAACCCAAAACCAAAAATGTAATTTATTGAATCTTACCTATCATTATATGTGGTTGCTGCATCAGTTTTCTTTTCTTAGGCTTTTTTACCTCTGTTTTTACCTGGCGATCTGGCAAGTAACACACCTCCTGTATTAGCGTGCCCCCACTCTGGATGAAGGAGAACAGGAGCAACTTTGGACATTTATATTCTCAGTCTGGAGGAAGTGGAGTGTTAGATGTACTAGCAGATGTAAGTACACTAACAAATGTAAGCCAAACTCCAGCTCACATTTTATAAGCATTTATAGCAAACAGTTTTTCTCTTTATCTTTTTGGGATAAAGGTTTTACATTAACAAAAAGCAGATCACTGTAAGCACCCCTACTAGTGTTAAATGGTTTGTTTCATCTCTGTAACTGATACATTCTGTTGGCGAGCTTGTTCTTTTGAAAAACAAAGGACTTACTGACTGGATCACCAAATGAAAAAATTAATGCAGCCATCACATCTAAAAAATGGTAAGTTGGAATATATTAAATGTTTGATTTTGGGTTTAATACCTTTTTTGTTGCAATATAATAAATGTTTGATTTTGAGTTTATTACCACATTAAACAGCTATCTAAATGGCATTCATATAACATAGTAAAATATATTTTTGGAGCTTTCATATACCATGGACCGCAATCATGTGATATTACCTGCTTACTCCCCACTGTACTGTACGATCTATGGGTGGGGCTAAAAGGAAGCCTATGATGCTGCCTGCAGACATCACACTGCAGGAATTGCCTTATTTTCCCTGTGGCTGTACAACAGAGCGGATTGATGCTGTTGTGGTTAGGTAAGTGTTTCTTGATCTTTGGCGGCATCAAGCATTGGTTCAATGTGCAATGTCCATCTGGCCTTCTGTTTCCATGTTCTTCTACCAGGTGGAGGCTGCAGCCTCATGTGATGTTATCTTCAGCCAGCTCTTTAGCTACAAGCGATCTCAATTTTTTTATGTTCTTTGGGCCTGTTAGCGACTATTTTCTGTTGGCCTCCCCTATGTTAGACTGCTTTTGGATGCTCTGAAGGCAAAAGACTTCCTGTGACCCTCAATGGAGGGGAAAGTTAAGGGGATTTTTGAACTTGCCATACAATTATTTTCCTAGAATCCCTAGTAAAGGATTTTATGATGAGCATAAAAATCCTATTATTTTGTTCACTTCTAGAAATGTAATAACATGACTAATGTATCAAACTGGTAAAAATGGTTTGATCTTATCTGCTTGTGGTATTTTACAAAAGCCAGTCCCAACTCTGACCTTCATCTTTCATTCAAAATTCAAATTTACTGTCTTCCAGTATCATTCAGGAATACCCTGCTGCTTCTCGTGAGTGGCCTGGAGGTATTCTTGCAGATGAAATGGGCCTCGGAAAGACAGTGGAAGTTCTGAGTTTGATCCTTTGTCATCCAAGAAAAGATCTTCAAGCTGACTTGCTGTTGTTACCTGAGGTAAAGAAGAATTTTGGCTCTAAGGTCCCATGCATGTGGATGCTTAGCAGCTCCAGTATTTGAGGCATAAAAGCCCTGTTACTTTCTGGAACCCAGTGAGCTGCACGTGCTACTTACAGCCACTAATACAAAAGAATGGCTGTGCTTGAGCAAATGCCAATGGCTTCTACTTTGGTGCTTACTTATGCATTTGCATATGACACTTCTCCCTAAAGGCAAATATGGTGCATCCAGGAAAAAGAGCCGTATACGCACAGGTAAATGCCAATGCAGAAGTCATTAGAGTTTACCTGAGCACAACCGCATATAGCTATTCACTTGCATTGGCAACTCTACGTGGCATGTGTGGCTCCCCAGGCGCTAGAAAGCATCAGGGATTTTACGCATCAGCACACAGGACCTGCTAAGCATCCCTGCACATGAGGCCTAATAATGACAGTTTAAATTAAACGTTCAGTGCATATTTAATTTGGTACTGTGGAACTTACTGTATATATTGCGGAGTTCATTTGGATTTGATACCAGCAACTGTAATTACATCTTATTTGTGTTGTCTTTACTTTTTTGTCATGCAATGTTTACAGCATAATTCTTATAATTAGAAAAAAAAGAAAAAACTTTATAGCATCATGTTCCGCAATTCATTGCACATTCAAAATATATGCATAAATACTTGGCCAAGATATTTAAAATATCTGCTCTCATATTGATATTGATATACATCATACTAATCTTAGTTGTGTGAACAAAACACATATTAAAATGAGCTAATTCATGCCCAATTGTATTCCTGCACCTCTATGGTGATTATATTGCTTGCAAATTATTCCAGAATATGTAAAGTGCCTTATACAGCTGAACATCCATGTATAATAATCTAAACAGGACTTGGCCAATACATGTTTTTTTGTACATTTGCGTATTTGATATATATAGAGTGGTTGATTAAGTCCCGATCATATCTTTTATTTTTCTTGTGGGTTCATGATTTAAGTACCAAGAACTCCTCCACTGATAATAATACTTTATTTATTATTATTGGGACCTTGAGGTTTTTTTTTTTTTGCTTCCGTTGTTTCCTAGTTATAGTTATACTAAAGCTAAAACCTAGGAAATGTTGTCTTGTTCCTCCATCCTTCCACACACACACAAAGAATATGAACTTTTAGGGCCAGTTCACACCACATGCAGTCCAGTGCGTTTTTTTTTTCTGCATCAAAAATGCATGGAAAGTAGGTTATATGGTTTTCAATGGCATAGTTCACACCAGTGCTTGCAGTTCCAGTGTGTTCCAGCTCCAGGAAAAAAAAGTAGAACATGCATTTTTTCCGCACTGGACTGTACTGCAAAGCCGTAAAACGCATCAAAAACACACTGGAACACACCTAAATGCACCAAAAACGCAGTGCAACACACTTGTCCTTATTTAAGGTTTAGAAAAAAGAGGGGGGGAAAGCACTGGACTGTATCAAAAACGCATCAAAACCACACTGGAAGGCACCGGAACGCACCTAAATGCACCAAAAACGCAGTGCAACACACTTGTCCTTATTTAAGGTTTAGAAAAAAGAGGGGGGGGGAAGCACTGGACTGTATCAAAAACGCATCAAAACCACACTGGAACACATCAAAAACGCGCATGCAGAAAAGCACCTGGAACACATCTGGACTGCGTTTCTATGGTGTGAACTGGCCCTTAGGGTAGCAAAAAAAAAATACTCTTAAGAAATATAAAACATAGCTGACACCAATATTGTGGCAGCTTCTGATCTTCTCATAAAATAGTTGTCATGGGCAGAATGTGCAGTAGAACTTTTCCATCCCTACATTACTATGCCTGCCACAAAGCTTTGTAAGGTTGAGCATCCCTGCACAATTTTGTTCTAGATGCCATGTTTCTTAGGAAAGTGGCATTATTTTCTGCCCTTTTGAAAACTTGGAAAGCCATAAGACATCGCACATAACCATCATGGGTGTCATTTTGGTGAGTGCTGCTGTGCTTTAGCAAAATGGCATTTAGGACAATCAGATCCTACTGCTGCTATTAGTATGTTTGCCACCATTTTGAACAATACAACCATTACTGTCCTCAAAAAATGGCATTAGCAATGGACATGGCGTGCACAGTAAGGCATGTTCTTTATGAATGGCATTTTATTAAGCATGAGCAGCGGACATGGTTTTTTAAAGATAAACAACCATCTGGATCTGGAATATGCAGTTCAGTTTTGAGCACCAGTTCTCAAAAAGGATATGGGGGGAACTGGAGAAAGTGCAGAGAAGGGCAACCAAACTGATAAGAGGCATGGAGGAGCTCAGCTATGAGGAAAGATTGGAGGAACTGAATCTATTCCCTCTTGAGAAGAGGAGATTAAGGGGGATATGTTCATCATGTACAAATACATGAGGGGTCCATATAGGGAACTTGGTGTTGAGTTATTTACTTTAAGATCATCACAGAGGACAAGGGGTTGAACTAGATGGACTTGTGTCTTTTTTCAATCTGACTAACTATGTAACCAAAATAGCTCCGGAAGTTGGTATGTGCATGTTATGTTCTTGGGTTCCATTTTGATGAGGATAGCAATGGTTGATTTGCCTTTTCAAAATGATGATGCCGTTTTGAAAAGGATTACTGTACTCTGCAAAATGGTGCCCAGAATGACTAGGCCAGTGTAACAGCTGCATTTCCTTATTAATGTAGTAGGGAACCATACACTGACCACTAAAATAAAATGTGCATGAACACTGACCACCAATATAACTCACCAGTTCACTCTGTACACTAAGCTGTACATCAATACATTTGATAAAACTGTACACTGTCCTGTACATTAAATACTTCACACTGTTCCACTGTACTGTACAATATATAATCTACACCCCTCCAGTTTGTATACTGTGCTGTACATGAATGTACTCAATAAGGCTATTTTTAATATGCACTGTGCTGCACTTTATATATTTATATATATACTCCACACATCTTCACTTTGTACATTGCACTGTGCCTTATAAACTCCTAATGCTTCACTCTTTACACTGTGTTGTAGAATAAAGGACCTTTAGTGAAGTTGTTTATTTGTCCTTTATTGTACAAAACATGGAACATATTGGAACAGTGTACTTCCAGCAGTAATCACAGCAGATAATTGCTGGCTGTGCAAACATCCACAAAAGGCCACTGACAGCCTGTCATTGCACTGGTATGGTCACTGCAACTGTCCACTCTCAGCTGTTAAACCCAGCAGCAGGTATCAGTAGATTTCTGCTGATGAGAATACAGCCTAATGGGGCATACGCACGGTCGGACTTTTCAGCTACAAAAGTCCGACAGCCTGTCCGACAGACTTTCGACAGGCTTTTGGCGGACTTTCTAACGACCGGACTTGCCTACACACGATCACACCAAAGTCCGACGGATTCGTACGTGGTTACGCACACCGGACTAAAATAAGGAAGTTGATAGCCAGTAGCCAATAGCTGCCCTAGTGTCGGTTTTCGTCCGTCGGACTAGCATACAGACAAGCGGATTTCTGGGTCCGGCGGAGTTACGACGTAAAGATTTGAAGCAAGTTCCAAATCTAAAGTCCGTCAGATTTGCGACTGGAAAAGTCCGCTGGAAGTCCGGGGAAGCCCACACACGTTTGGATTGTCCGCCGGCGTCCGTCGGACTTTTGTAGCCGAAAAGTCCGACCGTGTGTACGCCCCATTAGGCTTGTTCACTTAACACTAAAACAGTGCATTTATCCATAGGAACTAATCATATTTCTATTCATACATCGGAATTCTGATTGTCCTCTATAGGTTATTGCACTTTGCTCATCAATTTGTACCTTCATGCATAAGCTTTAGAAGTGTATGTTTTAAAGAGCAGCAAGCAAATTGATCAAGTCATCTAATCCAATCACACAGTTTGCACAGTCCAATTGGTAAATAGGCAGCAATCATTACAATGTAATGTTTAAATGCACTAGTTGCACAGGTTCTTTACCAGTATTATATGTACCTCAGGAGGGCACGTCTGCTGCTTAAGGTCAATTTGTTTTAACATTCCAAAGTTTTAGCAAATAAGTTACATATATATATATATCAGATCTGAATCCTTCTAGTTATTTAACAACATACCGTATATACTCGAGTATAAGTCGTTCCGAGTATAAGTCGAGGCCCTAATTTACCACAAAAAAATGGGAAAAACTTATTGACCCGAGTATAAGACGAGGGTGAGAAATGCACAGCTACTCTAAGTGGAAAAGAGGGTCAACAATGCCCATTTGCAGCATCACTGTGCCCATTTGCATGCCTCACTGTGCCCATTTGCAGCCATAGGTCCCCTGAACTTCAAACTCGGTAGTTAAGGGTTCCTAGATGCCCCCTAGCTGCAGCCAAAATTTGGGGTCTCTGAACCCAAAGGGTCCCGAAATGACATTGCTGCAGATAGACACAGTTGACCGAATTTGGGGCCCCGTATCTCGGGGCCACTTAGTGCTAAGAACCCCAAATTTGGTGTGCAAACCCAGTGGAACTAGCACCATAAAATTTCCAAAGCTGGGGTTTCTAGCACCAAGTGGCCCCGAGATACAGGGCCCCAAAATGTCAAGCACTTTTCTGCAGCAGAGAATGACATTTTCTGAACCAGTTTTGGGGCCCTGTATCTCAGGGCCACTTGATGCTAGGAACTTCAGCTTTGGATATGTTATTGTACCAGTTCCACTGGGTTTGCACACCAAATTTGGGGTTCCTAGCACCAAGTGGCCCTGAGATATGGGGCCCCAAAGTCGGTTCAGAAAATGTCAAGCACTTTTCTGCAGCAGAGAATGACATTTTCCGAACCAATTTTGGGGCCCCGTATCTCGGGGCCACTTAGTGCTAGGAACTTCAGCTTGGATATGTTGTGGGGCTAGGTCCACTGGGTTGGCATGCCAAATTTGGGGTTTCTAGCACCAAGTGGCCCTGAGATACGGGGCCCCAAATTCGGTTTGGAAAATGAAATTTTTTGATGCAGAAAAGTGCTTGACTCCAGTATAAGTCGAGGGGGGCACTTTCAGCACAAAAAAATGTGCTGAAAAATGTGCTGAAAAATTCGACTTATACTCGAGTATATACGGTAAGAGTTTGGAAGACTTGTTTTTTTACAGTTGATAATTACAATTGAAGTCAATGTGTACTTGCAGTGAACAAACTATGAGATGCTATATATATTTTTTCCAGTCATCTAGAGATAAAGCACTGGTGTCCCTAGAGGTTCCGTCCTCAGTTTTCTCCTTTTTTTCCTATACACTCATGATTGCACTGCTTTTCATAGTTCTATACATTAATAAAATTGTCAAACAACATGATAATAGTGGATTTGAGAGTGTATAGAGAGGAGGTCCAGGCACTGTTTTAACCCTCCTGGCAGTAATCCGGAGTGTGGCTCGGGGTTAAATTTCAGTACCATTAGCGGTAACCCCGAGCCACACTTAGGATTGCATTGCAGAATCCTGGTCCAGGTAACTTACCTTGTCACCAGGATCCTGCGATGTCCCCCTGCCAGATCTTCCACCCAAAGCTCTGTGTTCCTGGCTCTGTTCCCTGCGAGCATCGCGACGCATGGGGGCAGAGCCCAGCGGCAAATTCAAAACGTACACAATGCATAACACATACAGTACGCTGTAATCTTACTGTATCAAATCATTTCACCTCCTTTTTGTCCCTAATGCTTTGTCCAGTGCCCTGCCTGCAGTTTTTTATTACCGTATATATAGTGTTCTTTCTGCCTGGAAACTTGAGATTGTCCATGGCAACCAAAAAGTGTTCCTTTACGTCAAAAGCGGTTTTTAGACCAGCTAGAAAACAGCGATAGTAAATTAGAACACTTGCAGAATTGAGCGATAGTGAATCATGGGGAAATTCATTTTCATTTTTATTATCATTATATTATTATTTTTTATAATTATTTATAGTTATTTATTATATTATAATTTATGATTTTGTGTTTCAAAGGTTATCATACCCAGGATGTCTACTAGACTCTTGTTTGGACTGATTTTAGTGCATTGTTACTAAGAATTACAGGCCTACAATATAAAACGCCAAATTTCTAAGCAAAACAATTTGAGATTAAAAAATCTGACATAATCATGCCGCAAGGGAGGTTAATGGCATCCCAGTCTTCGTCCGTAGGGTTTAATATTGAGTTGGCCCACCCTTTGCAGCTATACCAGCTTCAAATCTTCTGGGAAGGCTGTCCACAAGGTTTAGGAATGTGTCTTTGGGAATGTTTGACCATTCTTCCAGAAGCGCATTTGTGAGGCCAGGCACTGATGTGGACAAGAAGGCCCGACTTACAGTCTCCGCTCTAATTCATCCCAAAGGTGTTCTATTGGGTTGAGTTCAGGACTCTGTTCAGGCCAGTCAAGTTCCTACACCCAAAACTGTGTTATTCATGTCTTTATGGACCTTGCTTTCTGCACTGGTCCAAATCATTTACCTAAGACAGTAATAATTATGGAACAGCTGCAAATCTAAGCTTAAATTTTGTCAGAACCATACTAGGGTGGTTGGAATAGGATTCTTCTGCAGAACCCTGGGATAACACTTCTGTATCAAAACTGACTGTGTTTATTGAAGTAATTTAGGTAAAATGCAATGCGCCTCCACCGGGGAGGCGCATTGTCCATACGTGGTGTATGGACAATGCGTTGAACCTTAAAGCATATGTAAAGGTTAATTTAAAAAAAAAAAACAAACAAAAAAAAAAACAAACACATCATACTTACCTTCTCTGTGCAGTTGGTTTTGCAGAGTGGCCCCGATCATCCTCTTCTGGGGTCCCTCAGCGGTGCTCCTGGCTCCTCCTCTTCTCGAGTGCCCTGTTGGAGGGCCGCTCTCCCTCAGGGAACTTGTGTGGCGTGCTCCCGTGTCCTGTTGCTGCGTCCATTGACACAGACAGCAGGGCTCTGCGCCACCCCCAGCTCCCGTGTCATTGGATTTGATTGACAGCAGCGGGAGCCAATGGCTGCACTGCTACCAATCTATTTAAACAGGACCCGAGACACCAGCTAGAGCTGGTGTGCTCGTCCCCATTGCTGGAAAGACAGGGCTCAGATAAATAAAAGGGGAGCTGTGATTAACAGCAGCAGGAGCCAGTAGCACCTGCCACTGTGTGTGCCAGTGAGAGAGAGACCCTGGAAAGTTGCTGGATTGTTATGGGGCTCAGGTAAGTATAAGGGGGGGCTGGAAGGAGGGAGCTTCCACATCGCAGGATCCAGGAAAAGTTACTTACCTTGTCCCCAAGATCCTGCAATATCTCCCCGCTGTGTGTGCGAACTGTGTCCTCCGCTCGATCTATCACAGTGCCGGGCTCCTCTCCATGCGAGCGTCACAGCGCACGGGGACAGAGCACGGTGCCAAATTCAAAAAGTGAAAAACACACAAACATACATACAGTACACTGTAATCTGTAAGATTACATTACTGTATCAAATCATTTCACCTGCCTTTGTCCGTAGTGCTTTGTCCAGTGCCCTGCCTGCAGTCTTATATTATATATACTGTTCTTTCTGCCTGGAAACTTGAGATTGTCCATGGCAACCAAAAAGTGTCCCTTTACGTTAGGGGTGCAACGGATCGTTGCCGATCCGTGATCCGTACGGATCACCCTCCGTGGATCGGCACACCCGTGATCCGCGGAGCACTTTTCGGCCTCAGCCATAGGAAAGGCCGCGGCTTCGGCCTAGCTCCGGAGCCGGCGGCCATCTTAGTACACCCGGAAGCGGCCGCTGTCTTGCTACACCCCACACTCCTGCACAGTACAATACTGATAGAGTGAGAAGGGGGCAAGCGGACATCTTGTTACACCCACTGGAGTTTTAGATTTAAAAGCCATTTTCAACACAAAACTGAGCTTATATGCACAAATACTGTATTTATACATATAAGCTCGGTTTTGTGTTGAAAATAGCTTTTAAATCTAAAACTCCGGTGGGTGTAACAAGATTTGTGTGTTTTTTTGTTTTTTTTGCTAATCCGAAAATGATCCGATCCGTGACTCTGATCCGAGGATCGATCCGATCCGTGAGATTTTTGATCCGTTGCACCCCTACTTTACGTCAAAAGCGGTTTTAGACCAGCTAGAAAACAGCGATAATAAATTAGAATCACTTGCAGCGATAGTGATTTGTGGGGAAATTTGTCAACAAACACTAAGCCCCGTTCACACCTGTGCGAATTAGATGCGGCTTACACCGCATCCAATTCGCAGGACATTTTAAAATACATTCATATGAATGCATCTGGTTCACATATGTGCGTTGCATTCGCACTGCGCATTGCACGAAAAACGTGTGCGTTTTCTGGGCATTGCGGTGTGAATTACAAGCCCACTATCTTCTATGGGAACGCATCTGATTCGCAGATGCATTGCATTCTGAACATGGATTTTCTCCTTCTCCTCACTACACCTCCCCCTCCCCCCCCCCTCTCCCTGCTCACTGATCCGCAGCTAAAACGCAGATGAACCTCTGAACAACTGATTTTTATCTTCCCAGTGAAACCTGAGCTTCAGTTCGCACCGCACATGTGTGAACCCAGGCTGAAAGTAACAACAGCGACAATTCTGCAAAACTGAGCAAATTTCAGTGTTTTTTATTTGATTACATTATTGGATACATTTTATTTTTATTATATTATTATTTGTTATAATTATTTATAGTTATTTATTATATTATAATTTATGATTTTGTGTTTTAAACTTTATGATACCAAGAATGTCTACTTGACTCTTGTTTGGACAGATTTAAATGAGTTATTCCTAAGAATTACAGGCCTGCAATATAGAACGCCAAATTTCCATGCAAAACAATGTACTGCTTTGAGCATCAAAAATCTGACATAATCATACCGCCAGGGAGGTTAAGAATACTTTCAGAAATAGAAGCGTTAATAGTTTTTGTTTATGAATTAACAAAATAGAAAGTAAATGAACAGAAGAGAATCAAAATCAAATAAATATTTGGTGTGATTACCCTTTTCTTTCAAAAGAGCATCAATTCTTCTAGGTACACTTGTACACAGTTTTTAAAGGACCTTGGCAGGTAGGTTGTTCCAATCATCTTGGATATTTAACCATAGATCTTCTGTGGGCTGCCTCTAATCCTTTTGTCTCTTGAATTTAATCTAAGACAGACTCCAGGATGTTGAGATCAGGGCTCTGTGGGAGCCAGACCATCACTTCCAGGACTCCTTGTTCTTTACATTCACGATAGTTCTTAACCACTTTCCGACCGCCCAGCGGCAGAATGGCACTCCTACGCGAATAGTCGTAGCTGTACAGCGGGCGATTTAAGGAGTATTGGGCCCGCCCGCACCCGCCGTGTGACATAGGAGCCTGTGCACGTGGCCGCGATGGCCATCAGCTACCCGCGATTGCTCCCGAGAAGGAGAGAATGGAGATCTGTCAATGTAAACAGACAGATCTCCGTTTTGTCAGGGGTGAGTAGAGCGATCTGTTGTTCCTACTGCTTAGGAACAATGATTGGGCTCCTCACCCAGCCAGTCCCATTCCTCCACAGTTAGAATCACTCCCTAGGTAACACGTTTAACCCCTTGTGTTAACCCCTTACCTGCAGTGACATTTATACAGTAATCAATGGCTAGTTATAGCTCTGATAAATGTCAATGGTCCCAAAATAGTGTGAAAAGTATCCGATCTGTCTGATGCAATGTCGCAGTCTCAATAAAAATCGCTCATCGCCGCCATTACTAGTAAAAAAAATAATAATAAAAAAAAATGCCATAAATATTGTAGACTCTATAACTTTTGCGCAAACCAATCAACATACGCTTATTGCAATTTTTGTATTTTTACCAAAAATATGTAGAAGAATACATATTAAACTGATGAAGAATTTTTTTTTTATATACATTTTTTGGGGATATTTATTATCGCAAAAAGTTTAAAACAATTGCTTTTTTTCAAAATAGTTTGTCTTTTTTTGTTTATATCGCAAAAAATAAAAACCGCAGAGGTGATCAAATACCACCAAAAGAAAGCTCTATTTGTGGGGAAGAAAAGGACGTCGATTTTGTTTGGGTACAACGTCGCACGACCGCGCAATTGTCAGTTAAAACGACGCAGTGCCATATCACAAAAAATGGCCCGGTCAGGAAGGGGGTAAATCCTTCCAGGGCTGAAGTGGTTAATGACATTGGCTGTATGTTTGGGGTCGTTGTCATGCTGTAGAATAAATTTGGGGCCAATCACACACCATGCTGATGGTATGGCATGATGAATAAGTATCTGCCTGTATTTCTCAGCATCGAGGACACTGTTTATCCTGATCCTTCTGCAGAACCCTGGGATAACACTTCTGTGTCTAAACTGACTGTGTTTATTGAAGTAATTTAGGTAAAATGCAGTGCAGCAAGCAGTGATTTTTGGTTATCTTTGACAACTGATAGGAGGTCAAGCGGTGTTAAACCCAAAAACAAAAATGTGATTTACTGCAGCTTACCTATTCTTAGATGTGGTGGCTGTATTAGTTTCCTTTTATTCCCCTTTATTTTCACCTGACGATACTGCCAATAATATACTAATATGTCACCATTGCACTGGAGTGGCAACCTTTGGACTGCAGAATTTTAAGGATTGATAAGCTGCAACATATTACAGTAAAACCTTGGTTTGAGAACGTTTTGCAAGACAAGCAAAATTTTGTAATAAATTTTGACTTGAGATACAAGCGATGTCTTGATATACAAGTAGTGTCATGTCACAACTGAGTATAAAAGAGAAGAGAGGCACCTTTAAGGCTAGCAATATGATTACATTTAATGAAGGTACAATGTTTAGAAACACACGTGGTTGATGATTAAAACAGACACATCTAAGTATGTAGGCATCCGGGGTAAATATTTCCACATAGACCATCCTCCGCACAGTCATTGATGTCATCCCTTCCACGCTGCACTCCACGAGCGGTTCAAGCCTCGCTTTCAGATCGCTCTACTGCAGGGTTGTCTACCTGGCCACGATTGCAGACAGCTTTACTCTGGATGCCTGCATACTTAGATGTGCCTCTTTTAATCATCAACCATGTGAGGTGCTAAAAGTTGTACCTTCATTAAATGTAACCATATTGCTACACTTAGAGGAGCCTCTCTTCTCTTTTATACCCTGTAGCTCCTGCTGGATTTTGCTTTTAATCTCCTTGTGGAAGCTTCCATTTGTGGATGGATATTTTATGGTTACACAACCTATCACATTGCTATAATTTTTTTATATGGACTATAAACTGAAAGACCTATGAATTAATGGTTGTGGAATGAATCATCTGAGTTTCCATTATTTCTTATGGGAAAATTTGCTTTGATGTACAAGTGCTTTGGATTACAAGCATGCTTCCGGAACAAATTATGCTCGCAATCCAAGGTTTTACTGTACTTTGTTATTTTGAAGGTCCATACCTCTAAAATGATTCTGCACAGTCATAGGACACTGGAGCACAGGATGCCATCAGTACATGACAATAACAGGCACACAAAAAGTGAAAGAAATTTAGCCAGCACACCATTAGTTGCATTTAAATTTTAAATATGCAGCTTTGGTGCTATTAGTACTAACACTGGGGTTTAGAAAAAAAACATGTCTTTTTTTTAATCTGTTCAAATGTTAGATATGTATCACATTTTCTTTTCTCGAAAGCTTTATTTTTTTTTATTTCAGGGAAGAGTTGTAAACTATTTTATTCCAACTCCACCAGTAGAAACATCTAAAAAGAGAAAAGCTGGAGATACCAGATTGATTTACCCAAGTAAGTGTGTTGTTTGTTGTGCATGCTAATTGTTGATTAAGAAGTGTTGATCTTTATATGTGAGTATATATATATGGGAACCTAACAAACCCCAAGAGCCAGTTCACCTAAAGTGTTACTAAACCCACAACAGTGAAATCAGTCTGTATATGCAGTAAAGCCTGCTTATTATACTCACTGTGCAACCTAAGGGGTTAATCATCTGCTTTGTGTAAAAAATGCTGTTTGATCCTGTATGCACAGTTCCTCTTCTTCTTCCACTGACTCCAGAACAGATCTGGATAAGATATAGTTACTGGAGTCAGGCTGTACATACTCAGTTTGATGTGTATTGCTAGAGAGTTTTTTTTTTTTCTTGGGAGAGTGCATGTGATCAGCACAGGGCGAATCAGCACTGTCCAGACAGAGGGTCAGGGGTCCTGAATGCTGATAGGACAGCTCACTGCAGTATGCAAACCCCTCCTACAATCTTTAACCAGGAACTGATAGAAGTCACAAGACTGCTATATACTGCTGATGAGAAAAGGTATTTACCTAAAACAATTGTATTTCCATGTTCTGTGTACTGTGGGAGACCAGATATAGTGAATGCAGGGTCCTGGGTTTAGTAACACTTTAAAACAGTAGAGCTGGTACCTTTTAAACATATACGATTTTTGGGCAAATCAAGTGACAATCTCTTATGGAAGACCTTTAACGATTAGCCCCCATTCGAAGGAGTGGTTAATGGGACATGTTTAAAAAAAAAAAAAGTTTTCCTTTGTTCTTGCTGTTCAAAACTTCCTGCCTCTGCCATCTCCATACACATGAACATGTACAGTATGGTAAGCACAGACAACCTTACCATTGTATCAGATAATTAGAAATACTTAACGTGAAATAGCATGCTTCTGTACCATGTACAATAATATGCTAGAGCATATCTTAAATTTCTATATAATCCGGTGCTTACCACTGCACACATATCAGAGATATAATGATAAATAATATAATAAGTGAGCAAAGACTTTACTACATATAATCCAAAAGAGAGGGCAGCACTCATGGGTCTTGAGAGGTGAACGCACAGTGAAGATTTTATTTCGACGTTTCGTTGAGGCATAAGCTCGTCTTCCTCAGGACAGGTCCTGAAGAAGACGAGCTTGTGCCTCATAGAAAATGTCAAAATAAAATCTTCACTGTGCATTCACCTTTCAAGACCCATGATTTCCGTTCTCTCTTTTGGATTAAATTTCTATATAGATATTGAAGCTTTTACATACAAATGTGTTATTTTGTGAATAATAACCTCCTTTTTTTGCATCTTTTATTCATAATTTAGTTTAGTGCATAGTTTACAGACCACCTCTTTGTAAATTTGTGTAGTTTGAACAGAAACTCTTCATGTTTATTAATGTTTGCATAATTAATAAATAATCTCAACAAACCAAAAGACAATGTAATAGTTAGTTTATTATACTTAAAAGATCGTTTTGCTTTTATAGGTTTACAAGTTATGATTCTTACAGCAATCAAGGAAATGAGTATAAGCAAAGGTGTATCTGTAATCGGCATACTTAAATATGTGAACTCTGTATATAGTTATGACATGCAGAGAAACCATCGGCTGCTTAAAAAGACTTTGGAAAAACTACTATCCAAAAAGATTGTGGAGCAGGTTAAAGGACGTGGACTTCAAGGATCTTTTAAGCTGGGGGTGAATTACAAAGAAGAGATGACACGAGATAAACAACAAACACTGGTATGAAACACTCGATAGTATATACTCGCACGTTTACTGGAGACACTTTTTTTTTATTTCTTTGTTGAGGACTTGTAGCCTATGTGAGCCTTTGTTCATAGTGGAAATAAACCCATTCATTTAACTGTTTCCCATAACAGTAACATCCAAGGCATGCTGTGGATGATAACTATTGAAAGTGCTTGTTATCCGAACGAACAGTCAAACCATTAAATGGCTTGTATCATAACTGATCACATATGCAGCACCATGGCAACTGAAGATCAAACAAGGGCTAAGATGGCAGCTTCCTTGGCTGTAAAGGATAGGAGGGTTTAGTTTTGACTTTAAGAGTGGGCTCTGGAAGCAGAGACACTGATTAGCTGCCTCTTCCTGAGCAGAACCCACCTCTGTCTACACCTGAACAGTGGAAGTGATGGTGAAGTAGTGATCAATCTTACTCCAGGGACACTAGGAAAAAGGTAAGTATTTCCAAATACCCCCTCCACTGTCCTTTTTTTAATTACAACAGCAAGGCCTAATGTCAAGTTTTGACTTAAGGTCTACAAATACACAATAAGTAATAGTCTAATCTACTTTTACATGAAAATGAATGTGCTAACACATACTATCATGACTTGCTTTAGTCATGCTATCCTACATGTTCTATTCAATTGACTCAAATACTAAAATGCACCATGCAAGACTTTTATGAAATGTAGCACATTGGTGGAAACAAATGCTGCATAAACCAGTGGGTTTTTTTCTCCATTTATTAAGCTGATGCTGAGAGCTGGAGGATGCAAATAAGAAAATATCAGGAAAGACCTACTAGAACAGCTGAACATTATTTGAGGTTAATCAGAGGCACTTTAAATGATGGCAGGTGTGTACTGACTCCTATTTAACATGAGTTTTAATGTGATTGCCTAATTCGGAGCACAGCTACATCCCCAGTTATAAGAGGGTGTGCACACTTATGCAACCACATTATTTTAGTTCTTTTATTTTATTTGTATTTTTACCCCCCCCCCATAAAGATTTCAGTTTGTTTTACAATTGAGTTGTACAGTTAGTTTATAGGTCACATTGTATGAATATTGTCATGACCAAATTAACAGTTTCAGACAAAATGTTTATGCTATGAAAGTTAATTTACAATTTGTAGCCATATCTGGTGCAAAGTAGACACAAAGAAAGGCAACTGACAATAGCATACTTTGTTAGTACAAAATAAAAAATGGATCTGTTTGAACAATGTGCCTTTTGCATTTCTGCATTAGCTTGTACTTAATACATGAATATTAGTTTAGTTTTCTTTCTTGCTCTTCAATTCTTCAATGCCGTTTATGAGATAATCACAACAAAAGGCTAAAGCGACCATGTTATAATAATTTTAAAAAAAATGTTCATACAATGGTGACCTGCAGGAGAAGAACTCTCATACCTTCCCTATATTCCAGGGATGAAGCATCCATTAGTCTCTTTAGCATTCTACACTTGTGAATCTCCTTGCCTATGTTCCCCACTGTGATGTAAAGATTGAAGGATAGAACCACGGAACTCTGCAAGGATATAGGCATTCAAAACTTCTAGAAGAGAATGACAGAGCAAGGTAGGGGATCAAAGGCCACTGGAGAAAGAAACTGGAATGGAGGGAAGTTAAAGAGCTCATCTTTTGCAGTGTACCTTTTTTTTTTACCCTGACAGGGTTGTTTTGAGCATTTACAATGGTCATAGCTAGCCAAAATGCCTATTTATCCTAAAATACTTGATGTGAGAAGTTGCAAGCGAGGATGAATTTGCACAGACATACCATTAAGGAACATAAAGAAGACAGTTTATGCACACCTGTGGGACATCACTTCTCACAACCGGACCACACTATAGAAAACCTCAATGTTTTAGTTCTTAAAGGGAATTTCAGAATTATCCAGGAAAGGAAAACGTTTGAACTAAGAATGATAATTCTTTTTGAAACAAAAAATAATGGCCTGAATTTAGATATTGGTTTCCTCACCAACTATACTAAAGTTTTATGACCCCTTCTGTGACTAGCATCCCCCCCCCTTCCATTCTATAGCTCCCCCTCTGTCTTATCTCACTAACTCTGCTGCCATCTTTATTACTATTTATTTGTATGTGTTTGTTTTTCTCTTTTTTTTTTCTCTCCTTTTCCTCTGAGATGTGTTTTTATTTTATTTTTTTAACATTCTGCTTAAAAATGTGTGAATCAGTACTGCTTGGACCTTGAAGAAGGGGACATATCCTGAAAGCTTGTCCTGAAAAATTGTATGTTAGTGCAAATAAAAAAAGTATCATGGACAGTACTCAATTTTCTCTATCCTAAAATAGTATGTTGCCTTTTGTAACTATATATTTGTTTTTTTTTGTATCCTGTTTAGAGAACAAGATCATCCAGCAGAACACAGCCCAAAAGAAATCATCTCAAAGAAAACAATGAAGAGTTTTCTCAGACTGGCACTGATAAAGATATGATGCCGAAGGATCATGACTACTGTGCTCTAAACAGAGACGATAAGCCGGAAAATGATCCCCACAACTCTACAACAACAAATGGAATTTCAAAAAGAATGTCTGGTTTGGAACCTTGTACTTTAACAGATGACTCATCTACAGCCACTAGTAACAGCACAGCTTTTGCAGAATCTGGTGATTTAGGAATAAAAACAGTTGATGAGAACTTAGAGTCCCCACAAATAGTCTTCCCTAGTAATACCTCGAATTACCGATTTGAATGTATATGTGGAGGACTGCAATATCCTGACCTCAAGGACAGAGTACAGTGTTTACAGTGTCATTTATGGCAGCATGCTGATTGTGTAAACTATAAAAAACAAAATGTAGACACAATACCATTTTATTGCCCACACTGTCTAGTAGCAATGAAGCCAGTTCCCACAGGAGCAACCCTGATCATATCCCCCAGTTCCATTTGCCACCAGTGGGTAGATGAAATTAACCGACATGTGCGCTCATCTTCTCTACAAGTTATGGTAAGAGATCATTGCTGCTTAGTTTAAAGTGTTACTAAAGAAGCGTTACTAAACAGTTTATATATACCTGCTCTATGCAGTGGTATTGCACAGAGCACCCGATCCTCCTCTTCTCGGGTCCCCATGCCAGCGATCTTGACTCCTCTTCTTCTTTGTGTGTTCCCATAGCAAGCCATTTGCTATGGGGACACACGGTGCCTGCTCGCTCCTGAGCTGTGTGTCTATGGAGCCGTGCTCCATAGACACAGCGGGATTTAGCCTCGCCCCGCACTTCCTCCTCACCACATTTGATTGACAGTTCAAATGTTCTAGTCCCTGTGGGAAGAGGAAGAGAGAAGAGAGGCAATACAGCCCTGGATCTCTTCTCCCCTCTCTTCCCCTTTACATATAGAAGGGGGAGGACAGAGAAATATAAAACATTATTTAATTTTCAAGGTATGCATTAAGGTATAAAAATGTTTTTAGCTTCAGTATCACTTTAAGTATATTTAATTTTATTGCTTTTGCTTTTCAACACTTTGAGTTCTAGTTATAACTGTATTCACACAACCTTCACCCAAGATTTACACATATTCTAATTAAATTCAATTAACCGTGTGAATCCTGGGTGAAAGTTTGTGAGTTCTGTGTTAAAAAAAAAAAAAAAAATTATAAATAGACCACTTTGGGGTTTATTTACTAAAGGCAAATCCACTCTGCACTACACGTGCACTGCAAATGCACTTAAAAGTACACTACAAGTGCACTGGGAAGTGCAGTAGCTGTAGATCTGAGCGGAAGATCTGCTGATTTTATCATCCAATCATGTGCAAGAAAAATGCTGTTTTTTATTTTCCTTGCATGTCCCCCTCAGATCTACAGCGACTGCACTTCCAAGTGCATTGTAGTGCACTTTCTAGTGCAATTGCAGTGCACTTGAGTGGATTTGCCATTAGTAAATCAACCTCAGTGTGTGTGTATTGCTTCTTA
This sequence comes from Lithobates clamitans, assembly GCA_037952925.1. NCBI lineage: Eukaryota > Metazoa > Chordata > Amphibia > Anura > Ranidae > Lithobates > Lithobates clamitans. Next base: position 1,540,470 of record JBBGZY010000931.1, on the reverse strand, counting down.
ATGAAGCAAACAAGAGAGAACCAAAGCAAGCTAGCAGTGAGAAGTATTCGTTTACACATGTACAGGTAGTGGCAGGTTTTTTGCACCTACCATGACACTGAGATGAATAAGGGATCGACCTTCTCGAAAGTGGAAGATTTTGAAACAAGATTTTGCTACTTTCATGAAATGGAAACTCACACAGTGGGTATTATTTACGAAAGGCAAATCCACTTTGCACTACAAGTGCACTGTAAGTGCACTTGGAAGTGCAGTCGCTGTAAATCTGAGGGGTAGATCTGAAATGAGGGGAAGCTCTGCTGATTTTATCATCCAATCATGTGCAAGCTAAAATGCTGTTTTTTATATTCCTTGCATGTCCCCCTCGGATTTACACTGACTGCACTTCCAAGTGCACTTGCAGTGCAAAGTGTATTTGCCTTTCGTAAATAACCCCCAGTGTGTAGTGGAGTGCAGCTCAACTATAACTTGTTGGAAGGTGGCGTAGTGTAAAGAAAGCGTCCATTATTGTAATATGCAATTTTATGTGGCTACCCCATATATATATATATATATATATATATATATATATATATATATATATATGAAAAAAAGTACTCCTTAAAAAAACACACACACACACACATATATATATATATATATATATATATATATATATATATATATATATATAATATGTGTGTGTTTGTGTACAAAGCCTAAAGTCCAGCTTGATCCCAGCCATCCACTTTATTATGGTGTTTATTTACTTAAGCTAGAGAGAGCAAAATTAATCACAATTCTGCAGAGAAACCAATCAGCTTCTAACCTCCGCTTGTTTAATTTAACTTTAGCAATACAACCTGGAAGCTGATTGGTTTCTCTGCAGGATTTTGCTCTCTCTAGCTTTAGTAAAAAAAAAAACCTTATGTGTCTTTTGTCAGAAATAAGCCTAAAAAATTAATGAATGAAGGAAAAAGATGCAGAGTGACACCTTAGTGATGAAATCGGGTAAATGAGCAAAACATCTATTTTAGAAGTTATAGTTATTGGACTTAGAAAATGCATACTAATTCCCTGAATGGAAAGATGAGTATGCATTTCCTCAGGAAATAATATCACATCCCAGAATTAATATGTAGTTTGTGAAATGTAGTTTGCCAGCTCTGTGTCAGAATTTGTGATATCATGACCCTCAAAACAGTAAGGGCCAGTTCACACCAGAATGCGGTGCCGGAAACCCATGTTCCATTTGCGTATCTCACACCGTGTTGAAAACGCATTGCACTTGCAATCTGCGGCGTGTGTGAGTGTTAACGACATCCCACGTGCCAGTCGCAAACAGTAGTACCAATTGTGCATTTTATACAGTAGTGCATGCACTACTTTTGGTGCAGTCCGGCGTGATTTTAGCCCATTCAAATGAATGGGCTGATGTCGCACTGCACCAGGATTGCATTGAATGCACAGCGCGTTCCTGTGCAATTCATGGTGTGAACTGGCCCTAAATGTAACTTAATCATACATTAAAAGACACCGGATGAATATTCATAGACCCTGGGTTTTAGGTTGGTACCTTGAGGTGATTAGACACAGGCAAAGCTTTGCTAGACATCCCCTCCCCCTCCTCCTTTGGCTACCCCTCTTACCCTACCCATGAGAGATTTATTTAAGAACATAATGGAACTCTGAAAAAAGACTGTTTATTCACAACTTATACTTCCTGTAGTTCTGCTTGAAATGTGTACTCTGATATTCATCTCATAGTTTTAGTCATCAGTGAGACATTTGCAACTTTTGCATTCTACCAGGTTTATCAAGGCGTCAAGAAGCATGGCTTTCTGCAACCACAGATGTTGGCAGAACAAGATGTGGTTATAACCACTTATGATGTTCTGAGAACCGAGCTAAATTATGTGGACATCCCACACAGCAACAGCAAAGATGGGCGCAGGTTTCGGAACCAAAAGCGGTACATGGCAATACCAAGCCCACTCATTGCTGTGGAGTGGTGGAGGATTTGTTTGGATGAAGCACAAATGGTAGAGTGCACAACAGCAAAGGTGGGTTACACTATATAAGCTTAAAGTGTGCTACTAACCATTTGAGTAACTTTACCGACACATGCAGCAAACTCAGGTAGTTCTTAATAGTGCCGAATGACACCTTTAATGCACCAAATTGAAAAATAATTAGCTCCAGTTTGTAGATAACAAAACTGAATGTTATTAAAACCAATTGTAATTTGGCATACAGAGACAGGCAGAATGTCTGTCCCTGTATGCAGTGCACAAAGTGCCATATTTACCGCCACTACCCCTTGCTTTCACAGGTTGTTTAGGACACTCAGCTTCACAACTGACAGCCTCCTAGTGACCAATGAGACTACAGTGGGCAGAGCCTGATGAGGAAGCTGATACATTAGTTCCACATCAGGTCAATTCTCTCCTTGTAATTGCGGTGGGCGGTTTCTTTATCCATTAGCAGTCTGTCTTTTGGAGAGGGGGCCCAATGTGGAACTAGCTTCTGTAAATCCCCATAAGGCTCTGTCCACCCATGTACAAGGCCCCACCCTCCACACTGCCCTATCTGTCTGACAGTTGCAGTAGCAGGAGGAAGTCAAATTATAAGGACCCTCCAGTTTCATTAAGCTTCCATGCTTGGTTCGTGCCACAAATTCATGTACCTGTTTACAACAGGTACATGAATCTGTCACTGCATCAACATTTGTCATTTGGCGTTACATCAGAATTCTAAAGAGTGTCGTAAACGCTCTTTTGTAGACACTCTTTATTTCCCACATTGATGCTAACAAATTCATCTTTGCTTCTGTGTTCAAAATTTGTATGCACTTTTCAGTTTTCCCTGGCAGTAAATATAGATTTCCTCCTAATATATTCATTTTTTTAATGAAATGTTTTAGAAATTTGTCTTCTCAAGCTTTCCTTATTAGGATGTTATTTTTTTATTTTTATGTTATTAAAAATGACCAAAACATGTAATATGAGAGCATCTCTTGAATGTATGTATGTTTACCTATATTTATTTATTTATACAGTATAGTGAATGAGGGGGTGGAAATCCCGTTGTTTGATATCCACCTCTTTCAGGTATGCACATATCATTTAGCTGGTTTTGAAATTTCCAGTGAGACCAGATATTCAATGTTACAATATTATGCAAAGGTGCACGTGGCCAAAACTCATCTTGAGTCAAGCAAGTCTGTTTGATGCTTTATGAATTTGGTCTGCCATTGTAGTGCCATTATTTGCATCTATACAATCAAGGCTGCAAGTATAGTCAAAAGCATTTTTGATTTTCTTCTGCAAATAATAATAATGAGTGATGAAGATCTGGATCAAAAAATACAATATAATATGGTAAAGTTAAGAGCTAACTGATTTCTTGTTCACAGGCTGCGGAAATGGCCTTGCGTCTAACTGGGGTTAATAGATGGTGTGTGAGTGGAACCCCAGTGCAAAGAGGATTGGAAGGTAAGCTCTGTTATATTGTGAAGAAACAATGCTGCTAGAGAGAGGCCATCTACTTAAATACATTTTGACATCTCCTAGCAGATTAACAAGAAAATGCTAAATATGAAAGGAAGCTTCTTGTTTATTATTTCCTGACACTGGGTCCTGAAGATCATTGTTCTGCTAGAGTTTCATCAGAAAACGTGTATGTTGTTTATAACTGGTTTTGGATGATCTTGCACATTGCACATCTTGCACATTGTAATGGTTTCCTGTTACAAGTAGGTAAACATATAGTTGGATTATATTTATTGGTTTCAAAACTGTAAAAGAAGATCCTGCTCTATCCTCAATCTGTTGAGTTTGTTTTGCTTTTTAGATAAAATAGGAGTCAATTCTAACTGTACTAATTTCAAAGCAGGAGAACAGAAGCATATTGCACTCAATGAACACTATCACACACAGATATTGAGATTAATTTACTAAAGGCAAATATACTGTGCCGTGCAAGTGCAGTTGCTCTAAATCTTAGTAAATGAGGGAAAGCTCTGCTGATTTCTATCATCCCATCATGTGCAAACAAAAATGCATTTTTTTTTAAATTTTCCTTGCATGTTATTGGGTATTCTTTGCAAAGCAAATCTTTACCACTTTTACTAAGCTCTGGAGCAACTGCACTTGCAGTGCACAGTATATTTGCCTTTACTAAATCCACTTCAATCTTTACCACCACCAAAAAAAACAACAGTTCTGTCTTTTAATAACCAGCTAAATCAGGGGTACCTCATCATCAACCAACATACACACTTTAAGAGTGAGCCCCTCTTAAAATTCTAGACACTGCTTTATATAAGAATTTTGGGGACTATGTTTGTATGTAGTAAAGTATTTATTGAGTGACTGTTCTCGTCTTTTGAAATTAGTTTGGATTTCAATGTACCATATGTATTTTGTTTCACACAGGTGTTGAACCTAATTATAGAATTATAGTGGGGAACTTAGGGACAGGTGGTGCTGATTTTATCTAATTCTAACTATATTTATTCTGATAAATATTTGACTTCCAGATTTGTTTGGGCTGGTATTGTTCCTTGGAGTGGACCCCTACTGGGTGAAACACTGGTGGGACCAGCTTCTATACAAGCCATATTGCAGAAAGGATCCTTTGCTATTATACCATTGCATAGCCAAAATAATGTGGAGATCTGCGAAAAAAGATGTAATTGACCAGGTGAATAAAAACATTTATGAACAGATTTTAAACAGTATATTTCTTTTAGAGCTGTAACTGGTCCTCTTTGATAAGAGGTTGCATTACTATTTAAACAGCAGTTTGTCTTGTATTTTATTAAAGCAGGCCTATCATTAAAAGTTTGTTAGTCTCTCCTATTAGCCTATTAATCATTATACTAGCTTTTAGTAATTATTTAGCAAATTATTTATCATTCATTAAAAAAAATCTTGTTTTTATTTTCCCATCATGTAACCAACCATAGGTATAGATACAAATTGTTATTTGCCCCAGGAGATATCTCATCATACTGATGGCAGCAGGAGGGTGGGAGGGAAAGGACACAATGGACACTACCGCTATAGTATTAGCAAGTGTCAGAACTTTTTCCATTGGGAACGTATGACATTTGGCCAAAGCAGAGACCAATTGGCAACTGAAGGTATGATGAGGCACCTCTTAAGTGGTGCACTTCAAAGGGGAATTTAACTCTGGAAACCGTGTAAAAAAAAAAAAAGGGCAGGCAGAGTGCAAAGGACTAGTTACTGGTATCACCTGTGGTCCACAGAGGTGGTCTGTAGCAGCTGTAATGTTCCTACAATATATGCTGTTATCTGCCTTTCTTTTGTTACTGAGTATGGTATTTTTGTAGCTACAAGTTTGCTCTTTCTAACTAAATATTTTCTCCACATAGAGTAATAATATAGCATTGGTCCTGTAGACATGAGATCATTGGCATAACTGTCGCTTTGTGACTATGGATGAGCTAAATTTTCAGAACTCTAATGAGCTTGCTTTTACTCAGTAACTGTGCTGACTAAAGTCATACCTGTATGTATATATATATCTATAGATAGAGATATATATCTATAGATATAGATATATCTATAGATATATATATATATATATATACTCAATGCGACTGATTTACTAAAGGCAAATAGACTGAACTTTGCAAGGGCATTTGCTCCAGAGCTTAGCAAATGAGGTAAAGCTTCACTTTGCAAAGAATACCTAATCACATGCAAGGGAAAAAATAAAACAGTATTTTTGCTTGCACATGATTGGATGATGGAGGTCAACAGAGCTTCCCCTCATTTACTAAGCCCTGGAGCAAATGCCCTTGCAGAGTGCAACCACAGTCTGTTTGCCTTTAGTAAATCAACCCAATAGTTATTTATACTGCATATCATTAAAGAGGGCAAGTTTTTGCGGCACACTTCTTCTCATGGTATTATGTTTCATTTTAGCTGCTCCACTGCATTAGAATAAACATGCCAACAATTTATGTATTTCCTTTTTATCCCTAGATTCAAATCCCAGAGCAAACAGAAGATGTACACTGGCTGCATTTCTCCCCAGTGGAAAGACATTTCTACCATAGGCAACATGAAGTATGCTGTCAGGATGCTCTTGCTAAACTACGCAAAATCTCAGATTGGTCTCTCAAGTTGAGTAGCTTGGACAGACGAACAGTGTCCTCCATCTTGTACCCCCTTCTGAGATTGAGGCAGGCCTGTTGCCATCCGCAGGCTGTCCGTGGAGAATTTTTACCGTTACAGAAGAGGTAACAGACATATCCATCAATTACCATAGCTCCATTACGTGTGTATATAATATATACATATATATTTCCTCTTTGCACTGGAGATTCTGCTGTCTGTGCTTTCTGTGAATTATCATTGCATAGACTATAGCCCAGATCTAAATGATCAGCTGCTATCAGCCATCTCTCTCCTCATTACATGACCAGATTTTTTTCTGCGTCTTCTCCCAGTGGAATATCGTTAGCTATCGCTCCTCTCTTCATTCCACCACTGAGCAGCAATCAATTCTGGTTTGGCCTCCTGTCGTCTGTCTCCATAATCTGCTTCTGTTCTCATTTCTTCCACCTTGCCACAATTACTATGTCCTCTGGCCCCCAACCATTCTCAGACCCACTCCTCTTCTTGCCATAATTCATTATCAGATTATGCTAGGCCTCCTGTCTTTGCCAAGCTCAGATCCCACTTTTTTATTCATATTCCCATAGTGATAATTCATTATCTGCCTTCTCTCTTAACCACTTAAGGACAGAGCCTTGTTTTGAGATTTGGTGTTTAAAGCTAAAATCATTTTTTTTGCTAGAAAATTACTTAGAACCCCAACTTAATATATATATTTTTTTCGAACTCCCTAGACAATAAAATGGCGGTTGTTGCAATACTTTCTGTCACACCGTATTTGCGCAGTGTTCTTACAAGCGCACTTTTTTTGGAAAAAACTAAGACAACAGTAAAGTTAGCCCAATATTTTTTTTTTATATTGTGAAGGATAATGTTACGCCAAGTAAACTTATACCCAACATGTCACGCTTCAAAATTGTGCAAATGGCGACAAACTTTTACCCTTAAAAATCTCCATAGGCGATATTTAAAAAATTCTACAGGTTGCATGTTTTGAGTTGCAGAGGAAGTTTAGGACAGAGAAGGTCTAGGGCTAGAATTATTGCTCTTGCTCTAACGATCGCAGTTGAACACCGTTTTCATATACGGGCGCTGCTCACGTATGCGTTCGCTTCTGCACGCGAGCTCAGCGGGATGGGGCACGTTAAAAATGTATTTTATTTTTTTCTTATTTATTTTACTTGTTATTTTTTATTTTTATACTGTTCTTTTAAAAAACATAAACATCCGTAAACATCCCTTGTAATAGAAAAAAAAGAGAGGACCTCTTAAATATGAGATCTGGGGTCAAAAAGACATAATCCGATCATTCTGAACGCGGTGACGTAAAACACGTACGTTGGGACTATAAACGGGGCAGTGGCCAATAGCTTTCATCTCTTTATTTATTCTGAGCATGCGTGGCACTTTGTGCTTCGGATTTGTGTACACACAATCGGAATTTCCGACAACGGATTTTGTTGTCGGAAAATTTTATAGCCTGCTCTCAAACTTTGTGTGTCGGAAAATCCGATGGAAAATGTGTGATGGAGCCTACACACGGTCGGAATTTCCGACAACATGGTTTTATCACACTTTTTCCGTCGGAAAATCCGACCGTGTGTACGGGGCATTAGTCTTACGCCACTGGTGCTCGTGAGCATGACTACATATTTTTTTTTTGTATGTTTTGTATATCAATTTTATATTGTATGATTCGTATACATTTACAATAGTTGATCATTTTAAACAGTTTCTTAAGATGTAAAAATTGTCTTTAGTAATAAAATATACAAAATAGATATAAAAAGGTTCAAAGAAGTTCATGTGCTACAGGTTAGACTAAAATATACTCGTGTAACCTTTTGTAGGAATTAACATACATTAATGCAAATTTTGACTATGACTGACTTTGTGTTGCAGCACAATGACAATGGAAGAGTTGCTGACATCTCTGCAGAAGAAATGTCGTACAGAGTGTGAAGAGGCACATCGTCAGCTTGTCTGTGCTTTTAATGGTCTGGCTGGAATCCACATCATTAAAGGTGATGTGATTGAACGGTCTATTGGAAGTTATCTATTACTTTACTGGTGGTAATTAATAATAGCACATATTAGAGTATTTTTGATGTTGAAATATTGAACTTTGTGATCATATTAGAGATGGACTAATGTAGTATATATAATCCTAGAATTTGTGCCCTGTGGGATAGGGGATATACAATCAAAGCTGCCCCTTGATAGTAAACAAGTCGCCAATATAGTGTTATACAAAATAAAGTGTAGGCGCTAGGTATATAGGTGAATATACAGTATATATCAGCATTTTGTTGTTTTTTTTTGGTGTCGGTACACTCTCACAAACAGACTTTTAGCTTGCTATATGTTCAATATTCTATGTTTTTTGGCAGTGTTATATGTTCATATGTATTTATGTTCATGATATATACTGTATATTCACCTATATACCTAGTGCCTACTTTTTATTTTGTATAACAAGAGGCCTTAGGTCTTGCTACATTACCTAAAGCTTCCTGATAGGGTGTTTTACAGGTCCAAGGGAGTTGGAACCCCGTTTTAGGGACCCGGTCCTTGAAGGTTTGCTAAACGCAGCCCGCTGTGATGGGTAAAGGCTGGATTGTCTGTTTAATTCAGCAAATCCTGTGACCTGGATAAGGTAAGGGAAGAAACTTGGGTATTAAAAACACCTATGTATTTCTTCCATTAGGGAAAAAATCTTGTCATGCCTTAATTCTCCACTAGAGGGAGTCTATGCACATACCTTATTCTGTTGTCTTCACTGTAAAGCTCAGTTCGTGTCTGATTGCAGCAGCGTGTTGTGGGAGACTTTCAAGGTAAAGGAAATCTGAAAAAATATTTTCTTTCTCCCCCTGATGGGACCAGAGGTTTAGGCTTACATTACCCACCCATCCCCTGGCCCCCCCCCCGCCACCGCCGCCACCACATGGGGGCGCGGAGGTCCCGCTAATACCGCTAATTGTTTTAACTGTGGCTGATTTCTCTATTTTTTGTGCCTGCTGCTCGATGAGTCCCTGCTCCCCTCTCTCCCCTCTTGTTGGGTCAGTGGACCCGAAAACGCCACGCACAACCGCTGGAACTTTTTAAAAGCAAAAAGGGGCAGAATTTTTTCTTGGAGGGGCGGGCCTAAGCACGACACCTTTTTCCCAGAACTAGGCTGAATTTTATAGCGGCTTTAATTGTCATGGCTATTTTTCAGCGATTATGTGCAATTTGTATAGTGCCTCTGTTTTTGTACTTAGGACTATGCCTACCAAAAGAGACACCACTAAAGCCAAAAAGGTAAAGGTTTCACCCCCAGGCGGTAGGATCCCAAGTCGCATTTCTATGCTGTCATTCTCGCCTGAATTACCATGGCAAGCCAGGGTGAGCCATTGGAACAAATTCCTTTCCTTTCTTCCTCCCTGCAGGGTCTGGAAGAAAGATTAGCGGCTTTAATCGCATCCTCCATTCAGATGGATAGGAAGTGTGCTAGATCCCCCTCCCCCACTTCAGAACCTTTGCAAGGGGAACAGTGGGCACAGGATGAGGTGTTACCCTCAGTCGATCAGGAGGAAAAACAAACCAATGATGATTCCTCTGCAGAGGAAACAACAGTAGATGAGCCCTTTTCAGCCTCTCAAATCTGAGAAATTGCTGATACAATCTCTTACGGAGATGGTTCGTTCTACTTTCATGCTACCCCTAACAGAGTCTCCTGAAAGTTCAGTTTCTTCCTTGGGTTCCTTAAAACCCTCTCAACCCCTACATGCGTTTCCTGCACATGCATTATTAGAACAGCTTATTTTTGCTGATGGGATCACCCGGATATGCATTTTCTTCCTCCTAAGAAATTTGCAATCCTCTATCCCCTGGAGGAGAAATTCTCCAAAAGATGGAAAATACCAGCAGTTGACGCTGCGATTTCCAATGTGAATAAAAGGCCTAACTTGTCCAGTAGACCATGCACAGATGCTTAAAGATCCAATAGATAAGGAGTTGGAATTCCTGTTAAGATTTTTTCCATGGCAGCTGCCATTACACAGTCTGCAGTCGCTGCAATAAGCATCTGTCAATCCCTTAAGGACCAATTTAAACAGGCCCTTAGAGAGCTTCCTGCACAACAAGCTCGGGATTTGGCTGAACTACCAAAAGCAATATGCTTTGCCATAGATGCTATTAAAGATTCTATTCACCAGGCGACCCGCCTTACGCTTATGCTTGTGCATATGCGTAGAATCCCGTGGTTAAAAAATGTGGTCAGCTGAAGCACCATGTAAAGACCTCCTAACTGGGCTCCCTTTTCATGGGGAGCGACTATTTGGAGAAAACTTGGACAAATATATCCAAACAATTTCTAGTGGGAAAAGTACTCTTTTGCCAGTCAAAAGAATGTATAAATGCCCTTCATTTAAATGGGCTCTTTCCCCTATGTCAGGGGCTTCCGCCTCTAGGCAGGGGCGACGGCCTCCGCCGTCACACTCTAGAGGAAGATCTCAGAGTCAGACCCAGGCTCAAAAGAAGTCCTGGGATCGGAAATCTGCAAGTCAGAATCCTAAAGCCTCATTATGAAGAGGCAACCCCCCTCACCAAGGTGGAGGATAGACTTCTGCAGTTTTCAGACGTCTGAAAAGAAGAAGTTCAGGACAGATGGATCCTCTCCACGGTACCCACAAAAGAGCAAGGTTTGGAGTTTTATTCAAAAATTTTTTATGGTACCGAAACCAAATGGAGATGTCAGACCCATCCTAGGTCTAAGAAATTGAAATCAGTTCCTGAAGATCCGCTCCTTTTGCATGGCGACGATCAGGTCAGTTTCTATCCTTCTAGGAGGAGAACCTCTGGCATCAATCGACAGCAGGGATGCATATCTGCACGTCTTTATATTTCCCGTTCATCAAAAGTTTCTGCGGTTCGAGTTAGAACAGCAGCATTTCCAGTTTGTAGCCCTGCCCTTCAGCCTAGCCACAGCACCCCGGGTGTTTACCAAAGTGCTGGCCCCACCTCTAGCCAGGTTAAGGGCACAGGGCATAATAGGGCGTACACGCGGTCAGACTTTGTTCGGACATTCCGACAACAAAATCCTAGGATTTTTTACGACGGATGTTGGCTCAAACTTGTCTTGCATACACACGGTCACACAAAGTTGTCGGAAAATCCGATCGTTCTGAACGCGGTGACGTAAAACACGTACGTCGGGACTATAAACGGTGCAGTGGCCAATAGCTTTCATCTCTTTATTTATTCTGAGCATGCATGGCACTTTGTCCATCGGATTTGTGTACACACGATCGGAATTTCCGACAACGGATTTTGTTGTCGGAAAATTTTATCTCCTGCTCTCCAACTTTGTGTGTCGGAAAATCCGATGGAAAATGTCCGATGGAGCCCACACACGGTTGGAATTTCTAACAACACGCTCCGATCGGACATTTTCCATCGGAAAATCCGACCGTGTGTACGGGCCATAACAGTTGTAGTGTACCTAGACGATCTATTACTAATAGATCAGTCAGTGTCTCATTTGGAGCAAAGCAATCAACTATCTGAAGAGTTGGGTTGGATGCTAAACCTAGAGAAATCTTCCTTAATACCACTAAAAAAGTTGGAGTACTTGGGTCTGATCATAGACACAGCCCAGGAAAAGGTGTTCTTGCCTCAGGCAAAGATCAACTCCATAAGAGAGTTGGTGCGAATGGTCAGGTCAAATGACGATCCCTCCATTCGCCTTTGCATGAGGTTGCTAGGAACATCGATGGCTTCATTCGAAGCAGTTCCCTATACCCATTTTCATTAAGACTGTTGCAAAACAGTATCATGTCTGCTTGGAATAAAACAATTCAAGCTTTAGACTTGCCAATGCAGCTGTCCCCAAGAGTGTCCCCAAGCCTCACTTGGTGGTTACTAACCCAGAATCTGCTGAAAGGAAAATCCTTCAGACCAGTCATCTGGCAAATGGTAATGACGGATGCCAGCCTTTCGGGCTGGGGAGCAGTACTAGAAAAGACAACTGTCCAGGGACAGTGGTCGAGAGCCCAAAAATAACCTTGTCCATCAATATCCTAGAGATTCGGGCAGTACGTCTAGCTCTCAAGACCTGGACTTTCAGGTTACGGGATTGTCCTGTCAGGATTCAATCTGACAATGCCACAGCTGTGGCCTATACAAATCACCAAGGAGGCACCAAAAGTCTCTCAGCGCAGAGGTGAACCATATTCTAACTTTGGCAGAAAGGAATGTTCCATGCCTATCGGCAGCCTTCATTCCGGGAGTATAGAATCGGCAGGCGGACTACTTGAGTGGCCAGTAGTTATTCCCAGCGGAATGGTCTCCTCACCCTGACATATTTCGGGCTGTTTGCCAGAGATGGGGGATTCTGAACGTAGATTTTCTAGCGTCCAAGTTCAACATGAAGTTAGTCAACTTTGTGGCGAGAAAAAGGGATCCATTCGCATGCGGAACAGATGCGTTGGTGACCCCATGGGATCAGTTCTCACTGATCTATGCATTCCCCCCTATTCAGTTGCTGCCTCGACTTCTTTGCAGGATCAAGCTGGAAAGAAAGCCGGTAATTCTGGTGGCACCAGCATGGCCCAGAAGGTCATCGTATGCAGAAATCGTAAAGATGGCAGTGGAGGGCCCATGGTCCCTCACACTACGGCCAGATCTGCTCTCACAGGGACCGATATTCCATCCTACCTTACAGTCTCTAAATTTAATGGCTTGGCTATTGAAACCCACATTCTGAAGAAATGCGGGCTTTCTGGATCAGTTATCGCTACCCTGATTAATGCAAGGAAGCCAGCTTCCAGAACTATATATTATAGAGTCTGGAGGGCTTATGTTTCCTGGTGTGAATCCAAGGATTGGCACCCGCGGAGATATATCATAGGCAGAATTCTTGCTTTTCTACAATTAGGGGTAGAAATGAAATTGGCCTTGAGTACTATTAAAGGCTAAGTCTCAGCTTTATTGGTCTTATTTCAAAGACCACTTGCTACTTATTCTTAGTCCGGGGTTTTATACAAGGGGTGGCGTGGCTTATTGCGCCCGTCAAACCTCCCTTGAACCCTTGGGACTTGAACTTAGTTTTGTCTGTGTTACAAAAAAACAGCCATTTGAACCAATACAACATATTCCCCTAGTCCTTCTGACAAGGAAGTTGGTATTTTTGATTGCTATATCCTCAGCAAGGAGGGTTTCGAAATTGGCTGCTCTTTCTTGTAATGAGCCATATTTGATTTGTCATGAGGACAGATTGGTGTTAAGCCCTCGTCCAGACTTTTTTTATCAAAAGTGGTTTCAGGTTTCATCTGAACCAAGATATTGTCCTGCCATCGTTTTTTCCAAAACCATGTTCCAGGGAAGAAGAGTCTTAAATGTGGTGAGAGCAGTGAAAATCTATTTTAAGGCAACTACTCAGATTCGTAAGACTGATGTCTTATTTATTCTGCCAGAGGGTCCTAAGAAAGGACAAGCAGTGTCAAAATCCACTGTCGCTAAGTGGATTCGGCAAGTGATAATTCAAACTTATGATTCAAGGGGTAAAATCTCCCCGTTTCAAGTTAAGGCGCACTCTACCAGGTCGGTTATTGCTTCTTGGGCAGTGCTTTACCAGGCCTCCATGGCTCAGATCTGTAAGGCCGCAACTTGGTCTTCAGTGCATACATTCACAAAATTTTATCAGGTGGATGTAAGGAGGTATGAAGATATCGCCTTCGGGCGCAGTGTTCTTCAAGCAGCAGTATAAATCCACAAGTCTGTGGGTACCCTGCGGGTTGTCTCTCCCTCCCCTCAAGTAGCATTGCTATGGGACGTCCCATTAAGTAATTACTTAAGGCTCTGTGTCCCATGATGTACGATAAAGAAAATAGGATTTTTATTACAGCTTACCTGTAAAATCCTTTTCTTTGAGTACATTATAGGACACAGAGGTCCCAGCCCTCTTTTGGGATTAAGTATATTGCTTTGCTAAAAAAACTGATGTGCTCCTGGAAGGAGGAGGGGTTATATAGGGAGTGAACTTCCTTTATTGGGTATAACCAGTGTCATCACCTGAAGGTGGCCTATAACCCATTAAGTAATTACTTAAGGCTCTGTGTCCCATGATGTACTCCAAGAAAAGGATTTTACAGGTAAGCTGTAATTAAAATCCTATTTTTTTGGTCCACACCAGAATCGGATCGCATTGGTTGTGTTCACATCCATGCAATCTGATTCATGTCCGAACCGTGAGTTGGCAGTGCGATATGGGAGCTGAAATGGGGGTGTCATTACTTTGTATTGACACTCCCAGCAGTTCGCATATGGCAGCGTGAACTGCCGTGCGATGTGGGAACCCGCAGTGGATTCACAGTGTTCCCGCATCGCACCTATGTGAACCTGCACTTAAGAGTGCTTGCAGTGACGTTGTTACTGAGGAAACATATTGTTGCATCCTATCATTCCTCTTTATGGGACTTTATCACGGCAACCAAAGATGTTCAAATACTTAATTGTATAGAAGTATAAATTGTATTCAAAATATTGTTTAAAAAAAGCCATCATAAGGCTTGATGATTCCTAAAAGGGATATATCAACATTCCAATGTACAGTTATTTGCAGGGTTGTACTGTCCTAAAACCATATATGACTACACATAACTCAAAGGTTCAGTTACAGCTTGTTTATAATAATATAAACAAGATTTAGTTATTAGACAGATATAAATAATATCTGTCTAATAACTGCCAATAATTTCTGTTTTCACAATTAATCATAACAATGATAAAACATATTAACAAGTTACCCATTGATCTACCATTATGGTCTACCATTTTGACGGCCTGGTAGGGTTTGTGTCCTCTCTGCACCTCTCATCCTAAAGACTTCCATGTCTGTGTTTATTATATGGTCAGCAACTTTTATAAGTCAGAAACAGAGTGCAATAATGACTTTTGATTCTGCTTAATGAAATGATAACCAACTGAGACTGACAGCATGGAAGAAAGACTAAAATCCTTTGAGTGCTCGCCCACGGTGATTAATGTGTTTGCACAGTCTCGGCTCCTGCCCTCTATTCGCGAATAAGCAATGTACACTTTATATTTGTATGTATATTTTAGAGTTTATTTCATAGTGCTGCACTATTTAACAAGTATAATTAATATACGCTTATTGCGATTTTTATTACCAAAAATATGTAGAAGAATACATACCGACCTAAAGTGAGGAAAAAATTAGCCTTTTTAAAAAAAATTGGGGATATTTATCATATAAAAAAAGTACAAAATATTGTGTTTTTTCAAAATTGTCAATTTTTTTGTTTATAGCGCAAAAAAAAAAAACTGCAGAGATGATCAAATGCCACCAAAAGAAAGCTCTATTAGTGGGAAAAAAAGGACGTCAATTTTGTTTGGGTACAGCGTCACACGACCACGCAATTGTCAGTTAAAGTGACGCAGTGCCGAATCCCAAAAAATTGCCTGGTCATTAAGCAGCCAAATCTTCCGAGGCTGAAGTGGTTAAACTCCAAAAAAATCTATTGACAGAAAAAAAAAAGGAAATCCCTACAAATTAGAGAATCTCTTTGGGACCACCAGGTCACCAGAACTAGTGTCCCCCGTTGGAAGATTATCCTTCTATTACTGTTCTGGGGACAAATTTGGGATTTTCTTTTACTTTCACTTTCAGTGATAATAGTAAACAGGACATATAGAGAGGATAAATCTCCCTAACGGGGACACGGACAACAATAAGACATGTTGTGGGTGTTCTAATTTATCTCCCCTCTATCCAAAACAAAAAAACGTTTTCCCTTTAGTTCTACTTTAATCCAATTATTTTACCTTGTTGAGCTATAATCACTAATAAAATGTCTGCTACCAGAATAAGAGCAGGTCAACACGGGAGCCTTGGCAAAGTCCAGATGCTGGGGTGGATTTTGCTTGGTGCTAATAAATAGCTTACTAAGCTTCTTCCTTCTCTTAGCTTAAAAAGCTGTAACAGTAAACATACTATAGTTCAGCTTAGTGTGTTCAGGAGGTAAGGATTGTTACATCCTTTCTTCAGCTAAACTTTGTTTGCTAATTTTACTTTGAATGTGCACAAAGCCTGCTAAGTTGATACCACTTGATATGCTTCTTCTTTCCCTATATTTTCATTTTCAAGTTATATTTTTTTACATGTAGGCGAGTACACACTGGCTGCAGAATTATATAGAGACGTATTGAGGTCATCAGAAGAACACAAAGAAAAAATGAAAACTGACTCCTTACAAGTAAGTATAGCTGTAAAAACAAATCTAGTGAGGTAAAACCATATATTTTCAGTGTTTTGTTGTACTGCATGAAAAGCATGTTGCTCTATGTGCTCTGTACTGCTCTTCATTGGATATATTTATTCTTTTATCTATGACCTGAGAGGTATCAGCTTTTTCCTAACCCATGTAAATATGTGGTAAAGGTTTTCTGAAATATTTTAGCCATTGTTAAAAGGTGCAGTGCAAGGCAATACAATGTCTGGCTAAGAATGATTGATAGTGAGATATTTGCCTGTCCCCAAACCTGTCAGAAAACTACCTGTGATCATTTCCCCAAGTCAGAAAACTAACAGATGTGGGTCACAAAAATTACACTTCTTTTGTTTCTCTATAGTAGGGGTGCCCAACCTTTGAGGAGCCAGGGCCACTTTAGCGATTTGGTATTCGGACACGGGTCATAATGAGCAGAATGGGCAGATGACAGGTCCGTGTCCACTCTGCATATGCAGAGCGGACACGGACATAGCCCGCTCTACTCTATGGGCCCTCTAAACTAATTCGCCCAGACAGAAGGGGACTGATCCCCTTCTGTTTTTTTAAGTGGATCGGATTAGAGATAAGCAGGTGTAACCAGAAACAAGTCTGTTTACATCTGCTGCTCTATAGAGGTGAGTGGAGGGTCCGATTGGGTCCACCTGAAACACAGACATGCAGACCTGATTGGACCGATTATGTGAAAGGGGTTTAAGGCTGTTTTCACACTGATGCACTGCACCTCAACTGACCTCAATCTTCACTTCTCATCAGGATTCCTGCAGGTATCGCTGGTTGCTGCTGTTCCCCAGGCGGGTATGGCTGGTGGCTGCTGCAGGCTGTCCTCCAGGGCTGGTACTGCTGCTGGGTACTGCTGGCTGATACTACTGGCTGATACTACTGGTGGGTACCACTGGCTGGTACTGCTGGCTGGTACTGCTGGCGGGTACTGCTGGTGGATACTGCTGGTGGGTATTGTTGGCTGGTTCCCGACCCACCATCCCCGAGCATCAGTGTGACAGGAGCCAGTGCGGCTGCAGTAGAGAGCAGAACCGATGCATACTGTATCACTCTGCTTCTGCTCTGCTTCCTCTAGCGCTGTCTCTGTTCTTCACACTGGGGATCGGGGATGGCGGGTCGGGAACCCACGATCTGAGCTTGCCGGCCCGACATCACAGAGCAGGAGGTGGCAGCCCACATCAGAGGGTGCCGCAGGCCACATGCTCCATAGTAAAGGGAAGATCACTGTGTGTGATGTTTGTGTTAGTGGGCTGTTCTTGTTATTGGTGCTAGGGAAATCCTAAAGGGTTTGATCTGCAGAGATTGATCTGCAGATCACCATTAATGCCTAAATCAGGCATGAGCACCCCTCACGCACACCTGTAAGCTTAAAAAACATTTTTTGTTCATATATCACGGGACACAGAGCCTTTGATATTTACTTAGTGGGTTAGATAGTCACCGTCAGGTGATTGGACACTGACAACCCTAATTACAAGACAAGTTCCTCCCCTATATAACCCCTCCCATATGGAGAGTACCTCAGTTTTTTCGCCAGTGTCTAAGGTAATTGGTCACGTTAAAGATGTGCTAAGAAGAAAGCTCTGTTTGATGGTCTCTGTGGGGGCCTAGGAGCTATACAACCGGATCCATGCCTCAGGCCAATACGTCTAGGATGGATGGTACCCAGGCCTCGTGAAAGAAGAAACAAGGTTTTGCCTGTAATGTCTCTCTTTGAGGACTGGGCTCTGGGATCCAGCGCTTTGGTGTACAAAATTTAAGTTGCGCGATAAAATTTTTCTGGCAGAGTCTTCTACGGGTCCAGGGAAGAGGATCCTGTAAGGAGGAACCCAGAACCCTGAAGGTTGGCACAACATTACCCGCCATGATGGGTGAAGGTTGAATCTGTCTGTCATCAGCAGTTTCCTGCGGCGGGGATAAGGTAAGGGAAGACAATCCTAAGTATACACCTTATGGATTATTTTATTTTTTTGAGTAGTTTGCATGTCTTACCTGGTTTCCGCCACTTGAGGGAGTAAGAGACATGCCTGGTATATACTTACATGCCATCCAGGATACACGCTCAGTGAAGCTGGTCTGAGAAGCCGCTCACCTCCTCTGCTGCAGGCTCTGCCACATAAACTGAAAGGGGGGATCCCACGCAATCCGGGAGTCCGCGTAGTCCTCAGGTAGTCTCCTTTCTCTCCCCTCGCCCCCGGCTGCCGCCATGACGGTTCTACGCTTTTACAACGCTTTCGGCGGGGAAGGGGGGGCATGGTTGCGGCGCCGTGCACATGCAGCGTGCATGGCGCACCAGTGCGCAGGCGCCAGGCTGCAATGTTTAAAGCCCAGAATGCTGGAGCCACTTTAAGCGGTGGGACACAAAGCTGTGGGCAGTAAGCATCTCAGTGGATTCGGATCCAGGCATACCTAAGACACCTACTCAGTATCAGGTTGTGCATACTGAGCTAATGTTAATATTGTAAGATTAAGGCACAACAGTGATTGCATTTGTACTAGTAGTTCTGCTTTTGCAGCTTAGGACTATGTCTCCCAGTAAGAGGGCTTCAGGGGCAGGTAAAAGAGGCACTAAGAAATCACTGCCCAGATCTATGGGTTCTGGACATGCCTGCAGTATACCATCCCCCCTGAAAGACTGGAGGCAGCCTCACAGGATGAGTCTGTGCCCCTGTCAGGCTTTGCAGCCTCTCCCAATGTTGCAGCTCCTGTGTATGTCACTGAAGACACTATGAAAGCTGCATTGGATGGTTTAGAAGGAAGGATTGCTACTTTTATCACAGCTTCCTTAAAGAGTAGCAGAAAAAAGGGTAGATCCCCTTCCTCTGCTCTGGGTTCCCTATTCCCGGATGAGCATTCTGATAATGAGGAAGTATCTCTATCTGGGGATGGGGATCAGGAGTAGTCGGAGGATTCAGGGGAAGAGGAGAAGCTCTCTTCTTCCTCTCAGGCCCTCAAAGTGCAGGTGCAATATTATACTGAGTTGGTGCGTACCACATACAAATTGCCCTCTGCTGAGGCTACCATATCCTCTGTTTCCTCCTTGGGATCTCGGAAATCCCCACAGGGTGCGTATACCTTCCCAATTCATCCCTTGCTGGAGAAATTGTTGTATGAGGACTGGGTTCACCCAGATAAACTATTTTCTTCTCCTAAGAGGTTTTCCATGCTTTATCCGGTAGAGAAAAAGTTCACTGAGAAATGGGGGGTTCCAGCAATTGATGCAGCTGTTTCCTGTGTGAATAAAAGCCTGACCTGTCCTGTGGACAATGCTCAGGGGTTCAAAGATCCAACTGATAAGAAGCTGGAAACTTTATTTAAAGCCTTTCTGTGGCTGGCACTGTGGTCCAACCTGCAGTCGCAGCAATTGGCACGTGCCAGTTCCTCAGGGAACAAATGAAGCAGGTGCTTAACCCCCTTTCCACTGAGGAGGTCGTGGTTTATGCAGACCTTCCTAAGGCCTTGTGTTTTGCGGTTGATGCCATTATGGATTCTGTTCAGCAAGTGTCCCGCCTTACTTTCCTGCTGGTACACATGCGCAGGTCCCTTTTGGCTTAAGTATATCCCGAAGATTACCGGGGGCAAGACCACATTGTTACTGGTTAAGAAGAAGAATAAATGTCCCTCATTTAGACGTTCTCTTTTCCCAGCCCCTGGAGCCACAACCTCCATGCAGTGGCGACGGCCTCCCCAGTCCAATACTAGGGGAAAGGTCCAAGGCCAAGCCCAAGGGCAAAAGAAGTGTTGGGGTCCAAGATCTGTTAAGCAGAACCCCAAAGTCTCCCTATGAAGAGGCACCCCCGCTCGGCCCAGTGGGGGGAAGGCTGCTGCAGTTTGTAGGCACCTGGCGGAAAGAGATTCAGGACAAATGGGTAACCTCCATGGTGTCTCTGGGCTACAAGCTGAAGTTCCGGGAGCTTCCGCCATCTCATTTCCTAAGGTCAAGAGTCTCCAAAAGATTCAGAAAAGAGGAGGCCCTCTGTTATGCCAAGGAGTAATTATAGAAGTAACCTTAGAAGAGCAAGGCTCAGGGTTCTACTCAAACCTCTTTATGGTTCCAAAACTGAACGAGGATGTCAGATCTATTCTAGATCTAAAAGACCTGAATCAGTTTCTAAACGTTTGCTCTTTCTGCATCGAGTCAATCTGCTCAGTGGTTTCCACCCTTTAGGGAGGAGAATTCCTGGCATCAATAGACATCAAAGATGCATATTTACATGTGCCAATATTTCCCGCTCACCAAAGGTTTCTAAGGTTTGTGGTGGATCAGCGCCACTTCTAATTCTTGGCTCTACCTTTCGGTCTTGCTACCGCACCTCGAGTGTTCACAAAAATTCTAGCCCCGCCTCTGGCAAAACTAAGGGTTCGGGGCATAGCAGTGACAGCCTATCTGGACGATTTGCTACTCGTAGAACAGTCCTTAGCACGATTAGACCGCAATGTGCTCAGTGCAGTAGAGTACTTAGGGTACCAAGGCTGGGTCCTCAGTCTAGAAAAATCCTCCTTACAGCCCCTAAAAAGGCTGGAGAATTTGGGCATGGTCATAAACACAATCCAAAACCGAGTATTTTTACCCAGGTCAAAAGCCAAAGCCATAAAGGATTTGGTCCCGGTTAGTCGTAGCAAGGAAAAATCCTTACATTCGACTATGTATAAGACTATTAGGGAAAATGGTGGCCTCATTCGGGGCCGTTCCTTACGCTCAGTTTCACTCAAGGCCTTTACAGAGCAACATTCTCTCTGCCTGGAACAAAAAAGTTCAAGCCTTGGATTTTCCAATGTGCCTATCACCATGGGTACGCCAGAGCCTCAATTGGTGGTTGCTGACCGAGAATCTACTGAAAGGAAAATCCTTTGTCCCATGTACTTGGAAAGTCATAACCATGGATGCCAGTCTAATAGGCTGGGGAGCGGTTCTGGAAGAAGCTTCCACCCAGGAAAGATCAATCACCAAGGGGGCACCAGGAGTCTGGATGCTCAAAAAGAGGTGAACCACAGAATCACAATTTTTCTTGAGCAGAAAGGCATGTTCTTTGCCTGTCTGCGGTATTTATTCCAGGGGTAGAAAATTGCCAGGTGGATTTCCTAAGCCGACAGCAGCTGTGTCCAGGAGAATGGTCTCTACACCCCAACATATTTCAGGTCATATGTCAGGAATGGGGTACCCCGGATGTAGACCTGTTGGCTTTAAGGTTCAACAAAAAACTTATGTCAAGAACAAAGGATCCTCTAGCACAAGGGTCAGATGCCTTAACGATTCCATGGGATCAGTACTCTCTGACCTATGCGTTCCCCCCAGTTCCGCTTCTCCCGCGATTCCTTTGGAGGGTCAAAAGGGAAGGAAAGCCGGTAATTCTTGTGGCCCTGGCTTGGCCCAGATGATCTTGGTATGCGGAGATCATAAAGATGGCAGAAGGAAGACCTTGGGTTCTTCCTCTGCGCCCAGATCTACTCTCACAGGGTCCAATATTCCATCCTGCCTTACGAAGTCTGAATTTGACGGTTTGGCTTTTGAGACCCACATTCTGAAGGGCCATGGGCTCTCGGGGCCAGTCCTATCCACTCTGGTTAATGCTAGGAAGCCGGCCTCCAGGCTCATCTACTACAGA
This sequence comes from Lithobates clamitans, assembly GCA_037952925.1. NCBI lineage: Eukaryota > Metazoa > Chordata > Amphibia > Anura > Ranidae > Lithobates > Lithobates clamitans. Next base: position 1,518,444 of record JBBGZY010000931.1, on the reverse strand, counting down.
ATCTGGAAGGCATATGTTTCCTGGTGTGAATCCAGGGGGTGACATCCTAGAAAGTATGCCATTAGCAGGATTATTGCCTTTCTTCAATTAAGTGTAGAAATGAAGATGGCCTTGAGCACTATCCAAGGGCCAGATCTCAGGCCTTGTCCGTATTCTTTCAAAGGCTGCTTGCCTCTCATTCCCTGATCCGGGCCTTTGTTCAGGGGGGCACTGCGCTGGAATCCACCAGTTAAGCCTCCCGTGTGCCCATGGGATTTAAATTTTGGTTTTGTCTGTTTTACAGAAACAACCTTTTGAACCATTGCACCATGCTTCTTTAGTTATTTGGACCTAGCTGGTAGCCATATCCTCAGCTAGGAGGGTATCGGAATTAGCAACTCTTTCTTGTAAAGAGCCATATTTGATTTTTCACAAAGACAGGGTGGTGTTGCGTCCTCACCCGACTTTTCTGCCTAAAGTGGTTTCAGGATTCCATCTGAATCAAGATGTGGTCCTATCGTCCTTTTTTCCAGATCCGCAGATCTGGATCTAGAGAAGTTGTTACACTCTCTAGATGTTGTGAGAGCAGTCAAAATCTATCTGCAGGCAACACCTCAGATACAAAAGACTGATTGTCTATTTATTTTGCCAGAAGGCCCCAAAAAGGGCCAGGTAGCATAGAAATCCACTATCTCTAGATGGATTCGACAGGTTATTGTTCAGGCTTATGGTGTAAAGAAGAAAATTCCTCCTTTTCAGGTTAAAGCGCACTCGACTAGAGCAGTTAGTGCTTCATGGACAGTGCATCACCAGGCCTCCATGGCTCAGATCTGCAAGGCTGCAACTTGGTCTCCGGTCCATATATTTACTAGATTCTACCAGGTGCATGTAAGAGGGCATGAGGATGCCGCCTTCGGGCGCAGTGTGCTGCAGGCAGAGGTATAAGTCCTCTTGTCCGTTTGCAGTCTGTTTTCTGATCTGTGTCTCCCTCCCCTCAAATTTGAGCATTGCTCTGGGACATCCCACTAAGTAATTATCAAAGGCTCTGTATCCCATGATGTATGAACAAGAAAATAGGATTTTTTTAAACCGCTTACCTGTAAAATCCTTTTCTTGGGAGTACATCACGGGACACAGAGCTCCCACCCCTCTTTGGGATTATACATTAGGATACTTATTGCTTTGCTACAAAACTGAGGTGCTCTCCATATGGGAAGAGTTATATAGGGGAGAAACTTGTCTTGTAATTAGGGTTGCCAGTGTCCAATCACCTGATGGTGACTATTTAACCCATTAAGTGATTATCAAAGGCTCTGTGTCCCGTAATATACTCCCAAGAAAAGGATTTTACAGGTAAGCTGTTTTTAAAAAATCCTATTTTTTTCTCCTACAGGTGATTGCAGCCTCAAAAACATGGGCAAAAAGCTGCATTTTTGCATGGGCATTTATGCTTGTTCACATGCGTTAATGTGCACTCCCGCACCTGTCATTAATGCATTCTATTGGCCAGAATGCTGGCTATTAGAATGCATTAACGCAGGAATGCACCAATCGGTAATGTGCATTAATATGCGCTGTTAAGGATTATTTGAGCGTTTTTATCAAAAGCTCTGCTCCAAAATGCAAAGCGATGTTTTTTTTGTTCTTCCTGTAAACTCCCCTGGCACTGAACTCCTGAAAACAGTATGGATGAACACATACTAACATGGAGGGTAGTGCAGCAGGCAGAGAAAAAAAATGCTCAAACAACCTGGAGAAGCAACTTTTTTGAGCTCCAGTGTGCATGAGGCCTTACGCTGGGAGTGTTTTGGTCAATTAGATTCAAAGTTATGTTCCATGTTAACACTATATGTGGCAGTGTTTGTACACAGTTTAATGCAAAAATATATCACACTTTTTGTCAAATTTCATACACTGAATTATTCAGAAGGGATGATTAAAAAGCAAGTGGATCTTATTTTGCTTCTTGATGCAAATAATTCCTGTTGGTGATTTACTTTTAGAGGCTGCATTCTACACACAACCTGATGGAACTGCTGACAGCAAAGCACCCTGGGATCCCACCAACACTTAGAGATGACAAACTGGAAGATGAGGTTAAAATTAATTTTGTACCGTAATTTAAAAAAAACTGAAATTGTCTGGTTGAATTCTGTAAAAATTTTCACAGGCCTTTCCAAATCTTTCAACACAGACTTTTGCTTTTCTGACTTTCTAAAACTGTAATTATTTAGGTATCATTTCATATACTGTTAACATGATTGTAACCATTTATCATATAATTAAAGAAAATTGTCAATAAAACCAATCATTTTGATATAAGAGAGAGTTTTCACTACAGTACATAACTCTATTGTGGCGACCCACTCCAGTGCATATCTGTCTATTAAAAGATACCATGTTACTGCAGTCATAATAATATGCAGTCATAATATACTCTACATTAATTTCTTTATTAATTATTCCTACAAAACCTAGCCTGTATACTCTGTGAATTTATAAAAATTGTACTCTAAGCATCATAATGCTGTTTCTCTTACAAGTAACTTAGTACTTCTGGTCAGAGTCCTGATTTCATTTCACAGATTTACTTCCCTTTTCTTATACATGGCTCTGTCCATCATCCATGTCTAGGCTGCACTGGAAGTCAAAATTATACTAGGGAAGACCAAACAGTTCCCTAATATATTTGTCACATGGCACCATAGGTCAATTGTCTGATCAGATCCTTTTGTGTAAATTACATAAGCATAAATAATATAATATTTACCGTTTCTATTGTAGATAAAACAGCTTAAAGAACACTACATGACCAAATCTAATGCTGAAGTGTCTGAAGCTCACCAAGCTTTGCAACCATGCTTGCAAAATTTAAGAGAACTACAACGAAAGGTAAATGTTTTATAAGTTCTTGGCATTGTATATGTTCTTTCTTTTTAAACATTTAGAATTTTGGACAGGCTGGCTGGGACAGCCAAGACTTTACCTTTATAGTCATCATGCAATAATAATACTCATTAGAATAGTCATAATTTTAGATAAATCATTTCAGCACTTCAGATTTTTTTAAATGGAAAATGTAAGTGAACCTCTGGAACAATACACTTTTATAAAGTGTTAAGATGGCCATACATGGATCGAAATTCAGCTAGTTCAGCAGGGACCCAACAAATATTGATCCATGTATGGGCAATGTGATTGTACAGAAGTCGACCTACAGATTGACGTCTTTACAACCGCCCTGTTGGGTTTTCCTTGCATGATCAGCACCACAGGCTATAGCTAGCAGCACTGATAAGTGTATTCTAATGGCGGGGAACCTTCCCCACTGTCAGAATACAATATCGCAGCAGGAGGATTCCCCCATCCACTTGGGTGTGTGGATGGTGGAATGGGGTCAGTTTTTTTCCTTCAACCCACTGGTGGAAGGACAAAACTGACTCATGTATGGACTGCCTAACTCCACATTCACCACTCCACAAAAAATTCTGAGAGGGACTGGTTTGTTATAACCAGCTGCTCTGTTTTCTATTGAGAAAAGCTGCAGGGTCTTCTTCCCTTTAGAAGTGTTATTATTGTAGTACAAAAAGTTCAAAAAATGTCTCTCAGCAAATACTATGTGCTCAAAACAATAGTAACATAAATATCAAGAAAAAATACTGCGTTAACAATCTAAGTGAAAATAATAAATGTGAATAGCTGCGACTAAAATGTTATACAACACAAACCAGGATAATATGAGAAAAAGTTGCGCTAGTAAACTGTGATGCAAAATGAACACCACAAATAAATGTAAAATGAATATTAACAAAGTGATATTGAATATGCCAGTATACCCAACATGTGAGCACATAAATAATAATAATAATACACAATAAAGTGAAGTGAAATACACAGCTAAAGTCCAAAAAAAAGTCCGTAAATGAAAAAAACAAATATAAAAAACTTTTTCTTCCCAAAGTGACAGGTGAAAAAATTCCTCTGTTGGTGTGAATGATGTGCATGGATGAAACCTCCACCTTCAGAAAAAATACTGCCGCTTACCAGATGGTGTTGGTCCCTTATTACAGGGGACCACACTGGGCAGACAGCTGTAACCCCAGCCCGGGATCTCACAGGCAGGCACTAGATGGCATCGTGTCCCACAAAGTCCCCTCTGTAGATCTCAGCAGGATGGTAGGATTTCCATAAAAGACACAAGATACTCCACATAGCATAAAACCCTTTTACATTTATTGAGTTTAAAAGGCCAAATGAACACTTACAGGTGAGCAGATATAAGTCAGCAAAAAGAAAAAGCCGTCCGGCTCCAGAACAGCCCATGTCTTCCGGGACTAGACGTCGTTTCGTCACTACAGGATGTGGTCACGGGATACGGGCGGCGTCCTGACGCACCGCTTTTCCTTTACTGTTTAATGAATCTCTAACCCAGCACTGATTATCAGCAAATAAAATATGCAATGCATTTTTGAAGTCCCAAAAAATAGAAAGGTCTGCAAAGTTGAAGATTTTGTGCTCTTGATGTAGCCCAATGTCACATTGGGCTACATCAAGATCTTCAACTTTGCAGACCTTTCTATTTTTTTTAAAACTCAATAAATGTAAAAGGGTTTTATGCTATGTGGAGTATCTTGTGTCTTTTATGGTAATCCTACGATCCTGCTGAGATCTACAGAGGGGACTTTGTGGGACGCGATGCCATCTAGTGCCTGCCTGTGAGATCCCGGGCTGGGGTTACAGCCGTCTACCCAGTGTGGTCCCCTGTAATAAGGGACCAACACCATCTGGTAAGCGGCAGTATTTTTTCTGAAGGTGGAGGTTTCATCTATGCACATCATTCACACCAACAGAGGAATTTTTTCACCTGTCACTTTGGGAAGAAAAAGTTTTTTATATTTGTTTTTTTTCATTTACTGACTTTTTTTTGGACTTTAGCTGTGTATTTCACTTCACTTTATTGTGTATTATTATTATTATTTTATGTGCTCACATGTTGGGTATACTGGCATATTCAATATCACTTTGTTAATATTCATTTTACATTTATTTGTGGTGTTCATTTTGCATCACAGTTTACTAGCGCGACTTTTTCTAATAGTAACATAAACATTTGGAATATTTAAACTTATAATCACTTATCACTCTGTGTATAATACAATACAACCACACTCACAAACATCAATACTACTGTATATACAACGCCTTTATAAAACAACAAAAAGTAATTAAACAAAAATGTAGTAGTGTTTCCTTTTTTAATCCTTCGATGTAATCACCACTGTGAAATCACTACAAATAATTTTTGGTCCCCTCACCGGTGTTTGCCTAAATCACACACCAGAGTTTTTTGATCTTTAGTTCAGTAAGGTCAACACACATTTAATGTTAGTTGCAATAAGATTACCCTCGATAAATCTTCCCATCCCCCTCTTCATTTCTTTAGAAATGTCAAAAGGACAGAATTATTTCAAATAGTTTGTTATTGTTTAAAAAACATTTATTAAATTAATAAAATCATTCAACTCATGTTTTTAAGTGTTAGGTTGGCACCTACAACATCACTATTAAAGATTCTGCCTCTGCCATACACTGCTGATCCACAAATTCCTATTTTTATTGTGGCACTTGGGTCCCATCTTTTCCTCCCCTGTCCACTAGGTCCAAACTTCTTTTTAAGGTGTCCATGCAACAAGTGCAGCCATGCAACACACCATTTCTTCCATGGGGGTTTGTCAAGCTCTGCTGGTCTGGGCAAAGCATTTAGCCAAAAAAACCTGGAGCTCTGAAATTCTTGTTCAATATGTTTATTGAATTTACAATAAAAGAGGAATATAACATTATATTGACATGTACATAAGATTTGGAAATTAAGAAACATTGTCATACAATTGATGATACCATCTCATTTAGATAATACAAGAAAGAGCTTAAATATATGCAAAAGAAGTTGAAAAAGAATCAAGAACAAACGCGATCCTATTATTAGGGAGTATAAGACCCTAAGAAGTATAAAAATAAAAATGAAGAAAAAAAAATAAAATTCCCTCAGTTATCTGCACATCAGTTGAGTCATGCCTCCAGACCACCCGACCACCCCAAATGGGATCAAACTGTGGATGAATGGGGGCATGATTTTAAGATAATGAATTATCAATTTACAGAATAGAGGGAATGTTTGACGAATCTTAGAGTGATCATGATCAATAAACAATAACTCGTGTTGTCTTCATGTATAGAGTAAATATAGTCTATACACAAAAAAAAGTGATATTATAGGAAAAATGAACAATGTATGACTGAAGTATCAATACTGGTAAATGATCTCATATATGAGGATAATAGGATGGAAAGAAAAAAGGAAAGGAGAAACAAGGGAAAGATACTAATAATAGAACCAAAATTGATCAACACAAGCTTTAATCTACATATGAGAAACAAATGTAAAGTAGGTATCATTCACCTCTAAATTAATGTCAGTAAGTCAATATGTGGAGAAAGAAGAAAGTAAGAAAGAAAGAAAAAAAGTCTCTCGTTGTGGTGGTGCGGCCCAAGCTCTGAAATTTAATCACTAGACAGCACATGGGGCTCTTTCATGAAGCGCTGTGCTTCAGTGTAGACCAGTTGGGAGACTCCTGCCATCAACACTCTTGTTTGGGATATATATTGGCTCACATGAGGCAAGTGCTGTGGCTTAAATGCTTGCTCAGGTGACCTCCCTTGCAAGAAACTAATGAAGTGAATGCCCTTCAAGGGTTGAGCACTTCTTTGGCTATTCCCTTAATATGTTTATCTAAAAGATTAAGGGAGGAAAGAGTACTCTCTTACATTTGAAAAAGTGTCAGAAGCTGTCTTCCTTTGGGACCAGAAAGGGTTCCATTCATTTCTTCCAGTCCCTGGGAGCCAAGAAAAAATCTTTCTTTCGGAAAAAAGCCTGGACTTCCAAAGCTGCCATGCTGGGCACCAAATCATCTTTCCAGTGAAGGGGTGTCCCCACTACTAAAAGTTGGGAAATGTCTAGCCGCCTCCATAGCTACAAGCTAGAATGTTGCGACTTGTCTCCTCCATACTTCATGCCAATAAATGTGCCAACAGCACCCAACAGCAGAATTACATTTCCAAGGGGTCAGCGTTTCTGTTACAAAGCAAAAAATGTTTGTAGATATTATTATAACCTTTTTATGGTGCTCATGTCAAATGGCAATGTGTGGCCCATGCTGGACATAAAGTGTTTGAACTAGTTTCTACATGCACAAAGGTTCCATATGAAATTTCTGAGGAAGTTAGCAACGGCAGGCTAACGAAACGCAGCGTCAGCGTGACGTCAGCACATCTGTGACAAACGGACGGTCGTAGCTCGCAGCTCGAGCGGCTCCTATTAGTGGAGGAGAAGTGACCCCTGGAAACACTACCTGGAGTTTCAGGAATTTCCCTCTCCTCGGTTCCTCAGATCAAGTGTCCCCAGAGACCCAGAGAAGAAGCAGTCGCTCGTTCTAGCGTTAGAGCGACTTTTGTCGCAGGAGGTCATTGTGATGGTTCCCGCAAAGGACCAGGGATTGGGCTTCTATTCCAACCTTTTTACGGTCCAAAAACCAAATGGGGATGTCAGACCCATTCTGGATTTAAGGGATCTGAATCGGTTCCTAAGGATTCAGTCTTTCCGCATGGAATCAATTCGGACAGTAGTCTCCACCCTGCAGGGAGGAGAATTTCTGGCATCGATAGACATCAGAGATGCATATCTGCATGTGCCCATTTTTCCTGCTCATCAGAAGTTTCTGCGCTTCGAGATAGGAGGACGCCATTTCCAGTTTATGGCTCTACCTTTTGGGATAGCCACTGCACCTCGGGTGTTCACAAAGGTCTTGGCCCCTCCTTTGGCCAGATTAAGGGCTCAGGGTATAGCTGTCATAGCATACCTAGACGACCTGCTATTGATAGACCGGTCGGTAGCCTCCTTGAACGGGAACTTGAGAACCACAGTCAAGTATCTGGAACACCTAGGTTGGATCCTCAACCTAGAAAAATCTTTCCTAAAACCAGTAAGAAGACTGGAGTATTTAGGTCTGATCATAGATACAATCCAGGAGAAAGTATTTCTACCTCAGACAAAGATCACTGCTTTAAGAGAGCTGATTCTGACAGTCAGGACCAAGAAGGGTCCTTCTGTCCGCCTTTGTATGAGACTGCTGGGGAAGATGGTGTCTTCATTCGAAGCATTTCCCTATGCTCAGTTTCATTCAAGGATGCTGCAACACAGTATTCTGTCGGCCTGGAACAAGAAGGTACAGGCATTAGATTTTCTGATGCACCTGTCGCATGCGGTGCATCAGAGCCTCAATTGGTGGCTTATACCCGAAAACCTGCAGAAGGGGAAATCCTTTCTACCGGTTACCTGGACGGTGGTAACAACAGATGCCAGTCTGTCAGGTTGGGGAGCCGTTCTGGAACAGTCTGCGATTCAGGAGCTATGGTCCAAGACCGAGAGGACCTTACCCATCAGCATTCTGGAGATCCGGGCGGTATACCTGGCCCTAAAAGCCTGGACTATCAGGCTACAGGGTTGCCCGGTCAGGATCCAGTCCGACAATGCCACAGCAGTGGCTTGTGTCAATCATCAGGGAGGCACCCGGAGCCGAGCTGCTCAAAAGAAGGTGAACCAGATCTTAGTCTGGGCAGAGATGCATGTGCCATGCATATCGGCAGTTTTTATTCCAGGGATAGAGAACTGGCAGGCGGACTATCTAAGTCGCCAGCAGTTACTTCCAGGGGAATGGTCTCTGCATCCCGACGTCTTTTGGGCCATATGCCAAAGATGGGGGGTTCCAGGTGTAGATCTCTTTGCATCCCGATTCAACAAAAAGATAGACAGATTTGTGGCAAGAACAAGAGATCCTCTTGCATGCGGGATGGATGCGTTGGTGATTCCGTGGCATCGTTTCTCACTGATTTATGCATTCCCGCCTATTCTGCTACTGCCACGACTCCTTCGCAGGATCAGGCAGGAAAGGAAGTCAGTACTTCTGGTGGCCCCCGCTTGGCCCAGAAGGACATGGTATGCGGAAATAGTAAGGATGACGGTGGGTTCCCCGTGGATCCTACCGGTACGCCCAGACCTGTTATCTCAAGGTCCAGTGTTCCATCCTGCCTTACAAATGCTAAATTTGACGGTTTGGCTATTGAGACCCACGTTCTGAAGAGTCGTGGGCTTTCAGGTCCTGTCATATCTACCTTGATCAATGCAAGGAAGCCAGCTTCCAGAAGGATTAGAGATGAAACTGGCCTTGAGTACCATCAAGGGCCAGGTCTCGGCTTTATCAGTATTATTTCAACGGCCACTTGCTTCGCATTCTTTGGTCCGAAACTTTATGCAGGGGGTGATGCGTCTTAATCCTCCGGTTAAAGCGCCCCATAACCCCTGGGACTTGAACTTGGTCCTGGCTGTGTTACAGAGACAGCCTTTTGAACCAATAAGTCAAATTCCTTTGGTCTTGTTGACAAGGAAGTTAATTTTTCTGGTTGCCATCTCATCTGCTAGAAGAGTTTCAGAATTAGCAGCCCTTTCCTGTAAGGAGCCTTATTTGATTGTACACAAGGATAGAGTGGTACTGCGCCCTCATCCTAGTTTTTTACCAAAGGTAGTTTCTGATTTTCATTTAAACCAAGACATTGTTCTGCCTTCCTTTTTTCCAGATCCCTGTTCTCCAGAAGAGAGATCACTACATTCGTTGGATGTAGTAAGAGCAGTCAAGGCCTATCTTGAGGCAACTGCTCAGATTCGCAAAACGGATGTTTTGTTTGTGCTGCCAGACGGTCCCAATAGAGGACAGGCAGCGTCAAAAGCTACCATTTCTAAATGGATTCGTCAGTTGATTATTCAGGCTTACAGTTTGAAACAGAAGATTCCTCCGTTTCAGATCAGGGCACATTCCACAAGGGCTATTGGTGCTTCTTGGGCAGTGCATCACCAGGCCTCTATGGCTCAAATCTGTAAGGCCACAACCTGGTCTTCAGTCCATACATTCACCAGATTCTATCAGGTGGATGTGAGAAGGCATGAGGATATCGCCTTTGGGCGTAGTGTGCTGCAGGCAGCGGTACAGAGTCCTCAGGTCTGATTGCACCCTACTTGGTCGTGGTTCCCCCCCCCCCCTCAGATAGCATTGCTCTGGGATTTCCCATCAATAATTACTGTGGCTCTGTGTCCCGTGATGTTCGAGAAAGAAAATAGGATTTTTTAAGACAGCTTACCTGTAAAATCCTTTTCTTTCGATGGGCATCACGGGACACAGAGGTCCCGCCCCTCTTCTAATACACTATATTGCTTGGCTACAAAACTGAGGTATCCCTGCAAGGGGAGGGATTATATAGGGGGTTGAACTTTCTGATAGGGTGTGCCAGTGTCCAATCACCAGTGATACCCTATATAACCCATCAGTAATTACTGTGGCTCTGTGTCCCGTGATGTCCATCGAAATAAAAGGATTTTACAGGTAAGCTGTCTTAAAAAATCTTATTATTTTTGTTGTTTATTAACAATGGTGCTTTTTTCTACAATAAATACAATTTTATTCAACCATGGTTTTCCACACATGTGACCTTCTTGGTAAGATTCTTTTTCCATATGAAATCTGTCAGATCAGTAATTGATTCTCTCCATTAGGAGACTTTCTGGTCTTAGTGAACATCAAGGATGCTTACTTCCACATCCCCATTTTTCAGCCTTGTCAACACTATCTGTGCTTTGCGGTGGGAAATGGCATTTTGTTTGTGGACCTGTCCTTTGGGTTAGCTATGATACCAAGAGTCTTCATGAAAGTTCTATCCCCAGTGTTGGCTTATTTTTGACCATAGTGTATACCCATTGTGGGGTATTTGGAAGGCCTGCTCCTATGGGAATGGTCAAGACAAATGTGCTACAAATGGTGCAAATCCTAAAGGACTTTGACTGGGTTCTCACTCTACAAAAGTCAACAGTGTAATTGCACTGTCTGTACTATCTGGTTCTGGTCCTGGACACACCCCTGGCACAGGTCTTCCTTTCCCAGAAGAAAATGCAAACCCTTCGGTCTTGGACAGGAAAACCTTTTCTGCCCATGGTGTAGAAAGTGCCAATGAAAGACGCCAACCTGTTGGGATAGGATGGAAGGGGGCTGTACCTGGACACCGTGTCCGACCAGGGGACTTGTCATCATTAGAAACTTGGATACAAATCAACATCCTGGAACTGTGATTCGGGTGATTCAACTTGCCCTTCAAATCAGGGTTCAGTTCTGCAATGCCATGGCTGTGAACTAGATAAATTGGCAAGGCAAAACAAGAAGTCAGGCTCCAAGAAAATGGAGCTCATTCTGACTTGGGCAAAATTTCACATTCCTATCCTGTCTGTGGTGCGCACTCAAAGCCTGAAAAATTGGCAAGCAGACTTTCTAAGCTGACAACAGCTGGACCCTGAGGAGTGGTCCCTCTACCAGGGACTGTTTCACCAACTTGTCTTCAGTAGGGGACTTCAGATGTGGACATTCTGGCATCCAGACCCAACCACATGCTGGACAGGTTCATGTCCAGGGATCCTCTGGCCTTTGGGGTGAATGCCCTTGTGACACTGTGGAATCAGTACAACCTGATTTAAGCGTTTTCTCCTCTCAAACTCTTGCCTCACCTACTTTGAAGGATCGACAGGGAAGGCATACTGGTGATTTCCCTTTCGACCAGTTTGGCCCAGGAGGGCATGGTACTCAAGGATAGTCAGACTCTTAGCGGACAACCCTGTGCTCTTCTGTGACAATTCCCTGTGTTTAATCCTGTTTCATGGATACTGACTTTGAAGCCCAAGTCCCCAGGGATAGGGGTCTTTCAGACTCTGTGAGTCCTACCTTGTTAAAGGTTTGGAAGCCATCATCTCGCAAGGTTTAACATAGCACATAGAAAGCTTACTTTGCTTGCTGCAAAAGAGGAAGCTCCATCCTGGAATGTATTCCATGACACAGATTTTAGACTTCCTGCATTTGGGACTGGACCAGTCCTTAGCCTTAAGGACTATAAGAGGTCAGATTTCTGCCTTGGCAGTACTTTTTCAAAGACCGCTTGCTTCCCATTTCCTGGTCAGAGCCTTTGTACAAAGTGTGGAAAATGTTGTGCCATTAATATGCTTTCCACTGACTTCTTGGACCTTAGTATTTTGGGCCCATCAAAGGCTACCATTTGAGCCTATCTGGGATTTTCCTCTCTCTCTTTCTAGTGGTTATCACCTCCATCATGAGGGTGTCTGAACTGGAAATTTTATCCTGTAAGGAGCCATTCCTTGTTCTTCACAAAGGCAAGGTTGTACTGAGGCCTCAAAATTCCTTTTTATGCCACATACACACGACCGGACTTTCCGGCAGAAAAAGTCCAACGGAATTATTCCATCGGACATTCCAATTGTGTGTGGGCTTCATCGGACTTTTTCTTTTTTTAAATTCTGACGGACCTAGAAATAGAACATGTTTCAAATCTTTCCGACGGAATCAGTTCCTATCGGGAAAACTGCTCGTCTTTATGCTATTCCGACAGACCAAAAACGCAAGGGCAGCTATTGGCTACTATCTATTGAACTTCCCTTTTCTAGTCCCGTAGTCATATGTCATCGCATTCTAAACGATCGGACTTTGGTGTGATCGCGTGTTGGCAAGTCTGTTTCAGCGGAACTTCGTCGGAAAGACCGTCGGAGTCTATTCTGACGGAAAGTCCAGTTGTGTGTACGCGGCATGAAGGTGGTTCCATTTGAACCATGACATAGTGTTGGCTTTCCTTTTGGAGATTACCCATGATTGGATTCTCCTCTGAATGTTGTTAGGGTAGTGCAAGTGTGTCTTGCTGCCAAGACCTTCATTAGTCAATCTGATGCTCTCTTGGTGTTGCCTGAAGGCTCTCAGAAAGGACAGAAGCCTGTTGCTCCACATGTACGGCCTCGTACACACTGAGCACTTGCTCAGCGTGTATGGCCTCGTACACACTGAGCACTTGCTCAGCTCCCCTGAACTCCTTTTTCTTCTGGCAAGAGAAAAGCTACCTAGAAAACAGGCCTATAGGTGTGTTTTGCACATTTGAGTTGAGGGCCTATCCAGAAGTAAGAGGGCAGCGCAGGGTTGGGACTGCGGCTTGCAGTCCAACCACAAGTGACAGTTCTGCCGGCCAGAGACCTATCGTGGTCAGAGGCAGAAGGGAAGCTGTCGCCACTAAGGGACCAACCACCTTTACCGGGGACCACATTGAATAACTGAAGCAAGTACCGGAGTAACATTCTCACCGAACGGGCACGGTGGAGAATCGGGAAACTTCAGGCGTTGATCAAGTCACTGAAACCAACCAGTGGAGGTGACACTTGTAGAGCAGCCTTGTGTTTCAAGCCAGGGACCGAGCTGGTCAGCAGGGGTGAAGCTTGAAAGGTATCTGGAGTGCCAAGCTAGGGACCCAGCAGGGTGGGTGACGCTTGAGGGAGATACCGCCGCAAAAGCCTTGAGGAGCTCACGGGATTCGGAGTCAGTGAATCAGAGAGTCCAGTGAGAAACTAGGAGCTCAAAGGGCTGAAGAGCTACAAGTGGACATTGTAGGGAAGTTGAGAGAACTGTTGAACTTTGCGTTAGGAACTGTTAAATACTGTTGCCATAGGAGGCAGCAAACCTGCATTTGCAGAAGTGGCACCTTGCTGGGGCCTTTCCCTGTACTGCTGTCTTCCTATTGAAGCCCTGGAGTCTGCTAATTGAAATTGCAACCACTTAAGGGTGTCCTGGCCCTAACCCTCTTTCCCTCACAAAATATAAAAAGGACTGTTAAAAGAAATAAAACCTCTTTTGCATCCAAGAAGTGTCTGGCGCCCAATGACTTTCACCATCTTTGCACCCACTATGCCTCGCAACCCACTACATATTGAAGGATGTCAGTGGTCTGTGGCCTCAAAGGTTCTCATTAGACTGGTAGAGGTTAGAGATTGTGCTACATTTGCCAATTGTGTCCAATTACCTGGATGCAGTGACATGCTTTTATTTGTTAGGTCATAGAGGACTCAATAAACAGGGGAAAACGAGTTAAACGTTTTTAGTAGCAAACTTTTTTGATTTTCTTTGGTGTATAAATATACATTATCTATAGTACAATAAAGTGCAATTTGTTTTAAACATTTAAACATATTTAGAGCTTCACTATTTCATTGGGAAATAAAATATTAAAAAAAGAGCAACTTTATGATAAAGCTGATTTCATTTTTATAAAACTTTGTAGAGGTATCATATGGATTCTATTATAAATTTACTTCAGTAATAGGTTAGTATTCCTTCTTGAATATTTACTGTGAGCCTGCTTTGTCGGTGTGTACACAATAATGGTCTCTTTGTTGTATAACTCCCCAGATAACTGCTAACTCTTGAGGTTGTCATTTTTTTTATACACATATTATACTTGAATGGATTTCCTGCTTACCGCAGTAATTGTCTTGAATTCTTTCAGACAAATTTCTCCTCCCCCTGGTGGATTGATGTAATCCAGCGTGCCATCCATAATGCCATTGATGAAGATCTTGTTCAGCGTGTACAAAATGAAATAACAATCAGATATAAACATCAAGTTAACAAGCTGTCCATGGCTGAAAAGTATGGATAACACTTTGAATGTTTTGAACATTTGACATTTACTGTTTGTAACAGTTGTAAGGGGACCATAGAAACAAAAATCCGAAGAAAAAATGGTACACTGTTATTTTCTTGTTGCAAAAGTTTTACACAGTACTGTATAGGCATCCTGTATTTTTATTGCCACATTGAATGAGTGATAGTCAAGAAAATATGTATTTTCAGTGAAAATTCATTTTGATTGATTAGGGAAGCTTGGCTGAAGGTGATGTCCCCATTTTACCCTTCTGTGCCATTTCATTATTTATTATATTTCCATCACAAATGTCAATGTTCTCCTTTCCAGTGGCTAGTATGTTCTGCATTTTTCCTAAAAGCTACTGCTACTGGGGTTGTTAAATGTGCTGCAATACTAAGCTGAAATACCAGCATGTCTTTAAAAACATAAAAGCACATATCTGGACAACATGGCTGCTTCGATGTGCATATATATTTAAAAACTATAAGTAGAAGCAAGGTTTTAATAAAATGAAACTCTACCCCAATTTTGTTTGATTGGGGGGTGAAATTGCCTTTGCCTTTACCACTGTTCTTTACTCTGATGGAAGGATCTAATCCATGTCTATACTAGCTGTGATAGATAAAGCTTTGCTAGGTACAGTACTAAATTTTTCAGTATATCTAGAAAGCAGACCTTCACCTTAAGTAAATTTCATGTTGCCCTGCCTCCCCCCCCCCCTCTCTTACAATTGTGACAGCTATTTGGGTTGCAAAGCAGCACATCCTCATTTCTCGCCTAGGTGAGGACATTTGTGTGGCTCACCCTGCTGCATATGCCCAGATGTGCTGCAGGGTTTCGGATCCCCGAATATCTACACATGCACGAGTTCCCTTCCACATGCACAAAGATAGCAATTATGGAAAACCTATAACCCTTGGCATCTTTGTGCATGCGCAGGAAGTCTCCTGCCCAAGCGCAGATGTGTTGATGGCCTCTCAGGACCTGGGAAGGACCGGGGAAGAGTACCGTGTCTCACAAAAGTGAGTACACCCCTCAGATTTTGGTAAATATTTTATTATATCTTTTCATGTGACAACACTGAAGAAATGATACTTTGCTACAATGTAAAGTAGTGAGTGTACAGTTGTATAACAGTGTAAATTTGCTGTCCCCTCAAAATAACTCAACACACAGCCATTAATGTCTAAACCACTGGCAACAAAAGTGAGTACACCCCTAAGTGAAAATGTCCAAATTGGGCCCAATTAGCCATTTTCCCTCCCCGGTGACTTATTGTTACAAGGTCTCAGGTGTGAATGGGGAGCAGGTGTGTTAAATTTGGTGTTATCGCTCCTACTCTCTCATACTGGTCACTGGAAGTTAAACATGGCACCTCATGGCAAAGAAGTCTCTGAGGATCTGAAAAAAAGAAATGTTGCGCTACATAAAGATGGCATGGCTATAAGAAGATTGCCAAGACCCTGAAACCGAGCTGCAGCATGGTGGCCAAGATCATACAGCGGTTTAACAGGACAGGTTCTACTCAGAACAGGCCTCGCCATGGTCTTCCAAAGCAGTTAAGAGCACGTGCTCAGAGTCATATCCAGAGGTTGTCTTTGGGAAATAGATGTATGAGTGCTGCCAGCATTGCTGCAGAGGTTGAAGGGTTGGGGGATCAGCCTGTCAGTGCTCAGACCATACGCCGCACACTACATCAAATTGGTCTGCATGGCTGTCCTCCCAAAAGGAAGCCTCTTCTAAAGATGATGCATAAGAAAGCCTGGAAACAGTTTGGTGAAGACAAGCAGACTAAGGACATGGATTACTGAAACCATGTCCTGTGGTCTGATGAGACCAAGATAAACCTATTTGGTTCAGATGGTGTCAAACATGTGTGGCGGCAACCAGGTGAGGAGTACAAAGGCAAGTATGTCTTGACTACAGTCAAGCATGGTGGTGGAAGTGTCATGGTCTGTGGCTGCATGAGTGCTGCCAGCACTGGGGACCTACAGTTCATTGAGGTCAACCATGAATGCACTGTGATATACTGAAGCAGAGCCTGATCCTCTCCCTTCGGAGACAGTATTCCAACAATGATAACGACCCCAAACGCACCTCCAAGATGACTACTGCCTTGCTAATGAAGCTGAGGGTAAATGGGATGGACCGGCCAAGCATGTCTCCAGACCTAAACCCTATTGAGCATCTGTGGGTTATCCTCAAACGGAAGGTGGAGGAGCGCAAGTTCTCTAACATCTACCAGCTCCGTAATGTCATCATGGAGGAGTGGAAGAGGACTCCAGTGGCAACCTGTTAAGCTCTGGTGAACTCCATGCCCAAGAGGGTTAAGGCAGTGCTGGAAAATAATGGTGGCCACACAAAATATTGACTCTTTGGGCCCAATTTGGACATTTTCACTTAGGGGTGTACTCACTTTTGTTGCCAGCAGTTTAGACATTAATGGCTGTGTGTTGAGTTATTTTGAGGGGACAGAAAATTTACACTGTTATACAAGCTGTACACTCACTACTTTACATTGTAGCTATGTGTAATTTCTTCAGTGTTGTCACATGTAAAGATGTAATAAAATATTTAAAAAAATGTAAGGGGTGTACTCACTTTTGTGAGATACTGTACTTCTGCACATCTGTGCATGTGCCATAATGGTGTCAGAGGAGGGAGTGGAGCCAGTAAAAGGGGATTTGAAGTTCCTATTTAAGCATGAATTGGATTGTTTACCTCCTTGTATTTTCCTCCGGAACCAAAATAATCAAAAATACTGTATGTAGATCTTTGTAAATACATATATACCGTATATACTCGAGTATAAGTCGAATTTTTCAGCACATTTTTTTGTGCTGAAAGTGCCCCCCTCGACTTATACTCGAGTCAAGCACTTTTCTGCAGCAAAAAATTTCATTTTCCGAACCGACTTTGGGGCCCCGTATCTCAGGGCCACTTGGGGCTAGGAACCCCAAATTTGGCATGCAAACCCAGTGGAACTGGTACAATAACATATCCAAAGCTGGGGTTCCTAGCACCAAGTGGCCCTGAGATACAGGGCCCCAAAGCCAGTTTGGAAAATGTCATTCTCTGCTGCAGAAAAGTGCTTGACATTTTCTGAACTGATTTTTGGGGCTCTGTATCTCGGGGCCACTTGGTGCTAGAAACCCCAGCTTTGATAATTTTATGGTGCCAGTTCCACTGGGTTTACACACCAAATTTGGAGTTCTTAGCACTAAGTGGCCCTGAGATACGGGGCCCCAAATTCGGTCAACTGTGTCCATCTGCAGCAATGTCATTTCGGGACCCTTTGGGTTCAGAGACCCCAAATTTTGCCTGCAGCTAGGGGGCATCTAGGAACCCTTAATTACCAAGTTTGAAGTTCAGGGGACCTATGGCTGCAAATGGGCACAGTGATGCTGCAAATGGGCATTGTTGACCCTCTTTTCCACTTACAGTAGCTGTGCATTTCTCACCCTCGTCTTATACTCGGGTCAATAAGTTTTTCCCATTTTTTTGTGGTAAATTAGGGCCTCGACTTATACTCGGAACGACTTATACTCGAGTATATACGGTAATCAGGATAATGTTAAGATGTATTAAAAGAGAGTTCCACTCAGCTTGGCCTCCCACTACATTTTCTACACAAATACTTTAAGAATGCATAAACTCGAGCTTATTGTGTTTATATAAAGGTTCCGGGACTGCCGAGGACTTCAGTACATTGTCACAACGCAGATGGAAGAACTAAAGAAGTGCCAGAAACTGGTGAGAGATGCTGTGAAGAATCTTGAGGGTCCTCCTTCTCAAGAAATTATCCAGACTGCCTCAGTATGCCACCTTCGAGTTGGTCGACTTCCACTCCACATGTATGTTTAATACCTTTTGTTAACATTGCATTTTTCTTTCATTTTTTACTTACAAATGTAGAATTATGTATTTTTCCTATTACATATTAGACACTACATATTTGTGATACACAATATTAAACTGCAAAAGTGATGACACTCAACAGAGGATTTCTGAGCTTTTACCCCTGTTACTTCTGTACAAATACACTAAATACAAATATACACTAAATACACTGGCCACATACAGTGCTGTTGACTAGAAATAAAGGGAAAATGAATTTAGTGACTGTAAACTTACTGCTGTGAACACCATGGGGTTGATTTACCTAAAATGGAGAGTGCAAAATCTGGTGCAGCTGTGCATCGAAACCAATCAGCTTCCAGGTTGTTTTTTTTTTGTCAAAGCTTAATTGAACAAGCTGAAGTTAGAAACCGATTGGCTACCATGCACAGCTGCACCAGATTTTTCACTCTCCAGTTTTAGTAAATCAACCCCATGTATGGTCTTTGCAGTACTGACTTGTATGTAGTCTTTTTTTACATTCACCTGACCTGGCTGTTCTCTGCATCAGATTAGAGGCTTTTCTAACAGCAAGTCTATTTCTTCCCCCCACAGCTGTGTCTTTTGTAAAGCTGATGAATTATTCACAGATTATGAGTCAAAACTCTTCGCTCCTACGTAAGTACCTACCAAAAAATAAATAAAGATTTGTTCTTCTGAAATCCAGACAAAACAATATTCTCATGTAGAATAGGTTGGTAATGCAAATTGGTTTTCCTTTTTATTTTTCTCTGTGTTGTTTGGAAGTTTTTGTTATGATGCAGCTGGAAGTTTTAGAAAATGAATCGTATGTTAATAATACCAGGCATTTTGGTTACACAAAAGAAACACTTGAAGTGTTTTCATGGTAGTGAATACATTTTACTTTGTTAGTTGTACATTACAGGACACAGGATAATATACTGCCACCTTCAGGAGAATTGGTGAAGCTGTTGGACAGCCCAGTATAACCAGCCCTGCTCCCAACATACATTTTTTTAATTAGTGACCTTTTTATTAAGGATTTTTTTTTCTAGTAAGATTCTTGATTTGCTACAGAGCTACTGGGGCTTATGTTTGCTGCTTCTGGATCGGTTACCCTTTTGGTTTGCCCTGAGGAAGCTTATGTGACCAGAAAGAAGATGTAGGGCCATGCCGTAATATTGTCCTCTGGGCACTGGATTTTGCTTTGGCACTCTACTAGGTACATAGTTCAACGCGTTGCATTAGCTACATGGTGCTGTACAGGTCCAGTGCCTTGTTCTGCCTATCTGGTGGAGCCCTGTTCCTGAAAACCCCATAGGGGGGTATGCCTACCAGAGGGACAAAGGCTGTTTGGAAGGTGCATGTTCCTCAGGATCCTCCCTAGAATTTTCCAGCCTGTGTGCAATGTGGGGGCCGTAGAGGGCATTTTGGGCCACTGCTGGGGTAAGTCATGGCATTGCCCTAGACTAGTGATGGTGAACCTTGGCACTCCTGATGTTTTGGAACACCCATATGAGGTTAATTTAGGAGCTCCCAGCCTTGTCACTTTTTCGCCTTCTATCCAGAGGTGGAAGTGGAGTGCTGGGTACTTTAAAAAAATGGCACTCAGCACAAGCTCTACTGCAGCTGCACAGGTTGTTTTAGAGGGACCCTTGGGTGTCTTTTTACAATGCTGCAGTCGCACACCCGCATGAGATTAATTGTGGAGCTCCCAGCCATGTCACTTTTTCTCCTTCTATCCAGAGGTGCAAGTGGAGTGCTGGGTACTTTCAGAATTGGCACTCAGCACAAGCTCTACTGTAGTTGCACAGGTTGTTTTCAATTTTGTTGTTTTTGATACACCATGTGTGTCCTGTGAAAGCAGCTTTCCTTTGACTGGTATTCCAGTCACCTGTTTTCTTTTGTATTAATACATATGCTGCAGGGACTGCACTGACTTAGTGAGTTGGCATATTTCTATTCCCCTTTTTATTAACACTAAAATCTGACACAGGATTTAAAGTGTATGTGAAGACATATTTATAAGACTATGCCAACACCTCTATTAGAGGGTGGCATAGCACACTATGTAAGTGGTTTTAAAAAACAAGTGTTCTAAATACAGATTCTGAGCTGTCGCCGCCGATTTCCAGCTCTGATGGATGTCTTCTGTGGGTGGAGCCATGATCTCCCTCTGATGTCAGCCGGGTAGATCACGTGACCGCTCGTCTCTTCCCGCAGAAGCTCTGTCTCGTAGCTGTAACGTGGCCACGAGTCACATGACCGGCCTGAAGACAGCTCAAAATCGGTATTTGGAACACTCGTTTTTTAAAACAACTTACATAGTGTGCTATGCCAGCCTCTAATAGAGGGGCTGGCAGTGACCATTTTAAGTTTTTTCTTTAAGAATAGCCACGGGGGTGGAGCGGGGCGGAGACACAGAGGGAGATGACAGGCAGAAAGGAGGGGATGAGGGGGGGAGAGGAGAGCAGAGGGGACAGCAGCGTATGACGAAGGGACGTAATCAGACCATGGTGGTCAGGGCAGAGCAGCCCTGATTTTCGTGGTCTGTACAGAGAGGGCATATAGGAAGTGGCAGGTTCAGGGAAGTTTCTTTTACAGTTTAGAGGGGGGCAGATTACACAGCACAAGCACTGTGCTGTGTAATCTGCTTTATGGGACCAGGATCTGTATTTTTTTTTGATTAACAAACACTTTAATCCTTCTCCACTGTATCCATCCTAATAAAGAATGGTTTTATGAGTAGAATACCTCATATTTTGATGAAATAACACTTTATTATGATAGTGTTTGTTTGTGAATTGCAAAAAAAAGTTTGAAAAAATCTCTGAGTTGTTTTAGCTCAGATTCTAGGAGTAAAATAACTCTTTGTGAATTGAGCCCACAGTCTTAAAGTGATTGTAAAGCTTATTATTAACAAACATATTATACTTACCTGCTTTGTGCAATGGTATTACACATTGTGGCCCCAGACCTACATCTTCTAGGGTCCCCCACTGGTGATCTAGACTCCTCCTCTTCTGTGTCTGTCCCCATAGCAATCTGCTTGCTATGGGAAAAGACGAGCTGGCTCAGCGCTGTGTGCATCTATAGACATACACAGTGCAGCTTGACCCCGCCCCCACTCCCTCCACAGTGGATTTGACTGACAGCAGCAGGAGCCAATAGTTCCCACTGCTGCCAAGTATCCTGTAAGAAAAGAGAGAGAGGAGAAGAGCTGCTACAGTTGGACACAGCACTGGATCGAGATCAGCCTTGGATAAGTATTTAAAGCAGTTTTTTATATTACAATAATAAACATGTTTTATACTCACCTGCTCAGTGCAGTGGTATCACACAGTGCAGCCCCAGTGCAGCCCCAAACATCTTCTTCTGGGATCCCCGTCGGCGATCTTGGCTCATCCTCTTCTGTGTCTTCCCCCATAGCAAGTGCTTGCTAGGGGGACAGATGTGCAGGCTCGATCTCTATTGACACACAGAATGGCTTGACCCCGCCCTCCTGTAAGTATTGGGGGGAAGGGCACAGCAAGTGGCAACATGTTTTCTTTACCTTAATGCAAGAAATGCACTTTAAGAGGCGGGGAAGGAGGCACAGGTACATGAAGGTTTTTTACCTTAACTTATTAGAATTATATAAGAATGTAATCTGTATAATTCCAAAATAAGTATTATTAGACTCTAATTTGCAGGGTAAAAGGTCAAACTGCCATCTTTGAAGAGATGATTGAAGAGGAGAATGGTGTTGTGGATGATCGCTTGCCCAAAACAAGTCGAGGTCTGTGGGCTGCTAGTGAGCTTGAACGCGCCCTAAAAGCCATACTGGCATTTGCTAGAAGCCACCGCATGGATACTTGGGTAACTGATGAGGGTGCTACCTTCATGGAGCTATTCGAAGCATGGAAGAAAGAATACAAGGCAAGATTATAATAATTTTTTAACCGCCCTTCAGCCACTTAAACAGAAATCAGGGTTTGCCATAATTATATCACCAGCATCCCCACCTCTTTGTTTATTTTCAGCGGATAACTATATTAAGTGAGAACATGCATGTTTTACATATGCCCTTAGTCAATGAACCATGAAAATCAATGAAATATAATAATTTAACCACACATCAGGCTCCTAAACAGAAGTCATGGTTTGCCATAATTATATCACCAGCATCCTACCCCTTGGTTTACCTTTAGCTGGTAAATATGTGAGACGAGAACATGCAGGTTTTTTAAGGTATTGCCTTATTCAAAACAGTGTAATGCCCCGTACACACGGTCGGATTTTCCGATGGAAAATGTCCGATCGGAGCGTGTTGTCGGAAATTCCGACCGTGTGTGGGCTCCATCGGACATTTTCCATCGGATTTTCCGACACACAAAGTTGGAGAGCAGGAGATAAAATTTTCCGACAACAAAATCCGTTGTCGGAAATTCTGATCGTGTGTACACAAATCCGACGCACAAAGTGCCACGCATGCTCAGAATAAATAAACTGATGAAAGCTATTGGCTACTGCCCCGTTTATAGTCCCGGCGTACGTGTTTTACGTCACCGCGTTTAGAACGATCGGATTTTCCGACAACTTTGTGCGACCGTGTGTAGACAAAACAAGTTTGAGCCAACATCCGTCGGAAAAAATCCTAGGATTTTGTTGTCGGAATGTCCGAACAAAGTCCGACCGTGTGTACGCCCTATAAGGGAAAAGTGCAGATTCCTGTAACTAGCCAATCCAAAACTCATTTTCCTGCAATAAGATCAATGCAGGATTGATTTTAATAGGTTGCTCTGGGTTTTAACTTTACCTGCCTTAATGTTTTGTTTTATTGAATAAACCTGAGATTGTTAGAAAACTAAATATATTGCCTACATCTAAATGATCTAACAACATTTTTATCTCCTGTTGCTTTTATAAACCTCTTTAGAATTCATTCAGGGAAATCAGGTTTTGCTTGAAATATGATGCGCACGCAGTGTTAACGTTTTTTCCTCCTCTGACTTTAGTTTCTTCATGAGTACTGGATGGTCTTAAGAAATCATGTGTCAGCTATCGATGAACTTTCTATGGCAACCCAGCGCATTAGAGTCCGTCTTCCTGATGAACCAAAGCCTAATCCCCCTGTTCTTCATATTATTGAACCACATGAAGTGAGTAATTTCCACATAGCTATTTAAGGCCCCATGTACACGGGACGCTGCTAAAACACGTTCAGAGAAAGTTGGACGCTTTTTTCAACTGCCTCTGAATCCATTCAAAGTCATCCTATGCGACCATGTACACAGTCTCGTTTATTGCCGTTTTTAGGCAGTTGCGTTTAACAGCGTTTCTTTGAAAGCAAAAAAATGGGTTCAGACGCCGACGTTTCAGACGCCAAACGCGGCTAAATGCAGTAACCCGCGTTCAGCTGCATTTCGTTTATAGGCGTTTTTCATTTTTTAGCCATTAAAAAAAAAAAAAAACATTTTTATTTTTTTTTAGAAACGCTTCTAAACACAAACGCGGCTAAATGCGGCTTGTAAACGTAGCAAAACGGACGTTTTAAACGTGGGTTACTATCTGTCAAGTTAAATCGTTCAGGAGAGGTTTTAAAAACGTCCAGTGTACATGAAGCTTAACCCTAAAGTAGTATTAAACCTAAAAGCAAACCTTTATTATATTGCAGCATACCAATTCTTAGATGTGATGGCTGCCTTCGTTTTGTTTTTTAGACTTTCTTGCTTCTATTTTCATCAGGTGATCCAGCCACTAAGTCTGTTGTTCTTTAACCACTAACTGCCCGCCCACTGTCCTATGACTGTGGGACGAGGCAGCTCTCGTTCTGGGCGGATGTCATATGATGTGACCACCTCCCCGAGCCACCAGGGGGCGCTCGCGCGCCCGCCACGTCACTGCGGGCCCGGTGCGCGTGCCCGGCGGCCTCGATGTCCGCCGGGCAACCGCGATTGCCCAGCAGCCGAGCAGGACCGTGGATCTGTGTATGTAAACACAGATCCACGTCCTGTCAGAAAGGAGAGGGGACAGATGTGTGTCACCTCCCCCAGTCAGTCCCCTCCCCCCACAGTTAGAATCACCTCCCTAGGACACACATTAACCCCTCGATCACCCCCTAGTGTTAACCCCTGCCAGTCACATTTACACAGTAATTAATGCATTTTTATAGCACGGATCGCTATATAAATGTGAATGGTCTCAAAAATGTGTCAAAAGTGTCCGATTTGTCAGCCGCAATATCGCAGTCACAATAAAAATCACAGATCGCCGCCATTACTAGTTAAAAAAAAAAAAAAATTATAAAAATGCTATAAATCTATCCCCTATTTGGAGACGCTATAACTTTTGCGCAAACCAATCAATATACGCTTATTGCAATTTTTTTTTTTACCAAAAATATGTAGAAGAATACGTATCGGCCTAAACTGAGGAAAAAAAATGTTTTTTCATAACAAAAAATTGGATATTTATTATAGCAAAAAGTAAAAAATATTGTGTTTTTTTTTTAAAACTTGTCCCTCTTCTTTTGTTTATAGCGCAATAAATAAAAACCGCAGAGGTGATCAAATACCACCAAAAGAAAGCTCCATTTGTGGGGAAAAAATGATAAAAATTTAATTAGGGTACAGTGTAACATGACTGCACAATTGTCATTCAAAGTGCAACAGCGCTGAAAGCTGAAAATTGGCTTGGGCAGGAAGGAGGTGAAAGTGCCCGGTATTGAGGTGGTTAAAAGAACAAGCTGTCTTCCCGCTGTATCAGTTTACAGGGATGCTGCTTCCTATGTGAGCTATTGAGCTATAAAGCCCATGTATAGGAAGCTAAGGTTTACTGAGCTTTAGGAAGTTTCCTAGTCTCCTTTGGTTCTTGTGGTCTCCTTTCAGAGCTGCCTGGCAGTGGGGTCTCTATTCCCTTTCTGACCAGTCTAGCCTCCCCTCCACTCCTCTTCACTGGTAAATGAAGGAGGCATATGAGACATGTCTGCCTCAGCTTGACAGTTTTTTGGCTGATGGTATCCAGTTTTAGGGCGATTCCCTTTGCCCAATTTTACACCTGTCCTCTCCAAATGGCCACCCTCTTCAGTGGGGACAAGAAACTCTTCTCCCTATTCTTTAGGATCTGCAATCTTTGGGGCAATCTGGACAGCGATCTGATGACATTTTACCACTACTGAAATGTTGCCAGGTTTCTAGTCCACTCCGAGGATTATCTCACCAGTAATGCATTCATCACTTGATTTTTAACCGCTTTAAGATCGCCCGTCGTCATTTGACGGTGGCAGAATTGCACTGCTGCTCGAATCGCCGTAGCTGCACGGTGCTCGCGCCCGCAGCCCCTCAGTGCCTGTGGCGATCGGATTAGTTGCAGAACCGATCAGTCTTCAGGTCCAGGCCAATGATTTCTGGCCTAGACCTGCTGATCGGTTCTGGCGAATGAAATGCCTCCCCTGCCTGTGTAATGTAAACACAGGCAGGGGAAGTGATGTAATCTCCCCTTGTGGAACTCTTTTCGGTTCCAGAGAGAGGACGTCTAACAGTGAGTTGCACAACACTATACTAACACCAGTACATGTAGGCACACTTTTCACCCCCCCGATCGCCTCCCAGTTAACACCTTCACTCCCTGTCACTGAGTCACCAAGTGCAGTTTTCAGATTTTTCACTGATCACTGTACTGGTACCATTTGTGACACTAATCAGCGTTAGGGCAGTTAGTAGTAGGCCCAGGTACCCCCCTAAACCCCCCCCCTTAATAAAAGTTTAACCCCTTGATCACCCCCCAGTTAACCCTTTCACTCCCTGTCACTAGTGTCGCTAATATGGTGTGCAGATCTTATTTCTGATCACTGTATTTAGTGTCACAGGTGACGCTAGTTAGCCAGTAGGCTAGTTACTGTCACCCTCCATATATTGCTAAATAAAGGTTTAACTCTTGATCGCCCCCCAGTACAGGTTTTAGGGTCAGCATCAGCCCCAGAGAGTCAGATTAGTGCCAGTAGCGCTAACACCCACACACGCACCATACACCTCCGTTACTAGTATAGTGTTTGAACGGATCAATATCTTGGATCTGATCAGATCTATACTAGCATTCCCTGTAGTTTAGGGTTCCCAAAAACGCAGTGTTAGCGGAATCAGCCCAGATACCTGCTAGCACCTGCGCTTAGCCCCTCCAGCCAGCCCACCCCACCCAAGTGCAGTATCAATCGATCAATGTCACTTACAAAACACAACACACATAACAGCAGCATTCGCAGAGTCAGGCCTGATCCCTGCAAACGTTAACAGTTTTTTTGGTAGCGATTGAAGCAGGCTCTGACAACCAGGTGCTTTTTTTGCCTGTAAGTTGCAATAGCTGTACCTGTTAATTTAGAGGCCACAATGTCCAATCGGAGGTACAGTAGTGTAGAGAGCTATACGTTTCTGAGCATGTCAGATGAGTGAAGAGGAAGTCACCCATCTGTCAGATTCAGGCTCAGAATATGAACCAGTAGACAGCAGCAGCACCCTGACAGATAGCTTTGACGACAGAGTAATGATCCCTGCCAAGGTCAGGTGTACCCGACCCCATTCTTCTGTTGTTGAGGTGCAAGAACCACAGGGCTCTCATGTGGAGCAGAAAACCAGTACTAGTGCCGCTCATCCTTCTGGTGAACTGGCAAGCACCAGTGGCCTAGTATATCCTGGTCATACATCCAACACTGCAGTAAAACTTGGTGATGTGGCGAGTCCCATAAGTGCAGTTCAAGCTGGTGCGGTGGCTAGCAAAAATAGTGTCCCACAGCCAACAAGAAGACAAACACAGGCCCGTCGAGCCCATAGTGCCCTTCCCGCTGCATTTGCCAATCCTAATTGGGAGCCCACTACTTCTGCAGCACCCTTACTTTCCCCATTCACTGGCCAACCCGGAATTCAGGTGGAAACATTTGATTTTGATTGTAAGCTCTTCTGAGCAGGGCCCTCTTAATCCTCTTGTATTTTATTGTATTATAACTGTATTGTCTCCCTTTTATATTGTAAAACGCTGTGTAAACTGTTGGCACTATATAAATCCTGTATAATAATAATAATCATTTTCTTACGTCACTTGATTTTTTTTCGCTGTTTTTCACTGAAGATCTCTATAGATCTATTGTGGACGAAAGCAATTTGTATGCGGGTCAATTCATTGCTGCTAATCCCCAGTTGAATTTAAGAAATTTTTGGATCTATCCCTCCTCATGGGCATAGTTAAAAAAAGTGAGTTGAGATCATATTGGTCTACTAAATAAAAGGTATAGTCCCTCGCGCTATCAAGTGAATCAGTCTAATCTAATAAATAGAAAATTGCAGCCAGACCTAAAGTGTATACAGTGCACAAAATTGGTGTTAAGTAAAAAAGTGATCAGCGCAACTTTATATAGTATAAATATATTTAAACTAACTACGATCATAAATGAATATCTCCTGTGTAAAAATGAGTAATATGTCTCCTGTGCAAAATAAGCAAATTAACTCCTGTGCAAAATTAAGCAATAAAGCGTACCGTACAAAATGCTAATAAATATAACAGGGTGCGTGAACAAAGCAAATGAACTCCTGTGCAAAAATAAGCAATAAAGCATACCGTGCAAAATGCTAATAAATATAGCAGGGTGTGTAAACAAATTGTGCGGATGAATTATAAAGTCCCAAATAGTCCTAATAACATAGAACTATAACACAATAATTTGTGATGCAATAATGATAAAATATAGTCCACTATGTCTATAATAGACCAATGGATAAAGTGCCGTGTCATCAAAGGCAATCTTCAATAGGGAATCTTCATGAACACCACTTAATGCTCTCCGGACTCTTAACTCAATATGAAATATATACAGCTTTAGCAATCTACTTAGCTGGGGAACCTCTATGGATCTCACAATCTTAGCCGTGATCTTTGCACCACCGGCTATCACTGGATTCAAAGATCGTGGGATCCATAGATGTTCCTTAGAACAGTTCAACGGCAGTAATTTTAGCAGTAATATTCCTCTGTAAATCTAAAGTGGTAACCTGTAAAGGCTTTTAAAAATGTATGTAGTTTGTCGCCGCTGCACGGTTGTGCACAATTTTAAAACATGTCGTGTTTGACATCTATGTACTCGGCATAAGATCATCTTTTATATTTTACCAAACCTTTGGGCAATATAGTGTGTAGTGCATTAAAGTTCAAAAAAGTTTTTTTTCCAAAAAAAATTGCGTTTGAGAAATCACTGCGCAAATACTGTGTGAAAGAAAAAATTTCAACACCCACCATTTTAATCTGTCTTGCCTTTGATTTAAAAATATATATATATATAATGTTTGGGGGTTCTAAGTAATTTTCTAGCAAAAACAAATATAATAATAAACAAAAAGTGTCAGAAAGGGCTTTGTCTTCAAGTGGTTATAAGAGTGGGTGATGTGTGGAATAAGCTTCTAAATGTTGTGCATAAAATACCAGGACAGTTCAAACCCCCAAAAATGACACCTTTTTGGAAAGTAAGCACCCCAAGCTATTTGCTGATAGGCATGTTGAGTCCATGGAATATTTTATATTATGCCACAAGTTTTGAGAAAATTGCAATACATTTTTTTTTTCACAAAGGTGACACTAAATGATATATTGCTCAAACATGCCATAGGCATATGTGAAATTACATCCCAAAATACATTCTGCTGCTTCTCCTGAGTACGGCGATACCACATATGTGGGACTTTTTGGGAGCCTAGCTGTGTACAGGACCCCAAAACCAATCACCGCCCTCAGGCTTTGTAAGGGCGTAAAATGGTGATTTTACTTCTCACTACCTATCACAGGCCCTGAAATGTCAAGATAGCACAAACCCCCCCAAATGACCCCATTTTGGAAAGTAGACAGCACAAGGTATTTGCTAAGAGTTATTGTGAGTATTTTGCAGCTCTCATTTGTTTTTGAAAATGAAGAACGAAAAGGAAAAATTTTCAATTTTCAAAATTTTGTGACAAAAAGTGAGATCTGCAAAAACATACTCAACATGCCTCTCAGCAAATAGCTTGGGGTGTCTACTTTCCAAAATGGGGTCATTTGGGTGGGGTGGGGGGGTTTGTGCTATCTGGGCATTTCATGGCCTCCGAAACTGTGATAGGTAGTGAGGAGTAAAATCCAAAATTTACGCCCTTAGAAAGCCTGAAGGCGGTGATTGATTTTCGGGGTCCTGTACGTCGCTAGACTGACAAAAAGTCCAACACATGTGGTATCCCTGTACTCAGGAGAAGCAGCATAATGTATTTTGGGTTGTCATTTCACATTTGCTCATGGCATGTTTGAGCAATATATCATTTCAGTGAAAACTTTGTGTAAACTTTTTTTTTGTCATTTTTCAGTCACTTGTGACAAAATAATAAAATATTCAATGTGCTCAACAAGCCTCTCAGCAAATTCCTTGGGTTGTCTACTTTCCAAAATGGGGCAATTTTTTTTGGGGGGGGGGGTTGTACTGCCCTGCCATTTTAGCACCTCAAGAAATGAGATAGGTAGTCACAAACTAAAAGCTGCATACATTTCAGAAAATGTACCTTAGTTTGTAGATGCTATAACTTTTGCGCAAACCAATAAATATACGCTTATTACATTTTTTTTTTTTTACCTGAGACATGTGGCTGAATGCTTTTTGGCCTAAATGTATTATGACTAGAATTGAGTTGATTGTATTTTTTTTTTATAACAAAAAGTAGAAAATATCATTTTTTTTCAACATTTTTGGTCTTTTTACATTTATATCACAAAAAATAAAAACCAGGTGATCAAATACCACCAAAAGAAAGCTCTATTTGTGGGAAAAAAATGGACGCAATTTTCGTTTTGGGTACAGAAATGCATGACCGTGCAGTTAAAGCAGCACAGTGCCAAATTGTAAAAAGTGCTCTGGTCAGGAAGGGGGTAAAACCTTCTGGGGCTGAAGTGGTTAAAGAGATACTTTTAGAACATGTTACATGTTACACCCATATTTAGGTTGTTGTTCCAGCGCCCCTTGAGCCCCCATCATCCCCGTGACAGCAGCTGAGGGTTCCTCTCCCCCACAGCCACTGTCACATTTAAAATCAGCATGACTGTGCGGAGCATTTCCACCTGAACGGCCTTGTCATTTATTCACAGAGATTTATGAATGAACTAACAAGTGCCATCTTCCACTGCGGCAGATTGCTTGTAGTTCATAATAGACCACAAGGGGGCTGATCAGTGTGCCAATAGTTTGTTTACTCTTCTTCCAGCTTTCTAACTGAAAGCCCCTACAGAGGTATGGGCAGAAAGCCGAAGGGAGAGTGTGCAGGAGTCTGACATTGCACCCATGATCCACTGATAGCAGGTGCAATGCTTTGCAGGCTCCTGTGGGGAAAAAAAGGATAAATGCACATTTTTATTTTAGCAAAATATTGTGCATTTATTATTTTTTACTTAGCCTTTAGGAAGATCAAGTTGGAGTGAGTCATAAACATCTAGTTACTCCAAACAAATTGCACCATGCTTCGTATTCAGAGCTAAATACACTGTCTGTGGATGTTCTCTGGCCTCTTTTTGATTGACCAACCTTTTGTTCCCTCCTCTCCATCTCTGGCTTTAATAATATGGCTGTTAAAGCCTAGGCGCTGATCAAGCCCTTGTCCCCATGCATGTATGATTACATATAGCGGAATTTCTTCAAGAGGTATGAATTTCATAATCTTAACCCTAAGTGGCACTGTGGAATATTAACTTGGTGCTTTCTGTTTTTCAGGATTCTCACATTGTGCCCCTTTGTGGGGGCTTCTCCCCCTTTTTACTTTCACAAAAACTGGATGTGGTGCAGGCCCCCATGGCTTACCTTGACATTATTGCACCCTTCTGTCTGTTAGACCCCTCTTTATAATTTCTGAGTTTCCTTGCAAAGATTCCTCTGTATCTTGCATCCCCACTTGTAGCATTTGCCAGTCTATCTTCTGGGCTAATCTTGAAGGGTGAGATACCGCCCTTTCCAGTTACCACTCAAACGGGGGGGGGGGGACTCTGTTTTTTACCCCCGACCCTCAAACCTTAAAAAAAGGAAACCAATGTAACCCCAACATCTAAGGATTGGTAAGAAGTAATATTACTGTATTTGTTTTTGTGTTTAGTAAGTAACCAAGTAAGTAAATAACTTACAGTACCAAATTAAAATCCTCTTCATTTTATAAACATACAAATACGGAAAACAAATTAGTATCTAGATTACTGCATAGGGTGCTTACTAAATAATCCTAAAGCCCTCCAATTACAGCTTTTTATTTAACACAGGTGGAACAGAACCGTGTAAAGCTGTTAAATGACAAAGCCGTCGCCAAGTCACAACTGCAGAAGAAGCTGGGGCAGCTCCTTTATCTTACTAATTTAGAGAAGGTATGTGTAATTTAGTTTATGTAATGTTTATAGTACCGTATATACTCGAGTATAAGTCGAATTTTTCAGCACATTTTTTAGTGCTGAAAGTGCCCCCCTCGACTTATACTCGAGTCAAGCACTTTTCTGCAGCAAAAAATTTAATTTTCCGAACCGACTTTGGGGCCCCGTATCTCAGAGCCACTTGGTGCTAGGAACTCCAAATTTGGTGTGCAAACCCAGTGGACCTGGTACCACAACATATCCAAAGCTGAAGTTCCTAGCACTAAGTGACCCCGAGATACGGGGCCCCAAAATCGGTTCGGAAAATGTCATTCTATGCTGCAGAAAAGTGCTTGACATTTTCTGAACCGACTTTGGGGCCCCATATCTCAGGGCCATTTGGTGCTAGGAACCCCAAATTTGGTGTGCAAACCCAGTGGACCTGGTTTCATAACATATCCAAAGCTGAAGTTCCTAGCACTAAGTGGCCCCGAGATACGGGGCCCCAAAATCGGTTCAGAAAATGTCATTCTCTGCTGCAGAAAAGTGCTTGACATTTTCTGAACTGATTTTTGGGGCCCTGTATCTCGGGGCCACTTGGTGCTAGAAACCCCAGCTTTGGAAATTTTATGGTGCTAGTTCCACTGGGTTTGCACACCAAATTTGGGGTTCTTAGCACTAAGTGGCCCTGAGATACAGGGCCCCAAATTCGGTCAACTGTGTCCATCTGCTGCAATGTCATTTCGGGACCCTTTGGGTTCAGAGACCCCAAATTTTGGCTGCAGCTAGGGGGCATCTATGAACCCTTAACTACCGAGTTTAAAGTTCAGGGGACCTATGGCTGCAAATGGGCACAGTGAGGCTGCAAATGGGCACAGTGAGGCTGTAAATGGGCATTGTTGACCCTCTTTTCCACTTACAGTAGCTGTGCATTTCTCACCCTCGTCTTATACTCGGGTCAATAAGTTTTTCCCATTTTTTTGTGGTAAATTAGGGCCTCGACTTATACTCGGAACGACTTATACTCGAGTATATACGGTAGTTTTTAGCACTGAAAGAATACAATACTTAGAAGATGAGACTATAGTTGTATGGTTATTTTATTTAAAGGAACTGTGTAGAATTTTTGTAACCAAATACACTATAGTAAAAGACACAACTCTAATAAGTTTTGTGAAAATATTACTACAGTGTTGATTCCTTGGAAATAATGTGGCAGGGATTTTCAGTGTGTTTACCAAACCAGGTCCTCCTCATCCAATGTAGCATACAAGAGAAAACCTAGTGCTGAAAGCACGGCATAACCACTCTGGATTTTAAAGAGGCGGACTAGGTATAAATGTAAAAAATGTATTTATTTAGTGGAATAACACAGTAAAATTGCATTAGCAAAACAATGTATATACATTAAGCAATATGCATGCATGTATTCTTGCTTGTCCGCCAACGCATATAGGATAGCTGAGACTCATGCCAATGGTTGCATTCAACTTTATTGCTGCTAATACTGCTTAACGTATATACATTGTTTTGCTGATGCAATTTTACTGCGTTATTCCACTAATTAAATATATTTTTTACATTTATTCCTAGTCCCCTTTCTAGCACTAGGTTTGTATTCTCACTCTTGTCGCACACTCTTGTATTCTCTTGAAATAGGTCATGCTTGCACCCATGAGATTGCCATTTATAAAACCAGATCTTGGAGGAATAAAGATTGTAGGGCTTGCTAAAGGGCTTTATGGCCAGCTACACATTTCCCTGATTATTTTCCAGTTACCTGGCGATAACCCTTGCTGTTATTGAAGATGTACTGTGCCTGCTAACAGTAGGAAATTTACAGTAGTCAGCTGTTATTTTGTGTTGCTATTGGAGACCAACTTTATCTGTTTGAATGGAAAAAGTTTTGTTGGTTTGTTTCATAGAGATCTATGCTTTAGTCTGTTAATCAAATCTTCATTGTAACACAATAGGTTTATAGACCACCATGATAGCACTTTGAGGATTCCCTTCCTCACACTCATCCATAAGCAACTTACCTTGCTATGAAGCTAAGAGACTGCCATTTGAAATCTTTAAGAGGATGTTCAGTCCCTCCAAAAAAAATAAAAGTCAGCAGCTACAAATAGTTTAGCTGCTGTATTTTAATTAAATGGACAATTACCTGGCCAGGTGTCTAGCGCTGTCCTTACCTAAGCGAGTTGTTCACCAGTTTTCGGGTCCCCGGCATGTTTACTTCCCACTGCACATACGCGAGCCATGGTGCGGTCTGTGAATGGTCCCGCAGCCTTCTGGGACATGTGTGTCCCATAAGACAGTGTGCAAAGTGTGCACTCTGATTGCATAGGCAATCTGAGCAGAAGTGGAAGCTGGGTACCTGTCAAAACCAAGTACCCGCCCACCCCCCCCGCAATAAGGATCCAAAGGTGGTAGAGGAGGGGGGGGAAGCAGAAAAGTGGAATTTTCTCTTTTGGGTGAAGTTCCCCTTTAAGTATCGTTATCACTTAAGGTTGTGAATTTGATGTGGTTGGGCATTTATCATGCATTAGCGCTTATATTTGTCAGATTTATATTGAGATCTGCAAAGTGTTATAAAGGTATATTTAACAGGAGGAGACAATCATACATTATTGGTACATTATTTGATTGCATATACGGTATTTCCTTTCAGCTTTATATTGATCGCTGGGACCCAAGGATCTATGTTTTTATTGCTTGTTTCTTTTGTCTGTAAAACATCTTAAGAATACATTACAAGGTTTATTTTATTTTGTCCTGTTGTGTTTCCTGATTTTACCCCTATTGTACCCTTTATACATAGTTGCTAATGTAGAGATGAACATTACTGTTCATCTGCTTCTACAGATTGCTAGTATGACAGTGATTAGCTGCTGCATTGGAGAACATGAGAAGCTATTGAAAATCATGATTCTACACATAAAATTCCAGATGAGAAGTCCATACATGTTGGAAGTTGTGAATGAAAGCTTATCAGGTTTTACAATTTTGTATTTTTAGTCTCAGGATAAAACATCTGGCGGAGTAAATCCAGAGCCCTGCCCAATATGTGCCCGGAGTCTCGGAAAACAGGTAATTTCATGTTTTATCTCATTAATAAAATTTTAAAGTTTGTATGTCATCTAAGGCATTGTATAAAGACCAACAGCCCTAAGACTGTTGCTGTGTTCCTCCACCTTGAATGTTATGTCAGCCCCAGCAGACTCAAGTGAAATTGTATAGTATTCCGCTTCACTTCAAGTTTATGTAGGGAGGTAAAGGGAGAGGCTAAGGACCTTGGCTAGCACAGAGTGTAATTGGATACCCCCAGAAGAGTAGAGGGCTGTGACATGCCAGGAAGGGGGGAGAGGGTCAAATCTTGTGTTAGGGAATTTACTAATCAAATTTTCCAGCAAGTCTAAAACTTTTATTGCCAACAATGTACTGTACATCATAATTCGGCAAGCAGCGGGGGGATTTACACACACAAGCTTAATTGTTGGCTTTCAGATGGGTTGCTTCCACTGACCCCCGGAAAACGCGCCCCTCCGCACCATGTATCCTGGACCTGGGACTTGCATGCCCGTTCACGGGTCTCCTTTAGACTAGGTTCACATCTATTCGGCCATGCAGGCTGTGGTTTGCATGGGCACAATTCAGCCCCCATACGCATTAGTTCCCTATCCCCGTGACTAAGCTCTGAGGGCGGAGTGAAACACGTTGGGGGCGTGGACGGGTCAGAGTCCAGGCTGAGGTTGCCACTCCATTCATTGCAGCAGGATATCATAGATGTGCGACTTCCAGGGGTTACCCTTCATTTTTTGAACTTTTACAGGAGCCAGGACAGGCTCCATCCCCTATCAGCACTCTAGCAGCAGCTGCGGATGCACTGTCCACATACCCCCTCCCTATCGAGCCTGAGCGGCCCACACACTTTTCCCAGGTCACAGCCCATTCATTTGAATGAGCTGCCTGTCCCCATGAAATGCAGGAAAGAAGTCCCTGCACCTGAAACCGTAAGCATGGTTCCTAGTGTGGGTGGCAATGGTTGGTGGTTGCAGCTGCTGCAATTTGTGCAGGTCCCACAGCAGTACCACCCTCATAGGTGTGAACCTGGCCTTAGCTCCTTTAGCTAGTAAGAACCCAGAAGTTATGTGTATTGCTCCACTTTTGGTTTCTACCTTCACTTTCCCCGACTAGTGTGGCTAGGGAAGCAGCTGTTCTATGAATTGTTAGCTTCATTGTAGTACAGGGGAGACATCAGATGTCCAATAGACCTCTGATGTCTCATTAAAGATGGGCTGCCACTATATATATATATATATATATATATATATATATATATATATATATATATATATATATAGTTAGTTAGTTCCATATATATTTTGACGTAGGCACAATTTTAGATTTTTTCAGGTATTCACCAAAACATATTCAAGCTATAGTTATATAATGACTATGGGCTGAAAGTGCACTCTCTCAGGTTTAATTTGAGGGTATGTACATCCGAATCGGAGGAAGGGTTTAATGAATTACAGCTCTAAAGAATAGCCGCCCCCCCCCCCCTTTTTCAAGGGGCCAAAAGTAATTCGACAATTGAATCAAAAGCTGTTTCATGGCCGGGTGTGGACTACTCCTTTGTTATTTCTTCATCAATTAAGCAGGTACAAGGTCTGGAGTTGATTCTAAGTGTGGTATTTCCATTTGGAATCATTGCTGTGAACCTACATCAATGTACATCATGCATTCAAAAGAGCTTTCCATGCAAGTGAAACAAGCCATGGTAAAGCCTCAAAAACAAAACAAGTCCATCAGAGAGATAGCAGCAACATTAGAAGTGGCCAAATGAACAGTTTGATACATTCTGAGGAAAGAAGAACGCACTGGTGAGCTCAGCAACATAAAAAGACATCCAAGGAAGACAACAGTGGTGGATGATCGCAGAATCCTCTCTATGGTAAAGAAAAACCCATTCACAATATCCAGGAAAGTGAAGGACACTCTCCATGAGGTGGGCGTATCATTGTCAAAGTCTACAATTAAGAGAAAACTTCACGTGAGCAAATACAGAGGGTTCACCACAAGGTGCAAACCATTCATAAGCCTAAAGAATAGAAAACCCAGATTAGTTGTTGCCAAAAAACATCTAAAAAGCAAGACCAGTTATGGAAAAGCATTCTTTGGATGGATGAAGTTAAGATTAATCAGTACTAGAATGATGAGAAGAAAAAAGTGTGGAGAAGGCTTGGAACAGCTCATGATCAAAAGCACACAACGTCATCTGTAAAACATGGTGGAGGCAGTGTGATGGCATGGGCATGCATGGCTTCCAGTGGCACTGGGTCATTGGTGTTTATTGATGGTGTGACAGAAGACAAAAGCAGCCAGATGAATTATGCAGTGTTTAGAGATATACTGTCAGCCAAGATCCAGCAAAACTCAGCAAAGTTGATTGAATAGTACTTCCCAGTACAGATGGACAATGATCTAAAACACACTGCAAAAGCGACCCAGGAGCTGTTGAAGGAAAAGAAGTGGAATATTCTGCAATGGCAGAGTCAATCACCTGATCTCAACCCAATTGAGCATTCATTTCACCTGCTGAAGGCAAAACTAAAGGCAGAGTAGATGGGAGGAACTAACCCACGAACAATGGGCAACTATATGGAGATGGGCGGCCAAGAGCTCTATATGCACACTTTACAAAGAGAACACATAAGGTGCTCTTTTACTGGTACATAACTCCGTCACGCCTGCATGCTATATACCCATGGGCCTTGGATCGCTGCTGGAGGTGTCTCCAAGACCGGGGCATGCTATACCACATCTACTGGAGCTGTCCATCCGTCCAGCCCTACTGGCGTGCGGTCCGGGACCTCCTCCACTAAGTTCTTTTAACTCAGCCTCCCTCCCCCCACACTCTCCAGACTAGCCAAAAAGCTGGCCACACAAATATTAACGGCAGCCAGATGTTTAGTATCCCTCCACTAGAAACAACAAATCACCCCATCATCAGAATTAAGGATGTAGAAGTTATGGAGTCCATGATGGCTAGACTAACAGATCGAGTAGACAGACATACAGCGACATGGGGCCCGTGGCACCGGTCAATGAACCCCCCATGATTCCATGAGGCCCCTGCACACTGCTAACCCCCCGGAGCCCATGGGAGACGCACCCTAATGATTGGGACTCTCCTACACCTCTTTCTTCCCCCCCTTCTTCCCACCTTCTTTCTTTTCTCTTCTTTTTCTTTTCTCCCCCCCCCCCCCCTCTGGAAAAACAGGCCAAGCAATTCTAATTTACAATATCTGCTGTTGGTCTGGTTGACAGAAGGGCTAGTATTGTAATTGCCCCAGTGCGCGGTCTTCTCATTTTATAGAACGGTACTTTAATTAATTGCTCCTATGGACTTTATGTTAATCCAGTTATATGTAGACCACTATGCCCTTTCCAGAGCTGTTTGTTACTATTACTGCCTTTTCATTCATTTTTTTCTCCCACAATGTTGTTTTAAACAATTGTATTGTTCACACTGAAACTTAATAAAAATTGTCAATTATAAAAAAAAAACTAAAGGCAGAAAGACCCACAAAGAAAAACTGAAGATAGCTGCAGTTAGAGCCTGGCAAAGCATGAGAAAGTAGGAAACTCAGTCTTTGGTAATGTTCATGGGTTCCAGACTTCGGGCAGTCATTGCCAGTAAAGGATTCTCAACAAAATATTAAACTTGAACATTTTATTTATGATTATATTCATTTGTCCAATTACATTTGAGCCCCTGAAAATGGGGGACTGTGTATAAAAATGGTTACAGTTCCTAAAATTTGTACTTGATATTTATGTTCAACCCCTTGAATTAAAGCTGAAAGTCTGCACTTCAAATTAATTTTGATTGTTTCGTTTTAATTTTATTCTGGTGGCATACAGAGCCAAATGTATGAAAATTGCGCCTGTGTCCAAATATATATGGACCTAACTGTGTGCTGTGTGTGTGTGTGTGTGTGTGTGTATATATATATATATATATATACACACACTTGTGCTCATAAGTTTACATACCCTGGCAGAATTTACGATTTCTAATGCCGCGTACACACGACCAGTTTTGCCGTCGGAATACACTCCGAAGGTTTCTCCGACGGAATTCCGCTCAAGTGGTCTTGCATACACACGGTCACACCAAAGTCCGACCATCCAGAACACGGTGATGTACAACATGTACGACGGGACTAGAAAAACACACTCACTGTCTGTTTGCCAGGGTGCCTCTGGTGGACTCTGAAGTCATTGTAGACGTATAAAAACTAAGCAATGGGACTTTTGGGGGCACAACGGTATTAAACTACAGAAAAGTAAATAGGGTTTTTTGAGATTTTATTATTAACGTACAAAAACACAGAACACAAACACAGAGGTTTAAAAACAGGTCTGGCTAGGCATGAAACCTAATTAAATACACCATATTGGATCCTATCCTGCAAGCTCTTATAAAATCCCTTGTAGCTATAGGTAGACAATTCAAACACTCATTCCAAACGGAAAGAAAGTAAACTTCCCCAAATATAGGGTGATGGAAGAATATGGAGTTGGGATTGAAAGAATGCTGCAGGTCTGGTATTCCAAGGTAAGATGCTCTCTAATTGCTCTACATGTTTCACGTTGACAAAGAACGCTTCTTCAGGAGCTAGAGGTTCTATTAAAAATGCACAGAGAAAGAGAAGACAAAAATATATATCACAATGACAATAATTATACACTGTTGTCAAAACATAGATTTCAAAGAAGAGGTATACATATAAAAATCTATGTTAGAAATCCAACCCGAAATTCCGATCGTGTGTACACAAATCCGACGGACAAAGTGGCACGCATGCTCAGAATAAATAAAGAGATGAAAGCTATTGGCCACTGACCCGTTTATAGTCCCGACGTACGTGTTTTACGTCACCGCGTTCAGAACGATCGGATTTTCCAACAACTTTGTGTGACCGTGTGTAGACCAAACTAGTTTGAGCCAACATCCGTCGGAAAAAAATCCTAGGATTTTGTTGTCGGAATGTCCGAACAAAGTCCGACCGTGTGTACGCCCTATAAGGCAGCTCATTCATTCGATTGGAAGGTATAACACATGAACGCACCAAAGAAGGTGCATCTAGTATATCTAGCAGCGCATTGCACCTCCGTGCATGTTATGATGCAATGCTCATCTGTTGGCAAGGTGTGTTGGGGTGTTATTCAGAATGCAACACCATTGCGTGTAATATGTCTTACAGCAACACAATTGTGCAAATGGACATTTTTTAATAATCATCTGGCAACACCCTTAAAAGCATAGCACATAATCACAGTTCGTGAATTTAATTTGTGAGTATTTCTGCAATAACACCTACTTTATATTTGTTACATGTTCTCATTCACATAGCATAACTTAAAAAAAAATTGCTTCCTAACATGCTGCTTACCATTTTAAATGCTCTTTCCTCATAACTCCAGCACTGAAAAATCCTACTTAGTTGTTTATAAGGATGCTTTGGAGCTGTGTTTGTCCTAATTAACCCTGTCTGTACTGTGCCAGCAACTCTCATTATCAATTGTAAACTAGATTTGAATATAATACATTTTAAGCAGTATTTAAATTTTGTTCTGTTATGGTGATGTGAGTACTTGGTTTACACTTGCTAAGCTTACAAATGTAGCATAAATTGCTAGTTTGTTAGAAAAAAATGATATGATAATGTATAGACACAAGAATTCTTTTTTTTTTTTTTTCCACAGTGGGCGGTATTAACTTGTGGCCACTGCTTCTGTAATGAGTGTGTGGCGATCATGGTAGAACAGTACAGTGTCGGTGCTCGTAAAAGTGCAATCAAATGTGCAATTTGTCGGCAGACCACCTCACATAAGGAGATTTCCTATGTGTTCACAAGTGAAGCTGCAAATGAAGAACAGGATGTTCCTGTAAAGGTAATTTATTTTCTCTGGGCGACTCATTTGAGCAGTGACATCGAGGAGGCAATTTACTAAGATATTTTATATCCACACCTCACAAATCATATTTATCTCTTTCCGATATATTGTCAATTTGGTTTTGAGATAAACAGAAATGAGCAATTTAAAGATTGACATTTAATAAAAATGACTTAACATTTTCATCAGTCAGTTTGTTAACAAGTTCACTTCTGTTCTCCTCATCAGATGCTTGGTTTTTAATTTCTGAATGCCTTTATACTGCCTGTTTTCATTTGCCAGAACACATTATATCTGCCATATGTCTGTCAGTCCATGAGTGATTGAATATTAATATTTCACTGCATGAATTTATTTTCTGAACAGATAACACAAATGTTCCATATTTATAAGTGTGTGCTAAAAAAGGATTGACGGTGTTGCCCACAGATAGCAGTCTAGCTGTTGGCTGATTTGTTTACACATGTAGGTGGAGAAAAATATGCTACAGGGAAAAGTTTTTTTAGAGAACATACAGTATATCACTCTACAAGTTAGGATTAGTAGAGGGATTTTTAGTGCGCCAAGTGATTGTTAAAACTCCCAACCCTAATAAATATTGCTATGGAGTTTTTCTGTCTTTTAATAATGTCAGTCTAAAGCAGAACTAAAGGAGAATTTTTCAAAATTGCTAGCAGGTAGAGTTTTATGACAGAAAAGACAAAATATCTCTTCTGCAAACATTTTTATATTCATACAGTGCAGGACACAGGCATAGTATTCATACACCCTGGGTAAGGTATAGGCTCATACCTTCAGA
The DNA here is from genome assembly GCA_037952925.1 of Lithobates clamitans. Classification (NCBI taxonomy): domain Eukaryota; kingdom Metazoa; phylum Chordata; class Amphibia; order Anura; family Ranidae; genus Lithobates; species Lithobates clamitans. The sequence goes on along the minus strand of JBBGZY010000931.1, from coordinate 1,476,848 downwards.
CGATTGGGCTCTGGAAAAGCCGTTGAGGACACCTCCCTTATAGTCCTACCTCCCTCTGTGAATCCTCAGCCTTTTGCTTGTGTCCTAAGGTAATGGGCCTCTTCTACCATGCTGAGAAATCACTTTGAGGTTTATTACTTTATTTTATCTTCGGATTATTCAATCAGCTCCTCACTGTCATCTGGATCAGTGCAATGTTGGTAAAACCCTGGGAACTGTACCTGGACCCCACAGCCTAAAATGTTATTTTGAGCACTGGATCCTGCATGGGCACTCACCTTGGCACTCCGTGTAATGCATTGTAGTTAGCCGCAGGGTGCTATACAGGTCCAGAGCCATGGTCCATTCCTGTAGAGCACAGACCCTAAAGACCCCTTTGCGGGTATGCCCACCATGATGGGTAAAGCCTGGAGCCTATTGGAGAGGGTCTTAGCACTATTGTTATTGACCCCTTTCCATCTCGTTATACCCCTTCTGCTGAAAAGAGGCTTGCAAAGTTTAAAGACATTCGTCTTGCTTGGAATCAAACAAAAAAGACAATAATAAAGATTTGTGCAATCCAGGAAAAAAAAAAATTCTTGGTCGGTAAAAGCTGAACACAAAAGGCGCCTCATAAGCTCTAAACAATCTCCTGAAAGATCACTGGAAAAAGTGTTATTCCTACAATGAGGATGCTCTTAAAAGTCTCAGCTTCAAAGCCTTTACCCCATCAAAGCACAGAATGCTTTGTTTTTCCACTAGAGTTGAAAAACATGAATCTAGATTCAGCCCTTATTTTTTACACAACTCCAGAAGTTTAAATCTTAACAAGTATTTACATTAAACCTTCCTCACTTTAAAGGCCTGATCTCACTTTTAGGAGTGAAGTGTGGGGGGAGGGGCCCTCTGTGTGCTTTTTATAGTATTGACATGCCAGACCTGGATTTTCCAGTAGGGACACAGATAGTTATGATGTAAAGTTGAACCTGTACCTCCTCGTTTTTCACCTTTTCTGCTCTGCCAAGACCGTCAGAATTGCAGAACACCATACCCCAATTTTAGGGATTAGTTCCTGGAAACAGGTGTTTCCAAACCCCTTTAGGTTCAGAATACCTAAGCCTTTAAGGTGTGTGGGTCTTGTTTACAACACATAAAAACATTCCTACGGTCTTTCCATATGTGGCTCAAGTCTATTGATCGCTAGAATACTGCAATATTTTTGAGGTCTCATATGTCAGTAGTACTATTCAGACAAAAAATGCCTTTGTTAGGTAACTAGGCCTCAAGTCCATCCTCAGCCTTGTCTGGGATACTTGGGTTTTTCCCTACTCAAAAAAGACAGATCTCTTTTAGTAGACTCATTTCTTCACACCCACATTTTCCTGTTTACTCATAGGAGATTATGGGCCTTTCATTCTTTCATTTATTTCTATCTCAAATCACACTCATTAAAAAAAATAGACTTATTGTCACTTTAACAAATGGATCCATAGGATCTGATATTGAAGGCCAAAGATTGTTTCCTGGCCTCAACCCATGCTAATTCTTGATCAATACTGTAGATCAGGGATATGCAATTAGCGGAACTCCAGCTGTTGCAAAACTACAAGTCCCATCATGCCTCTGCCTCTGGGTGTCATGCTTGTGGCTGTCAGAGTCTTGCTATGCCTCATGGGACTTGTAGTTCTGCACCAGCTGGAGGTCCGCTAATTGCATATCCCTGCTGTAGATTATGAAGATTTAGGATAAGTCACGGAAGATCTTTTTCTATTCCAATTTATAGAGGTACTCAGTACCCTTCTAAAGTCTTTCTAAGTCTTTCCCTTTTCAAAATGGCTTCTTTTGCACTTTCCTTACATATCTTACACTACAGAAAAATCTTATCACATTTTTTTCCTTACTAAAATGTTTTTTTTCCAGTTCCTTTATTAGCTTTTCTTTCTTTATCTTATACAAAGTAAACCATTTTCAGGAATACCCTCGGTATACCTGTCTACTTTCTGCTTCCTTGATTTACAGCTAGACAGTTGGAGTAGACAGCTTCTTCTGACTCAGTCTTCTTCTGGTAGGCATCTACAGACACTTATCAGAGGGGGTCAACCTGATGTGCAGATCTGCTCCTTGTCAGTATTCACTTCAATGTAAAGAAATGTGTTTTTTCAATAAACCTTTAATACTAAAAGCTTTTCACATTGTTTAATTTACAACATAAAAGTACCGTATATACTCGAGTATAAGTAGTCCCGGGTATAAGTCGAGGCCCCTAATTTACCACAAAAAAACTGGGAAAAATGTATTGACCCGAGTATAAGACGAGGGTGAGAAATGCAGAGGGTCAACAATGCCCATCTGCAGCTGCATGCCTCCCTGTACCCTGTGCATGTGTCCTGTACATGTGTGTCCTGTACATGTCCTGTGTCCTGTACATGTCCTGTGTGCATGTGTCCTGTGTGCATGTGCAGCCTACCTGTGTCCTGTGTAGCCTCCCTGTGGCGATCTCCATCCTCCCTGTGGCGATCTCCATCCTCAAACGGCGGCCGGCGTGTGATGATAGTGTTCAGCGACCATTCCACAGTTGAAAAGCCGCGCCTCCTCCTCGTCTGTGATAGGCTGACCGCTGACTGCCTATCACTGACATTCTCTTATTCTCATACCACGGACGAGGATGAGAGAATATCCGTGATAGGCTGTACACTGACAGCTGTTCAGCCTATCACAGACGAGCAGGAGGCGTGGCTTTTGAAAGCTGCAATAGCCGCCGAACACTATCATCACACGCCGGCCGCCGTCTGCCTGCATGACACGCTGATCATGCAGACAGACGGCGGTGACTCGAGTATAAGTCGAAGGGACACTTTCAGCCCAAAAAAAAGGGCTGAAAAATTTGACTTATACTCGAGTATATATGGTACTAGATCTTTGCATAATGAAATTTGATTTATTTTGTTGATATTAAGCATGCTTTTACACATTTTGATAGCTATAGTTTCTTTTAAAGATAATGCTTTCTTATTTTGTATTTGAATTATTTGCATATTTCAGTAAACTATGTTTTTTTTTTTTTTTGTGTCTCCAAAAGGGAAGCCATTCCACCAAAGTTGAAGCAGTGGTCAGAACTCTCATGAAAATACAGTCAATGGACCCTGGAGCCAAATCATTGGTATTCTCTACGGTAAGAACATATAGGTGATATTATACAGTACATAATATAAATGGTTGTATAACTGTAAAGGCATGAATAACAGAGGCACAGTAATTGCCTTAAAGGTCAGATATTTGTTTAAGTTTTGATAAAAGTGGTCCTTAACCACTTGCCGACTGGCTCACGCCGATATATGTGGGCAAAGCGGCAAGGGGGGCGCATAACAACGTACCCATACGTCATGGCACAGAGAGGCAGAACGGGGAGATGTAAACAAGCCATTTCCCTGTTCTGCCTAGCAACATGCCAGGGATCTACTGCTCCCAGTGATCGGGAGCAGTGATCTCTGTCATGCTCTAGTGAGCCCATCCCACTACAATTAGAACATGCTGAGGGAACACAGTTAAGCCCTTGATCACCCCCTAGTGTTTAACCCCTTCTCTGCCAGTGATATTTACACAGTAATTTTTATAGCACTGATCACTGTATATGTGCCAATGGTCCCAAAATAGTGTCAAAAGTGTCTGATCTGTCAGCCGCAATGTCGCAGTAACGATAAAAAACGCAGATCGCTGCCATTACTAATAAAAAAAAAAAATATTAATAAAAATGCCATAAATCCCCTATTTTGTAGACGCAATAACTTTTAACCAATCAATATACGCTTATTGCGATTTTTTTTTTTGTACCAAAAATATGTAGAAGAACACATATTGGCCTAAACTGTGGAAGAAATTAGCTTTTTTATATATTTTTTTATAGGGGATATGTATTATAGCCAAAAGTAACAAATATTCCTTTTTTTCAAAATTGTCGCTCTTTTTTTGTTTATAACACAGAAAATAAAAACTGCAGAGATGATCATATTCCACCAAAGAAAGCTTTATTTGTGGGAAAAAAAGGACGTCAATTTTGTTTGGGTACAGGGTTGCACGACCGCACAATTGTCAGTTAAAGCAACGCAGTGCCGTATTGCAAAAAAGGGCTTGGTTAGGAAGGGCGTAAATCCTTCCGAGGCTGAAGTAGTTAATATATGAGGGCTGCACTGAAAGTAATTCAAGAGAGCACATAGCTTTTTTTATTAGCTTACATGGGTTATTTAAATTTCACGTGTTAGTAGAGTATCTCTTCCTCTATAATAACTGTTTATCTTCTTCTTTTTCATTGTAGGTAAGTAATGGATTCCAAGCAGAAGCAATGTGTCGTCACGTTCTTGACAAAGCAGGGGTGCACGTAGGCTGTCCGACATCCACAGAAGGCTATAAAATGTTTATTGAGATGACAATATTGATCAAAGCAATGTCTTGTCATTGGTGTCATCTCCCTAAACATTCAGTGGCCCTCTGTGGATGTTGGACAGCTGACACCCCTCTTTTGTTAAAAACTCAACGATGGCATGTTGCTTATGCTTGGAATCCATTATTTACCTGCACTTTACAGCAGGTAAAATAAGTATTGAACACGTCACCATTTTTCTAGGTAAATATATTTCTAAAAGTGCTATTGACATGAAATTTTTACCACGTCGGTAACAACCCATGCAATCCATACATACAAAGAAGCCAGAACAAATAAGTTCAGAAATGAAGTTATGTGTAATAAAATGGAATGACACAGGGAAAAAGTATTGAACACGCCAACTGAAATGTATTTAATACTTTGTCCTTTGGTAATGACAGCTTCAAGATGCCTCCTGTATAGAGAAACTAGTCGCATGCATTGCTCAGGTGTGATTTTGGCCCATTCTTCCACACAGTCTGCAAATCTTAAAGGTTCTGTGGGCCTCTTCTGTGAACTCTGATCTTTAGTTCTTTCCATAGATTTTCTATTGGATTCAAGTCAGGTGATTGTCTGGGCCATTCTACCAGCTTTATTTTCTTTCTTTGAAACCAATTGAGAGTTTCCTTGGCTTTGTGTTTGGGATCATTGTCTTTCTGAAATGTCCACCCTCATTTCATCTTCATTATCCTGGTAGATGGCAGCAGATTTTTATCAAAAATGTCCTGGTACATTTTTCCATTCATTCTTTGCCAGTATCGTATGCTGAAAAACAGCCCCACCATGGTGCTCCCACCTCCAAACTTCACTGTTGATATGGAGGTGTTTTTTGGGGTGATGTGCAGTGCCATTTGACCTCCAAACATGTTGTGTATTATGGCATCCAAAGAGTTCAATTTTGGTCTCATCTGACCAGACTATATTCTCCCAGTATTTCACAGGCTTGTCTAAATGTTGTGAAGCAAATTTTAAACTAGCTTCATCATGCTTTTTCTTCGGAAATAGAATCTTGCATGGTGAGCGTGCATACATCCCATGGCGGTTGAGTACAATATTTATTGTTTTCTTTGAAACAATTGTACCTGCTAATTCCAGGTCTTTCTGAAGCTCTCCACAAGTGATCCTTGGCTCTTGGACAACTCTTCTGATAATTCTTTTCACTCCTCTGTCAGAAATCTTGCGGTCATGGCCGGTTTTATCCACTTCCAGGTTATGGCCCCAACAGTGCTCACTGGAACATTCAGAAGTTTAGAAATCCTTCTGTAGCCAATGCCATCAGTATGTTTTGCAACAATAAGGTTGCAAAGGTCTTGAGAGAGCTCTTTGCTTTTACCAATCATTAGATGCTTCTTGTGTGACACCTTGGTAATGAGACACCTTTTTATAGGCCATCAGTTAAAACTGAACCAGCTGATATTATTTTGCACTTACAAGGGGCAGGATTGCTTTATAATTACTGATAGATTTCAGGTGGTGTCTTGGCTTTCCATGCCTTTTTGCACCTCCCTTTCTTCATGTGTTCAATACTTTTTCTCTGTGTCATTCCATTTTATTACACATAACTTCATTTCTGAACTTATTTGTTTTGGTTTCTTTGTATGTATGGATTGCATGGTTTGTTACCGACATGTGGTGACAATTGTCAATAGCACCTTTTCTAAATATATTTACCCAGAAAAATGGTGACGTATTCCATACTTATTTTACCTGCTGTATATAATACAATTCATAGACTGTGCCGAGTAAACTGAAAGATTCTGTTTTATTTCCTGTTGGTTATAAAACACATATATTTGCTTGGTTAAAATAAGCACATTTTAGTTAGTAACTTTTTAAGGAAATCCACGGCACCCTCTAATTCAAATACATACTATTACCAGTGCTTTGGCCTGCCTTCGTCTGCTTCCTATACAGTCCTCTGGGTCTGATAATGTGATAAATTAAAACAATCTTAACAGAGACAATCAGCGCAAACAGTAAGACAATAAGGAAATAATAATGACAGTGTTGCAAGCTGAACACTGGAGGAAAACCCTCAAATAATACACCCAGACAATCAGTGCAATGCAACTAGCAATAATAAATGTCCATTCCTTTAATTCAGAAGTAGCTGAAGTCGTAGGGAAGTCCATATACCAATAAGATCTTGTGTGTAAGAGTGAAGAAGAATTGAATAAACACCTGGGATGATATCCTTCCACTACCAATAAAGAGACTGGTGGCTCACCTCAGACCATTGACCCCTGGTCAAACAGGATGGTCAAATGCGCTTGTCCCACCGCAGGGTGTAAATAAACAGAGGCTTCAGGTCCCAGTATGGAGATGAGATCCTGGATGATATTGCCTGATGCCACTCCTCTCCTATGCCACTCACAACGGCGGACCAAAATATTACTACTGCAGCATTACTCCTTAAGCAGCCTAATAAAACCTCCAAAGAATAAAAATTACTCACAGAGACAATACCAACTAATGTCTGATAGTAATTAATCAAAAACAGCAAAAAAAAAAAAGACAAATAGCTTAACCACTTAAGCCCCGGACCATTTGGCTGGTCAAAGACCAGAGCATTTTTTGCGATTCGGCACTGGCTTTAACTGACAATTGTGTGGTCGTGCAACGTGGCACCCAAACAAAATTGACGTCCTTTCTTTTCCCACAAATAGAGCTTTCTTTCGGTGGTATTTGATCACCTCTACGGTTTTTATTTTTTGTGCTATACACAAAAAAAAGCGACAATTTTGAAAAAAATGCATTATTTTTTTACTTTTTGCTATAATAAATATCCCCAAAAAATATATAAAAATTTTTTTATTTTCCTCAGTTTAGGCCGATACGTATTCTTCTACATATTTTTGTTAAAAAAAATTGCAATAAGCGTTTATTGATTGGTTTGCGCAAAAGTTATAGCATCTACAAAATAGGGGATAGTTTTATGGCATTTTTATTAATAATTTTTTTTGTTACTGGTAATGGCGGTGGTCAGCGATTTTTATTGTAACTGCGACATTATAGCGGACAGATCAGACACTTTTGGCACTATTTTGGGACCATTCACATTTATACAGCGATCAGTGCAATTAAAAATGCATTGATTACTGTGTAAATTATACTGGCAGTGAAGGGGTTAACCACTAGGTGGCGCTGTAGGGGTTAAGTGTGTCCTAGGGAGTGATTCTAACTGTGGGGGGGGGGGGGGGCTGTGTGTGACATGACACTGATCCCCACTCCCGATTACAGGGAGAGGTGATCAGTGTTTTTAGGCAGAATGGGAAAATGCTTGTTTAGATCAGCATTCCCCCTTTTTTCCTCACCGTGAGACGATCGTGGGTATCCCCGCGGACATCGAGTCCGCAGGACCCGCGATCACGCTCACTGAGTTCCCAGCGGGCATGCGCACGCCCGCAAGCCGCTTCTTAAAGGGCAGCCTACAGGTACATTAATCTGCTTGTACGTGCCCTTCTGCTGCAGTATATCTGAGTGAGGTGGTCGGGAAGCAGTTAAAGAAGTACAGCCAGTTTGTTCTGTACTCCTGTAACCCATTTTCAACAGACAGTGGGCTGAGGCCCCCTGCAGGCTGACGTCACCGAGCCAGTCCAGGCTCAGGAAAGATCACGAAAATAGAGTCAGGATCCACCCACATGCCTGGAACGGCACCCGGCTCAGCCTCCACACACCCTCTCCACAGCCCAGTGGGTAGGGGGGGGGGGTGTCAGAGCAGAGAGCCTGCGACTGACAGTTACCAGCTCTCTACTCCACGGAACTGTGTTAAAGCCGCGGGTGACAGTTGTAGCATTGGACCAATGCCGCATCCAGCTAGGTAAGTATGAAAATTGCATACTTCTCTTTTAATGAGAATATGGGGAAATCAATGTGTGAATAAAACATTTGAGTACCAGTGCATTGTACATCTAACTGAATGACAGAATGTTTTTTTTTTTTAAACCATTTTCCATAGAAGCAACTGAAGTTGTCAAAGCTAGCAAAAGTCGTAGCCTAACCTCCATTTTACATTGTTCTTTCTTTACAAATATATGTCTGTTAAATGTATTTTTATTTACATATGGACATAATTGTGTAATGCACATATGCTGAAAAATGTTTGTTCCCTGAATTTGTTTGATACAATGCAATAATGACTCAGGCACCTTGGGGATTCTGCCTCTTGGCGCCTGAGACATTACTAATTCTGGTTTTATTCATATTTCTCTTTTCATATTATTATTTTAAAGAAGGAGACATATGTACATCTCAATGAGCAAAAGTTTTTATTTTTCAGTGGCAGGATGTGTTGGATATCATCGCAAAAGCTCTGCAGGACAATGGCTTGGTGTACTCACAGATTAATGGCATTCAGAAATTTCAGGTACATAATTACTACTGAAGTAAGAATTTTAACAATATACAGCATCTTAAGCTTTCAAAGTGACTCCAAAATGTTTAAAGTCGGATTATATTTTCCGGTTATTGACAACAATGGATTATCTAAATCTTGCAATGGATGCCAAAATTAGTCAAACATTATAAATTAATCTGTCCCCCCAGATCTCTCAGCCACCAAGTATCTGCTGTAATCTGAGGTTGCACATACTGTAGATATTATGGTTATTTAATCCTGCAAAAATCAACAGGCTTATTTGTTGACAGTGAGGTAATGTCTACAGATAACCTAAGTGTTTGGAAAAATTAAAGTTTTTCCCAAAGCAGCCAGTCATTTATTTTATGCATATTCAAATGTGCTTTAGGTAATTAATAATGGAAACCTGATTGGTTGCTATGGGCAGCATACTGCTTGCCCTCTTTCCTTATAGTACCTGCTTTCACCTGTGTGGTTTTCAGTTATAATACAGATTGTTCATGTTGGTCTTTTTAAGAGCATGACTGCATAATATATCTTTATTTTTAGCAATATGATGTAGAATATGGATGCTTTGTTTTACAGGAAAACCTTTCTGCATTTAAATATGATCCTAAGATCAACATTTTGCTTCTTCCACTGCACACTGGATCCAATGGCCTTAATATCATTGAAGCTACTCATGTGTTACTGGTGGAGCCCATTCTTAATCCAGCACATGAGCTACAAGCTATAGGTCGTGTACATCGCATTGGACAGAAAAAGTATGTTTTGTCTTTATAGTCAAAGCACTAAAGTAAACCTGTGTCTGTAATGCCCCGTACACACGGTCGGACTTTGTTCGGACATTCCGACAACAAAATCCTAGGATTTTTTCCGACGGATGTTGGCTCAAACTTGTCTTGCATACACACGGTGACACAAAGTTGTCGGAAAATCTGATCATTCTGAACGCGGTGACGTAAAACACGTACGTCGGGACTATAAACGGGGCAGTAGCCAATAGCTTTCATCTCTTTATTTATTCTGAGCATGCGTGGCACTTTGTGCGTCGGATTTGTGTACACACGATCGGAAATTCCGACAACGGATTTTGTTGTCGGAAAATTTTATAGCCTGCTCTCAAACTTTGTGTGTCGGAAAATCCGATGGAAAATGTGTGATGGAGCCTACACACGGTCGGAATTTCCGACAACAAGGTCCAATCACACATTTTACGTCGGAAAATCCGACCGTGTGTATGGGGCATAAAGGTTAAAGTAACCATTCTAGTTAATAGACTACATTATAATTTTATAAGCAAGTACCTTTTTATGTAAATTTCTTTAGCTTCTAGCAGCACCCAAAGCAACCCTGATGTGATAAAGATTAGATACCCCCTTCCACATCACACAAAACTATGGGGATTCTTGGTAAATCTATCTTGTTAAATTCTTGGTAAATCTATCAACAGTCTTGGGAATTGTCACCTGCCAATGCTTATAAAAAATATCGTCTTTCAGAAAGTCATTAATTGTATTTTTTGTTTGTCAGACCTTTGCTGTTGCTAGGGGGACATAAACTGGAGAAATTACCTTCTGACAGTTTAAGGTGTCAACTCTTTCTTAAATGAAAGTCAATTTGATAAACGTAAGGGTCTCATTGGGACAATGTACTGTATGTAGCAGTTTAAAGACATTTTTCTCAACTATTGAGGGACATAGACATTTTTGGATAAAGTCTAATTATACTGCTACCCACAACAGGATTGAACACTGGCAATTAGAAAAATTCATAAGCCAGCTCCCAGTATAACCTGTCCTCTACCCAGCATGCCTCCGTTTTTTGCTATTGTCATAGGAGGATAGATGTCTTTTCTCAAGTTCTGTAAGAAAAGTATAGTATGTATATATAGTATGTGCTAGCCTTTTCTCTTTGTCTTGCTTCGTAGATTCCTCTATTTTGACCTAATTGAAGATTCCTCCCTACTTTGCCACTTGAACTGGTCTCTACATAGCAGCCATCAGAATCGCTGGTTCTTCCGCCTTGCTTTGGAGACTATACACTGCTGGGCTGGACATATGGGGCTAGCCTGAAATGTGACCTTTGGACACTGGGATCACTATTGTATCACTTTCCACATCTGAGTATACTAGTTAGGTTAATTGAAGAAGGCTGTCCAGGCCCAGAGCCATGACACAGCCCCAAGTATAACCCTGTCTCTGAAGACCACTTTGCAAGTAAGGCCAGTCAGGATACAATACCAGGATCTGATCAACCAAAACTCACCAATAACCGATGGAACAATAACAAATTCACAAACAGAGATGAAACACTAGGAACAACTGCCAGGAGGAGCAGATCCCAAAGGCAATCTAGCATAAAAAAACAGGCAAGAAAGACCAGCCAGTCTATATGGGGGTTTCATACCTCAACTGTTAAGGTTGGGAGTGTTAGGCCTCTGGCCTTCTCATGTAGATTGGCTGGTCTTTCTTGCCTTTTTTTGAATCTACTTCTCGTGGGAGTTGTGCCTAGTGTTTCTTTTCTGTTTGTGAATTTGTTATTGTTCCACCTGTTATTAGTGGTGACCTTCTCCATCTTAATCTGGAACAGAAGTTTTCAACTGCGGTAGGGGTTAGTGTGGTGTGCGATTCCGCTCATCACACAGCTCCCTGTTTTGTGTTTTTTTTTTTTTTACTTTTGACACAGTGCGCTGCGATCCTGTACAGTGTTTTGCAATAAAATACAGCATGTCTGCACTTAATCAGCTGCTCTGAGCTGTGTAGCAGTGTAAATAGGACATAATGAAAACAACTGTTTTCTGTATGTACTAGCAGTGACTGCTGTTTGACAGTACAGTAAAACACTGGTCACTGCACAGTGTGAATTAGCCCAGAGGCATTCAAATTAGAGGAGGGTATCTACTGGGGTCTAGCTTACGAATTTTTCAGTTTTGTCAGTACCCAATCCTCTTGTAGCTGTATGGAGGAACAGGAGTATGGTACATTATAGAGATTGCTGCAGAAGAACCAGTGTCCTCTTGCTGCACAAACATGACCAAAATATCAGTATTGAGTAGACTTTCTCTTTATTTTAAATACAGAATGGCAGTGACCATATTGACATGATTTTTTCAGTTTACTAGAGCGATGAAAAAAATTAGAAACCCATGTAAATTGTCTTTCTTGAATATATATACCTTTAGATAATAATCAAATTACATCTAAAGTAAACAAAATATAGAATGTTAGACTGTTAGTATATTAACTTTTGTAATAAATATCATTTTACTTCTTTCAGAGCTACAATAGTCCATAGATTTCTGATTAAAGCAACAATTGAAGAAAGGATGCAAGCAATGTTAAAAGCAGTGGACAGGAGGTATTTCTGATATTTTTCTGTTTTTTAATCCCAATTGCATATTTTGGTACTGTCATCCATATCTTGACTTCACGAATTAGAGAACCATTGACCTGGAACAAGCAACTGCATACCAGGACATGTGATATGCTAATGCTTACAGTGGGGCAAAAAAGTATTTAGTCAGCCACCAATTGTGCAAGTTCTCCCACTTAAAAAGATGAGAGAGGCCTATAATTGTCATAGGTATACCTCAACTATGAGAGACAAAATGTGGAAACAAATCCCGACAATCACATTGTCTGATTTTTGAAAGAATCTATTTGCAAATTATGGTGGAAAATAAGTATTTTGTCAATATCAAAAGTTAATCTCAATACTTTTTTTATATATCCTTTGTTGGCAATGACAGAGGTCAAACGTTTTCTGTAAGTCTTCACAAGGTTGTCACACACTGTTGCTGGTATGTTGGCCCATTCCTCCATGCAGATCTCCTCTAGAGCAGTGATGTTTTGGGGCTGTCGTTGGGCAACACGGACTTTCAACTCCCGCCAAAGGTTTTCTATGGGGTTGATATCTGGAGACTGGTGCTAGGCCACTCCAGGACCTTAAAATGCTTCTTACGAAGCCACTCCTTCGTTGCCTGGGTGGTGTGTTTGGGATCATTGTCATGCTGAAAGACCCAGCCACGTTTCATCTTCAATGCCCTTGCTGATGGGAGGAGGTTTGCACCCAAAATCTCACGTTACATGGCCCCATTCATTCATTCATGTACACGGATCAGTCGTCCTGTTCCCTTTGCAGAGAAACAGCCCCAAAGCATGATGTTGCCACCCCCATGCTTCACAGTAGGTATGGTGTTCTTTGGTTGCAACTCAGCATTCTCTCTCCTCCAAACACGATGAGTTGTGTTTCTACCAAACAGTTCTACTTTGGTTTCATCTGACCATATGACATTCTCCCAATCCTCTTCTGGATCATCCAAATGCTCTCTAGCAAACCTCAGACGGGCCCGGACATGTACTGGCTTAAGCAGGGGGACACATCTGGCACTGCAGGATCTGAGTCCCTGGCGGCGTAGTGTGTTACTGATGGTAGCCTTTTTTACGTTGGTCCCAGCTCTCTGCAGGTCATTCACTAGGTCCCCCCGTGTGGTTCTGGGATTTTTGCTCACTGTTCTTGTGATCATCTTGACCCCAGGGGGTGAGATCCTGCATGGAGCCCCAGATCGAGGTAGATTATCAGTGGTTTTGTATCACTTCCATTTTCTAATTATTGCTCCCACAGTTGATTTCTTCACACCAAGCTGCTTGCCTATTGCAGATTCAGTCTTCCCAGCCTGTTGCAGGTCTACAATTTTGTTTATGATGTCCTTCGACAGCTCTTTGGTCTTCACCATAGTAGAGTTTGTAGTGTGACTGTTTGAGGTTGTGGACAGGTGTCTTTTATACTGATAACAAGTTCAAACAGGTGCCATTAATACGGGTAATGAGTGGAGGACAGAGGAGCCTCTTAAAGAAGAAGATACAGGTCTGTGAGAGCCAGAAATCTTGCTTGTTTGTAGGTGACCAAATACTTATTTTCCACCATAATTTTCAAATAAATTCTTTCAAAAATTAGACAATGTGATTGTCTGGATTTGTTTTCACATTTTGTCTCTCATAGTTGAGGTATACCTATGATGACAATTAAGGGCCTCTCTCATCTTTTTAAGTGGGAGAACTTGTACAATTGGTGGCTGACTAAATACTTTTTTGCCCTACTGTATTGTAAGTTAGTAGCTGTCTAGGTTGTGAAGCAGGTTATGACGGAGCACAGCCCCAGAGCTCGCATGAAGTCAGCAATAGCAGCTCCTGTATTGATAGGTTCTCTGATTAATATACAGTACTGCGCAAATGTTTTGGGTATTAGTAAAAAAGAAATTCCATAAATTTAGGATATAATAATGAAAATGTTTTTATTTATCAATTAACTTACAAATTGTATAAACAGGAAAAAAAAAATCTAATATTCGGTGTGCCCACCGTTTGCCTATCAATCCCCCTAGTTACATTTGCACCAACTAAAATTGTTGATACATTTTGAATTTAATATGGATTGTTAGTGAATGTTTGTTAAAGTGTTAGTGCACAGACATGTTTAGATTATGACTTAGCAACTAAACCTAGTGAAAGTGAATTAATTTCTTGCAAATAGCAATTAACATAGTTCAGGTGCTGTAACATGATTAGTCCAAGCAAAATAACAGTACAGATTAGTTATCGGTCACCCTTTAGCTGTGGAACCCTATAGACTTCTACATGGCTTGTCTGCCTCCTTCTCACAGTCAGGATACACAGGAAGACACACCCTATAGATTTTTATGGGACTGTACTGCACTGGTGTGGCCAGATTGAGAGGGCTTGCAGTGATGGATGTCATCAAAGACAGGAGGCTGTGCGTATTTCATCTTAGTAAGGGTCCATGCACACTGGCAAAAAAAATCGATGCTTCCGCAGGAGTTTTGTGTGTTCGTCTGTAAAAGCAGCTCAATGGTAACCTATGTTTCTATGTACATTAGGACAATTTAGAGGCAGAAAAAAAAATCCTTCTGGTTTGCGTTTTAGATTGAAAAACACTAAACATTCTTAAATGCGCCTGAACGTTTGTACAAAAATGCTCTATATGAGTGTTTTTGTTCTTCCAATGGAACTGGCATTTTATTAAGCCCAGTGTGCATGGAGCTGAAAGTATGACTCTTTGAAGGGGGAGGGTGGGACCTGTTCAGCAGAGCGGTGCAAAAAGAGCAAGTGCACTTTGACAGAGCACATATTGTTTAAGTCTTTCAACAGACTGCCCATTAGAATTTTACATTTACTTATCTAAGGGTGATGGCAGATGATAAAAAGTTGAAGGTTAAAACAGATTTATAAAGAGTTCCATGATCACAGGCATGCCATGTATTTGTTTGCTGAGATCTGTAGTCCATGACATCCTGCAAAAATCCATAATTGGACCAAATAAAAAAATAGCACTAGCTCTTTTTATTGCCAGCATTTTTAGACAGCTATTAACAAAATATTACATCATAACATACAGTATCTCACAAGTGAGTACACCCTTCACATTTTTGTAAATATTTTATTATATCTTTGCATTTGACAACACTGAAGAAATGACACTTTGCTACAATGTAAAGTAGTGATTGTACAGCTTGTATAACAGTGTAAATTTGCTGTCCCTCAACACACAGCCATTAATATCCAAACCGCTGGCAACAAAAGTGAGTACATCCCTAAGTGAAAATGTCCAAATTGGGCCCAATTAGCCATTTTCGTCATGGAGGAGTGGCAGAGGACTCCAGTGGCAACCTGTGAAGCTCTGGTGAACTCCATGCCCAAGAGGGTTAAGGCAGTGCTGGAAAATAATGGTGGCCACATAAAATATTGAGACTTTGGGCCCAATTCAGACATTTTAGCTTAGGGGTGTACTCACTTTTGTTGCCAGCTGTTTAAACATTAATGGCTGTGAGTTATTTTGAGAGGACAGTAAATTTACACTGTTATACAAGCTGTACACACACTACTTTACATTGTAGCAAAGTGTAATTTCTTCAGTGTTGTCACATGAAAAGATATAATAAAATATTTACAATAATGTGAGGGGTGTACTCACTTTTGTGAGATACTGTATATTACACTGCTGCTGATCTAGCTGGTGAATGTAATATTTCTGACATAAAAAGTATGCATATCCATCTCAGGCATCAGTTTACTACAACACTACAGTTTTTTTTTCTCTAATGCTAGGTATAGGATTAACACTGACTGCACTACAGCTTGCACTTCTGATAGCAGGGAGATGTCAGCCACATCCTTGCTTTACTACTTAATGAAGCTAGGAGTTTCATCCTAGTTGGGTGCATAATGGGCCCTCATTATGTAGAAAAGCAATATGTTAGCTTAGGTAAATTAATCACAGAAACTTTTTAGTACTAAAACTTAAAGTCATGAAAAATGAAAATGAAGCAGGTTTTGAATGAAATGGTCGAGCTTATTTAAAGCGGAGTTCCACCCAAAAATGGAACTTCTGCTTTAAGCACTCCTCGCCCCCTTACGTGCCACGTTTGGCATGTAATTATTTTTTGCGGGGGGGGGAGTGGGACTTCCTGTTCCACTTTCTCCTTCTGCCCAGGGACCACCAAGGCGACTCCTCCTTTCGCCTTAGGTGGCCCCTCCCTCTAGGCGATCTCCTGGGACACGTGACAGGGCCCAGGAGATCGCCTGTCCACTCCGGGAGCGCAGTGCGACTCGCGCATTCGCCGTGCATGCCCGGCCGTGAAGCCGAAAGCTATCACAGCCGGGTGCCCAGAGTGGCAATGGAGGCTCCGGCGGAGAGGAGGGGGAGAGGAGCGACGCTCCGTTCGGCTGCATCGCTGGACCGTGGAACAGGTAAGTGTCTGTTTATTAAAAGTCAGCAATTACACTTTTTGTAGCTGCTGACTTTTAATAAACATAAAAAGCCTGGAACTCCACTTTAAGTTTCAGAGGTGTTAAAGTGGATGTAAACCCGATTCATGAAATTTGACCCAGGCACATATATCTGTAGTGTTTACTTATCTCTCTCCAAATGACTAATGCCCCGTACACACGGTCGGATTTTCCGATAGAAAATGTCCGATCGGAGCGTGTTGTCGGAAATTCCGACCGTGTGTGGGCTCCATCGGATTTTCCAACACACAAAGTTTGAGAGCAGGATATAAAATTTTCCGACAACAAAATCCGTTGTCGCAAATTCTGATCGTGTGTACACAAATCCGACGGACAAAGTGCCACGCATGCTCAGAATAAATAAAGAGATGAAAGCTATTGGCCACTGCCCCGTTTATAGTCCCAACCTACGTGTTTTACGTCACCGCGTTCAGAATGATCGGATTTTCCGACAACTTTGTGTGACCGTGTGTATGCAAGACAAGTTTGAGCCAACATCTGTCGGAAAAAAAGCCTAGGATTTTGTTGTCGGAATGTCCGAACAAAGTCCGACCGTGTGTACGGGGCATTAGTCCTGTGTCTTTCTGCTATTTCATTCCTCTGTTATCAGCATAATAACTTCTGACAAGTTCTCCGAGACTGGAGATAAAACTAGCCTGAAATTTGTGTCGGGATGAGTGCTATAAATAGATTAGTAGAGAGCTTGTCTTGTCACAGCACAGCTCTGAAAGTATCTTCGTTCTTCTGCCTATGTGGAGGGGTGTGTGCCTTTCCTCCAATCAGCTGTCTCACAGTGTAAGCCAAGACTACACTCCTACTGCTGAACGAGGAAGTAAAAATTCTAGCACGGTGTAAGGATTCTAAAGAATATAGCAAGCTTAGCGCGGCTCTCTAAGATGGTGGACGCGTGATCCCTGAGCTCCGCTCCCCTCCAATGTTCCGCGGCCTCTGTACAGCAACATAAGCCACAAACTGCTCCAGAGGCGAGACGCCACGACTCCGCTGCACATCCCGGCACCCCATGGGCAAAATCAGGGACCAGAGATCCCACTACCGAGCTACGCAACACTCGAGGCCCTCCTCCACCATGGACCGCTTCCTGACCAGGCCTCAATCCCTGGTCTCGATTTCTCAGGGAGATCCGGAGGATTACGTCAGCACCCTAATGGCGGAGGAGGGATCGCAACAGCAGGCCGTCCCTCCACACATGGCTTCTTCTCCTCACCCAGCCCTGACCCCGGAGATGATGGATCCTAAACTCCAGGCCCTGGCTCAGCAGGTAACCAGAGACATAGCACAGGAGATGGGGAGAATATCTAGAGAGCTCAGGGGAGAGATAGATGCACTAGGAGAATGCACAGCCTCTCTAGAGACAAAATTTGATGAGACTCTGCTCTATGTACAGGTCCTTGAAGAGGAAAAAGCAACCCTACAAAACTCAGTGTCCCAATTGCAGCTTCAGCAGGAGGACCTCGAGAACAGAGAAAGACGCCAGAACCTAAGAATACGCGGAGTCCCTGAGACTGTTGCTGACAATAATATCAGGCCTTATCTCTTGGGCCTATTTAACACCCTGGCACCTGAAATTGTGAAAAATTGATTGGCACCTCGACAGGGCTCATAGGTCCCTGGCCACTAAACCCCCTGCGGGGGCCAGACCCCACGACATAGTGATACGTTTCCACTTCTATGAGAGTAAAGAGACTCTAACTATGGCCACCCGCAACAGATCTGGCATTGAATACAAAGGAGACAGAATCCAACTGTTCAGTGACCTCTCTCCGATCACTCTAGCCAAGCGTCGTTTTCTACGGCCCATCACCGCTCATCTACAGTAGCACAAGGTCTCTTATTTTTGGGGCTTCCCCTTTCGCCTCAACGTCACTCTAGATGGGGTCCAACACGCCCTTCGGGACCTTCAAGAAGGTGATGCATTCATCAAACGTCTAGGCCTGCCTCCACTTCCTGCGGACATGGATCAGGCCCTGCCTACCACCCCACGGCCATTGTCAGCCCCATCCAGAAACTGGACCCCAGTGAGAGGAAGAGGGTCAAAGGCCTACTCCACTCCCCAGCACTCTCAACGCTCGAGACCACCCACTTGATTTGATGCGGACACTCTACCCTTGTCCATATCCTTTTTATGGCCCCATTTGGGATCTGACTGTTACTCAACTCCCTATTTGGGCCCACTGTGGTTACAGTACGCCTCCTCTTGCAGACGTCCTGCAAAGTTTTTGCTGCCTGTTTGCTTTCTTGTTAAATGGATTCGATTTTCCATAGGAAACAGCTGTTTTTCTTTATCTAATGGTTCCCCCACGGCTGCATTTGCCCGAGTAGCCCAGAGATGTGCTTGGACAGGTAACGCTATTGGCCGATCACTGTGATGGGTAGTCACAGGTTCCTCACCATTTTGGAGACAGCTATGCTCCCCTATTGGTCCTCAGGCTACGGCCGAGGATTCCTGAGTAATTCTTGCTCAGGTCTTTTTGTGAAGTTATTTTCTTTTTTCCTCATTTTTTTGGGCCTTACAGGCCTTTTGGTTTCTCAGCGTCATAATCTTACATGATCCCTTTTTTGGATCACCTCAAGTTTGCTCAAATGCTGCAGTTCTACTTTTTCTTGTTTATTTTTTTTTTCATTTTTATTTGATTTTTTTTACTCTTTGTTTTTTGATTGATCATCTCACGATAAGGGATCTTTTGGTCAGACTTAGGTCTGCTCTTAGACTGCGCATACATGTATTTACTGTTGGGCTGTTATCCATTGTTTTAAATGTTCCCAAGCTGAATTATGATGTTTACTTGTGGCTTTAAAACTGTTATCATATAATGTGAAAGGTTTGAATTCCATAAAAAAGAGATGGATGGCCTTGAAGGAATTAAGGGCCTCCGGAGCGGATGTCATCCTGGTACAGGAGACACATTTCCGAGTTGGAGGTTCCCTGAAATTTGCTTCTAGACACTTCCCAATGTCCTTTCTAGCTTCGGACCCATCTGGAAGGGCTGGAGTGGCAGTCTTGGTTAAATGCTCATGTCCCCTCCAGATTAAGTCCACCCATCTAGATCCTCTTGGGTGTTATATAATTCTAGACAGCACTTACTTATCTAACCCTATGACGATCATGAATGTATATGCTCCTAACAAGGGTCAAATTAAATTCCTTACTGAGGATTTTGAACGATTACATAGAGTAGCTCATCCCTTTATGATAATCGGAGGAGACTTCAATGCTGTCCTCTCTCCCGGCCGGGATAGGAAATCGTTGTTCCACACCGTCCCCCCTAATGCCCCACAGTCCTTAGCTACTTCCTTCAGGAAGCTGATTCGCACCCACCGTCTGTTTGATGCCTGGCGAGTCAAGCACCCCGTGGATCATCAGTATTCGTTTTACTCCCCTCCCCACAAGATGTTTTCAAGACTGGACTATTTCTTAGTGACGGCTCGATTGCTTTCCCACACAGTGTCCTCCGACCTGGGTCCCAATTACCTGGTCGGACCATGCCCCTCTATCCCTAGATCTTTGCCTCTCAGCTGCGTTTCACAGGAGGTGCCATTAGAGGCTAAATGAGTCTTTAATAAAACATCCGGAATCTAGAGATAAACTTCTCACCACCCTATGTGAATACTTCCACTTAAATACAGGTTCGGTGTCCAGCCCGTCCGTCCTCTGGGAGGCTCACAAGGCGTTCTTTAGAGGATAGTGTATCTCTGTGGGATCCCAGAGAAAGAGGGCTTCGGCCCTTCTGAGATCCTCTTTAATTTCAGAACTAGTGGCTGCTGAACGTTCTCTGCTACACGCCCCCACGATGGCCCGGCTGCGCACAGGAACTTCTCTACATAACCGCATAAAGTCTCTAGACATGTCTAAAATCGATAAATCTATTTTATGGGCAAAACACAAATTTTATGAATTTTCAAATAAACCACATGGGATGTTGGTATCTAGGCTTAACCCTAGGCCCTCCCTATCTTTCCCAGATCATATAAAATGCACAGATGGGACTCCCACCTACTGTCCACAGACAATGACTCAAGTATTTGGGGAATTTTATGACAAACTCTATAACTGCCTCTCCCCTGACCAACACCCCCCTTTTGACAAGAAAGCTTTTGAAACATTTATGGCTGATCTCCGCCTCCCCCGACTTGCTGAGGAGGAGGTGCAGATTTTAAATGCTCCCATTACTGAGGAGGAACTCACTCGCACTGTCAAATCTCTCCCATCCCATAAAGCCCCAGGTCCAGGCGGCCTTCCCTACACTTATTATAAGACCTTTCTCCCAACTATTTCAAAACACTAGGTATCTCTATACAATTCCCTCCTTCAGGGTCAACGCCCCCTGCCAACAATTTCTACACTCCTATATTACGGTAATACCCAAACCGGACAAGGACCCATCGCTCCCAGACAGCTATAGGCCAATTGCACTTTTAAACTCAGACTTCAAGCTCTTTACCAAAATTTTAGCTAATCGCCTTTCCTAATTCCTGACGAAACTGATAGATACAGATCAAGTGGGTTTTGTCCCTTCTAGGCACGCAGGGGATAACACCAGAGGTACCATTGATCTCATTGACATATTAAACAGAGTCCGCCGTCCTGATCCTTAGCCTCGATGCCCAAAAGGCGTTCGATCGATTAAGCTGGCCATATATGTTCGCAACCCTTACTAAATTTGGATTAAGAGGTCCTTTTCTTACAGCCCTCCATGCCCTTTACTCTAACCCCTCTTCTCAGGTTCAATTAGCATCCTTTACATCCCTATGTCTAATGGTACTAGACAAGGCTGCCCCCTTTCGCCACTCCTTTTCATCCTTTGCCTGGAACCACTAGCTGAGGCTATTAGATCACACCCAGACATACGAGGGGTTCCTATGCGACAAAGGAAATATAAACTTTCTTTATTTGACGACGATGTGCTTCTGACTCTTACTAATCTCCATGTATCACTCCCATCCCTACACGCCCTACTATCTCAGTTTAGTTCACTTTCGGGATACAAAATTAATACGTCCAAGACTGAAGCTTTGCCCTTACATCTCCCTCCTGACGATCTCCTTTCACTGAAGAACTCATATCCCTATCGCTGGTGCACCGCTTCTCTCAAATACTTAGGAGTACAAATCACTTCATCATATTCTACCCTTCATTCGGCCAACTATGTCCCCTTATTTAAATCTATCAAAGATATGTTAAATAGATGGAACCCCCTCCCGATATCTTGGATAGGCAGGATTAACGTGCTGAAGATGTCGGTAATGCCCAAACTGTTGTGTTACTTTGAAATTCTTCCTGTCCCTATTCCGATGGCCCAATTGAAACTCCTTAAACGGTGGTTTCATATGGAAGGATGGGGCACATAGAGTAGCCAGCTTGGTCATTTTTTCCCCCAGGGGGCAGGGAGGCATGGGAGCACCGGACATCCACAAGTACTATTTGGCTTCCCACCTCTGTGCGGTGGTGTCCTGGGCCAGCATGCGTCCTCCAAACAGGTGGATGGAGATAGAGATGGGTTTGTTGTTCCCGACCCACCCCTGCTCCCTGGTTTTGTCTCCTGCATTATTTACTGATCCCAAGCTCCATGACCTCTGCCTAGGCCCTATGTTGTTTTCACTCAGGATTTGGTGATCCTGCTATACCAAGTTCTCAATGGCATCCTCATGCCCACCCCTTTCTAATGTGCTATTTAACCCCCTTCTACC
Organism: Lithobates clamitans; assembly: GCA_037952925.1. Lineage (NCBI taxonomy): Eukaryota > Metazoa > Chordata > Amphibia > Anura > Ranidae > Lithobates > Lithobates clamitans. The sequence goes on along the minus strand of JBBGZY010000931.1, from coordinate 1,454,578 downwards.
TGATAGTCTTTCACACTCCCGGATGTTCCCTTGGGCCAAGGCGGGTTTGTTCCAACTCCGACATTTTGTGCACCCTATTACTCGAAAACTTTACTCCTTCCAGGACCTACAAACTAAAAGCCAAATTCCAAACCAGCTGTTCTTTTCATACCTCCAAATAACCCACTATCTAGCATCCCTCTCACCTTCTCTTACTTTGACCAAACCTACACCCTTCGAAGTTATATGCTCTCAGGGACCATACCAACTGCGACTGATATCTGACATATATTGACTTCTGCAAGAGAACCTTCCGCTCTCCATGGAGCCCCACTCATATATGAGCAAATGGTCACATTTGACACAACAACAAATCTCCCCATCCCAATGGGCTAAAATTTGGACCTCAACATCCAAAATATCCCGATGTGTAGCACAAAGAGAGACAGCTTACAAAGTGCTTCTTTTTTGGTATAGGACCACTGAGGTTATACACCAATATGATGCTTCCCTCTCTCCTCTTTGTTGGAGATGCAGAAGGATCAGGGGCTCCCATTATCACATTTTTGGGCAGTGCGATTCGATAGCTCCCTTCTGGTCCATGGTTGTGACCGTGCTCCAGCAGATTCTTGATTCCCCTATCCTGTCGGATCCGATACATCTTCTCTTAGGCCTTCCTTTCCCCGGATTGGGAAAAATTTGAACAAAATGGCATCATATGTATTACTGGCTGCAAAAAGAGCTATCCCTGCATGTTGGCTTTCCACCTCCCCCCCTACTCAGTCCCAGCTTATACAAGCTATTACTGATATCCGTAGCATATGACAGCCATGGTGGAGGATGCTATGGAGAGATTTGATGGGATTTTGGCCCCATGGGACCGCTATATACATGGCTCTTCTTGAGGTTTTGGCTCCTGTCATTCTACTATTGTCCCTTGTCTGACAATTGAAATATATAGTAGAGTCCACGGCTTGATGATCAACTTATACTGATTCTAATGGTTTCATTTTGATGTTAATTTTTTTTATTATTTCTGATTACATTATGTAAAAAATACTGTTTCTGTAATCACACACCTGCTTATTTTTTTTTCTCTCTTGATTGAGATTATTACAGTTTGTATGCTATGATTCTTGGAAAAAAATTCTCAATAAAAATACAATTAAAAAAAAAAGAATATAGCAAGCTGAAGACAGCAGATATGTGTATCATCTGAGGCTGTTCACTTCACTGGGTATAGGAGAGGGTTTACATCCACTTTAAGGTGAAAGTAAATACTGTATGTAATGAGGAGAAATAATACCACTATGCACTGTTTAACTAATGTGACTGCTATTGTTTCCACTAGCCTTCTAACCCCCCATTATTTGTTTCTGATTTCAGTCACACAAGTACATCCATGAAGCAGTCGGAAGCTTCTGTCCTGACTGTAGCTGATCTTGCAGACCTGTTTACTGAAGAGAGAGAACTTGAGTAATGGTTAATTTGTGGACACACTGATATGCCCTCAAAGGCACTTTCCAATGAGACTGTATCTTTACTATAGTTAGTTTCTTTAGAATACACACGGGACCACTGGTGATGAAATTATTAGGTATATGACAGACAGGTGTATTTTATTCTCTACAGATTCCTGTTTAATGTGTTTGTACTGGTTTAAAAAAAAAAGTGTAAAAAAAAAAAAAACTTTTCATCTTCTAGCAATATTTTCAATTTCACAGGACTTATTTGTACCTCTAGTCTATAACTTTTAACATAATTCTTCAACACTGATGCTGCTCTATGTTCCCTGATAGCATATGGTAAATTAGTTGAAGACCACTGGTGCCATGTGGAATGATCATCATATCTAATCAATTGATCTTGGCTTTCCAAATGAAGATCAATATAATAACAGTTAAACCAACCTGCAACAAGTCTCAGACCATGAGTTTAGAACTGAGCAACCCTCTTCTTGATTTTGCATTTTAGCAGAATTATGGGATCTGTTCCCACCTTTTTCACCCACTGTGCGTCCACCATCATTGGAAGTGTAGCTGGTATGTGCTTTTGAACAGGAATAGTTGACTTGTTGACAAGAATTTTCTGATGAACAACCTTTCTACAAACGTTTTCAATAAAAATCCATCTGTGTGTGGCCAGCTTTACAACGTTGCATCTCCACAACAGGAAGCGAAGGGAAATGTCCCCAGTAGGACACAAGCATAAAAAATAGCTTATTAGGAGATTTAAGTCTTCCTTCATCCAAAACGAAAGAAAAAAAAACAATAGCTATACATGCACTTTAAATCTTCTGGAGGACCCCTCTGTAAGTGCTCAACTCTGTTTTTAGTTGTTTGGCCTCAGTTCTATTAAGCAAATCTTACTGTAAACTCACCTTTAAGTGTGCTTAACAAGAGTAAACCAAATGGTACCTGAAAAGTGTAGCCTTAGATAGATAAATATCAATAAACAGGACAGCTGTGCCTTAGGCACATCAAAATGGAACAATCATTCCAATGCACACCTACAAAATGTCAAGTTACATCAAGTTAGGGGGGAAAAAAAACGCCATTATGGCTTTGAACCATTTAAAATGACATAGTCAAAGATAATTTGCAACAGATTTTTTAGCAAGTTGCAAAATTTGTTACACCCCTTTATGGACATGACTTATAAATTAAAGGGGTCATGAAATATGTCACCAGAATGGGTATCATAAATTGTGAATATTACATGTATTCTGTTGTCCAGAATTCGTACCTTGTTTTCACCCTTCCCTACAGGAATACAGCAGTTATTCTTCCCTTTCAGAACCTGTAACCTGTATTACAAGTAAAAATAAAAATACCAGTTACTGAGACATTAATGCTAAATTAATATCTGCACTCCAAGTGTATTATTTTTTATGTTTGGAATTAAATTGTGTTATTTCTATTAAATATTTTAAGTGACTCTTACTTAAAGATTAATTCCAGCCTTTTGGCATTTTTTTTAATGTGTCGGCTTTCCTTCTCCTAAGAACTCCCCTTGTTCTTTTGTTTCAGATGTACTGAGTACCTCATAGTCTGCTTATAAACTTTGCATTCATCACTATGGTACCATGTCACATCTGGGTGACACTGCTCCCTCTTCCTGACTGCCAGGCACTATGGGTAATGTAAAAAAAAGGAAAGGAGGGCGCAACGACCTTGTGCATTACCAAAGAACATTTTAATAAAGCGTAAACAGCAGTGATTATACTCACATACAAGCGTGGTATATGAGCTTAACAACGCAACAGCAATAGCGATCAGTGTATCTATGGACTGCAACTGTAACCGAAGATCTTGGAGGACCAGACGGTATTGCAGGGTGGCTTACGTGTTTAGCTCTGAGGAAGAGGGTCCTCCCTCGAAACATGTGTTTACATAGGCAGATCCCCATTCTGCCTCTCTGTAGAGCGATTGCGGGTGGCCGGTGGTCATCGAGTCCGCCGAACGCACGCGTGTGGTCCCGCGGCACGCAGCCACAGTATCTATTGCATGAAATTACGTACAGGCATCTTGTTTTGCGCAATAGAGCCGACCTGCTGCAGTATATGTACTGTGGCTGGTCGGCAAGTGGCTAAAAAATCACAGCACTTAATGCATGACCTTTTACCATGCATATATAAATCGTGTTTACACCTCAGCTTTAATAGCCAAAAAAACTCCTAAAGCTGCATCCATATACCCTAAAGGCTTTCAGTCCCCCCAGTTTGCCTAAATGCTTATCTTTTCTGATTGGGGCTTAGGTATTTCCTGGTAAAAGCTGGAGCTCCCACATCCACCTTACACGCATTCCTGTTGGCCACTGTATGTATGGGGTTGGGAGGCAGCCAGGCTCCGATAGTGTCAGGAAGTGTTGGCACTTTGCCCATCCAGCACTGCCCAGCATTTTAGCTGAGGGGGCATTAACAGCTGCTAAAGGTAAATGCCTGTTTTTTTTTTTGTTTTGTTTTGTTTTTTTATGCAAGTGACACAAGCTAGATCTCACGTTTGGCTGAGTTGCTGAGTCCAACTGCAGCTAAAATTTTTACTTGATTTTCAATAGTGTGGGGTGTTCTTGCTAAGGGGATTCCCACCACTACCTTTTCTACATGACATATAATTCATGTACAGGTAGCAAAGGTAAATCTGCCTAATGAGACACAAAGCAAAAAATAAAAAATGATTGCTGTCTGTGGAGATTTCTTCTCCATTCCTGTCTAAACACACTTTATATTTTTTGTTAATTAGTCTTTTGAAGAGACTGGTGAGCAGATTCTTTAGATCAGGGGTCTCAAACTGGTGGCCCTCCAGCTGTTGTAGATCTACAATTCCCATGAGGCATTGCAAGGCTGACAGTTACAAGCATGACTCCCATAGGCAGAGGCATGATGGGACTTGTAGTTCCTCAACAGCTAGAGAGCTGCAAGTTTGAGACTCCTGCTTTAGATGAATGTTTAATGCTGGTCCAACAACAGTACTAAGCTGTACCAAACCATTCAAACCTTGTTCACACGGCACCATCTGAATGTGTACAAGGGCAGCCTTCAATGCTTTGAGGCTTGGGTAATAACGGCAAGGCTTTTTCTTCAGCCCTGGGAACCATCAAAAACTCCTTACATCTCTTTTGTGAAACAAATGTGTGTGGGTGGTCTCTGGAAGACCCTCGGCAAAGTTGATGAGCAATGGGTCAAAAGGTATTGTTTCTGGAGTGCGCTCCCACTGTAGCTTGTGCTTCACAGAGCAACGGACCAGCCTGCATGGAATGCCTCCTTTGGAGTATATGGCAGCAAACAAAGAGGGAGATTTCTGGGGCTTAATAAATGCATCTATAGTTTTGGGGTTGAGTTTACCACTTAATTTTGCTTGAACTCCACTGGCTGAGCTTGTAGAAGGTGAAGCTAACGGTGATGTGGTTTTACTTCTCTTGACCTGTGGTTCTGGATGGACCTCGAGAAGATGCAGACATTGCAGTAAGTAAGGAGAAATCTCCCAAACAGGGAGATAGAGGGTGATTAAAAAAAAGTCAAGGGTTCCATTTGTTTTATTTAACCACTTCAATACCAGGCACTTTCCACCCTTCCTGCCCAGGCCAATTTTCAGCTTTCAGCGCTGTCACTTTTTAAATGATAATTGCTTGGTCATGCTACACTGTACCCAAACAAAATTTTTTATCATTTTGTTCCCACAAATAGAGCTTTCTTTTGGTGGTATTTGATCTTCTCTGCATTTTTTTTTTTTTGCTAAACAAATAATAAAAGACCTTAAACAAAAAGGTTTTCTTTATTTCTGTTATAAAATATTGTAAATAAGTAAGTTTTCTCTTTCACTGATGGGCACTGATGAGGCTGCAATAATAAGGCGGGAATGATGGGCACTGATATGCAGCACTGATGGGCATTGATAGGCGACACTGATTGGCAGTCATAGGTGGTACTGATGGGTACTGATAGTCGACACTGATGGGCACTGAAAGGCTGCACTGATGGGTACTTATGTGCATTACTGATGGGCACCTGTAGGCATCACTGATGGCACTGGCAGGCATTGCTGATGGGCACTGATTGGCATCATGTCTGGACACTGACTGGCATCCCTGGTGGTCCAGGGTGGCATAACTGGTGGCCATCCAGAAAAGCCGATAAACAGCTTTCCTGTTTACGCTGTAATCAGCCGTGATTGGACGCGGCTGATAACGTGGTCAAGAGCCTCCGACAGAGGCTCTTTACCGAGATCGGTGTTGCAGTGTGTCGGCTGTTATCCTGAAAGACGTCATATAATAACTGAACTACCGCCCGACTGTCATTTTGCTATAGGCCGAGCGGGAAGTGGTTAAACTGGGTTCTGTTAGATGTATGTTTTTTTTTCCTTTTTTTCTTGTTATATAAAATCATTCTTCTATTTTCCTGATGACATTTCCACTTTAGTGATATTATACACTGGATTTTCTAGTGAAATTTATTAATGCACAACTCCAGCCCAAACTGGTTTCTTTTTTGTTTTCCATAGGTCGGACAGATTATAACTTTTCTTGCTTATTTTGTGGGATTTTGTATTCCCATCATCTCCAGTTCTCAAAACATCCAAACTCATTTCTGCTTGAATAGGTTTTAGTTTCTTAAAGCGGAGTTCCAACCAAAAGTGAAAGCTCCTCTTATCTGCCTACCCTCCCCCCCTCTGGTGCCACATTTGGCACCTTTCGGGGGGGGGTACCTGTTTTAGACAGGTACCCGTCCCCACTTCTGAGAGATCTCACCGCCAACCAGTGGCTCCCAGTATATTGAACTCCTCTGTTTTCCAATATTCATTTTTTGCAGAAGTACCATTTTGCTTTTTTTCCATTTTCCAGCCCTATACTTAACCCTTGTTCAAGATACAGTAAGTGCTCAAAATGGAATGTGTTAAGGGCCAACAAGTGATGGATCCAAAGTTCAATGTGGAGCCTCTTTTTCACTTAAAGGACCCCACAATCACAAGTTGAGAGACCTGTCTTCTTGTTCACTATAGTCAAAAACTAAATATCAATAACTATGCTATCCATGATGTATTTGATACTAAGGTAAACCATTGGGTTCACAGGGCATTCTTTATTTCAATTCGAAGAGGACACGAATTATTTGCGAAACACTTGATTTCTCTCCATTCACAGGAATCACTCGGTATATTTTATGGAATGTGTGTTAGACAGGGCCTCCTCTACCTTAACTATATACTATATGATGTAAATGATTATACCTTATTACTTTTGTACAGAACTGCTCATAGGTATAACATCTAAATGTTATGACAAGGAAATAATTATGCAATATCAGAAGTGGATAATAATGTGAATTATGACACAGATATAATATGACAATTCCAAAAGTGAATAAACCTCTATCAATACAGTAACTGTATGATTAAATAAAGTACATTAGTATTATTAGTGCAAACAGAGTCTTTTCTTGGTGGAAAAAAGTGCTGTTGTGCTCAGAGTCCCATAGGTGTCAATGCATCCACCTCCTGGGAGTAGTGAATGATCCACACTCACCAAATATGTTGGACTCCTTCACCATACAGCAAGAGGAGTTTACCGTGCTTGTGGGTCATTATTGGAGACCACTTCTCAATGCAATATCCTCTGGTAGTTCCCTCTGTATTGGATAACCTCCGGTGGTGGACTCCAAGGCTCCAGGAACAAAATAATGTGCAGCAGGCGATATAAAAAAAAAAGAAGCTCCTTGTAGACTAAAATCCTTGGGTGATTTATTTATAAAACAGCAGCATACATAAAACTTTAAAAAGCTGTCAGTATGACAGAACTGGACATCACCATGTAAACCATTAGCCCTACTCTTATGCGAGATGTGGATACTGTATCATTGCATAGCATGCGTGACACTCTTCAGGCCAGAAGTGACATGTGGGAGGGTCAGCTTGACGCATTTCATCATCAAGGTGCGATGTTATGGACTGTGAGTACACGAGTGCTGTGAGTGCACGTGGACTGTGAGTGCACAAGTGCTGTGGGGGGATGTGGACTGTGAGTGTAGGTGGGCTGCGAGTACATGAGTGCTGTGAATGCACGTGGACTGTGAGTGCACGAGTGCTGTGAATGCACGTGGACAGTGAGTGCACATGGACTTGTGAGTGCACGTAGGCTGTGAGTGCACATGGGCTGTGAGTCCACTGTGCATGTTGGCACCAATGACAAAGTCAGAGGAAGATGGAGTGTCTTAAAAAACGATTTTAAGGAGCTAAATTGAGGAAAGGGACCTCCAAGGTAGTATTCTCAGAAATACTACCGGTACCTCGAGCCACACCAGAAAGGCAGAGGGAGATTAGGGAAGTAAACAAGTGGCTGAGAAGATGGTGTAGAAAGGAGGGGTTTGGGTTTCTAGAGAACTGGGGCGACTTCTTAGTTGGTTACCAGCTCTATAGAAGGGACGGACTGCACCAAAATGGGGAAGGTGCAGATCTGCTGGGAGTGAAGATGGACGAAAAGTTAGAGGGGCTTTTAAACTAGGCGACGGGGGGAGGGGAAAGTGGTAGAGATAGTCAGCGTGGAACATATTCCAAAGGGTAGTATTGGGGGCATTAGTGGTAGGTTGACTAAAGCACCTAACCCCGAGGTAAGTATAGTAACAAGTCCTATTTGATACCCCAAAGCACCCAATAAAGAGATAGTATGCGACCGGTCTAAACTACGTGGCATGTTCACCAATGCCAGGAGTCTGGCAAACAAGATGGGAGAACTAGAACTACTGTTGTACGAGGAGGATTTAGATTTTGTAGGAATTACAGAGACTTGGTTCGGCAGCTTTCATGATTGGCTGGCAACCATTTAAGGGTATTCCCTATATCGCAGGGATAGATAGGGTTAAAAAGGGGGAGGGGTATGCCTGTATATCAAAAATGATGTACAAGTGAATGTGAGAGATGACATCACTAAGGGAGCAAGGGAGGAGGTGGAATCCTTATGTGTAGAGCAACAAAGGGAGGAAACTAAGGGGAAAGTAATACTGGGAGTATGCTATAGGCCCCCTAACCAGAAGGAGGAGGCAGAGGCGGACCTCCTATAACAATTTGGATTAGCGGCAAGAATGGGAAGTGTCATTATAGTGGGGGATTTTAATTATCCAGACATAGACTGGGTAGAAGGAACCGCGCATTCATCTAAGGCTCGCCAATTCCTAAATGTCTTGCAGGACAATTTTATGGGTCAGATGGTAAATGTACCAACTAGAAACAGCGTTACTAGACCTTCTGATTACCAACAATACAGACCTGATCACGGATGTAGAAATACGGGGCAATTTAGGAAACAGCGATCACAGGTCAATTAGTTTTAGTATAAATCACACAAATAGGAAACATAAGGGGAAGACAAAGACACTGAATTTCATAAGAGCCAACTTCATTAAACTGCGATTCTCGCTAGAAGATAATAATTCGGATAAAATCTTAGGAACAAAGAACACAGAGGAAAAATAGGTATGCTTTAAGAGCATATTATATAAGGGCATTAGCCAGTGCATCCCAGTGGGAAATACATTTAAAAAAGTTAATAAAAGTCCTGAGTGGCTTAACTCCAACGTAAAAATGCATATAAAAGCAAAGGAGAAGGCCTTCAAAAAAATACAAAGCTGAGGGATCATCATCAGCATTCCAACTTTACAAAGAATGCAACAAGAAATGTAAGGGTGCAATCAGGGCAGCTAAGGAAAGAACATGAAAGGCACATATCGGAGGAGAGTAAAAAAAATCCCAAGAAATTCTTTAAGTACATAAATTGTAAGAAAGGGAGGTCAGATCATATTGGTCCCATAAAGAATAATGAAGGAAACCTAGTTACTAAGGATAGAGAGATGGCAAAGGTATTGAGTTTATTCTTCTCCTCAGTCTTCACGAGGGAATCGGGGGGCTTCAGTAACCAAAACTGCAATGTTTATCCTCATGACGTGTCACAGGAAGCACCCTCATGGCTAACAGAGGACAGTATTAGAATTAGACTTGAAAAACTTAACATTAATAAGTCACGAGGGTCCTTAAGGAACTCAGTCAAGTATTTGCCAGACCATTGTTCCTAATTTTTACAGTCTACTAACTGGAATGGTACCAGCTGATTGGAGAAAAGCCAATGTAGCACCAATATTTAAAAAAGAACCAAGATACATCTCTGGGAATTACAGACCAGTTAGCCTAACATCAATTGTGTGCAAGCTCTTGGAGGGGATGATAAGGGGCTATATACAAAATTTTAGTAATGACAACGATATCATTAGCAGTAATCAGCATGGATTCATGAAGAATTGTTCTTGCAAACCAATCTATTAACCTTCTATGAGGAGGTGAGCTACCATCTAGATAAAGGAAGGCTCTGCTTGTACAACAGTGTAAATTTGCTGTCCCCTCAAAATAACTCAACACACAGCCATTAATGTCTAAACTGCTGAGAACAAAAGTGAGTACACCCCTAAGTGAAATGTCCAATGTGGGCCCAAAGTGTCAATATTTTATGTGGCCACTATTATTTTCCAGCACTGCCTTAACACTCTTGGGCATGGAGTTCACCAGAGCTTCACAGGTTGCCAATGGAGTCCTCTTCCACTCCTAAATGACGACATCATGGAGCTGGTGGATGTTAGAGACCTTGCGTTCCTCCACCTTCAGTTTGAGGATGCCCCACAGATGCTCAATAGTGTTTAGGTCGGGAAACATGCTTGGCCATCCATCACCTTTACCCTCAGCTTCTTTAGCAAGGCAGTGGTCATCTTGTAGGTGTGTTTCAAGTTGTTATTTTGGAATACTACCCTGCGGCCCCGTCTCCGAAGAGAGGGATCATGCTCTGCTTTAGTATGTCACAGTACATGTTGGCATTCAAGGTTCCATCAATGAACTGTAGCTCCCCAATGCTGGCAGCACTCATGCAGCCCCAGACCATGTTGCTCCCACCACCATGATTGTAGGCAAGACACACTTGTCTTTGTACTCTTTACCTAGTTGCCGCCACACACGCTTGACGCCATCTGAACCAAATAAGTTTATCTTGGTCTCATCAGACCACAGGGCATGGTTCCAATAATCCATGTCCTTAGACTGCTTGTCTTCAGCAAATTGTTTGCAGGCTTTCTTGTGCATCATCTTTAGAAGAGGCTTCCTTCTGCGATGACAGCCATGCAAATCAATTTGATGCAGTGTGCGGCGTATGGTCTGAACACTGACATGCTGACCCCCCCCACCCTTCAACCTCTGCAGCAATGCTGGCAGCACTCATACGTCTATTTCCCAAAGACAACCTCTGGATATGACGCTTAGCATGTGCACTCAACTTCTTTGGTCGACCATGGCGAGGCCTGTTCTGAGTGGAACCTGTCCTATTAAACTGCTGTATGGTCTTGGCCACCGTATTGCAGCTCAGTTTCAGGTTCTTGGCAATCTTCTTATAGCCTAGACCATCTTTATGTAGAGCAACAATTCTTTTTTTCAGATCCTCAGAGTTCTTTGCCATGAGGTGCCATGTTGACCAGTATGAGAGAGTGAGAGCTATAATACCAAATTTAACACACCTGTTCCCCATTCACTCCCGTGACCTTGTAACACTAACGAGTCACATGACACCAGGGAGGGAAAATGGCTAATTCGGCCCAACTTTGGCATTTTCACTTAGGGGTCTACTCACTTTTGTTGTGATTAATTAGATAGTTATAGATATTTGTGACTGTATTAAAACATTTTTAAAGCAAATAAATTGTAAATGGTGATAATAAAGAATAATGCCCCGTACACACGGTCGGATTTTCCGATGGAAAATGTCCAATCGGAGCGTGTTGTCGGAAATTCCGACCGTGTGTGGGCGCCATCGGACATTTTCCATCTGATTTTCCGACACACAAAGTTGGACAGCAGGAGATAAAATTTTCCGACAACAAAATCCGATCGCGTCAATTCCGACCGTGTGTGGCCTGTTCCGACGCACAAAGTGCCATGCATGCTCAGAAGAAATTCCGACACGGGACAGCTCGTTCTGGTAAACTTAGCGTTCGTAATGGATAAAGCACTTTCGTCACGCTGCAATGTAAAAAATGGTTTAATACAGCGCACTCTCTTCTTTATAATGTGACAAGAATTAAGTCGTTTTGATGCTCATATTCACACACACTTCTCACAAACTTCTTTCGTTACTATTTATCGGGATTCCCTCAATATATTTTGATTTCTCACATCTGACAACATATTTGTTTTTTTTGTTTTTTTTACTTTAATGTAGAATCTTTTTTTGTGTTTCTCTTTTTTTTTTTTTTTTGGTGATTTTGATTTGTACTCCCGAAAATGTTTGTGTGTTTTTTGTGACAAGTTCCCACAACACCATTGATATGTTGTTCTATTTAATCTGTAGGAGGAGATTGTTTGGTGTTGTTGTCCCTTGTTAATTTCACATTGTACTTTAGAAATGTACCTGAATACTCACCAACAAACTGTCTTTTTTGGATGAAAACACACACAGGAGAGTAGAATTTACCTAAAAATATTTTATTAAGGGGTCACAACTATAAACAAAGAGGGAGGCAACGCTGGAGAAACTGCAGAAGTGGGCGAAGCCTTGGACCCCCAGGGCAGACATCAATTATTTAAAAGCAAAATTGGTGGCCTGAGGAGTCCTTATCTAAGGGAGGGCAGTCTGGTCCAGAAGTCCCAGAGATCCGGAAAGCAGCAGATGACATCTGTGTCCCCAGGCTGTGGTCATACGAGAGACTGCAGCTTCTGTCAGACCAGACTGAACCCAGGGTCATCACTCTGTGGTCTTCTTTCCACGCTTCCTTCCACGCTGTGGCTGTGGTGGTGGAGTTGTGGCAGCAGGAGGAGGAGGAGGAGGAGGATCGTCCCTCTCCATGACATCCGTCTTGTGTGTCAGTTCCCCACTCTCCCCCTTCCGAAGGACTTTATAAATCGGGTCCTCAGAGATCTTGCGTTGGCCCTCCTGCATGCCCAGCAATTTGGTGGCAGCCATGCAGGCAAAGGCCTCTGCAGGACTGGGGAAGGCTCTGAGGGACGCCGAAGCCTCCTGGATCAGCCTGTACACTGAATCCTGCACAAGACTGGGAGTGGCCTTCCTGGCCCTTTTATATGGCAGGCGGAGGGGAGGGACCTGAGACTCAGTCATGCTGCGACTTGTCCCAGGCTTCTCTTGGCTGACACTTAGCCCCGCCTCCTCCTGGCTGCCACTAATCCCCGCCTCCTCCTGGCTGCCACTAATCCCCGCCTCCTCCTGACTGCCACATTCCACAGCCTCCTCCTGGCTGAGGTCTTCCTGTGTATGAAAAAGGGACATAGTTTTAGTATTGTTTTCATCAATCACACACAATTTTCACCTCCTGACTGCTGCAAATTCAATGTTAACAAATATAACAGACTATCCTTCTGAGCCCAGCATTTTTCATTCTTGTCCCAATTATTTTTGCCCACTACTGTCTATTGATATGTAAAACACTTTTTTTAATCAGCAATTAGTGATCAATAATAACATCTAGTAAACATCATTTATTTATTGCCCAGAAATCAGTAGAAGAATGCTATACCTGGCTCCAGCTGGGCTCCTCCATTTCTTCCTGGCTGGAAGGCCTAGGTTGGACATCGGAAGCCTCAGCTGGTGTGGAAGGAAGCGTGGAAGGAAGAGTGGAGAGGGATTCCCTGACTTCAGTGTGGTCTGACAGAAATGGCAGTCTCTCATAGTACCACAGCCTGGGGACATAAACGTCATCTGCTGCAGCTCCGGATCTCTGGGAATCTGTGACCTTCTTGCGCTCCCTAAGATAAGTGCTCCTCAGGCCTCCAATTTTAGCTTTTAAATAAGGGATGGTTGCTGTGGGGACCACCGGCTTCACCAACTCCAGCAGTTTCTCCAGCGCTGCCTGCCTCTTCTGTTTGTGGTTATAATGGGGGTGTCTCACTTGCCACAGACAGGGCAGCTCCCTGTACTTGTCTATGAACAGGGGCAGGAAATTGTGGTCGTTGAACCCATCCATTTTCTCTGCAAGACACAACACATGACAAACCCTAAGGTCAGGCCAAACTCCCCTAATCTTGTTACAATATAGGTTTCAATTTCGAAGCAGTATAGGCCCAAGTTTAGATCCTACCTTCGTTAGCAGGATCGGCATCTCCGATGCTCCTTCCTCCGCTCACAGATCGTACGTAAGACGCGCGCGTTACGATTTATACACACTGCGCATGCGTATAACTCCGCCCGCCCCTGACATTCTTTCTATTCTATTCCCCACCCCTTTTCGTTCGGCGCAGTGGAGGAAGAGCACATGGCGGAGAGACAGCAGGATAGTGCTAAGTACAGCAACGAGGAGGAGGAGGAAAGGCTGGAGCCTGAAACGTCCCGATCCAGAAGGAGATTGAAGGACTCAAATATGTCCTTTGGGGAGATGTTGGAAATGGTGGACATCCTGGAGAAGGCCGACTATGATGGAAAGTATGGGCCTTACCCCAACCACAATGTCCGAAAGGCCAAGATCATGGCGAATGTGGTCAGGAGTCTGCAACGGAAATTCGGGGTAAGACGATCGAAAGATCAGCTCAGGAAGCGGTGGTCGGACCTGAAATTACGAGAACATGAGCAGTACAGAAAGATCCGGAGAGTGCTGCAAAAAAGTAAGTAGTTGTGCTGTGTTCCTATTCTTTATGTTTATTACGTTCGTGCTGCTCCATGTGCTTTTAGGAACTGTTGTAGAGTTTAAAATGGCAACTTTCATGTTCATGGGCACATTATTCGTTCGGATCACACATTTTTGTTTTCGGACTATAAAATACCGTTGTTTAGCCCATATGCATTTGGCCACCATTTTGAGGCCCTATACTTGTCTTCAAAGAATTGGGTTGTGTAGATGGCTTTGTTACTAGAATGAAATGCAAACAAGATTGTGTGTAAGGAGAGGACACTGAGCAGCTGTTTTCACATCTGGACACTGGAGCACTAGTGTGGGACCCCAGAACACCCTTTTTATTAGGGGGGCCACACAGGTGCTCCAGTGTATACTATAGGGGGGTCTCCATCTGTGAAGCTTGTACCAAACAGGTAAAGTATTGCAGCTTGACAAAGGACACTAAAAAAGCGACATCTTGGAACTCTGCTAAAATAGATAATTGTACCCCACTTCCAAGCAATGTTTCATCTTTATAGTTCTGCCATCAAATATCTGTGTGCTAATTATACCATTTTTGTTTTACATAGGGGAGAAAAGACTCGGAGGACACCCCTCATCCAAGGAGACCAGAGCCCCCCCCCCCCCCTCTGGAAGAAGGGGAAATACCAACACAAGATGAGCAGGAGGATGAAGACGTGGTGGAACTAGTCACCACAACAGGTGAGTGTCTGCGACCACAGGCTCAGATAAGAGATGGATGGCGGCATTTTTTTTTAGACCTAATTTATTTTGGGTTTCCTTTCTTTTTAGGTGATTGTGAGGTTGTGGATGAAGATCCTTTCACATCCGAAAGTGCCCAGATCCTGATCGGGGAGATCATGGGGTGTAATTTACAATTGGAAAACATCAAGAAAAACATCAATGATGTTATTCCAAAATATAAAAACATCATTGATGTTTTGGGGCGAGTTTAAAACCCCTCCAAATCACTTTCTTCTTTTGTGTGCTACAATGTGCGAAATGTTTTTGTGATTTTTCCCAAAGCCAAATTTGGAAGATGCACACAGTGTGTCAACATGTGCTATCTGCCATCACGGGAGATCAATGGACGCGTTTTGGGGGTGCAACCCCTTCCTCAATAATAAAGTAGCGGTGAGGAAGGGCTTTCTCCCCCAAAACACATCCCTTGATCCCCCCTGATGGCAGATAGCACATGTTGACATTGTGAAATTTGTGTGCATCTTCCAAATTTGGCTTTTCCAGGGGTGATTTCCCCCCATCTGAATGCAATATCAAACACAGTTCCTAAATACTCATGTCTGATATTGCCTTCCAGTTCTACCAAATGTGAACTTTGTAAGATCAAGATTTGTGTCTTTCTTGTGGGTTTTACACAGGCCTGTTTTCTATAAAATGCACATTTTGATTTTGGATAATGACACCACAAAAATTGTTATACAACAAACATGTCGGTTTGTCAGAAAAACCTTTGGTAAATGCACATGTGATTGTGCAGGTATTAAAAAGATTGTTCATCAAGAATGTGTGGATTATTGTCTCACGCTACAACACTTTTGGGGTGATGTAATTGTTGTTTTATGAGAAAATGGGGGTAATTTCCTAAGGGCAAATCCTCTTTGCACTACAAGTGCAGTTTCAGTGCAGTTGCAAGTGCATTTGTAGTGAAAAGTGTCTTTGCATTTAGTAAATAACAGCCAACAGTGCTTTGTATAAGGTTACACAATCACGACATTTTCTGGACTCCACACATTTCTGTCAGGGTCAGCTAAAACAAACACAAGCAGTAAATGTCCACAAAGAAGAGCCTGGGGGGAGATGCCTGTCGAGAACTTGAGGTCCTGCAGGCTTCTCCCTGTGGCCAAATACCGCAGGGTAGCGACCAACCTCTGCTCCGCAGTGATGGCTTGCCTCATGCAGGTATCCTGCCTGCTGATATAGCGGGTCAGCGAAGCCAACAAACGGTGAAATACGGGGTCCGTCATCCGGAGAAAGTTCCTGAAATCACCAGGATTATTCTCACGGATCTCACGGAGCAAAGGCATATGACAGAACTGGTCACGCTGAAGCAACCAATTCTTGGTCCATGAACTCCTCCTCGCCCTGTTCATGGACTGGACTTGTGTCAAGGTCAGGACCCCAACACCAAGCCCCCGCACAGCACGAACTGTACGAGGAGTACGCATACGAAACATGGCTAGAAAACGGTCGGCTGCTCAGAACGAAGTAACAGAACGCACTGAAGAACAGCAAGGCCTGTGAAGAGCGACCTGAAAAACAGCAACGAGCGGACAAGATCGCACAGAAAACTCCGATAAGAACTGACGCCACGCACTGAAGAGCAGACACAAACCCACAAGCACAAACTGAACGGCAGAAAACGATCTGAAAGCCACGAGTCTGAAAAAGCGCGAATCGTCTCTCACCAAACTTTTACTAACACGAGATTAGCAAAAGGAGCCCAAAGGGTGCCGCGCTTGGTTCTGAACCGGCCTTTTCTAGTCTCGTCGTACGTGCTTGACGTCACCGCGTTCTTGGCGATCGGAAATTCCGACAACTTTGTGCGACCGTGTGTAGGCAAAACAAGTTTGAGCCAACATCCGTAGGAAAAAATCCCAGGATTTTGTTGTCGGAATGTCCGATCAATGTCCGACCGTGTGTACGGGGCATTAGTCCGTGACTGATAGTGACTTCAAATGAAAACAGTCCTTAATGTAGATAATTCCACCAGTAGTGATTGAAGCCTCAAAATAGACAAAAACACCTCGTGAGAAGGATCCACCACCTATAAAGATGTACGCTTACCAGAGGTAAGCTTAATCAAAGCTTATATTCACAATCCACTCTGCGGGGACACCACCATCGGTCTCAGCATGGAGGGAGGATCACCCGGAACTCTCCGTCATAGAGGCCAAGATTCAACAGGGGGAACCCAGGGAAATGAAAGACACATCCATAGTGTGAATCTGTATAAAACAATTTAATAAGTAAAAGTAAAAGTAGCACACTTACATAGATGTATCAAATAAACAGCATGTAATGTATAGCAGCCGGCCTAATTAATCACAATCATGTTTTGTTGATATTTGGGTTTAGAATACATTATATTGTTTTGATTTTAACACATTATTTGAGATATTCTGGTTGATGGGAATTTTGTTCACTTTATTTTTCTAGCGCGGTTCTGTTAATTGTTTTATATATCTGATTCTTGTACCTATGAATTAGAACTGCTGCTTGGGGGTGTAGGGAAGCGCAGTAATTTTTTATTCTTTTTGGTTTACTCACTTTTGTTGCCAGCAGTTTAGACATTAATGGCTGTGTGTTGACTTATTTTGAGGGGACAGTAAAATTACACTGTTATACAAGCTGTACACTCACTACTTTACATTGTAGCAAAGTGTCATTTCTTCTGTGTTATCACATGAAAAGATATAATTAAATAATTACAAAAATGTGAGGGGTGTACTCACTTTTGTGAGATACTGTGTATATATATTATTTTCAGTTATATTAATATTTTTATTTTTTATTAGTTTATTTTTATTATTATTTTTTTATTATTTTCATTTTTATTTTCATTTTTGTTATTTTTTTGTTATCATCATTATTTTCACAATTTAGGCAATTTATATTATATTACACACCACACATTTAATATATAGTTTACATAACAGATCACAGTAGATAATTATATATGGTGTAATTAGCTCATTTGAACTCAAGATGTCTCCACCAAGGCCGCCAGAATTGAATTCATCAATGTACAGTAAGTGGAGATAATACTTAATTTGCAACTCAACCAGTGGGAAGTACTTCCTGGTGCTCTAATCTGAATCATGAGAATGATTGGAGGGGGAGGAGTGCAATATGTTATGACAAGCCCATTTAAGAGACTGGAACGCAAGGGAGCTTCCTGCTCTTGATAACGTTTCACCTCGATGATGAAACGCGTCAAGATGACCCTCCCACACATCACTTCCAGCCTGGAGAGTGGAACGCACGCTATGCAATGATACAGCATCCACATCTCGCATAATAAATAAATCACCCAAGGATTTTACTCTATGAGGAGCTTCTTATTTTTATATATCGCCTGCTGCACATTCTTTTGTTCCTGGAGCCTTGGAGTCACCACCGGAGATTATCCAATACAGAGGGAACCACCAGAGGGAAGTGCTTTGGGAAGTGGTCCCCATTAACGACCCACAAGCAAGGTAGACTCCTCTTGCTGTATGGTGAAGGAGTCCAACATATCTGGTGAGTGTAGATCGTTCACTACTCCCAGGAGGTGGATGTATTGACACCTATGGGACACTGAGCAGAACAGCACTTTTTTCCACCAAGAAAAGACTCTGTTTGCACTAATAATACTAATGCACTTTATTTTACAATAGATCACTGTATTGATAATGTTTATTTATTTTTGGAATTGCCTTATTATATCTATGTCATAATTCTCATTTGACAAATGATTATCCACTTCTGATATTGCATAATTATTTCCTTGTCCTAACATTTAGATGTTATACCTATGAGCAGTTCTGTAGGAAAGTAATAAGGTATAATCAGTAATACAGGAGGTATTATATGACAAAAGGCAAAAGATAATGACAAAAGATATAACAAACACACAAAAAAATAGGCACTCTAAAGGCACTCTAAAGGCACTCTAAAGGCCTATTTACACTTTTGCGACCCCTTGCGGTGTATGTATGTAGATCAGGATTTTGTTTTAAATATTATTTCAACGGGTTGTCAATTTGTAAGCAGAAAACTAGCCTCGCTATACTGTATATTGTTTTCCCCGAGCCTTTTCTGTTTTTTTGGGGGTTTTTTTCTTCTACCAACACTAGGTGTCACTCTTAGATACCATCAAACAGGCCAAATGTTTTCTGTGACAGTTAAAAAATACAGAATGAAACCATTCATTGTGACACCGAATGTGAAGTTTATTTAGTAACTTGTGTTATTTGTCAACTTCAATGCATTGGTTGTTCAACTAAATTGAAGGATGGGAGACCATACTTCAGATTCCAAAAACCCTGAATCTGTTAACCCTTTAAACATGGCTAAACACATGATGACTAATTCAGGCTGATTTAATGGCAGTGTAACACTTCCCTGCCATCTAGCTTGGTTTTCTATGGTGCAAAAAGGGTAGTCAGCACGGATCCAGTGGTCCGCATTCAGTGCCAGATTAACTGAGCTACCGTGCACATGCATGGGAGTTAAGTCCTCTTCCACTGGCCAATCAAGGCAGTCGAAGAAGCCAAGGAGAAGTTACTGGCACCGGCGAAGGATCAGGTGGGAGTATTTGCAGACTTTAGCTCTGCTGTAAGTGTCCCCCCTTCAGACAACATGGTGCCCTGACTTCAGTTCTAGCACAGAAACCAGGCAAGCACTGAGACAGAATGCACATGGATGCCTGGAGCCATTAGTACTAGCAGTGTGTGGCTTTGTTAAAGTGGTATTAAACCAAAAACCAAAAATGTAATATATTTCAGCGTACTAATTATTAGATGTGGCGGCTGCATTCGTTTTCTTTTCTTTGGCTTTTTTTCACTCTGTTTTCACCTGGTGGTCTGGCCAGTAACACACCTGCTGGATTAGTGAGACACAACTCTGGAGGAATGAGCAGAAGCAGCACAGCAGACAGCATTGTCAGTCTTTGGGGGGGAAGGGAGTGTTAAATGTATTAGCAGATTTAAAACCACTAACAAATTGATGCCAAACGCCAGCTCACACTGTTATCCGTTACAGCAAAGAGTTATTTTTTTTCTTATTGGGATAAAGGTTGTGCATAAATAAGTAAAAGCTGATCATTTTATTCACCCCTGCCAGTGTTAACTGGTTGGTCGCATCTATATAAACTGATACATTCTGCCGGAGAGTTTGTGCTGTAAAAAATAATAGATTTTCTGGCTGGATTACCAGATGAAAATATGAAAATAGAAGAAAGCCTAAAAAAGGAAACTAATGCAGCCATCACATTTAAAAGATAAGTTTAACTATGGGAACATGTTACATGTTCCACCCATTTTTTAGGGTGGAACATGTAACATGTTCCCAATGCAGCAACCGCTGCCTGATCTCCCCCCTCCCTGGGACAGCAATACAGGGAGAAGTTCCCCGTACTAGCTGTCAGTTTTTTAAATCAGTTTTTTAAATTAGCACGGCCGTGCAGGGCTCTGCCCACAAAGCCACGTCATTTATTTACATAGTTCTGTGAATTAATGAACTACAGGTACCGACACCCTTTGCGGATGTTGGCTTGTAGTTCTCAATGAACACAGGGCATAAACAAACCGGAAGCGCCGACATTTTACAAGTGAGTGTAATCTGTTTTTAATGCATTGTTTTAATAAAGTGGATTTACACTATGGGAGCATTCACTTGTTTGTCCTTACACCTATGAGAGGCACAGGAGCTTCCTTACAACCTGAACCAACAGCAGAGGAAGGAGATTAGGAGTGGAAGAGAGCAAACATCTGTATATATACCAGCATTTAAGGCATGGTGCCATGTTGGTTACAAAGGTTAACTTATTGCCTCATGGCCAGTGGTGTATTTTGGTTTTGTGCTGCCCTAGGCAAGACTAGAATCGGGCACCCCACCCCCACCTGTTCACAGCTGCGACTTCCTCATCAGACGCTGAGACATGATTTGTCCAAGTGCCATATATGGAATTACTGCCCATGATTGAACGTTGTGTGGGATGGTTGTTGTTTGTGTGCAAGCGGGACTGACGCGTGTCGCCCTTGTGCGCAAGCACGGGAGGATGGGGGCACTTTAAATCGTTTTTTGGGGGGGTTTTATTAATTTTTTCTTTTTATTTTTTTTTTACTTTTACACTGTTGCTTTATTTTTTTTTTTATCACTTTTATTGCTTTAACAAGGCATGTAAGCATCAGGCATGTAACAGGTACTCATTATGGAGAGATCTGGAGTCTATAAGACCCCAAATCCCTCCTCTGCACTTAAATACATTCAAAACACCAAGATCTTTGAATGCTTTAGAGTTCTAAAAACTGACTCTGATGGTTTCCGAGTAAACTGGAAGTGATGTCATGTCATCACTTGTGGTTTACTCTTATGAACAGTCAAAGCCAATTTTGGCTCTGCTTGACTGTCCAGCCAGCTGGTAGCTCGGTTCTCTTGGTGGGACGTAAGAGCCCAAGAGAGCTGTGGAAGGTGGCAGCAGGGGGGGTCATCCCCTTCCGCTGCTTGTAATAGCAATCAAGTGGCTAGTAAGCCATTCCAATTGCTATTACAAGAGAGCCGGCTCTAAAAAAAACTATACTGGGGTGATGCCTGCAGCTGCATTCATTTTCTTTTTTAGGCTTTATTTCTTCTATTTTCACCTGGTGATCCAACCAGTAAGTCTGTTATTTTTCAAAAGAACAAGTTCTCCAGCAGAATGTAGCAGTTACAGAGATGAGACAAACCATTTAACACTAGCAGGGGTGCTTACAATGATCAGCTTTTATTTATTTATGGAAAACCTTTATCCCCAAAGGAGAAAAAACTGCTGTAATTGCTTATAAAGTAATAGCTAGCATTTGGCTTTACGTTGTTGTCCAAAGGTGCCCTCTGCTCTGTGCTCCTTTATCCAAAGGGGGGCACTCTAATAGAGAAGGTGTGTTACTGACCCCGTGAAAACAGACTTAAAAACCTAAGAAAAGATAACTGATGCAGCCACAACATCTACATTGGTAAGCTTCAATATTTTACATTTTGGATTTTGGGTTTAATACCGCTTTAAAGGATGGTAGTTGTAGAAGACAAGGATAAAGAGTTTGCTTTTGATCCATTCTTCTGTCTAGTAGGTGGCGGTAAATTCACCTTAAAAGCTGTTTTGTCAACTGTCATTAAACAACATAAGGAGATAAAGAGTCAGGAAAATGACATTGCACACTCTGCCTGCAATATTTACATTCTGATACTCCAGAGATTTAATTGATTCCAGCAATGACCTGGCAATCGGAACAAAATTCTGGCACTGCCTGGTCAATGTCGTTGAGTTTCCAAGTATGTAAGATGAAGACCTAATTGCTTTTCTATTCCAATGCACCTCTGATGTAATCTATGGCTGTGAACTATGCAGTACTCTGCTGAAGAAAAACTATTGTGTGAAAAGATGAATGGAGCCCTTGTAGACAAGTAGGGAAAAGTTCATGCCTGTGAAAGTTCATGTCAGTGAGAGCTACTCCATATTTTTCTAGTTCCATAATTTCCTAGTTTAGTTTTACCTTCACCATACCATGTCTTCTCTTGCAGAGGAATAGTTTCCTTTTGTTTAGGGCTCTTCGATTCTTGCGTGAGAAGAACAGTTTAAAGCTGTACTGCTCTCACGCTATTAAAAGGTGACTCAGTGAGACAAAGCATATGAGTAGTTTCAGATAACACAAACAGTATTTCACTCGGGAAAACTGCTGAGGAAGCAAGCATTTCAATTCTATGACATTATTTGCACAGCCAGTTTATATTTTTCTTCATTGCTTTTAAGTACAGGAAAAGCCGTCATAATGTGCACAGAAAACATTACACCTAGAATTAGTTTATTAATTAAATATTAAACAAAAATTAAGTATTGGAAAAGTTTGAGGATAAACTGACATCCCACATTCGCTATGATCTGTTTACAAATAAAGCAGCCAGGGATTCCTTTCATCTGTAGCAGACTCTTATCCTAGATGGGGGTACCATACAAAAAAAAGTATACGGTTTCCTCTAAACATATATACCAAGCCATGTACTTAGTGAATGGGATCCCCCAAATTCCATACCAGACACTTCAGGTCTGGTAAGGGGATTTCAAGGGGGAATCCCATGCAAAAATAAGAAAAAGCATATTTCCCCCCTAAAATCTATACCAGACCCTTATCCGAACATATAGGCTTGCATGCCAGGAAAGGGAGGAGGACAAAATTGCACTTCCTCAAACTATATGAGGCTGAATATCCTCAACATTTACATAGTAGATTTGCTATTGCCTTCTAAGACTAATGCCCTGTACACATGAGCGGACTTTTCAACTGGACTGGTCCGACGGACCGAATCCGGCGGACAATCCGACCGTTTGTGGGCTTCAGCGGACCTTCGGCAGACTGTTTCTGTCGAAAATCTGACGAACTTTAGATTTGGAACATGTTTCAAATCTTTACGTCGGAACTCCGCCGAACCCAGTTCCTATGGAAAAATCCGATTGTCTGTATGCTAGTCCGATGGACGAAAACCGACGCTAGGGCAAGTATTGGCTACTGGCTATGAACTTCCTTATTTTAGTCCGGTCGTACGTCACCACGTACGAATCGGTCGGACTTTGGTATGATCGTGTGTAGGCAAGTCCGTTTGGTCGAAAGTCCATCGGAAGTCCATCAAAAGTCCGTTGAAAGTCTGTCGGACCTTTGTTACTGAAAAGTCCACCCGTGTGTGCAGGGCATAAGGCTACACAAGTGATCTCAAACTCTTGCTACCTGCTGGAAATCACCTGAATCGACTGGACCTACACAAGATATTTTTATTATTATTATCCACTTAAGGACCACCTCACGCCGATGTACGTTGGCAAGGTGGCACGGGCAGGCAGAATCACGTACATATACGTGATCTGCCTCCCGCGGCAGATCGGACCCCCCCCCCGGTGCCCGAGGTGGTCCGCTTCTGACCAGCGGCGATCAGAGATGAGGGGGAGACCATCCGTTCGTGGCCCCCCCCTCGCGATCGCCGATTTCTTTGCTGCTGTATGCTAAACAGCAGCAAAGGAAATGATGTCATCTCTCCTCGGCTCGGTATTTTCCGTTCCGGCGCCGAGGAGAGAAGACTTCAATGTGAGTGCACAATACTACACACTCAGTAGAACATGCCAGGCACACAAAACACCCCCCTTTACCCCCTGATCACCCCCTAATCCCCCCCCTGTCACACTGACACCAAGCAGTTTTTTTTTTTTTCTGATTACTGCATGGTGTCAGTTTGTGACCGTTACTGTGTTAGGGCAGTTAGGGTTAGCCCTCTTTAGGTCTAGGGTACCCCCCTAACAAGGTTTTAACCCCTTGATCACCCCTTGTTGCCAGTGTCACTAAGCGATAATTTTTCTGATCGCTGTATTAGGGTCACTGGTGACGCTAGTTAGGGAGGTAAATATTTAGATTCGCCATCAGTGTTTTATAGCGACAGGGACCCCCATATACTACCTAATAAATGTTTTAACCCCTTGATTGCCCCCTAGTTAACCCACTGATCACCGTATAACTGTTACGGGTGACGCTGGTTAGTTCGTTTATTTTTTATAGTGTCAGGACACCCGCCGTTTATTACCGAATAAAGGTTTAGCCCCCTGATCGCCCGACTGTGATATGCGTCTCCGCAGGCAGCGTCAGATTAGCGCCAGTACCGCTAACACCCACGCACGCAGCATACGCCTCCCCTAGTGGTATAGTATCTGTACGGATCAATATCTGATCCGATCAGATCTATGATAGCGTCCCCAGCAGTTTAGGGTTCCCAAAAACGCAGTGTTAGTGGGATCAGCCCAGATACCTGCTAGCACCTGCGTTTTGCCCCTCCGCCCAGCCCAGCCCAGCCCACCCACGTGCAGTATCGATCGATCACTGTCACTTACAAAACACTAAACGCATAACTGCAGCGTTCGCAGAGTCAGGACTGATCCCTGCGATCGCTAACAGTTTTTTTGGTAGTGTTTTGGTGAACTGGCAAGCACCAGCCCCAGGCAGCGTCAGGTTAGCGCCAGTACCGCTAACACCCACGCACGCACCGTACACCTCCCTTAGTGGTATAGTATCTGATCGGATCAATATCTGATCCGATCAGATCTATACTAGCGTCCCCAGCAGTTTAGGGTTCCCATAAACAGTGTTAGTGGGATCAGCCCAGATACCTGCTAGCAACTGCGTTTTGCCCCTCCGCCCAGCCCACCCAAGTGCAGTATCGATCGATCACTGTCACTTACAAAACACTAAACACATAACTGCAGCGTTCGCAGAGTCAGGCCTGATCCCTGCGATCGCTAACAGTTTTTTTGGTAGCGTTTTGGTGAACTGGCAAGCACCAGCCCCAGGCAGCGTCAGGTTAGTGCCAGTACCGCTAACACCCACGCACGCAGCATACGCCTCCCTTAGTGGAATAGTATCTGAACGGATCAATATCTGATCCGATCAGATCTATACTAGCGTCTCCAGCAGTTTAGGGTTCCCAAAAACGCAGTGTTAGCGGGATCAGCGCAGTATCGATCGATCACTGTCACTTACAAAACACTAAACGCATAACTGCAGCGTTCGCAGAGTCAGGCCTGATCCCAGCGATCGCTAACAGTTTTTTTGGTAGTGTTTTGGTGAACTGGCAAGCATCAGTGGCCTAGTACACCCCGGTCATAGTCAAACCAGCACTGCAGTAACACTTGGTGACGTGGCGAGTCCCATAAGTGCAGTTCAAGCTGGTGAGGTGGCAAGCACAAGAAGAAAACAAACACAGGCCCGTCGTGCCCATAGCGCCCTTCCTGCTGCATTCGCCAATCCTAATTGGGAACCCACCACTTCTGCAGCGCCCGTACTTCCCCCATTCACATCCCCAACCAAATGCAGTCGGCTGCATGAGAGGCATTTTTATGTCCTCCCGAGTACCCCTACCCAGCAAAAAGATGTTGTGTCTGCAGCAAGCGCGGATAAAGGCGTGACACCCACTATTATTGTCCCTCCTGTCCTGACAATCCTGGTCTTTGCATTTGTGAATGTTTTGACCGCTACCATTCACTAGTTGAGTATTAGCGTAGGGTACAGTATTGCACAGACTAGGCACACTTTCACAGGGTCTCCCAAGATGCCATCGCATTTTGAGAGACCCGAACCTGGAACCGGTTACAGTTATAAAAGTTAGTTACAAAAAAAAGTGTAAAAAAAAAAAAATTACTGTATATAAAATAAAATAAAATAGTTGTCGTTTTATTGTTCTCTCTCTCTCTCTATTGTTCTGCTCTTTTTTACTGTATTCTATTCTGCAATGTTTTATTGTTATTATGTTTTATCATGTTTGCTTTTCAGGTATACTTTACCGTTTACTGTGTTTTATTGTTAACCATTTTTTTGTCTTCAGGTACGCCATTCACGACTTTGAGTGGTTATACCAGAATGATGCCTGCAGGTTTAGGTATCAGTTTTGTATCATTCTTTTCAGCCAGCGGTCGGCTTTCATGTAAAAGCAATCCTAGCAGCTACTTAGCCTCTAGACTGCTTTTACAAGCAGTGGGAGGGAATGCCCCCCTCCCACCGTCTTCCGTGTTTTTCTCTGGCTCGCCTGTCTCAACAGGGAACCTGAGAATGCAGCCGTTGATTCAGCCAGCTGACCATAGAGCTGATCAGAGGCCAGAGTGGCTCCAAACATCTCTATGGCCTAAGAAACCGGAAGCTACGAGCATTTCATGACTTAGATTTCGCCGGATGTAAACAGCGCCATTGGGAAATTGGGAAAGCATTTTATCACACCGGTCTTGGTGTGGTCAGATGCTTTGAGGGCAGAGGAGAGATCTAGGGTCTAATAGACCCCAATTTTTTCAAAAAAGAGTACCTGTCACTACCTATTGCTATCATAGGGGATATTTACATTCCCTGAGATAACAATAAAAATGAATTAAAAAAAATGAAAGGAACAGTTTAAAAATAAGATAAAAAAGAAAAAAAATAATAAAGAAAAAAAAAAAAAAGCACCCCTGTCCCCCCCTGCTCTCGCGCAAAGGCGAACGCAAGCGTCGGTCTCGCGTCAAATGTAAACAGCAATTGCACCATGCATGTGAGGTGTCACCGCGAAGGTCAGATCGAGGGCAGTAATTTTAGCAGTAGACCTCCTCTGTAAATCTAAAGTGGTAACCTGTAAAGGCTTTTAAAAATGTATTTAGTTTGTCGCCACTGCATGTTTGTGCGCAATTTTAAAGCATGTCATGTTTGGTATCCATGTACTCGGCCTAAGATCATCTTTTTTATTTCATCAAACATTTGGGCAATATAGTGTGTTTTAGTGCATTCAAATTTAAAAAAGTGTGTTTTTTCCCCAAAAAATGCGTTTGAAAAATTGCTGCGCAAATGCTGTGTGAAAAAAAAAATGAAACACCCACCATTTTAATCTGTAGGGCATTTGCTTTAAAAAAATATATAATGTTTGGGGGTTCAAAGTAATTTTCTTGCAAAAAAAATAATTTTTTCATGTAAACAAAAAGTGTCAGAAAGGGCTTTGTCTTCAAGTGGTTAGAAGAGTGGGTGATGTGTGACATAAGCTTCTAAATGTTGTGCATAAAATGCCAGGACAGTTCAAACCCCCCCCCCCAAATGACCCCATTTTGGAAATAAATAGACACCCCAAGCTATTTGCTGAGAGTCATGTCGAGTCCATGGAATATTTTATATTGTGACACAAGTTGCGGGAAAGAGACAATTTTTTTTTTTTTTTTGCACAAAGTTGTCACTAAATGATATATTGCTCAAAGATGCCATGGGAATATGTGAAATTACACCCCAAAATACATTCTGTTGCTTCTCCTGAGTACGGGGATACCACATGTGTGAGACTTTTTGGGAGCCTAGCTGCGTACGGGACCCCGAAACCCAAGCACCACCATCAGGCTTTCTAAGGGCGTAAATTTTTGATTTCACTCTTCACTGCCTATCACAGTTTCGGAGGCCATGGAATGCCCAGGTGGCACAACCCCCCCCCCCAAAATGACCCCATTTTGGAAAGTAGACACCCCAAGCTATTTGCTGAGAGGTATAGTGAGTATTTTGCAGACCTCATTTTTTGTCACAAAGTTTTGAAAATTGAAAAAAGAAAAAAAAAAGTTTTTTCTTGTCTTTCTTCATTTTCAAAAACAAATGAGAGCTGCAAAATACTCACAATGCCTCTCAGCAAATAGCTTGGGGTGTCTACTTTCCAAAATGGGGTCATTTGGAGGGTGGGTTACGCGGCTAGGCTCCCAAAAAGTCCCACACATGTGGTATCCCCATACTCAGGAGAAGCAGCTAAATGTATTTTGGGATGCAATTCCACATATGCCCATGGCCTGTGTGAGCAATATATCATTTAGTGACAACTTTTTGTAAATATATATTTTTTTGTCATTATTCAATCACTTGGGACAAAAAAAAAAAATATTCAATGGGTTCAACATGCCTCTTAGCAATTTCCTTGGGGTGTCTACTTTCCAAAATGGGGTCATTTGGGGGGGGGGTTATACTGCCCTATCATTTTAGCACCTCAAGAAATGACATAGGCAGTCATAAACTAAAAGCTGTGTAAATTCCAGAAAATGTACCCTAGTTTGTAGACGCTATAACTTTTGCGCAAACCAATCAATATACGCTTATTGACTTTTTTTTTACCAAAGACATGTGGCCGAATACATTTTGGCCTAAATGTATGACTAAAATTGAGTTTATTGGATTTTTTTTATAACAAACAGTAGAAAATATCATTTTTTTTCAAAATTTTCGTTTTTTTTTCCGTTTATAGCGCAAAAAATAAAAACAGCAGAGGTGATCAAATACCATCAAAAGAAAGCTCTATTTGTGGGAAGAAAAGGACGCAAATTTCGTTTGGGTACAGCATTGCATGACCGCGCAATTAGCAGTTAAAGCGACGCAGTGCCAAATTCAAAAAAGTCCTCTGGTCCTTAGGCAGCATAATGGTCCGGGGCTGAAGTGGTTATACAGGATTTATTTAGCCCAGTGTTTCTCAACTCCAGTCCTCAAGGCGCCCCAACAGGTCATGTTTTCAGGCATTCCGTTATTTTGCACAGGTGATTAGATCAGTTTCACTGCCTTAGTAATTACCACAGCTGTTTCATCTGAGGGAAATCCTGAAAACATGACCTGTTGGGGCGCCTTGAGGACTGGAGTTGAGAAACACTGATTTAGCCCAACAGTTTGCACAATACTTTACAATATAAAGGGTGACCGCACAATTACATTACAGTTCAATACAGATAGAATAGGAGGACCCTTCTCATGGGGATTACAATCTAAAGAAAGGGGGAGATGGTACAAAATGTAATAGCTGCGGGGATTATTTTGTGGAAGTGGCCAAAATACAGGTTGTAGGAGGAGGTGGGGTAGGCTTCTCTGAATAAATGAGTATTCAAGGATCACTTAAAAGTCAACATAAGAGCTAACCTGACATACTGACCTAGGGAATTCCAGACTAAGGGTGGGGTTCTGGAGAAGTATTGGAGGCAAGCATGGGAAGAGGTAACAAGGGAGCAAGAAAACAAAATGTCTTGTGAGGAGCGGAAAGGACGATCTGGGCATTATCTGCAGATAAGGTTAGTGATGTGGTTGGGGGGTGGTTTTGTATGTTATGGTTAGTATTTAGAATTTTATACATTGCACAATCCAAAGGCTGTGAAGGGATTGGCAGAGAGGGGCAGCAGCCACGGATCTGTTAGTAAGGTGTATAAGTCTAGTAGCAGCATTCATGATAGGCTGAAAGGGGAATAGCCTATGTAAAGGTAGGCCAGTAAGGAGGGAGTTACAGTAGTCGAGGCAGGAGATAACTAGGAAATGAATACGTTGTTTTGTGGTGTCATTAGATAAGAAGGAGCAAATTTTGGAAATGTTGCAGAGGTAAATGTAGCAAAATGTAGCTAATGATTGGATATGGGTCTCAAAGAAGAGGTCAGAGTCTTGCACCCTGGAGTGTGTGGAGGAACCAATAATTGTGCTATGGATCTCAATGGTAAAATCATGAGGGCGGAGGGGGGATTGGACAGGAGAAAATATTACAAGCACAGTTTTTGACATATTTTGTTTGAGGAAATGGTGTGACATCCATACTGATATGTCACTCAGTAAATTTGTGGCACCTGAAGAGATTGAAGGGATTAGCTGGGAAGTAGAGACATAGATCTGGGTGTCCTCGGCGTATAGGAGGTATTGGAAGTCGTGCGAGGTTATCAACTGGCCCAGGGAAAAATATAGAGAGAGAATCGGAGGGGCCCAAGGACAGCACCTTGAGGTACCCCAACAGAAAGAGAAAGAGGAGCAGATGAGATAGAGTTGTATGTGACATTGAAAGTGCACTGAGATAGGTAGAAGGAGAACCAGCAAAGAGTCGTGGAAACCAAGGGATTGCAGTCTATTGAGGAGGTGCGAGCGGTCGACTGTGTCAACGGCATGAGAAGGGTTTAAGAGTATGAGTATGGAGTAATGGCCATTGGTTTTAGCAGTTAGTAGGTCCAGAGGCGTGGCTTGAAGCTTGTGGGCCCCAATGCAAAAGTTGACCTGGGTCCCCACCACTACCACCCACCACTTCCACCGTATGTGCAGATTCACCCACCGCACGCCAAGATACTCAAAGTGGCTTAAGAGTTTTGAGTTCCCAGAGTTCCTCCTTACATTAGAGGACAGGGATCACCCCTGGAGAATCAGAGGACAGGGATCGTCCCTGGAGAATCAGAGGACAGGGACCCCTGGCAGGTCATTTGGCAGAGCTCATTTCCCATTCCAGCACCCCCCCCCACAATACACAAAGCTGAAATCACATTCCTTTACACACAGTCTATCAGCCTTCATAGGGTTTATCTGGCTTCGATCTTCCCTAGGGCCCCACAGCCATGCTCCAGTACTGGGCTTCCACTTTGCCTTCTACAGTCCACACCCCTCTGTTTTCATTGGCTGTGGAGAAGCTTTGAGCCATTTCCTGCCGTCCTGTAGCCACGATGGGACCGATGTCACTGGTGAGTTAAGACACTGATCAGTGTCATCTAGTCACTAGCTGGGATTCTCTCTACCCCCCCCCATCCCCATGTTTGCTTACCCCACTTCCCTGACAACTGGGAAGAAGACACGCACCTCCGAGAGGTGACCTTCCCCCAACACCTGCCAACACTGACAGAGAAACCTTCAGAAATTGCTAAAACATATAACTTAACACCTCCTGAGGGGTCCCTGAGGGGCTGCAGGCTCCAGATTTCGCTTTGCCCCCCCAGATCTTAGTGGCGCCCCCCAAAGCACCCTGACCACCCCCTCAACCTTGGATGCTATGCCTCGCTGCTGTATTGGGAAAGAAGCTCAGCAAGGGGCATAGCATCCAAGGTGGGAGTGGTCAGGGGGCTTCTTGGGTGGGGGGGTACAGAGAATCCCAGCTAGTTACTAGAAGACACTGTGCGGTGTCTTACCTCACCAGTGACATTGGTCCTATCGTGGCTACAGGACGGCACTCTCCTCCTCTTAACTCATTTACCATTCCATGTTGCCAGCACACAGCACAGACACTTCCGCATCCTAGTCTGTTCTCACCCCATGCTCCTCTCCATTCAGGAGATGGCTCAAAGGTTCTCCCCAGCCAATAAGAACAGAGGGGTGTGAACTGTAGAAGGCAAAGTGGAATCCCAGTACTTGAGCATAGCTGTTGGGCCCTAGGGAAGATCGGAGCTGGACTTTGTGGAGGATATGTTAATATGACAGGGAGGCTGCAGGGGCCCCCTGGAGCTAGGGGCGGGGTTGCGATTGTGACCCCTGCAACCCCTTATGCTACGCCCATGAGTAGGTCATTAGTGAGTTTTAGTAGGGCAGCTTCAGTGAAATGTTGCAGGTGGAAGCCAGACTGTAGGGGGTCAAAAAGGTTGGTATTTGTGAGGTAGCAACTCATATGGTTGTGGACAAGATTTTCAAGAACAAAGCACAAAAAGGAAAGGCACAATGCCAAAAGGAAATCTCAACTGCTCCAACATACCAATGCCTGTAGTCCCTCCAGGAAATGTAATGGCCGTACCTTGGCCTGAACCTTTCAATGGGGATTATTTAAAACAGACAGTCACACCGTCAAAGTTCGGTATCTCGGATTGTGAATAAAAATCAGAGACACCACAGAACTTAGTTGTCCTCTGAGTTATATGTAATCATATAAAACAATTCGTGAAAACCACAAAGACACTCTTCCATGAGGACAAGTCAGTGATGAAGGAATAAATTTTTATTAACTATCCAAAAAATTGAAAATACTACATTTTAAATATAGATGTCACTAAACAACCCTATTTCCCAATTTACATTAAAAAGACCTAATGTCTGAAGGAGGTATAGGTGGCCACCTATTTCTAAATAAAGCTCATGCAGCACTCATTCTCACATACACACACACTAGGAGATCTTGATCGCCCAAAAAAATCTGTATAGATTGTGGATGTGCACACCAGGTAATAAAAGGGTTTATCCATGAAGAGGTAGATGTAGATAGTGTTAATAAGCAGTCCCGATCACGGATGGTATAGTGACAGATAATGGCAATCTTATAATGTGAAGTGCGAGTGTAGTGAGATAATTCCTTATTGCTTCAGTGAAGCTAGTTTATGACATTTGCAGCTTCAGTTTCACCATATAACAGAAGTCTGTTCAAGGATAACCAGAAATAAAGATGGCACAGCAGATGTTATACAGCATTTAAGCAAGATTAAGAAATGAATCTGACTTTACCATCAGCTGGAGCGGTTCATCAAGCAGCCCATTATATCAGATATCAGAGGATCCAGTATACAAAGGGTGGTACTGAAAAGAGACCTCACCGGTCTATAGGTAGCTGTCACTGGAGCTGAGGTACGGAGTCCCGCTTACTAATCTCTGTGCAGCTTGCCGCTTTCACAATGCTTGTGTTCATCAGCTGTTTTTGTAGAGATTGTCCTCACTGTTATTACATATAAAGTGTCTGCTGTTGAAGCTGCTGTCATCAGGCTCTCAAGCTAGATCACGGTCAGTAGGAAACGAAGAGACATGCAGAGCAGTTTGATAAGTATATCTGTGTGGCCATCCATAAATCCTCCTCAGAGATACCAGTTAGTGCTGCTTACATGTTTCGCTAATTCAATAGCTTCCTCAGAGCTTCTTTTCAAGAAGCCTGGAGGCAAACGGGGGCAGAGAGATGCGTCTGAAGTTGCTCAAACAGGTGGGGTCCAAGGTTTTTTGAGTAGGGGGTAACCAGTGCATGTTTGGGAGAGGGGGAAGGTTCCAGTAGAGAGGGAGAGATTGAAAATGTGCATTAGAGTATGTAGGATAGAGCCGAAAAGAGGCCGTGGTAGTTGTGAGGGGAGAGGTGGTGAGGTGAGCCTCAGAAAAGGAGTTTAGCAACTTCCTCAGTGGTAGCGGGTTCAAATGAGGAAAGTATTGCGTGTGGTGTTTGACCTGGTATGTTGGAGGCCGATAGATGACTACAATCCTCTGACAAACAGGACAAAAAAGACAAATATGGTGCACTTCCAAAGAGCAGGGGGACAGAGAGGGAGATGTAGGAAGAACCTGGAAGGTGCTTTGTGAGGAAAGGAGAATTAAAACTTCACCGCCTTTAATTCCAATGAGTCTGGGTGAGTGAGTCCAGTGGAAGCCACCATGGGAGAGGGCAGCCAGAGAGGAAGAGTTGGATTTCTGGAGCCAGGTTTTAGTAAAAATAGATTGAGGAAGTTGGAGGGAAAAAGGTCACTAACAGAGGCATGTTTGTTAGAGAGTAAGCGAACATTCCAGAAGGCACAAAAGAGGGGGGGGGGGGCTGGGGTGCCAGTCATGCAAAAAAATGCAGGTACTGTTGGTGATAACCTCCTTCCAAAAAATTGCTAGTTGCTTGCCTGTAATGCTGGTCTGCTGGTTTCAGTGTTTTCACTGATTTCCATATATGATATTTCCATATCTTCATATTGGTCCCAGGCAGTGCTTTTTTTCCACCACCTCCGGCTCTGCTCCCTGCTCACCACTGTCCCTTGTAAATACAGAATCTAGGCATCTTTGTTTACAAGTGACAGCTTGTCTCCCAGCAGCTCCCACAGATGTCATCTCCTGAGACAACGGAGATGCAGGCTCACCAGACACACTGTGGTCATGGGCAGAAGAGGAGCCTCAGGAGGTAGGCTGCACCTTTTGTGATCCTGGTGTCAGATTCTGATGCCCCCCCCGGATGATCTGGCTGCAGAGGCAGCGCTGCCAGTGTGCGGGGAGGTGCTAGAGCTGGTTGGGTGCTTCACATTAATACAGTAGCAATAGTATGACATGTGGAGGATTATGGAGCATTTAAGGGGGGGAGAAGATGAGGGCAGTGGAGGTGGAGGGGTGTACAGGGGTCAGAGCTGGGGAGGGGTGGATGGGTGTGTAGATGGGAGTGCAGAGGAAAGGAGTGGTGGAAGAGAGCTGAACCCTTCACTCTGTATGTAGTGCACTCTTATCTCTGCACTCTGTATGTAGCGTCCCCCTGAACCCTGCACTCTGTGTGTAGCACACCCCTGAATTCTGCATTCTGTGTGCAGCGCACCCCTCAACTCTACACTCTGTATGTAGCCCACCCCTTAATTCTGCACGCTCTATGTAGTGCACCCCTTAAATTGGTTGTAATATTGAGTTCCTACACCTATTCTCTGAGAAAAAAAACCCTGTTTCCAGATCATTAATTCAAGGTATTGAAGCTGAACAGTCAATATGGATGAAGACAACCCACCACGCCAGGTGAGATAAAGAAGCCTAATGGACACTGCACGTGGGTACCCGGCCTGTCTCCCCTTCGTATGTTGCAATGAATTAAGAAATGGCTGCACACCACAGCTAGTCCCAAAGTCCTTTATTGGAATTCCCAACGTGACACATACAGAACATAGTGTCCTGTATGTGTCACATTGAGAATTCCAATAAAGGATTTTGGGACTAGCCATGGTGTGCAGCCATTTCTTCAATTAAAGCTGAACAGTCAGCATGATAACCAGGCAGCTAACATTTTCAGAAGAGGTCACACATAGCATATTCCCTCTAAACTCTTTTTGATGCTTAAGTTCTTTTCATGTTTTGTTGGACTTAAAACGGTTGTAAACCTTCTGTTTTTTTCCTAAAATAGAATAGATGTTTTACTTACTTGCTGTGGGGTCTTACGCCAGTGCTCTTCTTTCCTCCTCTTCTGTGGGTGCAGAAAGGAACTTGATATGGGGGCATTTGTACAGGTATGTTCCCGAGCCAGACTGTGTGTGTCCATAGACACACACAGCAAGGCTCGCCCCCCCCCCGATCCCTTGTCACAGGATTTGATTGACACCAACAGGAGCCAATGGCTCCCACTGCTCTCAGTCAAGCCTGTGAAAGAGTAAAGAGGGGATAAGAACTGCTGCAGATGGGACATTGCTGACAGGTATTTCATGTATGTGAATGTGAAAGTTTTAGCTGGAGGTCAGCTTCAATTTTTTTAGTGTATCTAAATCTGCTAGTGCATCTAACACTCCCCCCAGATTAACAATGCTGCTGCCCAAAGGTGCCCCTGTGCTCCTTCATCCCGAGTGGGGGCTTCACTAATACAGGAGGTGTGTTACTGGCCAGATCACCAGGTGAAACAGAGGGAAAAAGCCTAAAAAGGAAAACTAATGCAGCCACCACATCTAATGATTGGTAAGCAGCAATATATTACATTTTTGGTTTTGGAATTAATACCACTTTAATTGCTGCTAGAGATTTGTATGGATCAGAAGTCATGTAAGATGATGGGAGCAAACTAGATTTACTAGATTTGTCATTTCCATCTTGCAGGAGAAGTTATTACAGGCCCAGCAGCTTAGGAATGATGCTTCCCTTTTGTCTTTCCCATATGCAATGTGCAGGATGCAGACATTTTGCACTCAAGTACAGCGAATAACATGCTTTTTAGATTGTGCAACCACACTTTACAAATATTCAGTGCCTAATCAAAATTAGGAAAGAGAATAGAAAGAACTACTGAATAGCCATGCTTTTGAACTCACTACGATAGAAACGTGGGAAATAATGAGGTGAAGGCTTTATTCTGCAAAATTCCGCTCTTAGCTGCAAGGATACACCTTTTTCGGCCTCTTCAGTGCATCTTCGTTCTTCCACTAGAACTTTCATAAGTGACCACAGCCCACTCCTGTAGTAGTGACGGGTGCAGCCTGCTTATTGTCATTATTTCATGTAGTTTCTCACTGATCCAGCTGGCTCTACAAATATTCAGCTCACCCTTTTTTGCTGCTAGCAAGAACCCCCCATTCTTTTAAACACAAATTGACAAAGCCAAAGTTGTGTTTGTGACAGTGCCATGCTGCAAAATTTCCCAAGACTGCTCAGATTGTGTAAATACTTTTTGATTACTTTCGGAAGTTAAAATCCACAACAATAAAATCAGTCTGTATATGCAGTAAAGCATGCTTGTTGTACTCACTGTGAAACCTAAGGGGTTAATCCTCCGCACTGTGTAAAAAGGCTGTTTGATCCTGCCTTCCCTGAGCCTCCCCTTCTTGCACTGTCCCCAATCCATCTCCTATTAAGGCAGAGCCTTTGGAGTCACTCGCTCGGGGTGACAGGGGCGCTTTAAATTTTTTTTTTTTTATTATTATTTATTTTTTTTTTTTTTACATTGTCATTTAAAAAAAAAAAATCTGATCACCTTTATTGCTGTCACAAGGAATGTAAACATCCCTTGTGACAGTAATAGGTGTTGACAGGTTCGGGGGTCTAAAAAAACACCAAATCCCTCCTTTGCACTTCAAAGTATTTAGATCGCCAAAAAAAGATTGATTCTGAATACTGTCATTTTTTTCAAAATCGGCATCATTGGCAGCCGAGTAAACCGGAAGTGACGTTGTGATGTCGCTTACGTGTTCTCACATAGGAGACTGGAACTAAGCCATTTCCGCCTTTGTTCCAGTCTCAGCCTAGCCAGCGGAAGTACAGGATCATGGATCGGGTCTCCGGGTAGGACGGGAGGCCCGGGAAGAGCGACAGAAGGTGGCGGGAGGGGATGTCCCCCCCCCTGTGGCGGGAGGGGGATGCCCCCCCCCCATTTCTTTGGTAGAACAGCCGAGTGGCTTTTAGCCGCATCGGTTGTTACATCTAAAGAGCCGACCCCCCTGCCCTAAAAAATGGTACCGGGTGATGCCTGCAGCTGCAGGCATCACCCGGGTATAACCCCTTAAAGCTGAGGGTGCATATGAGCGTACGGTAGGCGATAAGGGGTTAAATCAAACATACACGTTGATACGCAACACATTATCCAGACTGTGATCTGATTTCTTATGAAAATGACAATGTCTATTCTTGTGCTTCGTTGTCTGGAGAGCAGCTTTATTTATCCATAGAGATGAAAGAGTATGCAGCCATTGAAGGGAAGCCTCATCCAGCTGTTGAGGAAACTCAAAAAGTGGTAAGGTTCCTACGTACAGTAAATACACCACTTGCTCAAAAGAGCCCAGTCAATGTAGTTCAGTGGTTGGCTGGTGACCAAGGGAACTCTGACATGAAAAGGAGTGTGGAGATGATTACAACGTTGGCAACAAGCCTGAATCATTTATTGTGGCTTTAGTTGTGTTTATTGCTAGAAGAAAATCTTTGACTGCCCAGTTTAAAAAATGACATCAACATTGATTCTGTGTACATATGGTTTATACATATATAAAACAAAAAATTCCACATAGTTCTGCTTTGTCACCATTCACAATACATATTGTACTTTAAGACTTCTCCAAGCTTTGTTCCTGCTAAGCACGCTTCAAATTTTGCATCCATTTCTTGACTTTGAGCTTCTGAAAAGTAGTTTTTCCAGTCTCCAACATCCCCTGGGGAAAAAAAAGGAAAAATAATGCTACATTACATGAGTGAAATGTTTTGAATCAAAGTACTAGATTCTGTATTGATATACAGTACCTGTTAATTTTAGGGGAAAAAGAACAGGACAAAGACATGATCTATACATCTTACAAAACCCCAAAGTGTATCTAAACCCAAAAGCAAAAATGTATATACTGCAGCTTAAAAGTCCTTAGATGTGGTGGCTGACTTTAGTTTTCCTTTTCTGTGTTTTTCCTTTTATTTTCGGTGGTCCTGTCACACATCCTGCTCTACGATGATAATCCGTCACTTACTGTACTGTATCTATGGAGGAGCAGCATTGTCACCCTAGGACAGAAATGGTATTGGGACCACAGAACACCTGCCCCTCACCTCCTTGATAACATAATGTGGACGTGTTCTTTAGTTTACAGAGGTAACCTGGGCAAGAAAATAAGACTTACCATTGCAAAGTACACAGAAGAGTACTTTTTTTTCTTAAAAGGAGTTCTGTTCCGCCTACAAATGCCCATCATAATGGGCATTATGCCTGTTATGGCTCCTGGGATATGCACCTCACATATCCAAGGAGGCATATTGAAGGGAGCAAATAAAAGTTCATTGTTACAGCTTACATACATGCATTAAGTATGCAGCAATACAGCAAGTTATTGATTGGTTTGAAACTGTAATACAGTCAAATAGAGTGCATTTTGATGAAACTTTAACCACTTGCTGTCCAGGTCATTTCTGACATTTCTCACATACATGCTAAAGACAAGCATTTCTTTTTTCTAGAATTCTTTTTTTAATGAGTCTTGATGTCCTCCCCATTTTGATGGGGATTAGGGCCTCTTCCCGACAACCCTGGGTGGTGGTTGTGTGGGTTTACTGGCAGGGGACTTATCGGAATCTGGAAGCCCCCTTTAACAAGGGGACCCCCTCCCTATGTGAATGAGTATGGGTACCCCTACCCATTCACCCAAAAAAAGGCAGTGTAGTGTAAATAAAAACAAGAGACGATTTTCACAAGTCCTTTATTAAAAAAATTCTTCCGTTCTTCTCTTTCCAGTTTTCTCCCTCCAGTGTTCTTTCTCCTCCTTCCTTTGGTGTTCTTCCTCTGGTCTTCTCCGCCACTGCTGTCTTCTCCATCGCTGACCCAGTCCTCTTCCAATGCTGTCTCCAGTCGTTGTGCCAACTCCGCTCTCTACAGGTTCTTATATAGCCATGGGGCATGGCCATTCTATGGCGTCACCGTGAGACACCACCCCACGTGTTTTTTGTTTTTTTTCATTTTGACGTGGGTTTCCCTTTCAAGATCCATACCAGACTCAAACGGCCTGGTATGGATCTTGGGGGGGACCCCACACCATTTTTTTTTTTATTTTGCCGTGGGGTTCCCCTTCAAGATTCTCAGAGCACAAGTGGCACCACAACTCAGATCACAATGATCCGACTTGGATGTGACTTCTATTCCAATCAATGGGCTTAAAGTCAGATCAGTTAAGATGGCTCTCATAGGGAACCATTGATTTTGACATGTCAAAAAATAAATAAATGCTGGATACAGCATTAAGCCACCTTTAGCAGCGTCAGATGTTTTTACAGCTGTAACGCGGCTGCTCCAGATCGCACTGGCTCTGGGGTTTTCTTTGCAGCTTGAAAATGCCTATGCAATTTACAGCTCATAAAAGCCTGTGTGTGTGCATGGGGCCATAGAATAACATGGAGAGGCGTTTTTTAAGCTGCAAAAAAACATGACACTGGTAAAAGCAGCTGTAAAAATACCCTATGTGCATGAGACCTTATAGAGTGCAAGATACTAATGTGTTAATGCGCACTTGCTGGTTTCCTGCATTGTCAATCTTAGAAAACGCAGTGTAATGCCCCGTACACACGGTCGGATTTTCCGACAGAAAATGTGTGATAGGAGCTTGTTGTCGGAAATTCCGACCGCGTGTGGGCTCCATCACACATTTTCCATCGGATTTTCCGACACACAAAGTTTGAGAGCTTGCTATAAAATTTTCCGACCACAAAATCCGTTGTCGGAATTTCCGATCGTGTGTACACAAATCCGACGCACAAAGTGCCACGCATGCTCAGAATAAATAAAGAGATGAAAGCTATTGGCTACTGCCCCGTTTATAGTCCCGACGTACGTGTTTTACGTCACCGCGTTCAGAAAGATCGGATTTTCCGACAACTTTGTGTGACCGTGTGTATGCAAGACAAGTTTGAGCCAACATCCGTCAGAAAAAATCCTAGGATTTTGTTGTCGGAATGTCCGATCAATGTCCGACCGTGTGTACGGGGCATAATAGTGTATAGTCCAATGTATAAAATAATTTTGTCAGGCAATGCAGATGTTTTTAAATGCAAAGATGATAGGCCAACATCTGCAAGGCAGAAAGCACAAGTAGTGCAGAGGTACAGATTTTAAATAGGGTTAGACACTCTGTCAAGGTTGTCTTGTTATCTGTGTCCCCACTTGGGAGCAGGGTTGCCAACCACCAGTACGTTTACTGACAGTTTGTAAAAATCAGTGATTTTTTTTTACATCTTCCAGTAAATATCAGGGGCTGCTAATTTCATGCTGTTGACTTTTTAAGTGTAAATCAAGCAAATTACTTTGTTATAGGTATTGTCAGTGTTTCCATATCATGTTTATACTGTTTTTTTAATTGAAGTTTTTATTAAAAGTTTTTCAAAGAATATACAAAGCGTACAAATAACTGAATATAAGCAAGGTGTAAAAATACAAACAACAAATGTCCATGTTTACAGGGCACAAAAGTGTTCTGTAGATCATAACAAAAAGATAAGAGCAACTCAAAGAATGTAACAATAGGTGTCTCAAGGTCAGGCGGATAAGCAAAGAAACTTTTTGAAAAGTATTTATCAGTACATAAAGCATAGAACAAGGTGGCTTACTTCATGGTTTACTAGGGTAGGGGAGGTATACCACATTCCGATCGGTCCCAGAGTCCCCAGATTTTGTTAAACTGGGGGATACTATCATGCAAAGAGGCTGTAAAGAACTCCATCCCTCGAATCTCAGCTATTAATCGTAAAAACCTAGACCAAGGGGGAGGTGAGTTGGAAAGCCAACACAGTGGAATGAGCCGTTTGGCTGCTAAGAGGATATATGCAATCAGCCTGTTAACTTTTTTTGTAATGCCAGAAAAGGGTAGTCCTAGAAGGTAATTTAGGGGATAGAGCGGAAGGGACACATCCACCACCTTTTGTATTAGTAACATTACTTCGTGCCAAAAAGGCTGTATCATGGAACATTGCCAGAAGAAATGGAAAAGGGATCCAATTTTAGTCCCGCATCGCCAACAATTAGCCGAGGATGAGGGATCAAATTTGTGGATGAGTTCTGGAGTCTTGTACCAAAACATGAGTACCTTGATGGACGTTTCCCTATGTAAGAAACATCTTGAGGACTTAAAAGTGGAGGACCAGATTCTATTCCACATTTGGGAACTAATTGGTCTGCCTATTAAATGAGACCATCTACTCATATATCGGTGGGTATTCTCAGTGAGAGGCATTGACTCATGGAGGATATGGTGTATAGAGGATATTAGATTTAATTGTTGGGGACCTTGAGCACATAGATATTCAAAGGGAATGGGTTTATCTAGGGTCAAGAGCGGAGACTGAGAATGGAAAAAATGTCTAGTCTGTAGGTAAAAATGGAAGAGGTGCGTTGAAATACCAAATTTCTCACGCAGAGTATCGAAACTGTGTAATCTGCAGGAGATTGGATGCACTAAGTTCCGTAGCTGGAATAACCAGGCCTCCATCCATGGGAGTACTCTACCCAGGGACAAACTATCTGGTATGGAGGGATTGAAAAGCACATTCGCAAGGGGAGAACAGGGTGAAATAAATGGAAAAATTTTGAGACATTTGCGCCAGATATTCAAAGTAAAGTTCATTGGAGCGGTACTTTGACGTCTATATATGGGATCCAGATAGGGAATAGGAGACCAGACTAGAGAGCATGGGTGCACCGGATACAATACTCCCCTCCTAATAGCGGTCCAATGGTTATGGGCATAGAGAGAGGACCATGATGCAATGACTCTTGAATGCGAAGCATAGTAATACTTAACAATATCCGGTGCTCCCAAACCCCCCCTGGATCTTTTTGCAAAAACCACTGTGCTCGCTATATGGTGCTTCCTATTATTCCACATGAAATTAAGAAAGCTCCTCTGTAGCACTTTAAGTTGGGGGGTTGGGATCGCAACAGGCAATGTCTCAAAATGATATAATAATCTAGGCAAAATAGACATTTTTAAAACATTAATCCTGCCCAGTAATGATAGGGGGAATTTTGCCCAGGTTTGTAGAGATTTGTTGATATCAAGGATCAGAGAGGGGTAATTTGCAGAATATAGTGAGGGGTAGGATGGAGTGAGTAGAACCCCTAGATACTTAAGGGAGTCAGTGAACCACCTATAGGGATAGGAAGCTTTAAATTAAGATAATAAAGGGGGAGGGATATGGATCGGAAGGGCCTCAGTTTTAGAAGTGTTACCTTATAACCTGAGATGTGACTAAACAAGGAGAGCAGTTTGTGCAGCGATGGGAGTGATAACAGTGGGTTAGTGATGGTCAGTAGTATGTCATCTGCAAAAAGTGATAATTTGTATTCCCTCTGTCTCATCACCACCCCACGAATGTCAAGATGTAAACAAACAGACTCGGCCAGGGGTTCTAGGCACAAAATAAAAAGTAGCGGCGACAGATGGCAACCCTGTCAAGTTCCGTTCGTCATAAGGAAGCTAGGCGACAGGAGAGAAGACCTCTGAATCTGAGCAGTGACTTTTGAATAAAGAGCCTCTAAGGCTTTTAGAAAAGGGTCTCTGAAACCATACACTCGCAAGGTGGCAAACATATAAGGCTAACTCAGCCTGTCAAAGGATTTTTGTGCGTCAAGGCTTAAAACAATAGCCTGCTGTGACAACCTATCAAGGAGATCAATCAGGTCTATTGTGCAGCGGGTGTTGTTCCCAGCATGTCTTCCGGGGACAAAACCCACTTGGTCCCTGTTAATTAATTTAGGGATAATTCTGGATAATCTAGATGCAAGAATTTTAAAAGGGCTATGGGTCTATAATTGTCTGGGATTGAAGGA
Source organism: Lithobates clamitans (assembly GCA_037952925.1). Classification (NCBI taxonomy): domain Eukaryota; kingdom Metazoa; phylum Chordata; class Amphibia; order Anura; family Ranidae; genus Lithobates; species Lithobates clamitans. The sequence goes on along the minus strand of JBBGZY010000931.1, from coordinate 1,411,731 downwards.
TCCTTACCAGGTTTTGGGATAACAGTAATGTAAGAGTGGGAAAATTGGGGATTAGGAGGTTTGCCATTGAGTAATGAATCGTAAAGAGTGAACATGTGAGGAGACAGTATGTCTATAAAGGTCTTATAGTAAAAGTATGATAACCCGTCTGGGCCTGGTGATTTGTTTAACTAATGGGAGGTCATTGACTATACTGAGGAGTTCTTCTGCTGTTATAGCTGTGTTTAAACTAGCTAGATCAGGTGTAGACAGTTTTGGAAGCTTTAGGTCAGAGAAGAACTCCTCAAATTTCCCTTGAGTGAAGTTAAAATTGTTTGCAGGGGTCAGACAATTATACAGCTTATGATAGAATTTACCAAAAATTTTGGACATCTCATGAGGGCAATGGGTTCTGGATCCATCTGTTTGGAGAAGGAAGTCTGGGAAAGAGTTAAAAGGGCGTGGCCGTAATTTATTGACTAGAATCTTGTGAGGTTTATTAGAGAACTCATAAAACTTTTGTTTTGACCAAAGAAGGGATTTAGCTGCCTTTCCGAGTTGTGTAGATTTAATTTGTTCTCTGAGAGTAATGACTCTATGAAGTCTCAACAGTGTGCGACTGCCCAACAACTGCTGTTCAGCCGTCGCCAAGGCTGTAGCAAGGGTCTGCAAAAGACCATTTCTATCCTTTTTTAGACGTGAACCTTCTGCTATGCATTCACCACGAAAGACAGCCTTATGGGCCTCCCATAATGTAGAGAACTCAGACACAGAACCTATATTAAGTTGAAAAAATTCTTTGAGACCCGTTGCCAGATTATTCCGTAAGACCTCAGATTGTAGAAGGTGGTCATTGAGGCGCCAGTGGCATGATCTTGATCTGAGAAAGCATAAGATCTAATGTAATGAGGGTGTGATCAGACCACGTGATAGGGGATATATCATAATCAATGACATAAGGGATGAGTGGAACCGAAATGAAAAAATGGTCTAGACGGGAATACATTTTATGAGCCATGGAGTAAAATGTATATTGCTTAGCAGAGGGATGTTTGATCCTCCATGAGTCAAAGAGTTGATGGGACCTGATACATTTACGAAATGAACTAGCTTGGCATGTAATCTTCCCCGAGGGGATAGCATTAAACAGAGTTTGTCTATCTCTAGTGGGGGACATGACCAAATTGAAATCCCAACCAACAATCATAAATGGTTGAGAACGATACTGAGGGGCATTAAAAAGTTTATTAAGGGAATCAATCTGCCCAGTATTGGGAGCATATAGGTTGACTAGAGTGAGGGAGGCGTTCAAATAGTCACACTCTAGAATGAGAAATCAACCATGAGAGTCTACATGAGTACTCTTCACCTTAGGATATGATTTCCTGATCAGGATAGCTACTCCCACCTTGCCAGTGGAATCAGAGGCAAGAAAGGAGGTAGGGAAGGATTTCAAGGCAAATTTTAGCGAGCCATCGGTCTTAAAGTGCGTCTCTTGAATCATTATCACATCCGCACCTGAGGTCCTAAACTCCTTTAGAGCTAACCAACGCTTCCGAATTGAGCCCAGGCCCTTCACATTATAAGACATGACCCTCAGAGCCATTTATAAAACACTTTCAAAAATGCATTTGTTAGTATACCAACCCTAGGAGAAAACATATCAAACAATACGTTTAAACGAGTATGGGAATGAATAAAATCACTTGTGGGTAAAATAACCCATGCACTAGCAAATTTAACAGGTAAAAAACAGAAAAAAAGAAACCCGCCACCTCATCTTACCGAGTTGGTATAAAGCATGGACATGGTGAGAAAAAAAAAGAAAAAAAGAAAAAAAAAACATAAGAACCTGAGCATATAACTGTCATTCAGACAATATAAAAAAGAAAAAGAAAAGAAAACAAATGAAAAAACCTGTATGCGAGAGCCCAAGACATAGCAATGTCTTGGGGGGCCCCGAAAAATTTCAGAGGCCATGTAGGGACACATACGAGACTCCACCAAAGGACTCTAAGGAGAGAGGGAGTCCACCAAATCTCCTTATGAACTTGGCTGTTGCTGTAGAGGTCCTGCAGGATGTAACCTAATAGAAGAGAAATGTCTGCAGTATAAGAGTATACGAACTACAGGTAATATGTCGTTAAATGACCATATCATTTGTTAATAACCCATGGGTTGTGAAAAAACATTACCCCGATAAAAAATATGGGGCAAATTTTGAAAACCTTTAGTCCAGAGCACAGCACTGCGATTCTCCTGGACTATGAATGAATCATAAAGAAGAAGAAGAAAAGGAACCCGGAAAAGCCTTTGCGAGAGTATCAAGGAGATTGTCTAGATGCTCTTGGACGTTGTGGTGTTGATAGTTGTTTCCTCGATCGGTTTCTCACAGGGGTCCAGATCCGACTGGGAGTGGTAGGGAAGGGACGAACTGGTGCCTGAGGGGGTATTAGGTCTTCGTCAGGTATAGGAGGAAGTCCGAGGATCTTTAGAAAAGCTTCTCCCTCTTGAAGATCGGAGACTTTGTTGGGTCCCATCTTTGGAAACTGTGAGGCTAAAGGGGAAACCCCAATAATATGGGACTTGATGACATTGTAAATGAGATGTGATTGGTCGCAGATTTCTTCGTTTAGCCAGGGTAATGGGAGATAGGTCACTGAAAATCTGCAGTTTTGCCCCTTTGTACATAAGCTGAGACTTGTTGCAAGCGGCCAGGGTCAATGCCTCCTTACTTTCATAATAGTGAAACCTCACTATAACGCCTCTGGGCCTAGCTCCAGCCGGAGGTTTCAGGCCCAGAGAGTGATGAGCCCTGTCCAGACGCCAGTCCACATCTACAACCACGGGTGCTAGAGTGTTGAATAGACCCAGGAGATATGGGCGCAGGCCGGGGTCTCCTACCGTCTCGGGGATGCCTCTGAACTGTAGGTTCTGTCTTCTCTCCCTATTTTCCAAATCCTCCTGCTGCAATTGCAGCTGAGAGACTGATTGTCTGAGTGTGTGATTTTCCTCCTCGATTGCTTGTACATAGTTCACCATTTCATCCATCTTGTATTCAAGTGTATCCGTGCGTTCACCTATTTGGTTTATCTCCCCTCTCAATTCTGTTGCCAGCTTGCTCACTTCAGATGCAACTGTATGAGTAATCTGCTGTAGGAGAAGTTGCAGCTTAGCGTCCAGTTTAGCGTCTAGAATAGCTGGGGTGAGCTCCTCTTGAGAGAGAGGAGAGGAGGTGGGAGATGAGGCCCAGTTCTGGGTAGTGACCATGTGGCTTTCTACCTCCTCCAACCCCAGAGGCGGGTCCATTGCGACGAACGGGTCTGTGGGCGAAATCGAGGCAGCGGATTGCGGCCTAGTAAGGAAGCGATCCATGTGTGTTTCTCCACGAGGCCCGATCAGCGGTTTATAGTGCTGCTGCTGCTGCTGCTGCTGCTGGCCAATTTTTCCCATGGGGAGCTCTGTCAGTGCGGCAGGTATTTAGGCTTACCCCTGGCGCTGAATGTGGCTGTTGAAGCTACCTAAAGAGCGTCCACCATGTTAGAAGCCGCACATGCGCCCCGCTATGTTTATACTTTTTAAATATTCACTGTGTTAGTTTTCAATAGGAGTTCTGTAATTTGTCAGGTTGCCAGTAAGTTTTCCATGTTTTATCAGTAAAAAATGCTGCGGGTGGTTCGCAACCCTGTTTGGGAGATTCACAACTCTATTTGTATGACCATTGTAAAGTGAAAGTTGCATACATGGTATACAATTTTCTTACCTTTTCTGAATATGGCTTTGGCCATTTCACCATGTGTATTTTTGGAGTTTTCCTTCATAGACTTAAATGTTCCTTTATCAGCAATGATTTTAACTTGCTCTTCAGTGAGAGGTAAAGAAAAAAATTCTGAAATCTTCTTAATTGATCCCTCTAGATCCTAGGGAGAGTGTAGAAAGTGAAGATATCTGTTATTGTCAACATTATAATTTTACAAATATGAGTTACAAATATAGTTCTATTTTAAAGTAGAACTAAAGGCAAACTTTTTTTTTTTCATTGGATAGATATACCTTGTAAAGTTTATTTTTGACATCTGTGTCCGATTAGGCAGATTTCACTTCCTGTCCCACAGGCAAAACAGGAAGTGAGAACAAATCCCTCTAAAGCAAGGGTAGGCAACCTTAAAGAGGCGGAGACACCTCATGGGAGAAGTCAAAGATCACCGGGCACAGTGTCGCCTCCTCACAGCAGTTTTAAACCTGTAATTGCTGTACCACCATGTCACGATTGCGTGAGGTGCATGGCAAACATGAGTTTAAATCAAGTGGTGAGGAGGCAACATATCACCTCCTCACCACCTGTCAAACACACTCAGATCAATTTTTAGAGGAGCAGCAGTGCTTGCTGCACTTGAGAATGAGCCCTTACATTGGATTTGACAGCAGCACTCTTAGGGCTCATTTACAGTACATGTAAAACCCTGTGGTTGAGTTGTGGTTTTACTGCCCCACTCCCTACCCCCTTTAGCTGCTGAGGCAGCAGCCAAAGGTGTACACATGCTGCAGCAGGAATTAAGCCCCCTGTTTCTTTTAGTGCATGTTACTGCCTGACAATCAAGACCCATTCAAGTAAATGGGGCCACTCCGCATGGGACAGGAGCCAACACTACAGAGGAGCCATCGGCTTATGCAGCTCTTGCTCCCTACTACAGCTCCAACTTTACAAGTAGTCCCTCTGCATTGCACTTTGTTTGATGCTCTGGAATGGCAGGTCAACAATCCCAGACCGTGATCTACCAGTCACCTGTCCGCGATCTACTGGTAAATTGAGATTTACAGGTTGCTGACCCCTGCTCTAAAGTGAGGAAACCCCTGGCTGTCATCAGTGTAACCAGAACTATTGTCCTCTTTGGAAGATATCCTCACTATTCCAGTTCTGGTGTTAACCCAAAATTTTGGATTTTTCTTTACTTTAGCTTTCAATGGTAATGGTAAACAGGACAAATAGAGAGGGTGAATCTCCCTAACAGGGGCACAGACAGCAATGAAAAAATAAGACCTGACAGTTGTTCTAATCCCTCTCCACGCTTGTCCAAAAATTCTCCTGCCAAACCCTGGCAGCCCTTTTGTAAGGCAGTTGGGCTGATTTATTAGATGGCTTTGGAACATTCACTCAATAAGTTATGCAAATATTAACCAATTACTGAAAAAACAGTGTAAAAATAAATAAAAAAAGGTAAAATAAATAAGAAAAAAAATTTTTTTTAAACGTGCCCCGTCCCGACGAGCTTGCGTGCAGAAGCGAACGCATATGTGAGTAGCGTCTGCATATGTAAACGGTGTTCAAACCACACATGTGAGGTATTGCTGTGGTAGAGCAAGAGCAATAATTCTAGCCCTAGACCTCCTCTGTAACTTAAAACATGCTACCTGTAGAACTTTTTAAATGACGCCTATGAAGATTTTTAAGGGTAAAAGTTTGTCGCCATTCCACGAGCGGGCGCAATTTTGAAGCGTGACATGTTGGGTATCAATTTACTCAGTCTAACATTATCTTTCACAATATAAAAAAAATTGGGCTAATTTTACTGTTGACTTATTTTTAATTCAAAAAAGTGTATTTTTTCCAAACAAAGTGCGCTTGTAAGAGCGCTGCGCAAATACGATGTGACAGAAAGTTATTCTCTAGGGTGTTAGAAAAAAAAATGTATACTGTTTGGGGGTTCTAAGTAATTTTCTAGCAAAAAAAAAACTGTTTTTAACTTGTAAACAACAAATCTCAGAAAGAGGCTCGGTCCTTAAGTGGTTAACTCAAACCTATTCATGTGAAAAACATATTCATCTTTATCTATTTCACCTTTCACAGGATTGGCTAATTGAAGCGAAACATTAACAACTAGTATTGTAAATCAGCCTCATTGTTGCTTTAGAGCTCAAAGACCCATTTGATTACCTTGCAATAAAGTCCAGATGCTGCATGAAGCACACAGACTACAGGACTCCAAAAGATCAGAAACCCATCCATTGCACCGTTTTAAACAAAAAAAAAAATATTTTTCTCTCCAAAACACAGATAATTGGTTACTTGGAATAGACACAATAAATATTGGTTTATGTATTTACAGAACAAATAACCACTTGGATGAAATGTATTAATAGCTTCTACTTCCCTGTTAGACACCAGAACTGTCTATCATATACTCTACCTGATAAACTGCCAGGTGGGTATGAGTTAAATTAGCCTGAATATTGCTATTTAGATTCATCCCATAATAATATTAGGTAATTAAAGTGAGTGGTTTAACCTTTTTTTTTTTTTCTAAAACAACAAACATGCTATACTTACCAGCTGACCCAATTCTCCTCTTTTGGGGTCATCTGCTGGCACTCCTGGCTCCTCCTCTTGTCTGACTGCCCCTTGCTCCATAGCCGCTTGCTGTGGGGGCACTTGTGCAAGCTTGATCCTGAGCCGTACTGTGTGTGTGTGTGTGTCAATAGACGTTCTCATCCTTCTCTCTTTACTCACAGGATTTGATTGGCTCCAGCTGCTGCTGAGCCTCCTGTGAGAAGAGGGGAGAGCAGAGTAGTGTTGCTGTAGATGGGCACAACACTAGTTTGAGATTTAGCTCAGGTACATGTGTCAGGAGGGGCTAGGGGAAGCTGACATGAAAAGGTTTTTTAACTTAATGCAGAGAATGCATTGGGGTAAAAAAACCTTTTACCTTCACAACCACTTTAACTTATTGTAAAACTATTGCGGTTACAAACAAACCTCTAGTTGAATAAAACTGTATAATCTGCCATTCAATATTCATCTTATTGGTAGTCCTCTGAAATTTTTTATTTTTTTTTTGCTTTAAATCGAAAGCATTATTTCATTTAAAGCCTCAGCAATGGCTAAGCTTTTAGTTAGTGCATATATTACAAAATCTTCAGCTACCTCTTTCATATCTTCAAAAGTTATCAACAAAACTGTGTCTTCATCCAAATGTTTATTCCAATCGATAGCATGGTCAAAGTAAGAACCCCAGGTCACTAAAACAAATAAAAACAAGTGATTACTTTTAACTTCTTCATACAACGTTTTAGGTCCAAATGTAAAATGCCTCTTGCCATGAGACAGACAAGAACTCTCATGAACATTAAACATATAGAGCACGGGTGTGAAACTGGTGGCCCTCCAGCTGTTTCAGAACTACAAGTTCCATGATGCATTGCACTCTCCTAACCTTCTTTTTAAGGGCTTTTCTTGCCCTATCTTATTAAAAGAAAATTCAACAAAACAAAATCAATGCATGTATTTCCCTCACAGGGGTTTTTCAGCATTTCTCTCTCCTATCCAAAGACATACCCATTCAGCCTTCTGGATTACACATGCAGCACTGCTTCTCTGGCCTTAGCCTTTGGCTCTTGTCTCCTACAGATAGTCTTTTCACACAAGTTTGGTCCTTACAGCTGGCAGCACCTTGCTGCTTTGGTCTCCACCTGTCTACTAGGTGAAGCCCCCTAATGACTCTTAGGCAGAGACTACCTCTATCTGGAGGGTGGAGCCCGGAACTATGGTCATTGTTATGTCTCCAGGATACCTTTCTCTCTCCTGAGGTTCAGAAAAGAGAATTCACCTTGTCATTTAATTTGTATATTGTGTTGTTGCATTATTAAGCTATAAATTGTGTTTGTTGCAGGTTAGCTGTTACGCTTACGCCACCTACTGGCCAAACATTAATTTCGTTTATAACAAAGCCATCCAGCCACTTAAAGTTGTGATGTAAAAATCGTCACATCCTCTTTTTAGTCAGGAAGTGAAACAGCCATAGGGATTAGCATGTTCAATCTCATGGCAGCAGCCTAGATGCTATCTCTCCCCATCCATGGCATCGGAGGTAAGTAATCTTCTCTTTCCTCCTCCACAGGCTATTAGGGAAAGGAATTCGTCATTTCAGTTATTACTGTTATTCATGTGATGTGTACTATTGTATTGTAACGTTATATTATTCTTGTTGTTTTCAGTTTTACCGCATATCACATGTGTCATTCACACGTATATTAAAATCTGCAACGTGCCAATAAAAGACACAGACAAGAAACGGCAGTCGATTATTGTGTGCGCAGAAAAGGGTCATCTGCCTGGATAGCCACCCATAGACTCCGGGAGTACGGGGAGCGAGGCCAGGACAGTCATGATTGTCCTAAAAGCCCAGCACAAACCTGTCTAATTAGTGTACTGGTGGTTATTAAAACCAGGACCAAGGATTGCAGACCTCATCTAACCATGTCTCTACAAAAACTCCTCTGAAGAACACAAGAACTCTGGGGCCTCTCAGCTTGCCTGGATCAGAATCCTGGGTGACAGAAAACACTTTTAGCACTGTGGCACGGCACAGCACTATCACAATAGGTACATATATTCATGCATAGATGCCTGTATTAAACTTGCTAATGAATCAGTATTGAAATGTGAAAGAAAATCCTTCCTTATTCCTTGTTTTCCAGTTTCTCTACTCCTCCCCTGCTAGATGCCCTATTAGTTAATTTGGTTGCTAGGGAACAGGTGGCTGGGCTGTGAAGAATCATTGGTTATTATGGTGTTTTTTTTTACCCACAGAAGAGATAGTTTTGGCTGAGACAGGTTAAGACATTCTACAGAATAATAGTTGATGCAAGGGAGGACCAGGAACTTTTTGACCTGGGAAGAAAAACACCATCAACTCAACCAGTGGCATCCTTTAGGGGTGCCACCCCCCTAATCCATGCACCCAGACCCTATTCTACATGCAGGGCGTCGGACGCATGGGTTCCAATGGGTTTTTTTTGTTTGTTTTTTAAGAAGCACGTGATTAGATCCTAAAGTTTTAATTGGCTTCAAAAAAGGGTCGGCTTGGGGCGCAGAGTACTGCGACAATAACAAATTAATATTTGTGATGTCTTGTTTGCCACCCCCCCCCCCCCCAAAAAAAATATACAGCATCAACCACCACTGAACTCAACCCTTCATGGTCTGGATAGTGAGGACTGTGAGCTAAAGAAAGGGCACCACACAAAGTGTGTTGTGCCATTTAAATGATAAACATGGTCAAAGGTTGGTACGGTCTTCACCTTTTCTAATTGAAAGGGATAAAGGATAAATTGTAGTATTAAACAAGTACAAGATAACTTCTTCAGTAAAAATTATACAGGCTTTCTCAAATAAAATAACATGTCATAATCTCAAAGACTCCTTATCATTCAGTGTTTTTGAAGAAATGGTTATAAACGCATTTCCACATTTGTCAGTTGTGCCATTGCAAAACCTGTTAGACTCTAAAAGTAAAGCATGCTTTTAAAAAAAGCTTTTCCACTAGGAGAGCACCCCGCACAGAAAAGAGAAAAATAATCAAAGGCCTTTCTTTATTTCTAATATAGACTTTAGGCCTACTGGTCCTCCTTGAGGTTGTCATCTTATCTCTGTCCGAGCGTAGGATCCCTGAAATTCTTAGAATCCAGTTTTACTTCCTGCTCCCTCTGTTTTTCATGGCACTGGACCATATCTTTATGAGACAGAGCCTTTGATTGGATGCCTCTGCCTGAAAAAAAGTTGCCAAGAAGAGAAAGAGTGGAGGCAGTGAGGCTGGATCATGGTGTGTGTGTGTGTCTCTGTGTGGTGGTGGTGGTGGGGGGGGTAAAAAGAAAGCAAAACTGTATAGTGTGAGGGAGTGGCAGAAGGACTGAATTGTGATGGAAAAGGGAAAAGTGTCAACAGGAGGCAGAGAAAATATGCAATGAGACTGAGAGAGAAAAGGCATGAAATCAGTTTAAGGGGTGAGGTAAGGAAGAGAAGCAGTATAATGGATCAGGAGAGGTTAAATAGGATCATATTTGTGGGGACAGTGAGAATGGATTGTGTAAAAGACTAAGAAAACAAGCAAAATGCAAATTGTTAATGAGTGGAGAGAAGGCAGCTGGACCAGTTGGCAGAGTTAGGCCGGCTATAGATGGTTCGAATCTTGGCCGTTTCAGCAAGAACCAGCCAAGATTTGAAAAGTGTATGGGCAGGCTGAATGTACCAGGTTGATCGATCGATCAACCAACTTGGGTACAACCAGCCTGCTGGATTTACTTGCAGTTATCGATATCAGCTGCTATAGCCGCTAGCAATAATCACTGTCTTCTCCTGGCTGAGATAGCTTCCCCGCCCTCCCTTGCTCCCCCTCACTGGGAGAAGACAATGTCTTGGCAGGAGGGAATTACCAGTCAGCACTGTCTGTGTTGATGGGGGAATTGTGTGAACCACGGGTTGCAGGAAAGAAATTTATCTATAGTCTGCCTAAGAGTGGAAGAGGGCAAAGGTTCTGGATAGTGGGAGGAGGAGGAGGATGAGAATGGATTGCAATTGGATATATATAGAATATATTTTTACAGACTCAAACTATTTTTTGATATCAATTTGTATAATTTTCAATGTCTTACAAGCATAATGCTTACTGAATGTAATGCGTATTTAATCGTGCAACTAAGCATTTATTGTACTCATGTACAAAATTTACCAATGTAAATTGTTTAATAAAACACAGAAGAGTGTGTTATTCCTAGATGAATTACCAGAAAAGTAGGAGATATTACTTCATATAGGATGAAACAAGAATTAATATTCTGTGTTCATTTATAACATTATATACTTAATATATACTATATTTATATAATATATATACACACACACACGCATACATACAGTCAGGTCCATAAATATTGGGACATCGACACAATTCTAATCTTTTTGACTCTATACACCTCCACAATGGATTTGAAATGAAACAAAAAAGATGTACTTTAACTGCAGGCTTTCAGCTTTAATCTGAGGGTATTTACATCCAAATCAAGCAAACGGTGTAGGAATTACAACAGTTTGTATATGTGCCTCCCATTTTTTAAGGGACCAAAAGTAATGGGACAGATTACCATAATCCATCAAACTTTCACTTTTTATTACTTGGTTGCAAATCCTTTGCAGTCAATTACAGCCTGAATTCTGGAATGCATAGACATCACTAGACGCTGGGTTTCATCCCTCGTGATGCTCTGCCAGGCCTCTACTGCAACTGTCTTCAGTTCCTGCTTGTTCTTGGGACATTTTCCCTTCAGTTTTGTCTTCAGCAAGTGAAATGCATGCTCAATCGAATTCAGGTCAGGTGATTGACTTGGCCATTGCATAACATTCCACTTCTTACCCTTAAAATACTCTTTGGTTGCTTTCGCAGTATGCTTCGGGTCATTGTCCATCTGCACTGTGAAGCGCCGTCCAATGAGTTCTGAAGCATTTTGCTGAATATGAGCAGATAATATTGCCTGAAACACTTCAGAATTCATCCTGCTGCTTTTGTCAGCAGTCACATCATCAATAAATACAAGAGAACCAGTTCCATTGGCAGCCATATATGCCCACGCCATGACACTACCACCACCATGCTTCACTGATGAGGTGGTATGCTTTGGATCATGAGCAGTTCCCTTCCTTCTCCATACTCTTCTCTTCCCATCACTCTGGAACAAGCTGATCTTGGTCTCATCTGTCCATGGGATGTTGTTCCAGAACTGTGAAGGCTTTTTTAATCTAATCTGGCCTTCCTGTTTTTGAGGCTCACCAATGGTTTACATCTTGTGGTGAACCCTCTGTATTCACTCTGGTGAAGTCTTCTCTTGATTGTTGACTTTGACACACATACCTCTACCTCCTGGAGAGTGTTCTTGATCTGGCCAACTGTTGTGAAGGGTGTTTATTCACCAGGGAAAGAATTCTTCGGTCACCCACCACAGTTGTTTTCCGTGGTCTTCCGGGTCTTTTGGTGTTGCTGAGTTCACCAGTGCGTTCTTTCTTTTTAGGGATAATCCAAACAGTTGATTTGGCCACACCTAATGTTTTTGCTATCTCTCTGATGGGTTTGTTTTGTTTTTTCAGCCTAATGATGGCTTGCTTCACTGATAGTGACAGCTCTTTGGATCTCATATTCAGAGTTGACAGCAACAGATTCCAAATGCAAATAGCACACTTGAAATGAACTCTGGACCATTTATCTGCTCCTTGTAAATGGGATAATGAGGGAATAACACACACCTGGCCATGGAACAGCTGAGCAGCCAATTGTCCCATTACTTTTGGTCCCTTAAAAAGTGGGAGGCACATATACAAACTGTTGTAATTCCTACACCGTTCTCCTGATTTGGATGTAAATACCCTCGAATTAAAGCTGAAAGTCTGCAGTTAACCGCTTACCGACCAGAAGGGCACGTACAGGCAGATGAACGTACCTGTACGCTGCCCTTTAAGAGGCAGCTCTCGGGCGTGCGTGTACGCCCGCCGGGAACTCCGTGACCGCGATTGTGGGTCCTGGGGACCCGAAATCCACAGGGATACCCGCGATCGTCTCACAGTGAGGAAAAACGGGGAGATGCTAATGTAAACAAGCATCTCCCCTTTCTGCCTAGTGACACTGTCACTGATCAGCTCTCCCTGTAATCGGGAGCACTGATCAGTGACATTTCACACACAGCAGCTCCCCCCCACAGTTAGAATCACTCCCTGGGACACACTTAACCCCTACAGCGCCACCTAGTGGTTAACCCCTTCACTGCCAGTGACATTTTTACAGTAATCAATGCAATTTTTTTGCATTGATTGCTGTATTAATGCCAATGGTCCCAATGTGTCAAAATTGTCCGATGTGTCCGCCATAATGTCGCAGTCATGATAAAGATCGATGATCGCCGCCATTACTAGTAAAAAAAAATTATCACTAAAAATGCCATAAAACTATCCCCTATATATTGTAGACGCTATAACTTTTGCGCAAACCAATCAATAAACGCTTATTGCGATTTTTTTTATTTTTACCAAAAATATGTAGAAGAATACATATCGGCCTAAGCTGAGGAAAAAAATGTTTTTTTAAATATTTTTTGGGGATATTTATTATAGCAAAAAGTAAAAAATAATGCGTTTTTTTCAAAATTGTCATTATTTTTTTGTTTATAGCACAAAAAATAAAAACCGCAGAGGTGATCAAATACCACCAAAAGAAAGCTCTATTTGTGGGAAAAAAGGACGTCAATTTTGTTTGGGAGCCACGTCGCACGACCACACAATTGTCAGTTAAAGCAACACAGTGCCGAATCGCAAAAAGTGCTCTGGTCAGGAAGGGGGTAAAATCTTCTGGGGCTGAAGTGGTTAAAGCACATCTTGTTCGTTTCATTTCAAATCCATTGTGGTGGTGTATAGAGCCAAAAAGATTAGAATTGTGTCAATGTCCCAATATTTATGGACCTGACTGTACATACATATACACACATTTTATATCATATTACAATGTTATATTTTATGCAAAAATTTGAAAATAGAGAAAAGAAAGAAGTCAAGTAAAACCAAATCCGTATGTTCAGAATTCTTAGCACACCTCTTACCTTTTCCACTCATGAAATCTGGGAAAAAGTCATCAAAGCTATTGTAGGTGGGAAGCATTGGATTATTATTGTAGAAGTGAAACATTGATACAGCTGTATCCTTTGGATTGCGAAAAATCACCAAAATCTACCAGAAAACATAACCATAGTATTACTTTTAGGTATGACTTCTGTCTAGCTGTCAATAATGTCAAAAATGGTAATAGATGCAAACAGGCTATTCTGATTACATTCCAGTGTTCTTTTTTATTTCTTATTGCTTCTATTTGAATACATGGAGGAAATTATAGTAATGATATCACAAAATACATCATAGAATCGAACAGGCAAGTAATCACCACATGGCACATCTAGATGAAATATATTACTATGCTTAACAGAATTCTCACATAAGCTGCAAATTGGACCCTGTTCTGCGCCCTTGACCCTCCCGTACTCAATGTCAGGACTACAGCCAGCCAACATGTTAAGACTGTCTGCTAAAGCATGCACATTTCTACAGACATAGAAGACGGACTGGGGGGGCGTGTCCAGGCATCAAGGTGAATGGACGTGCTGCAGAGGAGCTCCTCTAAGCCCTCTGCAATCCACTGCCATCCAGAGCACACAAATCCTAGAGTTTACCCCAAACTCTACCCTATGGTCACCGGGTACTGGCTGAACCGTTCCCGGACACAATTGAGCAGTTTAGCCGGCGGATTAAGCTGTTTTTAGGCCACGGCCGGCCTCACACTACAGACGCTGGACGCCACCAGCGTCTGTAGTGTGAGGCCGAGACCTCCAGAATTCCCGGTCTCGAGTGCCGCGATCGGCGGTGCGGAAGGCGATCGGCTGGCCTGAAGTCAAGAGCGCTGTCCCCGGAGCGGACCGGACTGTGAGGGGACCCAAGATCCTGCAGAAAACACAGCGGAAATAGGCCCTGGACACCCGCGGCCTACAGCAGTCCCGAGGCCTGTGAGGCCTCCAGCATCACCGGACTTTAGTGCCACGACCGGAGGTAAGGGGGACAACCAGCTGACCTCCTCATACAGTGGACACCTCCTGGACATAGCCAACAAGTCCATAGCCTGCACAACCCCCTCACGGATCCCAGAGAATCAAGTAAAGGTTCTTTTAGGGACATCCAGCGCCGGCCGCCATCTTGCGGCCTAGCTTACAAGACGGGCCCACACCTTCAGGTACTGTGCCCTAGCTAGACTGTGCTCTCCTCCCTGAACCCCCGCTCATACAGTGTTTCAGCTCTGTACCCACACTAACAGGGTGACGCCACTGCTCCCACAGGCCTGTCTTTCCCCCCCAGTCCCCCTCATCTTCATGGAGGCTGGGTTCTGATGGAGAGTGACCGAGCATGGATGGCTGAAGACACACACCCCTGAGTTCCGTGCTATCCCAACAGCTACAGGCTATCTTCACAGCACAGCACACCTGCGTCTTACATGGCGGCAGCTAGCTCACATTCCACGGAGCTTACTGACCCTCAACAAGGCACCATACAGAGGTATCTACTTAGAACGGCGCCGATTGATCCCCGGACCCCCAAAGACAATATGGCGCCCGGCCAAGACCAAGCCTCCCACATTCACTCCAGCACCAGCCTGCACGGCAGAGGACAACAATGAGAAACTCCAGGATTCCAAGGGAGAGCCATCAGCCTCCTCTGCGAGGTCAGCCACTTTGCATGATACAGGCACCCGGGAATCCCAGACAGTCACACATCCCTTATCAGGAGAACCCATTAGAATGGAAGCTGCAGCCATCCTCTCTGCCTTCAGAATTGATTTCGAATCATGGGCAAACAAAATGGAGGACTCCCTACATATGGAGCTAAACGCTCTGAGACAAAAAGTCACAGCTAATGAGGAAGCATTATCGGCCTTAACCACTGCTCAAGACCATGAGGCACGTATAACAGCCCTTGAATTCTCATCCGCGACGCATCTCCGTCGCCTACGCCAACAGCAACTACGCATAGAAGACAGCGGAATTCGCAGTCGCAGAAATAACATTAGACTGCAAGGCATACCAGAGGCAACATCTAGAGCAGAACTGAAACCCACTGTCATAACTATCCTCAATAAAGTGCTGGGAAGAGAGGCAGCATCACCAATTGAATTGCATCGTGTTTACAGGGTAGGAGAGCCGGGGGGCCCCAAGATGGTCGCCCCCGCGATGTTCTATGTCGGGTCCACTATTACACCTTAAAAGAGGAGGTCATGCGAAAGGCATGGAGCCTGGGTTCAGTTGATTTCTTTGGAGCCCCTATCCACCTGTACCCTGACTTATCTCGCAACACGCTGTACATGCGTCGAGTGGTGCGCCCTTTACTTGACCTTATACGGCAAGCTGGAGCTTCCTATACATGGGGACACCCCTTCAGCATCAAGGTAACACGGGGAGACAGCAGGTTTATGCTCTGTGATCCAGACCAACTGCATGACTTTTTCATCTTTATTGAACAAGAACCGGTAGACGTCTTGAACTGGCTGGACCCTCCAGACGATAGATCAAGACAGTTGGGACTTGGCCCACTTCCGCAGTGCCGCAGACGTCCTAGGTCTATATCAGTTTCTTCCGGCCCAGGGATAAGAAGACCTACCTCTCCAGAAGATTAACTCAGAAGATAGTTGGAGACTGACGGCTTATTTTGTCTTACTACGCCACTTACATTTTCAAGAGATCCCGGCAGCTTTGCCGCATCTCTGGGCGGAATGTTATGTTCTTAGATCCCTTAACTGTGATTTTCTTACTTAAAATTCAAGACCTCCAGTAAGCCTGGTAAAGGATGTAGTGAATATAGGGTTCGGATCCACTGGCTGTTTCCCTGCTCTTTGCCAATTTATTATTTGGCTGGGGTTCGGGTGAGAACATAGATTGTAGTCACTTTTGTGACTCTCAACATGACGAGCATCAGGTAATGCTAATATATGCCAACGTTTTGTTTTTTGTTTTTCTAGGATGTTCTGCTTTGTTTCAGATTGTTCCCTCTCACCCCCTCCCTATATGACATGCGATGGGGGGGTGGGGTGGGAGTGGGGGATACAACCCGGGGGGGTTTGGCACCCAGTTTTAATTAATTAACAAACTAGCCTTTCATCAATACAAATTTCGGGATAAATGTGGTAGATCGCTGGCTCGCACCCTGCATACCAAACAACCTAACACCTTTATACCCCACATACGGGACAGTTCTGGGAAAACTGTCTCATCACCTTCTGAGATGGGACGGGTATTCCGGGACTTCTATCAATCCCTGCATAATATACCTACAGCAAGCCCCACTGAACCTCCCTTTACTGCAGCGGAAACACAAGCCTCATATATCGCACAAAATGCACTACCTACTCTAGATGAGGAAACGATAGCGGACCTTGAAACTCCGATCTCGGAAGACGAGGTTGCCCGCGCCATTGCATCTACCCTATCTGGTAAAAGCCCAGGTCCTGATGGCTTCACTCCAAAATTTTATAAATAATTTGCTCCCCTCCTTACTCCCTTCTTAACAAAAGTATTTAACTCCATCTCTGAGCGATCAGGGTTCCCGCCACAAACCCTAGAGGCACATATCACCCTTATCCCAAAACCAGACAAAGACCTGACTATATGTGATAATTACTGACCCATTTCGCTAATAGGAGTAGATCTGAAGGTGTATGCGAAGGTGTTAGCTAATAGATTACAACCATTGTTACCCCGCTTAATACACCTAGATCAGGATGGCTTTGTGAGTGGAAGAGAGGCGCGAGATAACACCCTGAAAACACTTCTCATAGCGGATTATGCTCGGGCCCACAATGTCCCATTATGCCTTCATCTATGCAATTTCTTCGCCTATCACTGCAACAACTAGGTCTAGGCCAAAACATGATTTTCAGAATATTGTCCCTCTACACATCTCCCTCCGCTAGGATTAGACTAAATGCTTCCCTATCTCCAAAACTTACTATTCACAATGGAACGCGGCAGGGGTTCCCCTTGTCCCCCATTCTCTATGTGCTTGTTATGGAACACCTGACCATCGCCCTTAGAAACAATCCAGCTATTCATGGTATTAGTATAGGCCCTATACATACTAAAATTGCCCTATTTGCAGATGACTTACTCATATTTGTAACTCAACCACAAGTTTCCCTACCCTCCATTATACAGGAGTTTTGGAGATATGGAGATGTTAGTAACTTTAAAGTTAATCATAGTAAGTCAGAAATCCTCAACATTTCACTCCCAACAGCTCGCGTCTTCCTTCCCTTTTAAGACAAGCTCCACATCTATTCGTTATCTAGGAATCCATATGCCAACAGACGCATCTTAACTATTCTCCAGCAACTTTACCCCTCTACTTCTTAGAACGCAAGCGGATCTGGCCACATACGCATCTAAACAGCTCTACTGGTTGGGTAGGGTGATTGTCTTGAAGATGGATGTTCTCCCTCGATACCTATACCTTTTTCAGACCATTCCTATCCATATCCCCACCTCGTTTTTCAAAAGGCTTCGTCAGATCTTCTCTAGATTTATATGACAGGGAAATCGCCCCAGGATAAAATACGACACAATGATTCTCCCGAAGGTCCGGGGGGGAGCGGGGGTCCCAGATGCCTCTACATACCATAAGGCAGCGGTACTCGTGCGTATAGTGGATTGGTTTCACCACTCTTCCTCCAAACTCTGGGTTCAACTGGAGAAATATCTCAATGAGGTTGATCTTTGCACCCTGCCGTGGACCCCTACGGCTCGGCGTAGGGATAGTACACTTTTACTCCGATGACTGCTCTTTATGGGTCAGAGATGCCCCATCCTTATCCACCGATTAGCCATGCTGGGGTGCTTATCACCTCAGTTACCACCCCTTATCTCTCTACATGCTACCATTCTCATCTTTCTCTCTGCTTCCCTTTCACTATGTACTGAACCAATCACTCAAGCATATAAATAAAGATCACATACCCAGAATAGTTCAATGACTTGAATATTTATATTAGGTGAATAATATTATGTGATATTATACTGATGTGATCTTCTCTAGATTCATATGACAGGGAAATCGCCCCAGGATAAAATACGACACAATAATTCTCCCGAAGGTCTGGGGGGGGGGAGCGGGGGTCCCAGATGCCTCTACATACCATAAGGCAGCGGTACTCGTGCGTATAGTGGATTGGTTTCACCACTCTTCCTCCAAACTCTGGGTTCAACTGGAGAAATCTCTCAATGAGGTTGATCTTTGCGCCCTGCCGTGGACCCCTACGGCTCGGCGTAGGGATAGTACACTCTCTACTGCTCCTACTCGTCAAACTCTCCAGATATGGGACCACCTGATCTCAATGAGTAAATTATATAAACCCCAGGGCCCAATGACCCCCCTCTTTGGGACTCCGGCCTTCCCCCCAGCTGCAAGTATGTTGAGATTTGGACCCTGGATAGGGATAGTCATAGACGTTTAGCACAGGTTTTACGCGCTGACCCATCTTTGAGAACAGACATACCCTCTCAGACGGACCTGGGGCCCCCAACAATGTGGTTACAAAGGGGTCAAATAATGTCATACATACGTACTTTCTCCTCCATCTCAGAGATCCTAGATGACCCATCAGACTTTGACGAGCTGCTCTTACAACCAGACCCGCCAACACATGTAGCATCACTGTTATATTCCCTACTACTGAACGTATCTACCCCTGACCTTCCAACATATACACAGAAATGGGAAACAGATCTACAACACTCCATCTCCCCTACTGATTGGCAAAAAAGCTTCATCCTAACGCATAGGATTTCTTTGGCAACTAAGAACCCAAGAAAAAGGGTTTAAGTTATTAACGAGGTGGTACAGATGCCCAGTCACTATCCAACGGTTTAACCCTTCTTTGCCAGATACTTGTTGGAGATGCCTGTCCTCTAGAAGGACAATGCTTCACATCTGGTGGGCTTGCCCTCCAATTCGGAAACTCTGGCAAAAGGCCTTTGATCTCTACGGCAGGCTGATGGCGACCTCAATTAAGCCCACACCAGAGATAGCCCTACTATATATGCTTCCGGGCCCCCTCAAGTCGATTAAAAAAAAATATTGCGCCACTTCCTGGCCGCAGTTAGGACAGTGATCCCCCGACATTGGAAAAGAGCAGATGTGCCTTCCTTGGGAGATTGGGCTGTCGAAGTGGATCAGATAAGAGATCTGGAGCGCCTGTTGGTGCAGGAAGCGGGGAAGGAGGAACAGTTCTCCACCACCTGGACCTCGTGGCCAATGTTTCGTTACTCCGATGACTGCTCTTTATGGGTCAGAGATGCCCCATCCTTATCTACCGATTAGCCATGCCGGGGTGCTTATCACCTCAGTTACCACCCCTTATCTCTCTACATTCTACCATTCTCATCTTTCTCTCTGCTTCCCTTTCACTATGTACTGAACCAATCACTCAAGCATATAAATAAAGATCACATACCCAGAATAGTTCAATGACTTGAATATTTATATTAGGTGAATACATGATCCCTACAGCATCCCAATCTGGTTAGGAGGAGCCCTCAGATAACACCAACACGTGAAACCACAAGGATTAATATATATTGGTTCTCACACGCCTGTTATTCTTATCTTATATCAAAGGCTTCTATATACAATGTGATATTTCAGTATTTCACCAAAGGCTTCATGTCAAAATGATTACTCCTGTATATGTATGGTAAAGGTTCACCTCAATATTCTATGTAAAATATATGTGATATTATACTGTAAAGAACATTATTTCTTTGTTATACTTTTATTTTGAAATAAACTAAGATTGAAAAGAAGATGGACTTGCGCAGACTTGTGTGCATGTCCACTGTCGCCAAGCAGCCTATTTAAACCTGAACTCTACACTAAGTCTTTTCTGAATGGTCTTCAGTCTTGTTCCTGTGATCCAGTTTCTGCAACGCATCTTGATCCTGTTACTGACCTTGACCTCCGGTTACCCTTGTCTGCTCATGTTCATTGTTTGGAAAGGAAAGGAAAGAGAAGCTGCACTGTGTGAAGATTCGATTCAACAATGGCTTGTAGGTATCAAGATATGGATGAGTAAGGCAAGTTCAAATGCATCCAAACAAACACCCAAGTGAGACTGATCCACAAATAAGTGCCACCACCGTATAAAAAACTTGCTTACCAGGTGGCAAGCAAAACCCAGCAGACGGCTATAGCCCAGCCAAGGCCTTTACTTGCATGGAAAGATTGTCTGGACAGGTATGGATATGGATTGGTTGCCTATATACTCCACACGCCCTGATGCTGTGGAACTCCGATGGATCTCAGTATCAGTTTTAGGCTCTTTGCACACAAAATGACTCCAGCAACTGCATGTAGTAATAGATACCCCGATGTGAGAGGACAACTATAGGCACAACTGTTTGCACGTGGATAGAAATATTAGTACGGGTTTGGCAGTTGCTGGATTCATTTTTGTGTGCAAAGAGCATAAAACTGATACTGAGATCTATCGGAGTTCCACGGCATCGGGGCGTGTGGGCCTGCAGCCCCAGAGTCGATTAGAGCCTGTATCTTGATGGACGACTCAGCCCAAGAAAGGGTGACAGAAACCAGGGGCTTATCCTTCTGGATAACTGGGGATGAAACAACGTCACCTAAGGTCTGTCCATGACAGGACCTCAAGGTTCGGGCATTCCCTGGATGGGTAGGACAAGACTTCAAAAAGTGACCTGCCTGGCCACAATAATCTCCCTCCTCCTAAAGGCTCTCTCATCTTCAGAGAGACGTGTGAAGCCCAAGTGCATGGGTTCATCTTCACTGACCGACTCGGTACCAGGAGGCATGGGAGGTGAGGGAGGCAGGGGTGGGACTGCAAAGCTCGGAGGCAAACGTACGGGAGGCTTCTGCAAGTGCTCCCTAAAAGAGTCTTTCTCTGAATCTGGAGTCAATGAGGATGGCAAACGTGATCAACCTCTCCAGCTCAGTGGGTATATCTCGGGCTGCTATCCCATCCTTAATGGAATCCGAGAGACCATGAAAAAAAGCAGACACAAGGGCCTCATTGTTCCAAGCAACCTCTGCTGCCAAAGTACGAAACTCAATGGCGTAGTCGGCAACAGTTCTCGTACACTGTTTGATGGACATGAGGCACTTGGCAGCAGAAGCGGAGCGTGCGGGAACGTCAAATACCCTTTTAAAGGAGGCCACAAACTCAGGGTAACTCAAGACAACAGGTTTTTGCGTCTCCCATAGAGGGTTTGCCCAGGCCAAGGCTCTCTCAGAAAGCAAAGATATCACAAAACCTACTTTGCTGATGTCCGTGGGAAACTCCTGGGGCAGCATCTCAAAGTAAATCTCAACCTGGTTGAAAAACCCTCTGCATTGAATTAGATCACCCCCAAATTACTGGGAAAGCGGAGCGGAACCAAACATACCTCTTATAGAGGTAATACTCGAGGCGGGTGCCTGCACAGAGACTGGCGCAACAGCAGGAACAGCCTGCAACTCAGGTTGGTACCGGAGCAGCCACAGTGGGAGTTTCCAGATGAGTCGTGCGACTCAGGAGCGTTTGTAACGCTATGGCAAACTGACCCATGCAGTGATCTTGCTCATCCAATCTGGAAAAAATATTACCAACAAGTGGATTGACTGTATCATCTGAATTCATGGCCTTCGCCTACTATCAAGAACCATGAATCAGACCGAGACAGAAGTATAGTTAAATCACACTTGTTTAATAATAATAATAATAAGGTAAACAGAGTAAACGTAGTCAAAACAAGCCAGAGTTCAGTAACCGGATCGGGTAGTCAGCCAAGCAAATGTCAGAGAGCCTGAGATGAACATAGTAGTACAGCAAGCAGGATCAGGAGCCAGAAGGAGCAAGTCTTCAAGAGGAATGCAGGAGAAAGTCTCTGTGATGTTGACAAAGGCGAAAGCAGAGATCAAGTGAGCTGGACGGCTTTAAGTAGGCAGGACTGACGAGCAGAATCAACAACAGCTGGGTAACTGTGGAGAGAGATGGGAGCTGGCAATTAGCCGACAGCTGAACGGCCACCTCAGAGAAGGAAGGGAAGGGCTGAGCCCAGCCCTGACATTTGTTCACTGCGCGGCCAAAATCTTAGTAAATGTTAAGCAACGTACATGCAATTGCACGGGTTGAATGGACGCACCTCTAAACTTGACAATTTTTTTTATGCTGGTTCACCTTTATGTATTTTTTTTAAGGAGATTTGCACCTTGTTAAAATTATGTAAAAAGACTCTCACTCCCCTAGCCTTCCTAAAAGGGCATTTAACCTTTTTGCTTTTAAAGGGGAACTCCACACTACATTCTCCAATGCTCTTTTTTCCCCCTTCTAATCCCTTGGATTTCCATGGGCTAACTTTTGCTTTTAAAGGGGAACTCCACACTCTACTCTATTCTCAAAAGGCTGTGAGCTGCCTTCACCAATCCAAACCACATCCTTTTTCAGAGCATACAACAGGGCTGGCTAGGAAAGGGTCGAGAAGAGCGATCGCCCAACCCCCTCCTGAACCATTCAAGGCCACATCCACTCAGCATAGCTGGCTGCCTTAGGGGCATGTTGGGCTTAATACCAACCACAAAGCACCTTGTACCCACTAGTTTAAAGGGGCATTCCACATTCTGTAAAGCCCCGTCTGCAGCCCCCCACAACCCCAGCCTAGGGTTGTGGGGAAGAGGCCCTTGTCCCCCTGAATAAGGGAACAAGGTGGTTGACTTTCGGGGTGCCTGAGCCCCTCCTGCCCCAAGCATCCACCCCCCTTTCATGGGCTGGCTTGCTGTGCGTTTGGCTAGGGGTTTGTTAGTTTGTGGGAGGGATCAAAAGCCTTAAAAGACCCAAATGGGGTTGTCCAACTTGGTGATATATGTCCCTAAGGGTGGGACCTGGGCCCCCAAACCCATTTTAAGGCCAATAACTGGAATATAAACCAGCCAAGTGGGGACTAGCAAAATTAACAAGTCAGTTCCTGTCAGGGAAATAGGCACATCCCTGTGCGCAATCGTGCAGGGATGGTGAACCAGCACAGGCAAAGGCGCGCTGGAGCGCATCGGTGCACAGGGATGCGCAGCGCCATGACTAGGCGAACGCGCGGCGCCATGATTAGGCAAACGCACATGCGCAACGGCCCACGCTCGTTGTGATCTGGGCGCCACTGCCTATTTAAACCCACTGCTCACAACCATGCATTGCTGGTTTATCTTCAGCTTGTCCTGTATTATCTGCTGATCTGATCTCCTGTGAACCGACCCGGCTTGTCTTGACCTGCTCTTCCTGATCCTCTGGCTTTGACCCTTTGGCTTGCAACTGCCTGCTCCCTGCATCTGACCCCGGCCAGGCTATTGGACTCTGCTTATTCTGCTCCCTGTACTAAGACTCAGCTGACCCTAGGTCATTCTGATCCTGGACTGTCTCTCTGTGATCAGACCTCAAAACCATATTCTGTTAGTGTCTCAAGTTAGCATAGATGTGTTTTTTGCTTTCCTTGCTCTTTCCCAAGTCCTATTTTGTTGACCAATAAAAAAATTTTGCAGATGCATGCTCAATCCAAATAATGCATTTTACACTCCCCCCCCCCCCCCCCCCCAAACAATTTCCATGCAACAAATTTCCCAGATGCAGCTTAACTAGGCTGATTGGCAGGGCAAAACAAAAAAAAGTGTGATTTGTCTAAAAGCTACTTTCCTGGTGCCTTCATGGTAGCATATTCATGGATTGTGAGTATGCTGCCATGGATAGGCATCAGGAAAGGAAAATTACAGAGAGAGGTAAATATTCAATTTACCATTTTAGCACAGTGGTTCTCAGCCTCAGTCCTCAAGTACCCCCAACAGGGCATAAAATAAAAGGAAACACTCCTATAGCCACATCCGTATGGTTAAATTGTCAAAAGAAAAAAAAGGGGGGGTTCAGCAAGGAGCCCCTGATCGGACTTTAAAGGCACAGAAAACCAAAGGGATCGTATTTAAAATAACAATAACAATAACAAATAAATTCTTTAAAAAATCAGACAAAGTGATTGTCTGGATTTGTTTCCACATTTTCTCTCATAGTTGAGGTATACCTATGATGACAATTACAGGCCTCTCTCATCTTTTTAAGTAGAACTTGCACAATTAGTGGCTGACTAAATACTTTTTTGCCCCACTGTATGGGGTGCATCAAGTGCAGCCCCTGACAACACCAAAGGGTTATATGGCCATCAGAAAATTCAGGCATGCTAGAGGGGACACAAAGAGACTGCAAACATGCTTTAGTACTTGTTGGAGACTAGAGATATACTTCAGAAGTCATAGAATATAGACATGGTAGTGGCTAAAGGGGCCCCGAGGTGCCAAAGGGCCGCATGCAGCCTTAATGCCGCATGTTGGGCACCAAGGAGTTAGACAATGAATTCTTATCATTGCTGTTGATACTTGCAGTAGTATGCCCCAATAGTTCATCAAAGTCTATATTATTTCTACCTGGGCTACTACCAAAGAGTAAGGTTTTCATATTAAATTAGAAGCTTTCTATAACTTACCTTTAATTTCTTCTCAAAGAAGGATTTGGGGATTTGGTCATAATAGAAGTGTGTCGCTAAAAGTCGTGGGGAAGGGTCAGCTTTTAGTTTCTGTATTATAAACAAAAAAAAACACATTTCATTTGGAGTAAACAATCAAAATAGCATTTCATAACAGAGATGTGCTTTGCTTATTTGGGTATGCAATGGTTTTAGAAAAGTTCTATTTAAAGGGAATAGATAATGGTTCTGCGACTTTTTAATGTTAAGGGGGTAATAAATTGATATAGTAAAGAGATGGTGAACCCGCGCAATGAACATAAAGACTTAATTGATATAGTTTGGAACTGCTGCCTCCCAACAAGCAGTCACCCTAAATGGGGACAGCTGAGATAAATTAAAAATGGTAGAAGGGTTTGGCGCTGTTCCTATTTAGTTTCCTACCTCCATATAGGTTACTAGATTAAAATAAATTCTTAGGTGTACCGTGCATATATCAAATATTAAATACAATATGGATTCCCAAGTATACCGTGCATGAGTCAATTAAATATTCTGCTGCAATATTGTACTGTCATAGGTGATACATAGACCTATCTTAAATGCTTATATATGTGTTATTGCTAAGGGGGAAAAAAAAAAAAAAAAAAAAGGGGGGGGGGAGGGAGAGGAGAGTGAGGTAGGGAAGTGGGGAGGGGGTGTGGGAAGTCTGTTCTTAAGGAAAATTACAATAACAAGATAAAGTGCAAATGTGCTGGTGCAATCCAAAAGGCAACAGTGACAAGATAAGGTGCAAACGTGCTTCAAATTTCTTTAGTAAGTCTCTTGTGCCATATTCTTGTGCTGTGGTGATAATCCTTCACTTATAATATCTCTTTGCTCTGAAAGTGCAGCCACTCACCAGATCACTTCACCCCTGCGGGGGTAGTAGGCGGTTACAGTTTTATCGCCACTGTACAGCGATCGCTGGCGGGCTCAGGATCGTGGTATGTCATATATAAAAAGAGAGGGAGTGCCCATAGCGTAAAATTGCTTTAAAAAGGTTTTATTACACAAAATGAAAGGGTACTCACACTTTTACAGTAAAATCAAGCGAACTGGTAAAAACGTCAGAACCGTCATAAATATCCTTCAGCGCTGGTACAGGAGGTGATGTTTGGGAAGCACAAATTAGGCCACGCCCTACGCGTTTCATCGTTAGGACATCTACAGGAGCGCTCCCGTAGACGTCCTAATGACGAAACGCGTAGGGCGTGGCCTAATTTGTGCTTCCCAAACATCACCTCCTGTACCAGCGCTGAAGGATATTTATGACGGTTCTGACGTTTTTACCATTTCGCTTGATTTTACTGTAAAAGTGTGAGTACCCTTTCATTTTGTGTAATAAAACCTTTTTAAAGCAATTTTACGCTATGGGCACTCCCTCTCTTTTTATATATGACATACCACGATCCTGAGCCCGCCAGCGATCGCTGTACAGTGGCGATAAAACTGTAACCGCCTACTACCCCCGCAGGGGTGAAGTGATCTGGTGAGTGGCTGCACTTTCAGAGCAAAGAGATATTATAAGTGAAGGATTATCACCACAGCACAAGAATATGGCACAAGAGACTTACTAAAGAAATTTGAAGCACGTTTGCACCTTATCTTGTCACTGTTGCCTTTTGGATTGCACCAGCACATTTGCACTTTATCTTGTTATTGTAATTTTCCTTAAGAACAGACTTCCCACACCCCCTCCCCACTTCCCTACCTCACTCTCCTCTCCCTCCCCCCCCCCCTTTTTTTTTTTCCCCCCTTAGCAATAACACATATATAAGCATTTAAGATAGGTCTATGTATCACCTATGACAGTACAATATTGCAGCAGAATATTTAATTGACTCATGCACGGTATACTTGGGAATCCATATTGTATTTAATATTTGATATATGCACGGTACACCTAAGAATTTATTTTAATCTAGTAACCTATATGGAGGTAGGAAACTAAATAGGAACAGCGCCAAACCCTTCTACCATTTTTAATAAATTGATATATATATATATATATATATATATATATATATATATATATTAGTTAGTTAGGCAGGAGGTTGTATAGAGAGCTGGGTTTGTAAAGCACCTAGGATTCTCTTGTATACCTTACAGGACCCCTAGTTAAGGACAATGCCAGCTAAAAATCTCTCTCTGACAGGCAATAAAGCAACAAGTGAGACAAACAACTAGTGCTCTACAGCCTTTGGAGCAGACATATCAAGACTGTTAGGCTATGTTTTCACTTGCGATTGGGGGGTGGTAAAAAGATGCAGTTGAGTTGCCTTTTTATGTATTCTCATTAATCAGCAAAGACAGTGGACAGGGTGCACACATGCTGCAGCTGTAATGCATTGATTTTGCATCATTAAACAGGTGACATAACTCCTCCTCACTGCCTGTCAAATGCCCTCTGAAAAATGATTTGTCATGGAACGCTCTTCAGAGGGTGACGATTGTACAAACAAGCCCTTAGAGCCAAAAGTTAGTGAAAATTGCAGTGATGTGTCTTTTGAGCTAACAAGTATTAGGCTTGCACAGCCCGTTAGGATTGTTGTTGTGTAGTTAGTTCTGGGCCATTGCTACATTTTGGTTTGTTTTTATATACTCTGTATATACCTTGTAAGTAATAAACACTGCTGTTTTCAATGCAAACGCACTGGCCTTTTTGCCTAAATTGGTTGCTAATATATACAGTATGTGTGTGTGTGTGTATCTATATCGGTTTGGAGGTTGGTTAGCTCAGTGGTAGATGAGCTTTTTACTGAAGTTCATGCCAGTCTAAAAGGTTATTAAAACATATAAAATTAAAAATTGAAAAAAAAAACAACAACAAAAAACAAAACATATTAACATAAAGTCCACAAACTTGCCCACGCTGGAGTTTCGGTTGCACACAGCAACAGGTAACAAAAATACCAAGCCACCTGACTCTCTTTTCAGCAGTACCACTGCTCTTTATGATTCCAAAATGGGAGTCCTTAAATATTCTCAGTCCTTCTGTATAAACGCTGGTCTTCGACAAAACCTAGACATTGGGTTCGAGATTTCTTCCTCCCTCCCAAGGTACTACAAAATCTCCAATTTTCAGATCTCAATACAGGAATACCAAAATCCAGAGAAATCTGTAAAAACAGTTTCTTCTGCTCAAAATCAACACTCTAGAGATATGCACTCTGCGAACTCTGTGTCTAACCAACCCAGCAGCCCAACCCCGTGTCTTTTTCCAACCATTTTCCCTGTGACAGGAGATGTGTATGGTAAATACAGACCAGGGGTGGGAAAATGCTGAACAAAAAGCTTAAATTTGTACCGTCAACAGACAGGACATTTAAACCAAAATTAACAGAGGATAAAGAAGCAGACTCTAAAAAAGAGCGAGCCATAAAAAGGTATTGACCAAGGAGCCGCTCTACAGATTACATCAGGCTCCACATGCCGTGAAGCCATCCAAGACATAGACACACTCCTGGTTAAATATGCTGTCACCGTCTTCGGGGGAGCCTTTAGAGTTTCTCCCATGTCTAAAGCATGTATATCTCAGGCATTCTAAAGGTTGGCAGAACAATTTCCTGGTTCTCATGAAAGATCAATGTTACCTTGGGATTTGAGCCAAGCATAGGTATCAGCATCACTCAATCCAGGAAGAAAGTTAGAAAGGTTCTTTTTGACCAAGGAGTCCAATTTCCAAGACTCTTTTCACAGACATGATGGCTACGGGAAAGGCGGACTTATCAGAGAGGTCTTTAATAAACATAGACCAGGCACTGGCACCCTCCGCTCCAGAGAGTAAATCGAGGGCAATAGAAACATCCCATTTGGGAAATCTCAGCTTTCTCTAAGTCTAGTAGCTCCCTTGAAGAATTGTTGGACAATAGGATGTTTTCCCCAGGAAACACTGGTGAAGGCCGATAAAACTGACACTTGCACTCAGAGAGCTGACTGATAGGGCCAGATCTAAGCCGGTTTGAAGGAAGGCCAGAATAATTTTTGGATCAATACATGACCCGTCCGCATCAGACATGTACTCCACTAATTTTGACCAGATTCTTCCATAAATTTTGTGCTCACTCTCCTAGCATTCATGAGAGTGGAGATGACACCAGAGGTGCAGCTGAGGGCCTCCAGCCTCCCCTTATCAAGAACCAGACCATCAGGCCATCTGCACATGGATGTAGAACTGCACCCTGTAACAGCAGATCCGGCCTAAGAAGTAGGGGCACTGGGTCCCGGTGGCCAAGCTGTACCAGCAAGAGGAACCATGGCCTGTTCGGGCAATACAGCATTACTGCCACTATCTCAACATCTTCTGCTCCGAGTCTCTGTAGAAACTTGATAATGACTGGGACTGAAGGAAACACGTAGGCCCTGCTGAATTTGCAGTGATCTGTCCGGGCATCTGTCCCGAGGGCCCCTCGTATAATACTTTTTGAGCTTGTTGTTGCATGGGGGGGCAAAAGGGTGACTTCTGGACAGACTCCCAGAGACAAGAACCACCTTAAAACCTCCACATGGAGAGACCATTTGTTATTGTTCATTGGACCCTGTATAGAAAATCCACCTAAATGTCCTGGACTCTGGGAACATAAGCCACTGATAAATTGGCTAGATTCTTCTGAGCCAAAGATATGATTGGCTCCACTTTCTGTAATAGGGAAAGACTGTGAGTCCCCCCATTGTCTCTTCATGTAGGAGACTGCGGCAGGGTTGTCCAGCCTTAAGAGACACCTTTCATCAGATGATGAAAGGCCTGTAGGGCACAGAAGATTGTCCGCAGCTCCAGAATGTTCTACATGATCTTGTGAGAGTGGAAACGCCACCTGCCTTGAGCTATCTCTGACAGGCAGTGAGCCCTCCATCTCACGTTGCTGGCATCCGCTGTGATTGTGATCCAGAAAATGGGGGCAATGGAATGGCAATTGAGTAAGTTTCGCCATTGTAGAAGAAAAGACTCTCTCTCATGATTGAGGTTATGTAAATGAACTGGTTTCTGCTTCTCCGCTCGCACTGCTGGAGAAACCCGTTCTGGAAGGGCTGCATCCTCCACAATGCCCACTTGACTATCGCAGCCCTAGACACCAAAGTGCCGATAATTTTTTGTAAAGATAGATCATTTTTCTAGTAAAGAAAAGAAAAACAGAATAGGGTTAAAGCCTATAAGAGAGAGGGGGAGTATAGTAGCACTTGGAGAGAGACAGATGGGAAACAAAACTATGGGCAAAAGTGGTTATGATTAGGGAAGGGCCAAATGGATCCCTGTTCAGTTCGCACCAGAACTTCCGAACACTGCGAAAGTTCGCACCCGAATAATGAACCCTATTAAAGTCAAAGGAACCCAAATATCAAAAGTGCCCATTTTGAAGGCTTATATGCAAATAATTGGGCATACAATGCTTATAGGGGTCTGGGTCCTGCCCTGAGGGACATGTATCAATAAAAAAAAAAGTTTGTGAAAAGTGTAATTTTGAATTTTTTTTTAATTTTAAAGTGAAAGCCTAAAAATGAAAAATTCCTTCCAATAATAGTGCCTGGAGGGTCCTCTTAGTCTACCTGTAAAGTGGCAGACCTGTATCATGTCCAGAATCTGCTGCAGCAATAATTGCATTTATAAAGCCAAAAAATGACATTTTCCCTGCAAACTGCCTTTATTTTGCTCAGCAACAGCTGGGGAGCCAGTGTGTATGATGAGGCTACAATGTAGTGCACTGGGAACAAGATTAGACATTTTTTGGATACATTCTGGTGTCACTTTGACTTTCTAAAGAAGTGACGGGTGCATAAAAATTGGTCTTTGGGTGTCGGTGGCGCCTTCCCACCGTAACCCTATAGAGGTACTCTTGATTAAGAAGAATTGACCTTGCTGTAAAAAAATGCAGTTATATGCACCTGTCAAACAGGTGCAGAAAAATTACTCTTTGGGTGTCGGGGATGCCTTCTCACCACAGCCCTATAGCTCTTGATGAAGGCAAAAAAATTGCAATGATATGCACCTGTCAAACAGGTGCTGGAAAAATTGGTCTTTGGGTGTTAATTGTGCCCATGAAAGCTATACCAAAAACATTCTTCCAGATGAAATGATTGAACACCCTCAAAGCTAGGCAGCCTCAAAGTCCTGCAGAGATTCCACTTTCCAAAAAGACTTAATCTATGACATCCGCATCAGGGGCTTCATAGCTGGTAATCCAGGACTGATTTATTTTGATAAAAGTCAAATGGTCCATGGAGTCTGTGGACAGATGCGTTCTATGATCAGTAACAAAACCTCCTGCAGCACTGAATGCCTGTTTTGAAAGCACGCTGAATGCAGGGCAGCCCAACAACTCAATAGCATACTGGGCAAGTTCGGGCCAGTGGTCTATTCTCATGACCCAGTAAGTCAGTGGATCGTCACCTAGAAAGCTCTCCATCTCTGTTTTTTGGCCCCAAGGTAATTGTCCACCATGTGATGCAGACGCTGCCGATGGGTTGTGGAAGCTGACAGCCCTGGGTGCGGCGAGTACTAAAAAAAAATCCGAAATGCCTCACTTAGGCGGACGCCTTCTCCAACGCTCCTTTCTTGATCAACAGAAAACTCAAAACTACGTTTTCCACGACACTGTAACCTACTGGAGTCAGGGAAAACGTTCAATAAAATCGTCTTTAACGTGTCCTCAAGAGATTTTATCTTCTGCACTCTCTGTGGGGACAGGATGAGTTCTGAAACCTTCCCCTTATAACAGTGGTCAAGGAGGGTTGCCAACCAGTAATCATCCTTCTCTTTTATGCCATGTATTCTTGAGTCCTTTCGCAGGCTTTGAAGCATGAGGTTGCCCATGCGCCTCAAATTTGCTGAGGCTTGAAATGCAGACTCCTCTGGGTCACTCAGGATGACAGCATCTGGAACTTCCTCCTCCCAGCCACATACTACTCCCAAGGGTCCTGGGGTTGGAAAGCCATCGCTTACAGATTGACGCATGTTTTCCTCTTCTTCGAAGCCTATTAAAGTGCCAGAATCCTCATCCTCCTCCCCTGTCTCCTCCTGTGTGTTTTGTGACATAGGAATGATGGCGTCTGGATAAAGTGGGCCTTGAGAGGAAAGGAAGTCCTCCTCTTCCTCCTGCTGCTTTGCCTCCAGTGCCCTGTCCATAATGCCACGCAGAGTCTGCTTCAGCAGGCACACAACAGGGATTGTGTCACTGATGCATGCACTGTCACAGCTCACCATCTTTGTGGCCTCCTCAAATGGTGACAATACAGTGCATGCATCCTTAATGATCAGCCATTGGCCAAGGGAAAAAAAGCAGAGACGACCTGAGCCTGTCGTTGTGCGGTATTCGCACAGGTACAGTAGGTGACCGCGATATTGTGTCAATCTTGCCGCTGTTATCGACGAGATTTGACACCTGCGAGCCCCGTCGCGGGAGCCTGCGCCGAGCTGGCTCGCTGATCGGGAAAGGAAAACTTTTTTTTCCTTTCGCGATGAGAGACAGGCAGTGCTGACAGCTGTCTGGTATGAATCATGAGGGGGAACGCCGCACCAAATTTTAAATGAAAAAAACGGCGTGGGGTCCCCCCCAGGGGCATACCAGGCCCTTAGGTCTGGTATAGATTTTAAGGGGAACCCCCTACGTCGCAAAACGGTCAGGAAAGGGGGTGGGGACAAGCGAGCACCCCCCTCCTCCTGAACCGTACCAGGCCGCATGCCCTCAACATGGGGGGTGGGTGCTTTGGGGGAGGGGGGCACCCTGGCCGTTGGTTGTCGGGGTCTGCAGGCGGAGGGCTTATCGGAATCCGGGAGCCCCCTTCAATAAGGGGGCCCCCAGATCCTGAACCCCCACCCTATGTGAATGAGTATGGGGTACATGGTACTCCTACCCATTCACCTAGGAAAATAAAGTGTCAATAAAAAAACACACTACACAGGTTTTAAAAGTAATTTATTAGGCAGCTCTGGGGGTCTTCTTCCAACTTTGAGTCTTTCCCGATCAGCAAGCCAGCGCGCCATGCACAGTGCCCTGTCGCCGAGAACCAGCACGATAGGATCGCGCTGGAACCACAATCTCTCGGTCAGGTACTGTACTCGTTGACGTCTCTCTGCTGCATGTATAGCCACTGCAGCATTGACAAAGTCGAGTTCCACCTGGTGGGCATGTCACAAATCAGGCGATTTATGGGCAGGTGGATTTCCCACTGAATTTTAACCAACCAAGTACTGGCTGTGTATGACTGCCTGAAATGGCTACAGACTCTTCTGGTCAGCTTTAGCACATTTTGCAACCATGGGTATGTATTTAGGAAATGCACCACCAAATTGAGGACATGTGCCCGGCATGGCACATGTGTCAACTTTCCCTGTCTAAGGGCAGACAGGAGGTTTGAGCCATTATCTCACACAACCATTCCTGGCTCCAGCTGGTGTGGTGTGAACCACCTCTGGGCCTCTCCCTGCAGAGCTGCAAGAATCTCTGCTCCGGTGTGGTTCCTGTCCCCTAAACACACCAGCTAAAGCACTGCATGGTACCTTTTTTAGCCTGACTCTGGGAATAGTCCTTTGAACGCTTAGGGGGTACCTGATGTTCATAGGACAATTCTGCAGAGGAGGGCATGGCTGGGCATCATTAAGAAACAAGTGGCTGATGCTGTGGTCAAATAATTTAGCTGACTCCTCAATGGCTGATGTTGGGGCTATGGCAGGAACAGAAGTGGACAAGGAGACAGGTTTATCCACTCTGGCAACTGCAGGGAACTGCACACTTGTCTCTGCTTGTGTGGCAGAGGATGAGCAGGATGATGAAAGTTTATCAAGCCAGTCCACCACCTCCTCTGCATGCTATGGCTGGATAGCATGGGCAAACTCACTAAACAAAGGAAATGATGCCCTGCCTGAGGACTGACCACCAGGTCTACCTTTGCCTGTGGACACATTTGTTGCTGGCCCCCTTATAGTGCCAAGAGAACATCTGCCTCTACTTGTTGTCCTCCCAGACATTGGGAGGGAGGCGGCGGTGCTTATAAGCAAATGTAAGGAAGAAGTTAAAATCTGTCCGTAGATGCACTTTAATCAATGTAAAGAGGTGTTTGGTGCACTTTAAATTTGAGTACTCACACTACACAGACACACTCCACGGATACACTATAATATACTGCAATATAATGCGCCAAACATACAGTGACACGCAGAACTATATGTCATTAAACTGGCAGTAATGCACAAAATTATATGGCGTTAAACTGGCAGTAACGCACAAAACTATATGGCATTAAACTGGCAGTAACTATCTGAGCTGTCCCTATTCTACACTAATGTATGTATGTATGTATGTATGTATGTATGTATATATGTATGTATGTATGAATGACATGGTCTCACTACACCACAGTGAAACTATCTGTGCTGTCCCTACTCTAGCTGCACACTATGCAAAGCAGAATGATGGTCCTCCTCACTACACTCACACTATTCCTAGACTGACACTAAACTAATATTCTACACTGACAATTGAAGCAAAATAGCACAGTATAGCACACTAACTAACTAGCACTGAACAGAGCCCTGTTCCATCTCTCTCCATGCTGAAATCACACTGAAAATGGCTGCCATTGAAAGAATACTTTTATACTGTGGGCGGGAATGAGCCATGATTGGATAAAGTCATGATGACCTTGTCCAATCATGACTCTGACAGTGCTTTGTGCCCTGATTGGCTGAAGCTTTCACTGCTTCAGCTAATCAGGGCTTGCAATGCACTGTTCAGCGCCGCAATGCATTGTGGTCAGTTCGGGGGGGGTGAACAAATGGTCAAATGACCCGTTTTTGTTCGGCTGTTCGTCGAACGTCCGAACAGCAAAAGTTCGGCCTGAACTTCAGCTTCTTCAGGCTCATCTGGATCAGGAACACATGTGGATCAGGATGTCTGGCTACCTGGATCAGGACTACACAGCAAGCCTCCCCTAGCCTTTTTAACCCTTACTCTGTAAGTTAATTCTTATTTAAATTTTTATCTTAATAAACTCTTCATTAATTGTTTTAATATACTGCACTCATATGAGCGCCGCTGTTCTCCACATCATTAAAGTGGTGTTCCGGCCGAAATTATATTTTTTAAATAAAGATACCCCTATAATACACAAGGTTAATGTATTAGTCTGTAAACTAAGGTCTGTTTTGTTAGTTTATAGCAGTAGTTTGTTATTTTATAAACTTACAGCAGGCCGTGGCCATCTTAAGTGTGGGCATCTGAAGCCAGACTGTATTTCTTCCTGGATCTCATCCTTGCAGATCTCGCACATGCTCAATGCAGCACAAGCAGTGTAATAGGTTTCAGGTTTCCATAGCAACGGCAGTTTCAGAGGAAGTTGCCACCCCTTCCCAGAAGGCATTGCAAACAGGAAATGATGTGATGGGCCGTGGCCAGGGAGGAGGAAGTGAAAAATGAATACAGCAGATATACAGTAGGTGCTGAGAAAAAAAAAAAAATCCAATTTGTTTACAGTGCACAGTTTAGTGAGGGATGCTGAAGAGTTGTAAAAGTGGGTGGAACTCCACTTTAAAGCCTACAAGAATGCCGAGGCAAGCGAGGATGGGAAATGGTTAAAGGAATCCCCTCATACCTACAACTCAAGGGTTGGCCACAAGGAGGCAGTGAAACGTCCATGGTGTGATAACTGCACAGTCGGGCCACCTGTACCAGGGGATAGAGCCATAGAACACCATTAGGATCACGCCAGGACCACAGACAGCCCACTAAAGGATAATGTATACCTGTGAGAAGGTACCACAATGCCTGGCGATGCTGCAGCACACTGCTCGCAGAAAATTCCAAGTATCACAGGCAGTGACAGCTGTTTCAATCCCCCACAGTGATGATGTCATTGCCGCCAGTAATGCGCATGCGCTGAGCCGCCAGGGGATGCCTGTGTGGCTGCCGCCTAACCTCAGAACTGTGCATGCATGAACCAAGCCTCATGGAGGCTTGAGCAGATGCGCTCCACAATCACTAGAGCTAGTGAATAAAAGAAAAAAACACACAAACAGTTGCTGCCACAGAGGCGAATGTAAATCACAGAAGACAGCATTCACGCAATTCTGGTCTGGAACAGGAGACTGCAGCATTCGTCCTGGGCATACTGTGGCCATCCGCAAGGTAAAAGAGCTGAACCGCATCTTGCCCACCAATGGCCAGGCATTAAGTCTTCATGGACACTGCTGCCTCATGCCCTCTTCCATCCCGCTGATAGCCGGGGGTTGCTGGAACCAACAAACCAACAAAGTGTACCACCAGGCCTTGGCTGTGGATACTATAACTTGAGCGCAGGAACAGAGCTAGGAACCAAAAATTTCCAACACAGCCTCTGAGCTAAAATTTATGAGAGTGGGGTCCTATTGGATAGGAGAGGAGTCAGGGTAAACCCATACGTAGCAGAAAACAAATACTCTTGCGCACAAGTGAGTTAACCAGGTGGACTAGGGTTCGTAATGGACAACGCCTCAGGCCTTGCTGCCCTCAAGGATAGGGGTATCCTAGCAGTCAAAAGTGAAATGGAGGGCGCACCAACCTTTTTATTTAACTTTAGCAAACAGAAAACAAAAACTCCTGCGCACAGGTGGATCACCATATGGAGATGCGTCAAACCCTAGTGCAAACCGAGACAAAAGAAAAACAGGGGCGCACCAGCCTTGTGTATTAACTTTTATAAAAAGATTTATGAAAAATGATTAAAAGAAACAACTCACACGCAATGAGTGGAAGAGGCACAACACGAAGTGTACCGACAGCCAGCATGCGACTATAGGATGAACGATGCCTTCCAAAAATCGTAGAGAGATGCATACATATCACAATCAGCTTACGCGTTTCGAAGGGAAAGTCCCTTCTTCATCAGAGCTATGCATAGACTCCAGATGGTAATGGAGAAGATTTTAAGGGCCACTGCTGGCTGACGTGTTTCAAAGGGATACCTTCTTCCTCAGAGCCCACAGTGGGGCAGGGGGGGGGCTGTTGATGGGGACAAGGGCCTCTTCCCCACAATCCTGGCCCTGTGGTTGTGGGGTGCGGCGGGTGTTATCAGAATCTGGAATACCACTTTAACAAGGGGGGGGCCCAGATCCAAGCCCTACACTATATGAATGAGTATGAGGGTACATAGTAGCTGTCAGCGGAAACCCTGAGTCATCGGCTGTTATGAAAGCAGCTGGCTTTTCCATTCTGCATGTATCTACTAAAGATTGAAAACCGATTGATCATAAGTCTTTGATCACTCAGGTCTCAGTCTTAGAAGTGGCATGGGACAGAAGTAGCATCGGACTGATGCTGCATCCACCTAGGTGGTTATGATTTTTTATTTTTTTTTTCAATCCTATACTTCTCTAAGTAAGCCAAACCATTATGCCCTGTACACACGATCGGACATTGATCGGAAATTCCGACAACAAAATCCATGGATTTTTTCCGACGGATGTTAGCTCAAACTTGTCTTGCATACACACGGTCACACAAAGTTGTCGGAAAATCTGATCGTTCTGAACGTGGTGACATAAAACACGTACGACGGGACTATAAACGGGGCAGTAGCCAATAGCTTTCGTCTCTTAATTTATTCTGAGCATGCGTGGCACTTTGTACGTTGGATTTGTGTACACACGATCGGAATTTCCGACAACGGATTTTGTTGTCAGAAAATTTTATAGCAAGCTCTCAAACTTTGTGTGTCCGAAATTCATATGGAAAATGTATGATGGAGCCTACACACTGTCGGAATTTCCGACAACTAGGTCCTATCCATTAGAGTGTCCCTTTAAAAATGTTTTCAGTGAGGATTCTTTTTAAGTAAAAGTTACTTGAAAACTTCCATGCGTCCTTTACTTTCCTAAACCCTGCTTTGACTTACTGTTATGATCAGATTTATATAAAGATTTCATGTTCCCTGTACTAACATGGTGCAATTTTCATCACTGTCAAACATTTACAGGAAAACCTCTAAAATATTGGCTACCTAGAGGGTATACTGTTTTTTAAGAAAGCCTGTTATTGATTTACACATTTTGGCACATTTTGGTTGTTATAAGTGACATTTCCTGACAGACTCCATTTGGGTAGCTCTGCCCTCACTCCCACCACATAGGACCCCATGCCCATAAATTGAGGCTAGAGGCCATGTTCCTTTTTTGTCCTCCTCATAGGACCCATCATTTTTGGAGTTTTTCTTACCTTTTTGAAACATCAGTGGCTGGATCTCATGCGGTCTCCTATGATGCCCAAGCTAGAAGCTCATTCTAGAAGAGTGGTGCAAAATTGAACAGAAGCACAGAGCAGAAAAGTACCTTAGTGGTCAGCACTTCTATCTTGCAGCAATGAGTTGCTCAGTTCATATTCCAACCAGGATACTTCTATCTGCACTGCAGGATGTCAGATTAGGCACTTATGAGGAAGAGGTTTTCCAGCATAAGGAGTCATGTCAACCTTTTTGGTTGACATGACCTTCATGAGATAGGCCAGATGCATAGAGTTGCCATTGGGGGATGCTGTGTGCTTCAGGGGTGTACTAAATCATGGTGATTGAGTGAGTCCTGGGGGGGGGGGGGGGTGCCATCTTCTAGTGGTAATGTTATGTGTTGATCTTGTCCCTAGGAGGTATATCTGTCTTCAATTGCAGCCTATGAACCTGCCTTAACCCTTGCCTTTCTACCAATGCAAGGGAAGATGGAAAGGAGAATATTAATTCTACCCTAAAGAATAATTCTGACAAGTGAGAGATCTTGTTTGCATTATGGGAGCTGAAACTGTCCTCTCCGAGGGCAAGCTTCATTTGATAGCAAAAACCTGGGATTGTGTTTAGTTTGGCCTCCTGCCTTATAGGGCGTACACACGGTCGGACTTTGTTCGGACATTCCGACAACAAAATCCTAGGATTTTTTCCGACGGATGTTGGCTCAAACTTGTTTTGCCTACACACGGTCGCACAAAGTTGTCGGAATTTCCGATCGCCAACCACGCGGTCACGTACACCACGTACGACGAGACTAGAAAAGGCCGGTTCAGAACCAAGCGCGGCACCCTTTGGGCTCCTTTTGCTAATCTCGTGTTAGTAAAAGTTTGGTGAGAGACGATTCGCGCTTTTTCAGACTCGTGGCTTTCAGATCATTTTCTGCCGTTCAGTTTGTGCTTGTGGGTTTGTATCTGCTCTTCAGTGCGTGCAAGCAAGTTCCACGTGACTTTAGGTAGTCATTGTATTCTTGTTCGTTCGTTACTGTTTTTCAGGTCGCTCTTCACAGGCCTTGCTGTTCTTCAGTGCGTTCTGTTACTTCGTTCTGAGCAGCCGACCGTTTTCTAGCCATGTTTCGTATGCGTACTCCTCGTAGAGTTTGTGCTGTGCGGGGGCTTGGTGTTGGGGTCCTGACCTTGACACAAGTCCAGTCCATGAACAGGGTGGGGAGGAGTTCATGGACCAAGAATTGGTTGCTTCAGCGTGACCAGTTCTCTCATATGCCTTTGCTCCGTGAGATCCGTGAGAATAATCCTGATGATTTCAGGAACTTTCTCAGGATGACGGACCCCGTGTTTCACCGTTTGTTGGCTTCGCTGACCCCCTATATCAGCAGGCAGGATACCTGCATGAGGCAAGCCATCACTCCGGAGCAGAGGTTGGTCGCTACCTTGCGGTATTTGGCCACAGGGAGAAGTCTGCAGGACTTGAAGTTCTCGACAGGCATCTCCCCCCCCAGGCTCTGGGGACCATTATCCCAGAGACCTGTTCTGCCATCATCCAGGTCCTGCAGAAGGAGTATATGAAGGTAAGATTTTTATCCTTTTATATCACATTTTATTGTATTGAATGTTTGCTAATATATTGTATTTCTTTCCTCATTCCCTAATTACCATGATTGTAATATGCTGTGAATGTCCCCTTTGTCCTCATGCATGCTGGATTTTTATGTAATTATTATTTTATGTCCTTCATACATATTTGCCCTTCACTAACCTCCCCAGCATGGTGTCTCCTGCCCTATATTCACCTCATGTAGTCACTTAACAATGTATTTTATCAGCTCCATAGTAGTGCTTTACCCCAAACACCCCCTAAAATGTTTGGAAATGTAATTTTTGATTTAAATTCAGGCAGAGTGCCAGAGGCTTTTTTTTGTGGTGTCCCCAAATAATTTTTAGTAACCCTCCCTCCCCCCAACTGCTAAGTCAGCTGATTCCAATTCTCTATCCTCAATCATCTATCTGCTGACTTTGCCAAACCCATACACACTATACCCACTTCTTTACTGGTCAGAGTTATGGATGAATTACCCAAAGCATGTAGTGCAAGGGCCTGCCTGTATACTTTCCAATGGTACTGTTTAAAGTTTTTGTATCCTATTATTATCTTGATAGGTAATAGCAGAATGTCCAAATGT
Organism: Lithobates clamitans; assembly: GCA_037952925.1. Taxonomy (NCBI): domain Eukaryota; kingdom Metazoa; phylum Chordata; class Amphibia; order Anura; family Ranidae; genus Lithobates; species Lithobates clamitans. The sequence goes on along the minus strand of JBBGZY010000931.1, from coordinate 1,371,434 downwards.
CCTCAAATGTGTACAGTGTGTATTTTTATCTTTGTATTATGACACTTCTTACCTGTCCAGTGGTCTGCCAATAGTGTAACTAAGGAGGGTCTGTTCAAAGTAATACCCATTATTTAGGCATTCATCTCTCAATGAAGTGAAGAGGGTTACCTGTCCAAGATTTACACACACCCCCTATAATGTTAGAAATGGCCCATGAGAGGGGGGGGGAGGGGGAATATGATAGGTGTACCTTATACTTTGGCCTTGTTAAATTCCCCTTACTAAATGCTATCTGGAGGTTGCCCCATAATGTTTGTGTATAATCTGCTTGCCATGTTTCTGTGAAAAAATAGTAATGTTTATTGTTTTTTCCTCAACAGTTTCCTTCCACGCCACAAAAATGGCAGACTGTGGCCTCCCACTTTGCCCAGCGGTGGGACTTTCCTAACTGCGGAGGGGCAATTGATGGGAAACACGTCCACATCGTCCCACCACCCAACTCGGGGTCGTACTATTATAATTACAAGGGGTTTAATAGTATAGTGATGTTGGCGGTGGTGTCGGCTAATTACGACTTCTTGTATGTGGACGTGGGGAAGAATGGCCGGATGTCCGATGTTGGAGTCATCGCCCAGACGGAGTTCTACAGGCGTCTCCAGAATGGCAGCTTGGACTTGCCAGCTCCAGAGGACAATGTGGAAGGACTCCCATTCGTGTTCGTTGCTGATGAAGCGATTGCGCTGGGGGACCACCTGATGCGCCCATTCCCGATGAGGACCCTCACCCCGGAACAGAGGGTTTTTAATTACCGGCTGGCCAGAGCCCGAAGAGTGGTGGAGAACACATTTGGAATCCTGGCCAGCCGGTTCCGACTATTTCTGACACCCATCCATATGGCGGAGTATAAACTGAACCATATTATACTGGCGTGCTGTGTTCTCCATAACTTTTTAAGGAAACATTCGGCCAACTATGCTGGCTCAGTTGGGCCTGAGGCCGGAATCCTACATCAAACCACACTGACGGTGCTTGAAAGTGGCCATCCTGGCTTGCCCTCCCTGAGTGCCCGTGATGTCCGGTTACGCTACCTGGAGTTCTTTGCGGGTAGGGGGGCTATCAATATGCCAGACAATATGTGAAGCCTTTTTATAATAAAAAAAATAAATAAATTCTTTGTGGACATTTACTGCTTGTGTTTGTTTTAGCTGACCCTGACATAAATGTTTTGAGTGCAGAAAATGTCGTGATTGGGTAACCTTATACAAAGCACTGTTGGCTGTTTTTTCCTAAATGCAAAAACACATTTCACTACAAGTGCACTTGCAACTGCACTGAAACTGCACTTGTAGTGCAAAGAGGATTTGCCCTTAGGAAATAACCCCCATTTTTGCATAAAACAGTAATTACATCACCCCAAAAGTGTTGTATTGTAGTGTTGAGACAATAATCCACACATTCTTGAGTAAGCCACTTTTTTATACCTGCACAATCACATGTGCATTTACCAAAGGTTTTTAAAACAAACCAACATGTTTGTTGTATAACAATTTTTGCAGTAGCATTATCAAAAATCGAAATGTCCATTTCAGATAAAACAGGCCTGTGTAAAACCAACAAGAAAGCCAAAAAACTTGAACTTACAAAGTTCACATTAGGTAAAACCTGAAGGCTATATCAGACATCAGTATTTAGGAACTGTGTTTGATATAGCATTCAGATGGGGGGAAATTACCCCTGGAAAAGCCAAATTTGGAAGATGCACACCAATTTACGAATGTCAACATGTGCTATCTGCCATCAGGGGGGATCAAGGGATGTGTTTTGGGGGAGCAAGCCCTTCCTCAACGCTACTTTATAATTGAGGAAGGGGTTGCACCCCCAAAACGCGTCCATTGATCTCCCGTGATGGCAGATAGCACATGTTGACACACTGTGTGCATCCTCCAAATTTGGCTTTTCAAAACATTGCAAAAAGATTTAAAAAATTGGACCACAATCCCAAAAATTGATTTTGTGGGGTTTTAAATTCGCCCCAAAACATCAATGATGTTATTATTTTTTTTAATAACATCATTGATTTTTTGCTGTATGTTGTGCAATTCGAGATTACACCCCATGATCTCCCCGATCAGGATCTGGGCACTTTCTGAAGTAAAGCGTTCTGGATCCACAACCTCACGATCACCTAAAAAGAGAGAAACAAAACAAAAACAGGTATCAAAAATCTGCCAGCATCCATCTTGTTTACCTGAGTCTGTGGTCGCAGACACTCACCTGTTGTGGTGCCAATCTCCACCACATCTTCTTCTTCCTCCTGCTCTTCTTCGTTTGGGGGTATTTCACCTTCTTCCATAGGTGGGGGGTCTCTGGTCTCCTCGGATGAGGGGTGTCCTCCGAGTCTTTTCTCCCCTATGTAAAACAAAAATGGTATAATTAGCACACAGATATTTGATGGCAGAACTAGAAATAGGAAACATTGCTTGGAAGTGGGGTACAATTGTCTATTTTAGCCGAGTTCCAAGATGTCTTTTTTTATTGCCCTTTGTCAAGCTGCAATACTTTACCTGTTTGGTACAAGCTTCACAGATGGAGACCCCCCTATAGTATACACTGGAGCACCTGTGTGGCCCCCCTAATAAAAATGGTGTTCTTGTGTCCCACACTAGTGCTCCAGTGTCCAGATGTGAAAACAGCTGCTCAGTGTCCTCTCCTTACACAGAATCTAGTTTGCATTTCATTCTAGTAACAAACCGATCTACACAAACAAATATTAGGCATCCAAGTAGGCCCAAAAAAAATGTGGGAAAATGCATATGGCCTAAACAATGATGTTTTAGAGGCCGAAAGAAAAATGTTTGATACGAACGAATAATGGGCCCATGAACATTAAAGTTGCCCTTTTAAACGTTACAATTAATAAAAGCATATGGAGCAGCACGAACGGAATAAAAACAGAAAGAATAGGAACACAGCACAACTACTTACTTTTTTGCAGCACTCTCCGGATCTTTCGGTACTGCTCTGGCTCTCTCAATTTCAGGTCTGACCACCGCTTCCTGAGCTGATCTTTCGATCTTCGGACCCCGAAATTCCTCAGAAGACTCCTGATCACTTTCGCCATGATCTTGGCCTTTCGTATATTGGGGTTGGGGTAAGGCCCATACTTCCCGTCATAGTCGGACTTCCTCATGATGTCGATCATCTCCAACATCTCCCCAAAGGACATATTTGTGGCCTTAAAACGTCTCCTTCTGGATCGGGACGTGTCCGGATCCGGGCTTTCCTCCTCCTCCTCCTCGTTCCTGCAATTAGCACGCACCTGCTGTGACTCCGCCATGTGCTCTTCCCCCACTGCGCCGAACGAAAAGGGGCAGGGAATAGAATAGAAAGAACGCAGGGGCGGGCGGAGTTACACGCATGCGCAGTGTGTATAAAGCGTAACACGCGCGCGTATTACGTACGATCTGTGAGCGGAGGAAGGAGCATTGGACGCGCCGATCGTAAGAACGAAGGTAAGAGACAAACTTGTGCCTATACTGCTTCTAGATTGAGGCCTATATTGTAACAGGATTAGGAGAGTTTTGTCTGACATTAGGCTTTGTCTTGTGTTGTGTCTTGCAGTGAACATGGATATGCTACTCAAAGATAATGACTTCATGTCAGTATTCGTAGAGATGCTAAGGGAGCTGCCCTGTCTGTGGGAGATTAACCACCCCCATTTCAAGAACCAAGCAAAGAGGAAGGCAGCACTGGAGCAATTGTGTGAAATTGTGAAGCAGGTGATCCCCACGTCAGACATCACCTATTTAAAAATATTAATTGGTTGCCTGAGGAGTACATATCTAAGGGAGCGCAAGAAAGTCCTGGATTCACAGAGATCCGGAGCAGCAGATGACAACTATGTCCCCAGGATGTTGTACTACGACAGGCTGCATTTTCTGGCAGGCCAGACTGAACCCAGGCCATCCCTCTCCAGTCTTCCTTCCACGCTTCCTTCCCCCCGGCTGAGGCTTCTGACGCCCCAACCTGGGCCTTCCAGGCAACATGTGGAGGAGCCCAGATTGAGCCAGGTATAGCATTCCTCTAAATATTTCTGCTTGTACAATCAATGATGTTAACTAGATGTTAGTTGGGAGTACTAATTTAGGATTGTGATTGATGAAGCAAAAACTAAAACCATGTCCCTTTTTCATACACAGGGAAGTCTCAGCCAGGAGGTGGCCGGGCTGAGCCGGCTGGCTGATCTGCAGGTCCCTCCACCCCCCCTGGAAAGAGAAAGTGGCAGTAGGAGGAGTGCCCTAGAGGAGGCTACCAGAGGACTCTTTTGGAGGGCTACAGAGACACACCTTTGTGATGGTCCTCCTCCTCCTCCTGCAGGTCCTCCTCCTCCTCCTCCCTCTCTTCCAGGTCCCCCCAGTCCTCCTCCAGGTCCTCCCAGTCCTCCTCCTCCTCCAGGTCCTACTCCTCCTCCTGCCACATCTCCAACTGCACAGCCACAGCCCAGAAGGAAGCGTGGAAGGAAGACCAGACAGTGATTGGCCTGGGTTCAGTCTGGTTGGCCAAAAAATGCAGCCTCTTGTGGTACCACAGCCTGGGGACACAGATGTCATCTGCTGCTATCTGGATCTCTGCGAATTCTGGACCAGACTGCCCTCCCTTATATATGGACTCCTCGGGCCACCAATTTTGATGTTGAAGAATTGATGTCTGCCGTGGGGGTCCCAGGCTTCGCTAATTCCTCCTGTTGATCCAGTGTTGCCTTCCTCTTTGTTTGGTTCTGATCCCTTAATAAAGGATTTTTGTTTGGAATTATACTCTCCTATGTTTTTTACTTCAAAAATGACAGTTTGTTTGTGAGGATTCAGGTACATTTCAAATATACAATGTGAAATGAACAAGGGACACCAACAACAATCTCCTTGAGATTAAATAATAAAAGATATCAATGGTGTTGGGGTAACTTGACACACAAAACACAGACAAAAATATTCTGGAGTCAAAATAAAAATAACATTGAACAAAGATCAGCCTTTGAAAAAATCCAAACATTAAAGAAAAAAAAAGGCTTAAAATCCAAAAAAAAAAAAAAAACAATTAATATAAAACTGTCAGATGTGACAACTAATAACAATATATTCAGGGAATCCAAATAAAAAAAACACAAATAAAACTTTGTGAGAAGTGTGTGTGAATATGAGCAGCAAAACTACTTAATTCTTGTCACATTATAAAGAAGAAGAGAGTGCGCTGTATTAAACCATTTTTAACATTGCAGCATGACGAAAGTGCTATATCCATTGCGAACGCTAAGTTTACCAGAATGAGCTGTCCCGTCTCGGAATTTCTTCTGAGCATGCGTGGCACTTTGTGCGTCGGAACAGGCCACACACGGTCGGAATTGACGCGATCGGATTTTGTTGTCGGAAAATGTTATCTCCTGCTGTCCAACTTTGTGTGTCGGAAAATCCGATGGAAAATGTCCGATGGAGCCCACACACGGTCGGAATTTCCGACAACACGCTCCGATCGGACATTTTCCATGGGAAAATCCGACCGTGTGTACGGGGCATAAGAGTAAATGTCTGCAGAGTGAAAGAAGACTGCAGTTCAAGGGTCGGTGTCTAATTAACTCCAAAGAGGCTTGCTCCTGCGGAGTCCAGAAAGAACTGAAAAGATAAAAAGACTTCTCAACCAAGAAGTCAAAGAGCTCCACTTCCGGAAGAGAGTATGCTTACTACCCATACATATCTTATTCCAAACATATGTCAAGGAGGCTGTCAGGCAAATGCTTTTCTGTCATTTTCCTTTCCTGGTGTACACCATGGCAGCATAGATACCCTCCCAGTATCATGAGTAGCCTCAAAATTTATGGGAGTGGGGTCCTATTGGGTGGAAGCAAGAGCAGAGCTACCCAAAGGTATACTTTCTTATTCTAAGTGTCACTAACCATCCTTAATCCAAGTTTTTATACAGCATGAGCAGCTCTGTATGATACATACCTCAAATTTATTGGGGGATTTGAATTCTATTATTGGTATCAAGGCAGAAGGTTGTTTATTGTGTACTGCGTGGATCATGCTATGTAACAGCATTATAGACCAGTTCGAGCCTGAGAAAAAGAAGAATTGAGAACAATGAAAAAACAATCAGATGAGATCACATAAACTACCCCACGCCATAACCCCTTCACCAAATAATTTGAACCAGTGCACAAAGCACGGTCCATAAAGACATGGATGAGCGAGTTTGGGATGGAGGAACTTGACTGGCCTGCAGAGAGTCCTGACCTCAACCCGATAGAACACCTATGGGATGAATTAGAGCGGAGATGGCAAGTATAGCCTTCTCGTCCAACATCAGTGCCTGACCTCACAAATTTTGCAAGAAAATTACTTTGAACCCCCAAACATTATATATTTTTTTAAAGCAAATGCCCTACAGATTAAAACTTGTGGGTGTTTCTTTTTTTTTTTCACACAGTATTTGCGCAGCGATTTTTCAAACGCATTTTTTGGGGAAAAAACACACTTTCCTGACAGACTCCATGGCAGCCTACGTGTGGGTTAACCCCGCCTCCTCTCCAATGCTATAGGACCCCATTCCCATAAATGAGTACTCACCACTAGCTACTGCGTTCCTTTTTTGTCCACCTCCAACGGACCTACACAAGATGTTCGCATCCGGTCGGACGGATCCAAGATCATGGCATACCTCTTGCGGTGCAGCTCAGGGCCCAGCCACGGGCAGGCGAGTAGCGTGTAGAGGCTGAAGTTTACCCCTTTGGTGGAGGGATGGTCGCCTCTGTATGCCGAACGTCCAGGGGCATCAACGGCTGGCAAGGTTGGAAGTTTAACGTTTGTCTCCATGGCAGTTTTTCTGTGTATTGTCTGTCCCCCCCTAGGTCTCCAGGCTCTTGGCTATGACCGCCGCGGTCTTTGTTGGGACCGTTTCCCCCTCATGGCGGCTGGAGCGCTTGTGCGTTCCAGCTCGCCTTAGCACTTCCGGATTCGGCCGTCCGCGCTGTTCGCGCATGCGCTGTAGCCTCCTCGGGACCGAGGCTTGGCTCACGCGTGCGTAGAACGGCGGAGCGCTCGGCAATCCGCACTTGTGCAGTACGGTCACCGTCCGACGGCGCAGGCACAAGGTCGGGCGGTGACGTCATGGGCGGGGGGTTTAAATTCTGCTCCTAAACTCCTTCACAGTGGGAATTCCCTCACAGTGAGTAGGAGTGGAGCGGTTTTTCCCCATATCCAGCCCTGGTCTGTCCTAGGTGAGCGCCTGCTTGCTTCTTCCTGCACACTGAATTGTTTAAAAAAAAAAAAAAAAGTAGTAATATGCAATATATGTTTTTTATTAAAAAAAAAAAAAAAAAATTTTAAAGGGGTGAACAAATATTTTTTATACATACGTCCAAATATGAGGTGGTTCTTTTCTGGGCATATGTTGCAAGTGCACATTTCATTTATTTGTGGGGCAGGATGACCTTTTTTCTTACTGGTACCTCGGCCCATTCAGGCCATTTTTTCTGCAGACCAACCGTACTGTGTCGCTCTTCATCCGAAAATCATGGACAATTCACCACCTTTAAGTGGCCAGCCCTCACGCACAAGGTATGTGCTTATGAGGGAAGGGGTTGAGAGTCAGTTGCATTGTGAATTGCGTTATCTGATGTTGGTCTCGCCTTTTTTCCCTTCCCTACTGTGTTCTTCTCCCAGCCCTTCTAGATCGGACCCTCAGATCGTGGTCCAGAATGACAGAGACCTTGCCAGGCCACAACACCAGTCACCTTCAAGATCCAGACGAGACTCTACGTCTGGAAACCACCACCAGGGGAGACGCTCTCATTCCTCCGCCACAACAGCCGCTCTGATCGAAGAGCCTGCTGGGGATGTTGAACATGAGTTCCGGAGGGCAAGTCATTGTGTGACCGTTGCTATGCCCGGGCGGCCAGGGAAAAAGAGTCAGAGAACCAGCGTTTGGAAACTCTCGTTAAACGCATGGTACAACAGTCCCTGAAAGAGCTGGATTCTCCCCACACGCTGAGTCAGTCTACTACACTGTCTGGCCCCCCGGCCGATGAGGCCCGCGAAGACCCGGGCACTTCTCAGCCTTATGTGGCCTCTCTTGACTCCTCAGATGATGATCCTCAGGAAGAAGAGGAAGTCGGAGGTTTTGACTTCAGTATGGTGTCACCTTTAATTAAAGCAATCAAGGAGGCTCTTAAGTGGGAGGATCCCTCTACTCCCCCAGCCAAACAGAAGAAATTCTTCAAGCATTTGCGGAAAGAACGCTCAAGCTTTCCGCTCCTTTCTGAACTAAAAGAGATCATAGATGAGGAATGGAGTAAGACGGACAGGAAGTCCTCTATGACAAATAAGACCTCCAGATTATATCCCTTCAAGTCAGAAGAGGTGAAGTATCTGGAGAGTGCTCCCCTTGTAGACGCAGCCTTAATGCGTCTAGCTAAGCATATTACACTCCCCTTGGAAGATGCGGTGTCCTTCAAGGATGGTCTTGAGAGAAGGATCGACCAAGACTTGAAGAGGATTTATGGATTGGCCGGCACGGCCTGTAAACCGGCTTTGGCTCTGGCAGCCATGTCAAAAGCCATGGAGGCCTGGACGGAGAATGTGGATTCCTTTCTTAAGGGGGTTTCGGAGGAGCTAGCGGGAAGTTCAGCAGCTTCAGAATTAAAGCTAGCGGCGGTCTTCTTGGGGGAGGCGTCCATTGATTTGATACGCCTATTGGCACAAATTATGCTGTCATCGGTCACGGCCAAACGCGCTTTATGGTTACGTCCTTGGCTTGCTGACCCCGTTTCCAAACAAGCCTGGTGTAAAATTCCCTTTGAGGGGTCTTCGTTGTTTGGCAATAAACTAGACGATGCCATAACACGAGCCACGGGTGGCAAGTCGGGTTTTCTCCCCCAGGACAGGCACCTTCTTGGTTGGAAGAAACCGCAGTTCAGAAGAAGCTCCCTGGAGCGTTCTAGGGAAGCTCGCTCATACAAGCCCGGCAGGGACTTCAGGAAGAATTGGAGCAGGGGTCAGACATCCTTTCGCAAATCCGCTAAAGGCCAGACATCCAGCGGCCGTGAGCAGGCGAAGTCTTTTTGAGATTGCGCCCGCCCAGGCGGGTCAGGTAGGGGCACGGCTGCGCCTCTTCCGGCACGTCTGGGTGGCCTCGATCTTGGACTTTTGGGTAATAAAGACAGTCTCGACAGGTCACAGATGGACTTTCTCCAGTACTCCGCCCCCCAGATTTGTTCCCACTCTTCTGCCCCGGTCGGAAGATCAAAAACAAGTGTTACTGTCCTATGTGGACCTTCTGAAATCTCAAGGAGAGGTGGTGTACATCCCGAGGGACGAATGGTTTCAGGGGGTATACTCCCCTCTCTTCCTGGTTCAAAAAAAGAGTGGCTCTTGGCGCCCGGTCATAGACCTGACCTACCTCAATGAGTTCATAGAGCCAGGGAGATTCAAGATGGAAACTCTGTTGACTATTCAGCAAGCTATTCAGCCAGGCGATTGGATGATTTCCATCGACTTGAAGGACGCTTATTTCCACGTCCCGGTAGAAGAGGGGTTTCACAAATATCTCCGTTTCCAAGTAGGGCAAGATCATCTGCAGTTTATCTGCCTCCTCTTCGGATTGACAACGTCCCCCCAGGTCTTTTCAAAAATCCTCTTAGCCACGGTGGCTTACATAAGATTGAAGGGGGTACGTCTTTATCACTACCTCGACGACCTCCTGATATTATCGCAAAGCAGGGAGCAGCTGCTGGCCCACCGAGAGCAGGTGATCTCCACCCTATCCAGTTCCGGGTGGCTCCTGAACTTGGCAAAAAGTCATCTAAAACCAGCGCAATGCCTAATATACCTAGGAGCTCAGTTTGACACTGTAAGAAGCACCATTTCCCTTCCACTACAGAAAATTCCGGTGGTTCGGGACAGAATTTCTCGGGCTTTACATGCCTCACACCTAAAAGCCTCTTAGTGCCTGGAAATCATCGGCACGATGGTCTCTACGACTCCCATGGTCAAGTGGGCCTTGTGGAGATTACGTCCCTTCCAGTCAGGGTTCCTGCAGCAGTGGAGAACAGGGGACAAGAATCAAGTCATCCGTGTGACTTTGTCAATGATGAACAGCCTCTTTTGGTGGCTCCAACGCAAAAATCTCCTGGCATGTCACTCCATTGCCCCCATCTCCTGGATCACGGTCATGACCGACGCCAGCGGGACCGGTTGGGGAGCCCTCTGCGGCTCGAACCTCGCTCAGGGCAAATGGGATTACTGCCTCCCCGTCCCGGGTTCGAACGTCCTGGAAATCAGAGCAGCCTGGTGTGCTCTACAGTCCTTCTCTCACCTGCCTTAAGGGAAGTCGGTATTGTTAAGGATGGACAACACGACGGCGGTTGCCTACGTGAAGAGGCAAGGGGGTACCCGGAGTCCCACTCTCCTTCAGGAAGTCGAGCCCATTCTTTCATGGGCACAGAAGAACCTGTCCAATATCTCGGCAGTCTTTGTCCCAGGAGTCCAGAATACTCAAGCAGACTTCCTTTCACGCACCGAGCTGGACAACAACGAGTGGTCTCTCCATATGGAGACGTTCAGATGGGTCTCGTCACTAGAGATCAACCCCGAGGTAGATCTGTTCGCCTCCCGCTACAACTGCAAGCTGAAGAAATTTTACTCCAGGGGCCGTTGCAGTCAGACCTTCGGGACAGACGCTCTGATGGATATGTGGAGGTTCAGCAAGGCATACGCCTTTCCGTCGCTTCCAGTCATCCTGAGATTCCTACAGAGGCTCCGAATGGAGGCGGTCGAAGTGTTGACAATAGCTCCATACTGGCCGAACAGGCCTTGGTTTCCCCTCCTTGTCCAACTCAGGTTCAGGGATCCAGTGCCTCTCCCTCTCAGGCCGGACCTTCTTTCTCAGGGGTCAGTCTTGCACCCGTGTCCGGCAGTGCTGAGACTGATGGTCTGGTTCTTGAGAGGGAGAGGCTAATCTCACTTGGCTGCGCTCCTACAGTAATCTCAACCCTCATGAGTTCGAGAAGATCTAGCACAAATAAAGTCTATGGTAGAATCTGGTCCAAATTCGTGGATTTTTGCTCTTCCAGCGGCAGGTCTTTTAGACACCCGGGGGTGCAAGATGTGCTCAGCTTCCTTCAAACGGGCCTTGATCTACCCTTATCCATCAGCTCGCTTAGAGTCCAGGTTTCTGCACTGTCGGCATTCTCCGGGTCCTCCTGGGCGACTAATCCGCTAATCCGGCAATTTTTTTCGTGGAGCTTCAAGACTCAAGCCCCAAAGGAAATCCAGATTCCCCAAATGGGACCTTCCACTTGTCCTCGACTCAATCTCTGGTCTCAGTACTACCGGGCCCTCTCCACTCTCAATCAAGGACTTCTCAGCAAAAGTTGTCTTTCTAGTAGCCGTCACATCGGCGAAAAGGGTCTCTGAGATTGGTTCTCTGGGTTGTGAAGAACCCTTCCTGACGTTCTTCCCGAACCGTGTAGTTCTCATCCCCATGCAGGGTTCTAATCCAAAAGTGTCCTCGGTGTTCCATGATAATCAGAAGATAGTCCTTCCTACGTTTAGGTCTCCGGGGTCCTCCGAGATTCATCCTCTGGATGTAGGGGAAGCAATTAAAGAATATCTGAAAGTGACTTCTCCCTTCAGACGTTCTGACCATTTATTTGTTTTACACTTGGGCAGCAATAAAGGGAAGAAAACCTCAATTAGGACACTCGCTACTTGGATTGTACAAACTATTCAACAGGCATACAGGGCAAAGGGCTTGGCTCCTCCACAGGCGGTGACAGCTCACTCCACCAGGGGAATGGCAGCTTCATGGGCGGCAGCTCGACACGTGGCCCCAGACACCATTTGCAAAGCGGCCTCGTGGGCTTCTATCAACACTTTCATGTCTCATTACTGTATAAAGCCTGCTTCATTGTCCTCTGTAAACTTTGGTTTGAGAATCCTATCGGTTGATAGGACAAATTAAATTTATGTTTGATTCAGCATACCCACCCGTGTGGTCGGCTAGTTATTTCCCACACGTAGGCTGCCATGGAGTCTGTCAGGAAAAAGGAAAATTTATTATCAAATACTTACCGTAATTTTCCTTTCCTGATGGACTCCATGGCAGACGGAGTTCCCACCCATTGATCAAAGAGTAGGCTAGTTACGGAACGCAGTAGCTAGTGGTGAGTACTCATTTATGGGAATGGGGTCCTATAGCATTGGAGAGGAGGCGGGGTTAACCCACACGTAGGCTGCCATGAAGTCCATCAGGAAAGGAAAATTACGGTAAGTATTTGATAATAAATTTTCCTTTTTTTTACATTTTAATGCACTAAAACACACTATATTGCCCAAATGTTTGATGAAATAAAAAAGATGATCTTAGGCCGAGTACATGGATACCAAACATGACATGCTTTAAAATTGCGCACAAACGTGCAGTGGCAACAAAATTAATACATTTTTAAAAGCCTTTACAGGTTACCACTTTAGATTTACAGAGGAGGTCTACTGCTAAAATTACTGCCCTCGATCTGACCTTCGCGGTGATACCTCACATACATGGTGCAATTGCTGTTTACATTTGATGCCAGACCGACGCTTGCGTTCGCCTTAGCGCGAGAGCAGGGGGGACAGGGGTGCTTTTTTTTTTGCTTTTTTTTTTTTTTGCTTTTTTATCTTATTTTTAAACTGTTCCTTTCATTATTATTTTTTTTAAATCATTTTTATTGTTATCTCAGGGAATGTAAATATCCCCTATGATAGCAATAGGTAGTGACAGGTACTCTTTTTTGAAAAAATTGGGGTCTATTAGACCCTAGATTTCTCCTCTGCCCTCAAAGCATCTGACCACACCAAGATCGGTGTGATAAAATGCTTCCCCAATTTCCCAATGGCGCTGTTTACATCCGGCGAAATCTAAGTCATAAAATGCTCGTAGTTTCCGGTTTCTTAGGCCATAGAGATGTTTGGAGCCACTCTGGTCTCTGATCAGCTCTATGGTCAGCTGGATGAATCATCGGCTGCATTTCTCAGGTTCCCTGTTGAGACAGGAGAGCCAGAGAAAAACATGGAAGATGGTGGGGGGGGCATTCCCTCCCACTGCTTGTAAAAGCAGTCTAGAGGCTAATTAGCCGCTAGGATTGCTTTTACATGAAAGCCGACCGCTGGCTGAAAAGAATGATACCAAGATGATACCTAAACCTGCAGGCATCATTCTGGTATAACCACTCAAAGTCGTGAATGGCAGACCTGAAGACAAAAAAATGGTTAACAATAAAGCACAGTAAACGGTAAAGTATAAAAAATTGCATACCTGAAAAGCAAACATGATAAAACATAATAACAATAAAACATTGCAGAATAGAATACAGTAAATAAGAGCAGAACAATAGAGAGAATAGAGAGAGAGAGAGAGAGAACAATAAAACGACAACTATTTTTTTTTATTTTATATTTTTGTTTGTGTTTTTTTTTTTTTTTTTTACACTTTTTTTTGTAACTGTAACTTTTATAACTGTAACCGGTTCCAGGTTCGGGTCTCTCAAAATGCGATGGCATCTTGGGAGACCCTGTGTTAGTGTGCCTAGTCTGTGCAATGCTGTACCCTACGCTAATACTCAACTAGTGTATGGTAGCGTTCAAAACATTCACCAATGCAAAGACCAGGATTGTCAGGACAGGAGGGACAATAATAGTGGGTGTCACGCCTATATCCGCGCTTGCTGCAGACACAACATCTTTTTTGGGGGGGTTCGTTGGGTAGGGGTACTCGGGAGGACATAAAAAAAATGCCTCTCATGCAGCCGACTGCATTTGGTGTGGGATGTGAATGGGGGAAGTACGGGCGCTGCAGAAGCGGTGGGTTCCCAATTAGGATTGGCGAATGCAGCAGGAAGGGCATTATGGGCACGACGGGCCTGTGTTTATCTTCTTGGTGGCAGCGGGACACTACTTGTGCTTGCCACCTCACCAGCTTGAATTGCACTTATGGGACTCGCCACGTCACCAAGTGTTACTGCAGTGCTGGTTTGACTACGACCGGGGTGTACTAGGCCGCTGATGCTTGCCAGTTCACCAAAACGCTACCAAAAAAACTGTTAGCGATCGCAGGGATCAGGCCTGACTCTGCGAACGCTGCAGTTATGCGTTTAGTGTTTTGTAAGTGACAGAGATCGATCGATACTGCACTTGGGTGGGCTGGGCTGGGCGGGGGCGGAGGGGCAAAACGCAGGTGCTAGCAGGTATCTGGGCTGATCCCGCTAACACTGCGTTTTTGGGAACCCTAAACTGCTGGGGACGCTAGTATAGATCTGATCGGATCAGATATTGATCCGTTCAGATACTATACCCCTAAAGGAGGTGTACGGTGCGTGCGTGGGTGTTAGCGCTACTGGCGCTAACGTGATGCTGCTTGGGGCTGGTGCTTGCCAGTTCACCAAAACGCTACCAAAAAAACTGTTAGCGATCGCAGGGATCAGGCCTGACTCTGCAAACGCTGCAGTTATGCGTTTAGTGTTTTGTAAGTGACAGTGATCGATCGATACTGCACTTGGGTGGGCTGGGCTAGGCCGGGAGGAGGGTCATTACAGGTAGTGAGACATTTCCCGATCCATGGCTGCACAGATTGTCTCACTGCCTGTGATTAGCGCTGTGGAGTGTCAGTTTGCTGGTGGGCGCGGGCACGGGCACATGGCCTTGCGAACACGCCTGAGCTCAGCCTTAGTTTCTAGTCCTTCTCAGCTGTATTAAAAAAAAGCCTCATCTTCAATTTCCCTCACTTAACGTTCCAACACCCTTTAAATAAACAGAAATGAGGGTTTCATTGCTCCAGTGGGAGCAAAAACGGCAATAAAAACTTGACAGGGGTTCTAACCCTTCCACATGCTATGAGTGGCTAGACTAACAGAAACTGAAGCAAAACAAAGTAGAACTAAAGGCAAAACTTTTTTTTTCCATTTTTGGATAGAGTAAGGAAGGTTTCTAACTTTTTTTTGCCATCTGTATACCACTGGGGAGATTTCCCTTCACTTACTGTCCATATCCAAAACAGGAAGTAAGGGAAAATCTGTCCAAAGTGAGGGACTTCCTGGTTATCACCAGAACTAGTGTCCCCATTGGAAAAATTCCCCTCTATTCCTGTCCTGCCCTGGGATTTTCTTTTACCTTCACTCTGGGTGATAATGGTATACATGACAAATAAAGATACAGAATCTCCATAATGGAGGCACAGAAAACATTACAAATACAGGAGTTCTAATTCCTCTCTACTCTATCCAAAACTAAGAAAAAAAAAAGGAGCACTTTATACTTTAAAGTGTAACTAAAATCCGCAATGCTCACCCCCACCCACCTTGATATTTGCACGGTCCTTAACCGGTGTTCTGACGAGAACTGTCCTCCTATCGGATAGTGTCCGCCCCGTACTGCGCAGGCGCATCGCTTGCGCAGTACGGAGGAGAAGGAGATGCCGAAAGTGTCCGAAGTTGATCAGCTGACCATCAGCTGTAAACGGCGCTTGGGCACTTCTTAGCGATGGCTTTATAAGAGGGCCCCTCGCGGGCTCGCTTCGCTCGCCACGCTTCGGGCACGGCCTCGCTGCGCTCGGCAACTATTTATTCTAACTCTATGTCCACTTGGATAGTAGGGAATGAACCTAGACATAGGGTGAGAATAAAAGCGCAGGCGCCGTGTACAGCTGATGATCAGCTGTTGAACTTCGGAGACTTTCGGCGTCTCGTTTGCCCTCCGTATTGCGCCTGCGCAGTACAGGGCGGACACTATATGATAGGGGACTGTATTCGACAAGACACCGGCATCTTCTCCCCAGCTTCTTCCAGGTGCCTGGTCTTCTGACCTCTTGATTGACCAGCGTTCATTCATCCAGGCTTACAGGCACCATGCCAAGAATCTACCCTGAGCTGCACATGCCCAGCTCAGTGTACATTGTAAAGAGAACTGTAAACAGACAGGTACGCTTATTTTATTGCAAAAGAGACATTGAATATTTGATAAATTGCCTGTCTGACAGCAGTTTGATGTTTTCCCTTTTAGTTCCACTTTAAGAGAAGCGAGTGTCTAATTTGATACTCCTCCCATTCCAATATCTTCTAGAGGAAAAACGCATATGCTAAGTCTGCTCTTAAATTAATAGCTAGTGCCTCTAAATTTGAATTTAAACCAATTCTATTACATAATCACTTACCACACTTGGGATAAGCAGCGATCAAAATATCATCATCCCGTGTCTCAAAGGTTTCAAGAGCTTTAAATGTGTCAATGTTACAAAATGCAGTTGGAAACAAAACTCCATTGTACAAAAACAGCAACTCGTCCTTTGGGATATTTTTAGCAGCTTCAAATGCTTTTGTGATCTCCTTCTGAAATTGTGGATTCTCTGCCATTGTAATGGAGTTGAAACTTAAAGCTGAAATGCTGGATTCTTTTAGATCTGACTGCTGTGTTTTCTTCTCATTCCTACAGTGAAGGAGGGACAGGAGGGGGGAAGTAGAGAAGGCCAAGGAGACCTGAAAAAGTAAAAGGGGAGTAGCCAGGATGTCACTGAGAAAGGAACAGCATTCTGCTCAAACTGTTAGTTGCTGTAAGACATGTCTTTCAGCTGAGTTTTTACATTTCTAGTTTAACCACTTCGGAAGATTTACTCCCTTCACGACCAGGCAAATTTTTGCAATACAGCACTGCATTAATTTAACTGACAGTCGCACGGTCGTGCGACACTGTACCCAATTAAAATTAATGTCCTTTTTTCCCACAAATAGAGCTTTCTTTTGGTGGTATTTGATCACATCTGTGGTTTTTATTTTTTGCGCTAGAAACAAAAAAAGACTGACAATTTTGAAAAAAAAAATATTTTTTACTTTATGCTATAAAACATACCCAATAAAAAATGTAAAAAAAATAATTTTCTTCTTCAATTTAGGCCAACATGTATTCTGCTTCATATTTTTGATCAAAAAAATCCCAATAAGCGTATATTGATTGGTTTGAGCAAAAGTTATAGCGTCTATAAGCTATGGGATATATTTATTGAATTCTTATTTATTTATTTTTTACTAGTAATGGCTGCGATCAGCAATTTTTAGCGGGACTGCGACATTTCGACGGGCAAATCTGACACTTTTTGGGGACCAGTGACACCAATACAGTGATCAGTGCTAAAAATAAATGCACTGTCACTGCATAGGGAAGGGGTTAACATCAGAAGCAATCAAAAGGTTAAATCTGCTCCTAGGGAATGCTTTCTAACTGTGTGTGGGGTGCTTTGACTGGGGGAAGACAGAGATCCGTTTTCCTGCTTAGCAGGAACACAAGATCTCCATCTTCCCCTCTCACAGAACGGTGGTCTGCCTTATTTATATAGGCAGAACGTCGTTCTTAGACATGTGCAGAATGAAAAAATTATTTTAGTTTCGATTCGTTATTTAACTAAATTCGTTTAGTTAAAATCGTTGCATTCGGCCGATATTTGGTGTTTTTTAATTAACCACTTGACGACCGCCGCACGACGATATACGTCTACAGAGCGGCATGGGCAGGCAAAAGGACCTACATATACGTCCTTGCCTTCCCGAAGGGTGGGGGTACCGATCGGAACCCCCCCAGTGCCAGCGGTGGTCGCCTTTGGTCTGGCAGCCATCAGAGATGAGGGGGAGGCCATCCGATCGTGGCCCCCCTCGCGATCGCTCCCAGCCAATGAGATTCTTCCCCTGCCTCTGTGTAGTACACAGAGGCAGGGGATGTGATGTCATCTCTCCTCGGCTCGGCAGTTCCCGTTCCGGCGCCGAGGAGAGAAGACTGAAATGTGAGTGCACAACACACACACACAACACAGTAGAACATGCCAGGCACACATTACACCCCCCTTTACCCCCCCGATCACCCCCCGATCACCCCTCCCCCCCCCCCCGTCACACTGACACCAAGCAGTTTTTTTTTTTTGAGTACTGCATGGTGTCAGTTTGTGACAGTTAGTGTGTTAGGGCAGTTAGCCCCCTTTAGGTCTAGGGTACCCCCCTAATAAAGTTTTAACCCCTTGATCACCCCCCCGTCACCAGTGTCACTAAGCGATCATTTTTCTGATCACTGTATTAGTGTCACTGGTGACGCTAGTTAGGGACGTAAATATTTAGGTTCGCCGTCAGCGTTTTATAGCGACAGGGACCCCCATATACTATCTAATAAATGTTTTAACCCCTTGATTGCCCCCTGGTTAACCCTTTCACCACTGATCACCGTATAACCGTTACAGGTGACGCTGGTTAGTTTGTTTATTTTTTATAGTGTCAGGGCACCCGCCGTTTGTTACCGAATAAAGGTTTAGCCCCCTGATCGCCCGGCGGTGATATGCGTTGCCCCAGGCAGCCTCAGATTAGCGCCAGTACCGATAACACCCACGCATGCAGCATACGCCTCCCTTAGTGGTATAGTATCTGAACGCATCAATATCTGATCCGATCAGATCTATACTAGCGTCCCCAGCAGTTTAGGGTTCCCAAAAACGCAGCGTTAGCGGGATCAGCCCAGATACCTGCTAGCACCTGCGTTTTGCCCCTCCGCCCAGCCCAGCCCAGCCCACCCAAGTGCAGTACTGATCGATCACTGTCACTTACAAAACACTAAACGCATAACTGCAGCGTTCGCAGAGTCAGGCCTGATCCCTGCGATGGCTAACAGTTTTTTTGGTAGCGTTTTGGTGAACTGGCAAGCACCAGCCCCAGGCAGCGTCAGGTTAGCGCCAGTACCGCTAACACCCACGCATGCAGCATACGCCTCCCTTAGTGGTATAGTATCTGAACGCATCAATATCTGATCCGATCAGATCTATACTAGCGTCCCCAACAGTTTAGGGTTCCCAAAAACGCAGCGTTAGCGGGATCAGCCCAGATACCTGCTAGCACCTGCGTTTTGCCCCTCCGCCCAGCCCAGCCCAGCCCAGCCCACCCAAGTGCAGTACTGATCGATCACTGTCACTTACAAAACACTAAACGCATAACTGCAGCATTCGCAGAGTCAGGCCTGATCCCTGCGATGGCTAACAGTTTTTTTGGTAGCGTTTTGGTGAACTGGCAAGCACCAGCCCCAGGCAGCGTCAGGTTAGCGCCAGTACCGCTAACACCCACGCATGCAGCATACGCCTCCCTTAGTGTTATAGTATTTGAACGGATCAATATCTGATCCGATCAGATCTATACTGGCGTCCCCAGCAGTTTAGGGTTCCCAAAAACGCAGTGTTAGCGGGATCAGCCCAGATACCTGTTAGCACCTGCGTTTTGCCCCTCCGCCCGGCCCAGCCCAGCCCAGCCCACCCAAGTGCAGTATCGATCGATCACTGTCACTTACAAAACACTAAACGCATAACTGCAGCGTTTGCAGAGTCAGGCCTGATCCCTGCGATCGCTAACAGTTTTTTTGGTGAACTGGCAAGCGCCAGCGGCCTAGTACACCCCGGTCGTAGTCAAACCAGCACTGCAGTAACACTTGGTGATGTGGCGAGTCCCATAAGTGCAGTTCAAGCTGGTGACGTGGCAAGCACAAGTAGTGTCCCGCTGCCACCAAGAAGAAGACAAACAGGCCCGTCGTCCCCATAATGCCCTTCCTGCTGCATTCGCCAATCCTAATTGGGAACCTACCACTTCTGCAGCGCCCGTAATTCCCCCATTCACATCCCCAACCAAATGCAGTCGGCTGCATGAGAGGCATTTTCTTTATGTCCTCCCCTACCCAACGAACCCCCCCCAAAAAAGATGTTGTGTCTGCAGCAAGCGCAGATATAGGCGTGACACCCGCTATTATTGTCCCTCCTGTCCTGACAATCCTGGTCTTTGCATTGGTGAATGTTTTGAACGCTACCATACACTAGCTGAGTATTAGCGTAGGGTACAGCATTCCACAGACTAGGCACACTTTCACAGGGTCTCCCAAGATGCCATCGCATTTTGAGAGACCCGAACCTGGAACCGGTTACAGTTATAAAAGTTAGTTACAAAAAAAAATGTAAAAAAAAAAATATATATATAAAATAAAAAAAAATAGTTGTTGTTTTATTGTTCTCTCTCTCTCTATTCTCTTCAGTCTTCAGGTACACCATTCACGACTTTGAGTGGTTATACCAAAATGATGCCTGCAGGTTTAGGTATCATCTTGGTATCATTCTTTTCAGCCAGCGGTCGGCTTTCATGTAAAAGCAATCCTAGTGGCTAATTAGCCTCTAGACTGCTTTTACAAGCAGTGGGAGGGAATGCCCCCCCCCACCGTCTTCCGTGTTTTTCTCTGGCTCTCCTGTCTC
Source organism: Lithobates clamitans (assembly GCA_037952925.1). Classification (NCBI taxonomy): domain Eukaryota; kingdom Metazoa; phylum Chordata; class Amphibia; order Anura; family Ranidae; genus Lithobates; species Lithobates clamitans. The sequence continues at coordinate 1,351,115 of JBBGZY010000931.1, read as the reverse complement.
AACAGGGAACCTGAGAATGCAGCCGGTGATTCAGCCAGCTGACCATAGAGCTGATCAGAGACCAGAGTGGCTCCAAATATCTCTATGGCCTAAGAAACCGGAAGCTACGAGCATTTCATGACATAGATTTCGCCGGATGTAAACAGCGCTATTGCGAAATTGGGAAACCATTTTATCACACCGATCTTGGTGTGGTCAGATGCTTTGAGGGCAGAGGAGAGATCTAGGGTCTAATAGACCCCAATTTTTTCAAAAAAGAGTACCTGTCACTACCTATTGCTATCATAGGGGATATTTACATTCCCTGAGATAACAAAAAAAATGATTAAAAAAAAAATGAAAGGAACAGTTTAAAAGTAAGATAAAAAAGCAAAAAAATAATAAAGAAAAAAAAAAAAAAGCACCCCTGTCCCCCCCTGCTCTCGTGCAAAGGCGAACACAAGCGTCGGTCTGGCGTCAAATGTAAACAGCAATTGCACCATGCATGTGAGGTGTCACCGCGAACGTCAGATCGAGGGCAGTAATTTTATCAGTAGACCTCCTCTGTAATTTAAAGTGGTAACCTGGAAAGGCTTTTAAAGGCACCCCTTTAGACACCCTAAGCTATTTGCTGAGAGGTATAGTGAGTATTTTGCAGACCTCATTTTTTGGCACAAAGTTTTGAAAATTGAAAAAAGAAAAAAAAAAGTTTTTTCTTGTCTTTCTTTATTTTCAAAAACAAATGAGAGCTGCAAAATACTCACCATGCCTCTCAGCAAATAGCTTGGGGTGTCTACTTTCCAAAATGGGGTCATTTGGGGGGGTTTGTGCCGCCTGGGCATTCCATGGCCTCCGAAACTGTGATAGGCAGTGAAGAGTGAAATAAAAAATTTACACCCTTAGAAATCCTGAAGGCGGTGATTGGTTTTCGGGGCCCCGTACGCGGCTAGGCTCCCAAAAAGTCCCACACATGTGGTATCCCCATACTCAGGAGAAGCAGCTAAATGTATTTTGGGGTGCAATTCCACATATGCCCATGGCCTGTGTGAGCAATATATCATTTAGTGACAACTTTGTGCAAAAAAACAAAACAAAAACATTTGTCACTTTCCCGCAACTTGTGTCAAAATATTAAATATTCCATGGACTCAACATGCCTCTCAGCAAATAGCTTGGGGTGTCTACTTTCCAAAATGGGGTAATTTGGGGGGGTTTTGTGCCATCTGGGCATTTTATGGCCTTCAAAACTGTGATAGGTAGTGAGGAGTGAAATCAAAAATTTACGCCCTTAGAAATCCTGAAGGCGGTGATTGGTTTTTGGGGCCCCATACGCGGCTAGGCTCCCAAAAAGTCCCACACATGTGGTATCCCCGTACTCAGGAGAAGCAGCTGAATGTATTTTGGGGTGCAATTCCACATAGGTCCATGGCCTGTGTGAGCAATATATCATTTAGTGACAACTTTTTGTAAATATTTTTTTTTTTGTCATTATTCAGTCACTTGGGACAAAAAAATAAATATTCAATGGGTTCAACATGCATCTCAGCAATTTCCTTGGGGTGTCTACTTTCCAAAATGGGGTCATTTGGGGGAGTTTTTACTGCCCTGCCATTTTAGCACCTCAAGAAATGACATAGGCAGTCATAAACTAAAAGCTGTGTAAATTCCAGAAAATGTACCTTAGTTTGTAGACGCTATAACTTTTGCGCAAACCAATAAATATACGCTTATTGACATTTTTTTTACCAAAGACATGTGGCCGAATACATTTTGGCCTAAATGTATGACTAAAATTGAGTTTATTGGATTTTTTTTATAACAAAAAGTACAAAATATCATTTTTTTTCAAAATTTTCGGTCTTTTTCCGTTTATAGCGCAAAAAATAAAAACAACAGAGGTGATCAAATACCATCAAAAGAAAGCTCTATTTGTAGGAAGAAAAGGACGCAAATTTCGTTTGGGTACAGCATTGCATGACCGCGCAATTAGCAGTTAAAGCGACGCAGTGCCAAATTGGAAAAAGTCCTCTGGTCCTTAGGCAGCATAATGGCCCGGGGCTAAAGTGGTTAAATGACATTTCTTTCTTTAGAAATGTAATTTTGCTGCGCGACTGCTATGAACATGGGAAAAATGCGCTACTTTATAGGCAGACTAAGGGGACCCCCCAGGCACGATATTTAAAGGCATATTTGTTTTTTATTGTTTCACTTTAAGCATTATTAAAATTACTGCTCCTGAAAAAACGGCCATTTTTGAAACTTTTTTTTGCATTGATACATGTCCCCTGGGGCAGTACCCGGGTCCCCACACACTTTTTATGACAATAACTTGCATATAAGCCTTGAAAATGTGCATTTTTTTATTGTTCATGTTCGTGTCCCATAGACTTTAACGGTGTTCGCACTAATTATTTGCCTGTTCGCATGTTTTGCTGCGAACTAAACCAGGGGGGTGTTGGGCTCATCCCTATATATTTTAATAATTGTGACTCCATGGGGGTTATTTACTGAAACTGAATGGTGAACATTCTGGTGAAGCTCTGCAAAGAATCCTTCAGTTTCCAGGTTTTTTTTGTCAAAGCTTAATTGGACAAGCTGAGGTTAGAAGCTGACTGGCTACCATGCACAGCTGAACCAGTTTTAGTAAATCTTCCCCCATGTATCAAATTAGATTTATCTTTTTATTAGGTTATTACTGAAATTTCCAACCAATTTTACAATTGTTAATTAAATAAAAACTGTGTGGCGCTTGAAGGAACACGCAGACTTTTATAATTAAAAGAACATACCACATAATATTCCTTTTTTACATTTCCCTGTATCATGCACAGAAGCAGGCCTCATTGACCACTAAGCAGACTGTTTGGTCTGAACCTAAGTTTGGCCTGAACACCCAAACTTTAGCCTTTTCGCCTATATGTTTGACAGGAGCCGAAAATCATATATAGCGTAATTTCTACTGCTTCTATTTGCTTCAAGGAGCTGTCATTCGGCTAGTGCTACTGTCAGGATCAGTTGTGTGCATCAGGTTGTCGGATTATTTTATTTGGTGAGTCTGTGGGTGGCGGGCATCGTGATTGACAATGGATTTACAATAGGGGACATTTTAGGGGATTTTCATTTGTTAATAAAGGACTTGTCAAACATTTTGGTATATTTATTTCTAGGGGTTTTCTTGGTGAATGAGTAGGGGTATTATGTACCCCATACTTATTCATGTAGGGGCGGTGATGGTATCTGGAGGCCCCGCTATTAGCTCTTGTCCTCGGGCATGTGGCCTGGCATGGTTCAGAAAAGGGAGGGGCATATGCTCATCTTCAACTCCCCTTTCCTGATTTTCCAGGCCACATGCCTGAGGACAAGAGCTAATAGCGGGGCCTCCAGACACCAGATATTTCCACATTTAGGAGATATTGCATCGAATACTAGCCCAATATGTGACATTTACCTGCAAACGAATCCATCGCTGTCCCCTGTGCAGGCTCCGTCCATCTTCGCCCTACTTCCTTCCAGGGGCCGCGGACCCCGAATCTGTGACTGTCCGGAGCCGCGTGACGTCACTCAATAACGGCACACGCTGGGGGGAAAAACGGCACAGAGGTCTGTTTCTTCAACGGCGCACATTTAGGAGATATTTCCAATACCTATAGGTAAGCATTATTCTAGGCTTACCTATAGATAAAAGTCACTAGGGAAGGTTTACAACCACTTTAAGGGGCTGGTACAGTTTTATAGGGGTCCACTTTTTTGTTTTTTCTATGGAGACCCCCTTAAAATGCTTACCAGACCCAAAGCACCTGGCATTGATTTCCTGGGGGACCTCACACATTTTCACATTTTTGTTTTTGTGCGAGATCCCCCCCCCCCCCTCCCGTGAGGGGGTCTTTACACAAACTTTTTTTTCATTCTTGCTGCAGGATGCACTACAGTAAATATTGACTTTACCAAGTAAAAGAAAAAAGGATACAGTCTAAATTGCTAGAAAATGACATTCATTGCCAGCTTCTTTAGAAATAAAAAATAGCAAACTAACCCCAAAATACATAGCAGATCCCTGCACGGGTCTGTGTGCTGTTTTTTGTATTAAAACAAAAAAAGCTGTCAATGACATGTCATTTGCCAGCAAATTTTAAAACGTTATTTTCTTTTGTAAATTTCAGCACTGCTGCAGAACATTCTGTACATCACAAAGATGCATCCCTTCAAAGGGAAGATTAGGATACCCCCCAGGCATGTTATTTAAAGGAATTGGACATTTTATGTTTCACTATAAGCATTTAAAAAATCACTGTTCCTGGCCAAATGTTCCCAAGGCAGTAACCCCTTTCCCCTCAAATTTTTTTGACACCCTGTTGCTTATTAGCCCAGAAAATGGCCATTGTTATTTTGACGTTTGACTCCCATTGATTTCAGTGGGGTCAGATTTGGCATCAGAACTTTGAAGTTTGCCGAACCCTGCTAGAACAAAACCCAGGGTAGCTTGGCTTATCGCTAGTGGCCACCTGTCACACCTTCGAAGTTATATTCTCAAACCTAAATACCCATAATGTTTGTAATATGTGTGCAATGTCAGTTTCTATGTATTGCCTTTCATCAGATGAATGTAACTTTCCCTAAGGCCCCTCTCACACCTGAGCGATTTTCTGCTTGAAGCTTGTAGCTCTAAAACGTTCAACAAGCTAAATCCCATTCATTTCAATGGCCCCGTTCACGTATGAGCGTTCTGTCACCTGAAGCTCAAAAAAGTACAAGAGCTTCTTTTTGGCAGATTACAAGCATTTTTGGCCCCATAGACTTCAGTAGAAACACCTGACTTGAGTGTTTTACAAGCATTTTATGAGCTTAAATAGCCTAACACTATAGACCAGTGATGGCGAACCTTGACACCCCAGATGTTTTGGAACTACATTTCCCATGATGCTCAACTACACTGCAGAGTGCATGAGCATCATGGGAAATGTAGTTCCAAAACATCTAGGGTGCCAAGGTTCGCCATCACTATAGGCTAAGAGCATTCAACCAGCAGGGAAAATGCAATGAATGCAAAATGGGAAAATGCAAAATGCAATGAGAGCAACCACTACACTGTCTATAGAGATTCCTGTGCACATATTGTAACTCAGAACTGGACAGGGCTATGCTATAGAATTACTACAGTGTGAAAAAGTGGAGTTTGTGCCAGAAGCCAGGTAGGTAAAAGTTCAAATTAAAGAAATCTGCTCTATAGCTCTCTGGTAGTTTGGTCTTTAGCCTACTGGATCTTCTTTTGCAAAGCATTTGTTTAAATTTTCTTGAATTCTTGCGTGAGAATAGTTGTACTGCTCTCACGCTATTAGAAGGTGAGCCCGTGAGACAAAGCAATTCCCTATGCAATGGTTTCAGATAACACTTCAGCATTTAACTGAGGACTTTGCAGAGAAAGCCACATTCTATGTCTTAAAGTTTACTATACTATTTGGGCATGTTTTCATTGCTTTAAATGACTTTTGATCAACCTCTCTATCTCCCAATCATTTGAATCTATCATATTTGTTAGAGACTGGTCTTTGTTCAATGGGAGTGACTCTGCACATTGTCAGCACATTTTCGTTGTGCAAAAGAACATAGTGTTTGAATACTGTTTTGTAATGTATTGTGCTGTATTGTAATGTATTCAGAAGGTTAAAGGCTTTTTGGATCTTCATTCTAAAAACGCTTTATCGTGATAAGCTTAAAGTGGTTGTGGACTTTAATCTTTGCCTTGTACCTATAGGTGAGCCTATAATAAGGCTTACCTATAGGTACTGTAATAATCTCTTAAACGTGTGCAGTTTAGGAGATATTTACTATATATGCAGCCGATTACATCATCGACGCATGCGCTCTGAAGGAACGACCACCCTGACTGTTCCTTCAGAATTCTGTGCCATAAACGGCAGCTCCCCCACGCAGCCGCTGGAGTGATGTCATGATCAGCCAGTCACACAGCCAGAGTCCATGGACCAAGAAGGAAGATAGGTGAAGATGGGAGCAGTCTCCAGCGATGATAGCGTGGCGCTGGAATGCTTCCTTTTCAGGTAAGTGTCACATAATGTGCTAGTATGCAATCATAGTTGCCAACAGTCCCGATTTTCCCGGGACAATCCCGATTTTGGGACCCTCGTCCCGATTGGAGGCTGTCCTGAATCAGGATTTCCATCAGGGAAATCGGGAATGTTGTTTTTTTTAATTTTTGGAGCAGCTGGCTCCAGTAAAATGGCCGCCGGCGCAGCCGCTCGATCTTCCCCCTAGTGTTCAGTGGAGAGAGGAAGGGGGCTCGATCCGTGCAGCCAATGAATCGGCTTCTTTAGCTGCATGGATCGGCCCCTCCCCTCTCCACTGAACACACGGTGCTGGTGTCTTGCCGAAAAGTTCCCCAGCTCGACTGTTTCCGCCGGCTCGTACTGCGCAAGCGCTGCGCCTGCACAGTACAGGGGGTCCTTACTTGCCGAGGGGAACTTTCTCGGCAGAACACCGGCCGCTCCTGGACGAGGGGAGGGTCTGCACTAATAGAGGGGGGGGGCTGCACTGAGTGGGGGGCTGCACTAATAGAGGGGGGCTGCACTAATAGAGGGGGGGCTGCACTAATAGGGGGGCTGCACTGAGGGGGGCTGCACTAATAGAGGGGGGGCTGCACTAATTGAGGGGGGTCTGCACTAATAGAGGGGGGTTCTGCACTTATGGAGGGGGTTCTGCACTTATGGAGGGGGATCTGCACTGATGGAGGGGGTCTGCACTGATGGAGGGGGTCTGCACTGATGGAGGGGTCTGCACTGATGGAGGGGGTCTTCACTGATGGAGGGGGTCTGCACTGAGGGGGTCTGCACTGAGGGGGTCTGCACTGATGGAGGGGGTCTGCACTGAGGGGGTCTGCACTGATGGAGGGGGTCTGCACTGATGGAGGGGGTCTGCACTGATGGAGGGGGGTCTGCACTGAGGGGGTCTATACTGTCTCTGCTGGGGGCACTTGATGTGAGGACAGACTCTGCTGGGGGCACCTGATGCAAGGAGGGACTCTGCCGGGGGCACCTGATGCAAGGACAGATCCTGCTGGTGGCAGGCGACGTGGCTAGTGACACGCTCAGGGATCCCACTGATTCGGCATTATGGTGAGTTGAATGATTTTATTTTATATTACAATGTAATAATAGAAATAATGCGATTCAATCATCCTGACACCATAACAACCATGGTGCCAGAATGATTGAAGTGCTAACACCAGGTGTTTGGAGTATCTTTATCTGCTAATTGTTAAACTTTCTAGAATACACATATTTGTATTGTGTAGGATCTGGGGCTGCTGTCCCATCATTTCCCTCTCCCCCTTTCCCCCTCTCCCCCTCTCCCCCTTTCCCCCTCTCCCCCTCTCCCCCTCTCCCCCTCTCCCCCTCTCCCCCTCTCCCCCTCTCCCCCTTTCCTCCTTTCCCCCTCTCCCCCTTTCCCTCTCCATCCCTCATTCATCTCAGACTCTAACCACACCCTCTTGAGCCCTGCCTATTTAAGCCACGCCCACTATTTCATGTTGCTGCGGCCAAAAACGTGTCCCACATTTTTTTTTTTGCAATGTTGGCAACTATGTATGCGATGCATACTAGCACATTATGGCTTTACCTTGCAGGTCTGAAAAAAAAGGCACCCAGAAGTTTACAATTGTTTTAACAAAATAATAGCAGAATATAAGCTTGTTTTTTAAAAAAAAATAACAAACATGCCTATACGTAACTGCTCTGTGCAATCGTTTTGCACAGAGCAGCCCCAATCCTCTTCGTCTGAGGTGCCCCGCCGGCGCTCCAGGCCTCTCATATTTATAAGGTGTCCCCACGGAAAGCCGCTTTCCATGGGGGCACCCATGAGGGCTTGCTCCTGAGTCCTGCTGCTGTGTCCATTGACACAAACAGCAGGACTCGGCCTCGCCCCCCGCTGTCGTGTAACAGGATCTGATTGGCAGCAGTGGGAAACAATGGCTCCTGCTGCTATCAATCTGTCCAATGAGGAGAGAGACAGTGGCTGGAGCGGCAGCACTTGTGCACATCGCTGGATCGGATCTGGCTCAGACAAGAAAAGGGGTGGGGGTCTTGGGGGAGCTGCAGCACAGAAGGTTTTTCACCTTAATGCATAGAAACCTTGAGGCTTTACAACCACTTTAAGCAATACTCACCTATTTTTGTTAATCTGTTTGCTAGATTTAAGTTCTATTACTCAGTTTAGCCTCCAATACCTACTAAATTTACACATTTTGCTATGATTATTGTATGCTTTATTTTTTATCTTTTACTCATTTTAATTTCCAAAACAAATGAACTTAACTTATATTACATATATAACTTTGGCTTAATAGCTAATTATAGTCTTTTTCTTACCTTTTATGAATTATCCACTCGTTATCTGTATCACAATTTTATCATTTATTAATTTTTATGTTCACCCTAAATATTATTATGTCCATTTTTTGTTTTTCTCTTCCTAACCCTTATCTCCATTCAAATAATAAAATATTTCTATTGTTTCAGTATTATCCTGAATATACTCAGTGCCACCTTAACTGCATTATGGACCCCTGGGCAGAGCAATGCACTGGGGCCCCTACCAGGGAGATGGTGACTTGTGGTGCAAGTAGTGTGCCGTTGAACACTATGGGTGTGGCTAAATAATGCCACACATCAAAGTGAATTAACACATGCAAGAGTTGACACAGCTGCACACCCCAAAAAGCATTGCAAAATTAGTGGAAAAGTTTCCCCGGGGGGCTTTTAAGCAGCAAAATATTTCTGAAACAATGTTTAGTAACCATGTTTAGTAACCATGTTTAGTGAAAATATTATTTAATTCAGACATAGAATGCATTGCATAGATACAATCAATATCACATAAAATTTCCAGTAGTCGACATAAGCAACAAAGGACCATCTCCCATGGCAATCAATTCATTAAAAAAGTTCTAATTGAACAGTTACATTGTATCAATACTATCCATATGAATCCCCATGAATACCCCAATGCATTTCGACCCTTTTTCCTTTTTCTTACTTTTTATGAATTATCCACTCGTTATCTGTATCACAATTTTATCATTTATTCATTTTTATGTTCACTCTAAATATTATAATGTCCATTTTTGTTTTTCTCTTCCTAACCTTTATCTCCATTCAAACTATGAGATATTTCTATTGTTTCAGTATTATACTGAATATACTCAGTGCCACCTTAACTGCATTATGGGCCCCTGGGCAGAGCAATGCACTGGGGCCCTTACCAGGGAGATGGTGACTTGTGGTGCAAGTAGTGTGCCGTTGAACACTATGGGTGTGGCTAAATTATGCCACACATCAGGCATGCCTTTTGAGTAGGATAAAGACATCTTAGCCTGGTTATTTACAAATTGTTAATTTTTTTTTTTTTTTTACGATTTAAATTTTTTTTAAATTTTAATTTTAAATGAATTTTAATTTAATACTTTTGTCACAATGCTGTTGGGGGGGGGAGGCTTGGTGAGGTATAAGGGCCCCAAACAGATCCCTGAAGTCTCGTTCCCCAGTCCCTTTCTCTGTAGCGTCAGCTACACTGCAGACAAATGACCAGGAGAGAGAAGATCCAGGCCACTCCCCTCTCTCCATCCCGAAGATCCCCCTGTCTGGGGCGTGGCCTGGAGTGGCATGAGAGGATGCTAGGGACCTGAGCTCCGCCGGCTAAATTGCCTACAACGCTGATCCTGTGACCCCATACATCACCAAAAGTCCACTGACGGTCACCTACACAAGGGGAACCTGCCTGAACCATGTCACCCCCAAAAAAAGAAACGGATGCGGCCGCTAAATTGGGCAGATATCGCCGCTTAGATCAGGATCCCCCAGACCAAGATGGCGGCAAGCTGGCGGAGGAAGAAACATCCATGCGGGCTGACACAGCTAAAGTACTGGAAGCGATCACAGCCTGCCAGGCAGCAGTCACCACATGCCAGACGAACCTCACAACCAAGATCGAGGAGGTAAAAGTTGACAAATGCTTGGTTAGACAGGACTTCCAGAAGCTGAGGGAGAGAGTCACAGAGGCAGAAGCCCGCCTCAGCAGCATGGAGGATTCTCTCCCCCTCTTCAGAATTCCACAGACGCCATGCAGCTGCAAGTAAACCAGCTCCTGCAGAGACAGGATGATATTGGGAACAGACTCCGCAGATGTAATCTCCAGTTCATTGGTCTGCCTGAGGGGATGGAAGGAAAGGACCCCCCTACATTCTTGAAAAGGTTACTCTGTGATACTTATGGGAAGGAGGCCTTCTCCCCCACGTTCGTTGTTGAACTTGCACATCGCATGTCAGGCCGACCACCAACAGCTGGAGCACCCCTTCTGCACCTTCATTGCGAAGTTTCTCAACTTCAGAGATAGAGTTGCCATTCTACGCCTCAGCAGAGAAAAGGGGAACATTCCCTTTGGAAATAAAATGGTTGCTACATTCCAGGATTTCTCTGCAGAGGTTCAATGCAGACGCAAGTCATTCACCGAAGTAAAAAGACACCTTCACATCAAGAATTTTAAATATGCCATGTTGTTCCCAGCTCGGCAGCGTGTGGAAGGGGAAGACAGAGCACACTTTTTTGAGGATCCGGAGGCCGCTCTGGCGTGGATTGAACAGAGGGAGACTGTGTCTTCCTTCTTTTTTTTTTTCCCCATATCTGATCCGGTCACACTTCTCACTCCAACCAACTCCTTAAGTGCTGGTATGTCCGCAATATAACTTCCCTTTTTACACTGTTAGCAGTGCTCGCTTGCCGCACAAACGTGACTCGGATTTATGTGAAACTCTGTCTGCATAGACTCTGAACAGCCCTGGACACGAACGCCTGTGAAGAAACCTGATGGCTGCTCATCACACTACAGACACCAGCCCTGTACATCCATCCCCGGATATTTGCACCCTGAGACACCTTATGGTTTTCACTCTCACCTTTGGGTCAACTTATTTTCCCCTTTTATTTTTCTTATAATTCTGATAACAAATGCACTTAACAGCCTGTTCTGGCAGAGAGGGACACTACCCTAGTGAACTCGCTAAGCAAAGTGAGCACAGTCCTTAAATGTGCAACGTTATACAGCGAAGTTTCGCCCCACTCCACAAAGCCTGTAACCTGTGTAGGATTGATCTGATCAGCGCCGAGTTGCACAGACAACCAGCAATAATTCCAAACCTGATAGACTACTAAATCATACCCTATACTGTTTTATGTATATTAGTAGGATAAACCCGGGGGGGATGCTGAGGTCTGAAGCTCCACAATCGATTCTACAACCAAAACTATGGCCACCTTGAAATTCCTTACTTGGAATGTCCGAGGTATAAGAGACCCAGTTAAAAGGTCTGCTGTATTTTCATTACTCAAGAAACAACATGCAGATATAACAGTCCTAGTGGAGACACATGCTGAGGGCCAAACACTAAGGGCATTTAAACGCCCGTGGATTGGTTGGGCCTACCACTCAGTCTACACTGCTCAGTCCAGAGGGGTATCAATCCTCATCTCAAAAAGCACACACTTTGAGCTCCAGGACTCAGTGATCGACTCAGAGGGTAGATATGTATTCTTGAAGGTTAAAATATATGGAGATGTAATACTGATACTGGCTTTCTATGTTCCACCATCGTTCAGTTCGACTATCCTGTCAATTGGGTTTGGCTTCATGGCACTTCACCCCTCTACTCCAGTGGTATGGCTAGGGGATTTTAATAATGTCCTTGACCCCAGCATTGATAGACTGTGTAGATCCACGACCGCCCTACCACTGACCCACCTGACTCGGTTTGCTAGGATGCTAACAGACTTTAACCTAATGGACACTTGGAGGACTAAAAACACCACGCCGAAGGCATACTCTTTATTAGATTAATGAAGTGTCAACACATAGTGGTAATGTGGATACATAGATAGTACTAGGTGCTGCGTCCTAACATGATATATTGTAAAGAGAAAAAGATTGGGCTTTGAACTTTATTGGCACAATAATCACTGTAGTTGCTATATTTAAAATTCAATTTATTAAAGATTGTTTAAAAGTATAAAAAAGACAAAGACAGAAATCAATTCATAGCCATACATTTACAGTATATACACTCCATACAAAGCTCTGTATTATAGACATCAGTTGTACAATCGTTATAATAAACAATTTACATACAGTTGTATTGTAATTAAAAGAGAGCTATGCGGGGATAGTAGTCAGTAACAAGGACTTGCTCAACATGTTACACGCCAAAGCGCTTCTTCAGGAGCACAGAACAGATTACTAGAATATATAAGACGTACAGTAAATAAGATGAAATACAAAATGAAAAAAGCTGCATAAATATAACTAAAAAGTTATCAGAATAGTGTACATTTGGTATTACTGCTGTTAGGTATTACTGCCATAGATGGTACTGATACATCATCCGGGTAGTATTCATATACCATGGGGACGTATGTAACATAATAATTATGTTAATTAGTACTGGGTGTGTCTATTGAAAATGAGAAAGGTTTGTGACTGCTGAGGGAAAGGGGGGAAGGGAAAGAGCAAGAGGAAGGAAGGGAATAGAGCAGAGGGGGGGGGGGGGGGGGGGAACTAGGAAGGAGAGAGAATGAGAGAATGGAGGGAAGGAAGAGGGGAATGGGGGATGTGGGAAGATGGTGGGGAAAAAGAGGAAAAATGAAATGTAGACATAATAAATATATATATATATATATATATATATATATATATATATATATATATATATAGCCACATGTAATTATTCATTTTTTTATTCATTTATCTGTCTGTATATATACATTCAGCAGGTAAAATAAGTATTGAACACGTCACAATTTTTCTAGGTAAATAAAATTCTAAATATATGAAAGTTTCACCATATGTCGGTAACAAGACATGCAATCTATACATACAAAGAAACCAAAACAAATGAGTTCAGAAATTAGGTTATGTGTAATAGAATGGCATGACACAGGGAAAAAGTATTGAACACGTGAAGAAAGGGAGGTGCAAAAAGGCATGGAAAGCCAGGACATCAGCTGAAATCTATCAATAATTAGAAGTAATCCTGCCCCTTGTCAGTGCAAATTAATATCAGCTCTTTCAGTCTCAACTGATGGCCTATAAAAAAAGCTGTCTCATTACCAAGGTGTCACACAAGAAACATCTCATGATGGGTAAAAGCAAAGAGCCCTCTCAAGGCCTTCGCAACCTCATTGTTGCAAAACATACTGATGGCATTGGTTACATAAGGATTTCTAAACTTCTGAATTTTCCAGTGAGGATAAATTGCATCAAAAAACCCACAAATATATCTAATTGTGGTAGAGGTAGGAGGCTGGAGCCAGGTGCAAATAATTCATTTTTGGGAGGTGAAGGGCTGCTTTAATGACATGTAAATAAATGGAGGTATAGGTATGTCCCCTCGCCCTAACATGTGCACTGACTGGCCATTTCATTACAATGGCTGGTTCTAAAGTGGTTAAGCAGCTACTGTCTGAGCATGCTGCACACAGATGCTAATCCTAATGCGGGTGTTACTGCTAGCAGCTATTTTTTAAAGTGAGGCTCCTACTCTAGCCTTAATTTTTTAGTTATTAATTTGTATTACCTTCTATATGTAGATTTATACAATATATTGTAATTTTTTATTTTCTTGTTTTGACCCTGATTGATTCCCCTGTGATGACCATTTTGTTGTTGGACATGGTGTTGCTGTGCCCAATTGTCTCCCTTCTGTTGCTGTGTGGACCGCAGCAGGTCTTCCTTGGGCGAGTGTGTGATCTCCTTTTCCCAGCTGTTGCTTTGGCTGTCATTCCCCCTTCATCCTCTAGATGGTGTAGTGGGATTCTTTGGCTACGCTGGGAGGAACGGCAGGTGCTTCCTGAGGCTAACTGCTTTGTTGGGCACCTTTTTGACGCATGCGCAGCCTGAGATCGGATCTGATGACGTCATCCATCGGATGCGGCCATGCGCTGATCACCCGTCAATTGGAAAGGACAGGTGGCTATTTTAAGTGGAACTGCAGTCTGCTCACATAATTTCTAATAAAAACATCTTTGCCATTCTGAAACTTCCCTCCAACCACTTTGCATATTATTTTATATATACTGTGATTCTGTACTTGCAAAATATGCTGCAAAAATCTCCCTCCACTAAGTCTGGCTGCAGCCATTTTAACTGTGGGCAACTGAAGCTGCTGCCTGTTCACTTCCTGGATTTACACAGACACACACAGAGGCACACCTCCACCTCTGAAGCTCTCATTGGCCCTCTTATGACTCACCCCCCCTCCCTTCTTGGCAAACTCTCACAAGAGTTAGAGAGAGCTGTGCATGATGTCATAAGCCTAGACTATTTACCAGACAAGAAACAGGAAGTGGGCTGTATAAGGTATTTACTGGCAGAAAAAAAATGTTTTACTATCCAAAGTTAAAACAACAAGGGCAGAAGATTTAATAGATGGAAAGTTGAAAAAATTACTGAAGGTTCCGCTTTACAGGGAGGTTATTACCTCCCTTTTTTGCATGGACGGCCGGCGGTGGTTTTGTTTGTTCTGCTTGCTGCAGACAGGTTGTAGGTGAGTGTTTCCGATTGGCCCTCTGATTTGCCTTCATGATACTTATATGCTTGATGGAACTTTAGAACCTTGTTGTTTTTGTTTTTATCATTCAACCTTTATCTCTTTTGGGATTTTTGAGCAATACCACCCCAATTCTGCTGTTTTCCTGAGTAGACATGGATCCTTGTACCATTTGCAACGGCTTATTGGTTGTCTGGGCTTCTTGAGGTATTTTTACTTCCCTAGGTTTTATCATTATTTTGCATTAGAAAATTATCTGCAAACGTGTTGCTTACATGATTTTAGAGTATCATTGGGCCCTTTTGTTTCCTCCCTATATATTAGACTTCATGTATGCTGTGACCTGGTCCGTTAATGTATTGGTGACTGGTGGATTTATATTTTGCTCTCTTATATGACAATCTCCTATGGACCATAGCTAATTATTACAAGATAAGGCTTTTCTCTTCGTCTATAAGCATGTTTACCAACATACTTGAATGCTGTGAATTCCTGGCTGGGTTTAATCAGTTTTTATTTAACAATTCTAGGCTCAATTACCCTGATAAATCCTCCATGTGAATGTTTATCCGGTCCATTCCACCGCCGTGTGACCACCCAGTATTAGCTTTTTATCTAAACCTTTTTAAGTGTGTATAGTCTGGCAGTATTCTGGCGTAAATAATTGAGGGAGTGGTGCGTTAACTACTTCCAAATTATGTAGACTTTTTTGAGTCTCTTTATAATATTATACTTTTTACCACTTACCATCTGGTTACCGCACTCGCCCGGGAGAATGCCTTTTCTAAATGTGGTTTCATATATCACTGATGTTGGCCTTTTGGTGAGTATAGCCTTATCGTGTCTTTTGGTACTGTTTGGGAATCTTTTCGGGTCTGTTTATTGCCTTTATACCTATGGCTTTTTCAACCGTTTTATATAGTATATATCTATACATATATATATATATATATCTATATATATATATATATATATATAGATATATATATATATATCTATATATATATCTATATATATATATATATATATATATATATATATATATATATATATATATAGGGTATATCCGTGCTAGGAACTTAAGTTGATAAGCAGCTGTGCACTATAACCCAGACACCAGGTACAGATAATATATGTAAAAAGAGTGCAGCACTAAACAATAAAGTGCATTCGTGCGAATACAGACAAATATCAAAATATAGGAATGTGCAGATAATCAACAGTATATAAACAATAATAACTGTGAATAAAGTTTGAAGGCACATATGCTAAATGACATCACATGTGAATAAAGTGTAATTGTGCAAACAAAAAGCTCATATAAAGCTAGATTCCATCAAAGATTTGCACTTTATTCACATGTGATGTAATTTAGCATATGAGTCTTCAATCACCGCTCTCTGCTCTGCCAGCCCTGAGGAGCTCACTGGAGCACTGGGCTGTGGAGGGGGCGGGTCGCTGAAAGGCTGAGCCAGGTGCTGGTCAAGGCTCCTGGGTGGATCCCTACCATATGGTCATGATCTTTCCCCAGCCTGAATTGGCTCTTCAGCCTGCTGTCCACAGGAGAAGTACAGCCAAATGAGCTTTGGCTGTACCTCTTAAGTGCAGATGCAGTAACTGTAATAAAACCATGCAGATTGTAATTATAGTATTATTAAGTCTAATGAGTAATAAATCTACCTTTAACATGGATTTCACTTTGTTAATTATTGACCTAACTGTTTGCAAGGTTTAGAGGTCAGTTCACAATTATATCCAACAGCCAACATAAATCTTTTTCATAGATTGATTAAAACCATACAAACAAAAAAATATGAAGCTTAAAATGGGGTTCCACCCAAACAAAAAAAAACTACATGAAAAATCCTAAAAAAAATTTGGATATTTTTTTTTTTTACTTACCTCTAAATGCCTGTTGCTAGGGGGTCCCTCGTAGTCTGCCTCTTCCAGTGCCTGGGCTGCTGACATCACTTCCCCCTCGGCACAGGAAGGGCTCAGCTCTGCTCCCTCCCACCTGTCAATCATCTGGGTCCCAGGTGACTGAGCGGCCAATCACGGCGCGTGGCGCCACTCGTGCATGCGCAGTGGGTGCCAGGCTGTGAAGCCACAGCCCGGCGCCCACAGTTGCAATGCCGCCGCCGCTGAATGGAGGGGGAGACGAGCGGGGCTTGGATCCCCCGCATCGCTGGACCCTGGGTCAGGTAAGTGTCCAATTAAAAGTCAGCAGCTGCAGTATTTGTAGCTGCTGACTTTTAATTTTTTATTTTTTGACTGGCCCTCCTTTTTAAAGTTGTTCAAAAGGCAAAATCTTCTGGGTGCAGCTCCCCGCCCAGCCCGCCTTATTCTTACCTGAGCCTCATCTCAATCCAGCGATCTGCATGAGAGCAGAGACTCTCCCAGGTCTCTCTCTCCTCATTGGCTCACACAGCAGCTGGAGCCAATCACAGCCAGTAAGCCAATGAGGAGAGAGTGGGGACCGGGCCCAGATGCACTCTGTGTGAATGGACAATGTCCATTCAAAGAAGCATTACTCAGGAGCAAGCCTGCTCGAGTTCCCCATAGCAAATGTGGCCTTTTGCTTACACAACACCACACTTTTATCTTGGGGCCTGAAGTCTTATTATATTGCCCTGTATTTTATGTTTAAAAGTTTGAATCTTAGATCACGTTGTAATTTAACTGATGTTACTATAAAAGTCGACTCCAGCCAAATTGTTTTTTTTTTTTTTGTTTTTTTTAGATGGGGCAAGGAAGTTTTGTTTATATTAGTTTCTATGTCCCTGTTGTAATTTGCCATCATGTCCTGTTTTCTTTCACTAGGATAGAAAATGAGTAAAGAAGGAAGAGCGCTAATAAATAAGGCAAGTATGAAATGGATTACAAGAAAATTTAGTTCTGTACTCATGAAGGAACAACTTGCTGTTCACTACAGCATTGTTTAATCAGCCACTGTTGTTTGAACCTTTGCTCGTAAGATAATTAACCCTTCCTAAGCTAAACAACTGCTTATCAAGTATGGAGGCAGTGTTGTCAATACGGTTGCCACCTCATCCCTTTAAACCCAAACACATATATTATTACACAGGTTCTGTGGCTGATTAAGGTGGCAATTAAACTCACTTGGTGCCTTATTACCCCCAGAAGCTGTGTAATTAATTTGTGTTCGGGTTTAAAGGGATGAGGTGGCAACCTTTGTTGCCATATGTATAGAGATAGGAGTGCAGCGCTGGATAATGATGTGTTTACAGGAGTGCAAATAAAAACAATTTACAATAAACCAAACATATGTGATCATGAATCAAAATACAAAAAGACCATCCAGTAAAGAAACAGTCCATATGTGGTAACATTTAAAAATGTGCATAAAAAAAAACAAAAATTAATAAATAACAAAAATGCATAAGGCCTCTTTCTCACGGGGCGGATCAGTGATGATCCGCCCCGTGAACATCCGCTGGCTCAGCGGGGATCGCTCCGCCGATCCCCGCTGAGCAGGAAGATGACAGGTGCATCGCTGCACGCTGTGCAGCGGCGGACCTGTCAGAGCGCCGCTCTCCCCTGAGGGGGGGTCAGATGATGACGAACCGTAGAGTCCGTCGTCACCCGATCCGATCCAAAAACAGATGGAAAAGTAGGTTTTTCCTCCGTTACACTTTTCGGATCGGAGCGGGGGCGGATGTCAGCGGACATGTCACCGCTGACATCCGACGCTCCATAGGGACGAATGTATGTCCGTTTTTCATCCGAAAACGGAAGGATGAAAAACGGACATACGGATCGTCCATGTGAAAGAGGCCTAAATATGAAAAATAAGTAGTCCATGTGTAAAAAAAGTGCCCAAATGAAAAAAATTTTTTTTCGTGAAGGACCCAAGGTCTGTATTCTCCACCACTTGTGGGGTCCAAGAGGGAAGTCCGTGAGGTTTCCAGCAGCATCTCTATCGGTTCTACTAAGCCTGTTTTGACCCCCCTGAGAAGGGCGTCGCAGGCTTTCTGGTAAGCCCCCATTGTACTTTAAGGTGATGGGCTACACAAGTGGTAGAGAATACAGACCTTGGGTCCTTAAAGTGGGGTTCCACCCAAAAAAACAAACATATCTAAAAAATTCTAAAAACCAAACAAAAAAACATTTGGATTTTTTTTTTTTTTTTACTTACCTCTAAATGCCTGTTGCTAGGTGGTCCCTCGTAGTCTGCCCCTTCCTCTGCCTGGGCTGGTGACATCACTTCCCCCTGGCACAGGAAGGGCTCGGCTCTTCTCCCTCCCTCCTGTCAATCATCTGGGACCCACTACAGGTCCCAGGTGATTGAGCGGCCAATCACGGCGCGCGGCGCCGCTCGCGCATGCGCAGTGGGTGCCAGGCTGTGAAGCCACAGCCCAGTGCCCACAGTTGAAATGCCGGCGCCGACGAGCGGAGGGGGGGGACGAGCGGGGCTTTGATCCCCCGCATCGCTGGACCCAGGGACAGGTAAGTGTCCAATTAAAAGTCAGCAGCTGCAGTATTTGTAGCTGCTGACTTTTAATTTTTTTTTTTTTAATGGCCCGCCTGGGTGGAATTTTTTCATTTGGGCACTTTTTTTACTCATGGACTCCTTCTTTTTCTTATTTATGCATTTTTTGTTATTTATTAATTTTTGATTTTTTTATGCACATTTTTAAATGTTCCCACATATGGACTGTTTCTTTACTGGATGGTCTTTTTGTATTTTGATTCATGATCACATATGTTTGGTTTATTGTAAATTGTTTTTATTTGCACTCCTGTAAACACATCATTATCCAGCGCTGCACTCCTATCTCTATACATATTTCTATGTGCTCTATATCGGGGTTATAGTGCTTAGCTGCAGGATATCCTTCACAGTGTTTTTTCATTTTTCAACACGCACCTAGCGCAATTCTTTTCCTTTTTTGAATCCTTGTTGCCAACCTACCAGATTTAGGCCTCATGCACACTGGACATTTTTACAGCTGCTGTTTTTGGATTCAGGGATTTCTTTCTGCAGCCAGTAAACTCCCCATCATGTTATTCTATGTATCCATGCAGATATAGGCTGTTATCAGCGTTTTTTTGTCAATTGCGTTTTCTGGTTGAAAAAAACAGAACTAGTGGGTTTTAAGAGGATTTTTTTAGCTGTAAAAATGCTCTAACTCTGATAAAAGCTGAAAAAAGCTATTTTGCGTTTATCAGAGTTTTTAAGCCATAAGCTTTTGTGGGAGTATAATTTTACTAAAAAACGCAACAGCTAAAAAACATTAAAAAAAACGCTGAAAAACTAATTCTACAGCTACAGCTTTCTACAGCGAACGCTGCTGGTGTTTTTTAACACCCAGTGTGCATGAGGCCTAAAAATGACTTACACAACATCCAGAATTTACTGGCACAACCACGTTTTTACTGGTATTTCCAAAAGTTACAAAATTACAATTTTAAGTGCAATGTTCAGTATTTAGGCTACAAATAAGTACAATATTATACAATACAATTAGCAATGTGATTTAAAGGTAGATATTAGGGGCAAAAAACATATTTCTTATCTTATTTTCAATATAGTAAGTAAGTAGCTCAGGGACAGGACTCGGGAGGGCAAGAAATTAGAATAGGCAGGCACACACACATGAAACTTACTGTCACAGTAAAACCGACAGCAGTGAGCAGCAGCACAGATAATGTTGACACCTCACCGACATGACACATCCCCTCCTGAGTCATAGTGACAGTCTCTCTTCACACCTGGTGATCCCTTTAGTCCTCTCCAGTCCAAACAGCACTCACAGCCCTTCTCCTGGCTTGCCTTACTCCAGTCCCACAAACTCCAGCCGCTCTGTTCGGCCCTGGCTGCTGTTTGACAACACTGCATGGAGGTTTAGCACCAAATAGCACTGATAGGCAACATTTATTCCTCTATATGCAAAAGTGAGACTCAGCAGCAGGTTGCTAAATAGGTATCATATCAGATCTTCATTTCCTTTTTTGTTAAAGAATATAGCTTCTTTAGTCCCCTCCTTTCATGAAATTGCAGATACATTTTTTTTTAAAAGGAAAAGGAAGGGTTTGTAGTAGAAAGGGGATGAAGAAAAACCTACCAGAGAGTAATATATTGTGGTATAGTGTAAAACATGTATCAAAGAGTATAGTATTTATCTTATATTGTGTTTATATCAATGATTTATTTGTGCCTGGTGGGAGATAATGATCTATCCATGGTTTCCATATGGATTCAAATTTGGGGATTTTGTCTAGATAAATCACTTCAGTCTTTGCATGTACCATGGCTTGTGTCACTCTTTGTTTAACCATTTGTATGCAAAGTGAGTTAGTTCCAAGCTTTCACTATGGATTGTTTAGCTGCTGTTGTTATAACTAATAATAGTTTAAATTGACGTTGAGTCAAGTTTTGGGGTTTATAGTTTTATAGAGCTACAGTTGGATCAGGTATTAGAGACATCTTAAATATTGTGAAAAGAATTTTGAATACTTTCTTCCAGAATGATTTGGCTATGGGACACTCCCACTAGATGTGTGTGTGCCCAGTGCTGTACATCCTCTAAAGCAGTTGGCAGGGTATTGATGGTTAAATTTGGCTAATCGTGCTGGTACCAAATACCATCTAGTAAGAACTTTGTAATTGGTCTCAAGGGCTACAATGTTAGGAGTGGCCGATTTAGTTGCTTGCCAGATTTGAGCCCAATCTTGTTCATCGAGATGGAGGTTAAGATCATTCTCCCATTTATCTGTGTAGGATGGGGGGGGGGTAGTTGTATATGAGATTAATTGAGCATATAAATCCAAAATCAGTCCCCTTCTGTGTGGATCTGTTATACAGCTTTGTTCAAAAACAGAAAAGGTATAAGGTGTAGTGGTTGTTGGTTTGTATGGAGTTAGAAAATTCTTAATTTGGAGATATCTGAAGGTTTCTGTTTGTGGTAAATTATATTGCTCACATAAAGTTGGGAAAGGTATTATATTGGAAGATTGAAAAATTGGTGTATTCATAGTAGACCTGCTTCAGACCATGCTGAAAAAGAATGTGAGGAGGACCATGCCGGATAAAAGGAAGGATTATGAAGGAAAATGTCACGTACCTGACGGTAGAGCCTGATGTGCAGGGAACGGCCTCTCTTGCTCCTCTGATTCTGGCCCCCTGATAGAGTAGACAGGAGGAGCAGAAGTGCAGAGTCGCACAAGTGCCAAACAGTTCGTCTTCACTGTAATGTGGAACAGCGGCAGGTGGCACGGTGCTGGAGCAGGGTTCTCCAATGAGCGGAAGATGCAGGTCGGGCAAGCCGGGTCAAACACTGGCAGGAACGTCAGGAACAGAAGCTGAGGCAGGTGCGTAGTCTGGATGCAGGCAGGGTCGGCAACGGGCTGGCAGGGTGGTAGTAGAAGTAGCAGGCAGATGCGGAGTCAGAACAAGCCGGGTCAGATGCAGGCAGCAGGTAGCAGAGTCAGAGGCAAGCCGGGTCGGTAAACAGGTGCAAGTATCACGGGTAAAGCAGGCAGGAACACACGGGAACGCTGTAGAACAGACAGCACTGGATGCAAGCACAGACCAAGTTTAAATAGCCCCTTGGTAATGTGCACACAGGTGAACCGAAGATGTTCTGACAGAGGCTGAGGTCACAGGTCGACTTCTCAGTCGGCCATCTTGAGTACTGGCTAGTCTTCCCTGACAGGCTGAGGTCACAGGTCGACCTCTCCTTCGGCCATCTTGAGTACTGGCTAGTCTTCCCTGAAAGGCTGAGGTCACAGGTCGACTTCTCCTTCGGCCATCTTGAGTACTGGCTGGTCTTCCCTGACATTGCCCCCCCCCTAACGGGCAGCCTCCGGATGCCCAATCTGGCTACTTTGTCAGGATAGGTCCTCTTAAAGGTTCGGATCAGTTCTTGGGCATGAATGTTGGTTTCAGGTTCCCACGAATTGTCTTCAGGACCGTAGCCCCTCCACTTAATAAGGTATTGAACTTGACCTCTCCTTCTCCTGCAATCTAAAATCGCCTCTATTTCAAATTCCTCTTCGCCATCTACCACCACAGGTTCGGGTGGCTCTGTATTCCGATCCGGAAAAGAGTTGGGGTTGGCGGGCTTCAGTAAGGTTATATGAAACACCGGGTGGTTCCTGAAGGTCTCCGGTAACTCCAGCTCATAGGCAACATCGTTAATTTGTCTCTTTACAGGAAATGGTCCCACGAATCTGGGGCCTAATTTCCTTGAAGGACAGGTTAGTCTCAGATTTGTTGTGGCTAACCAGACTTGGTCCCCCGGGTTCAGGATCAGGTCCCCTCTTCTCTTCTTATCGAAGATCTGTTTGTTATAAGCTTGAGTCTTGGCCATTGTCTCTTGTAGCAGCTTGTTGTTGGATCTAAAGAAATCCAATATTTCAAGTACAGCGG
Organism: Lithobates clamitans; assembly: GCA_037952925.1. Taxonomy (NCBI): domain Eukaryota; kingdom Metazoa; phylum Chordata; class Amphibia; order Anura; family Ranidae; genus Lithobates; species Lithobates clamitans. Next base: position 1,328,142 of record JBBGZY010000931.1, on the reverse strand, counting down.
GTACCGGGCATTCCGGAATGTTATTAAACAGAAAGGACGGGTGAAAACCGTAGTTTGCGAAGAAGGGAGATTGTTTCGTGGCTGAATGAGAAGAATTATTGTAGGCAAACTCGGCTAAGGGAAGTAAGGACACCCAATCGTCTTGTGAAAAGGAGGAGAAGCAACGCAGATATTGTTCCAGTGTCTGGTTGGTCCTTTCTGTCTGACCATTAGTCTGCGGATGATAGGCTGAAGAGAATGAAAGTTCAATACCCAAGGATTCACACAAGGATCTCCAGAATCTGGAGGTGAACTGGACCCCTCTGTCTGAGACGATGTTAGCCGGAACCCCATGAAGTCTTATAACCTCTCTGATGAAGATCCGTGCCGTCTCTTGTGCAGAAGGGGTGCCCTTCATAGGAATGAAGTGGGCCATCTTGGACAATCGATCAACGATTACAAAGATAGTACTGTATCCCTCGGATGGGGGCAGTTCCACAATGAAGTCAATTGAAATCATTCTCCATGGTCTGTTCGGGACAGGTAATGGCTTCAACAGACCCCAGGCCCTGGATTTGCTGTTCTTATTACGGATGCAGGTGGTGCACGATTCCACATATCTCCTACAGTCTCTTGCCACCCCCGGCCACAAGAAGGTTCGCTGCACCAATTCAGCAGTCTTGCTGACTTTAAAGTGTCCTGCCAGCACGTGGTCGTGGCACATGCTCAACGTGGCAGTTCGTAGATCCTCTGGCACAAAGACCTTATCCTTATACTAGAGTAGCCCTTCCTGTGTCCGTAAAGTGATCCCAGATGGTGTAGAACTCCTCACAGAGGCTTGTTTAATCTGCGTCATTAAGTCCCCTTGTAGGAGAAGGAAATTTCCCGAGGACAGGATCGTATCCGGGGGAGAGATGTCTTGGGATTTGCTGAACATGCGTGATAGCGCATCTGGCTTTATGTTCTTGGATCCAGGTTTGTATGTCAGATGGAAGGTAGATCTCGAAAAGAAAAGTGTCCACCTGGCCTGGCGAGGTCTCAATCTCTTTGCTGTTCTTAGATATTCGAGATTCTTGTGATCTGTGTAGATTAAGATTGGATGTGCTGCTCCCTCGAGAAGGTATCTCCATTCTTCTAATGCTGCCTTAATTGGTAAAAGTTTGCGATCCCCAATGTCGTAATTCTTCTCCGCGCTAGACAGTTTACGCGAGAAGAACACAACTGGGTGCAACAGGGCCTTGGGGCCCTGTCTTTGGGACAAGATAGCTCCCACCACAGTTTCCGAGGCGTCCACTTCTAAGACATACGGTAAGGCCGAGTCTGGGTGCTTCAAGACGGGTGCGGATGTGAAAAACCTCTTTAGCGTTTCAAAGGCCGACTGAGTCTCTGGAGACCAGCGGAATCGGGACCCCTGTTTGGTAAGCTGTGTAATGGGGGCAATGATTGCTGAGAACCCCCGAATAAATTTTCGATAAAAGTTTGCAAAGCCTATGAAACGTTGAATACCTTTCTTGTCACATGGAGTAGGCCAGTCCAGGATAGCCGTTACCTTCTGGGGATCCATCCGGATACCTTCGGTGGAAATGATCAGCCCCAGAAATTGGATACTCTGGCGTTCAAACTCGCACTTCTCGGGTTTGGCATATAATCCGTGTTGTCGAATGCGGGTTAATACACTTCTCACGTGTCTGCGGTGGTGTTCTAGGGAGGAAGAAAAAATTAGCATATCATCAAGGTATACAATGACAAATAAGTCCAGGAAGTCTCTGAGAACATCATTAATGAAATGCTGGAAGGTAGCTGGAGAGTTGCAGAGCCCGAAGGGCATCACGAGATACTCGTAATGCCCAAATCGTGTGCGGAAAGCAGTCTTCCACTCGTCTCCCTCCCGAATGCGCACCAAATTATAGGCACCCCGAAGATCTAATTTTGTAAATATGGTAGCGGAACCAAGTCTTTGAAAAAGTTCAGGAACTAATGGAAGTGGGTAACAGTTCTTCACCGTCACCTTGTTAAGTTCACGGTAGTCCACACAGGGCCTTAACGACTGATCCTTCTTCTGGACGAAGAAAATCCCCGCCCCAGCTGGAGACGTGGAAGGGCGGATGAAGCCTTTCCTGAAGATTGTCATTGATATAGTCCTTCAGTGCCACCAGCTCGCATTCAGACAGAGGGAAAATCCTCCCAAAGGGAACTTCGGCTCCGGGGAGTAGCTCTATAGGGCAGTCATAGGGCCGATGAGGTGGGAGGATCTCTGCCCCCTTCTTACTAAACACGTCTAGGAAGCTGTGGTAGGCTGGAGGCACAAGCTGACTGGTTTCAGAGTCTGTATCTAGACACAGCAGTGCGGGAACATCACAGAAGGTCTGTAGGCAGTGCTGGGTGCAGTAAGAGGAGACAAAGTTAATGCTTCCTTTAGACCAGTCGATATGGGGATCGTGGGCCTTCAACCAAGGTATACCGAGGATAACTGGGAACAGAGGGGAAGCGATGGCATCTAGTCGTAGCAGTTCTCGGTGGTCCTGGGACATGATGGTCAGCAAAGGAATGGTTTCGTGAGTTACTGCTCCGGATTTAATAGTGGAACCATCGGCCAAGTGAACCGAGAGCTTCTGTGCTTTAGGCTGCAGGGGGATATGATGTTCGGCAGCAAAGGACAAGTCCACAAAGCAGCTGCAGGCTCCGGAAGCAATTATGGCGGTAGTCTGAAGAGTCCTTCCTGGCAGCTGTAGAGAAATGGGAATAGTAAAGTGAGCGGAGTTGCTAAGAGAGCTTGGGGTTAGCGAGGCAGAAGTAGTGAAGAGAGACTTATGAGGTTTCACTGGGCAGGACCTCACGTAATGTCCGGATCCCCCGCAGTATAAGCATAAGTTCTGTTGGCGGCAGCATTGTCGTTCTTCAACAGTAAGAGAGGGCCGCAGCAGGCCGAGTTGCATAGGTTCCGGGGCGTCAGGAGCCGGAGTGGCTGGAGCAGGTGGAGCGGGATAGGACGAGCTGGGTACCCGAGGTAACATCAACACTGGACGGGATGGAGTGGACGCTCTCTCTAGTCTTCGTTCTCTCAGCCGGCGATCGATCTGGATGGATAGATCAATCAGAGTTTCTAAGGTAGGGGGTACCCCTACCCGCGCTAACTCATCTTTGAGTGGTTCGGAGAGGCCCATACGAAATTGGTATCGTAGGGCGGCGTTGTTCCAGTTTGTGTCAAATGCCCATCGTTGAAATTCAGAGACGTAGTCTTCCACCGCCCTACGACCCTGTTGAAGTGCATGAAGGGCCGCTTCGGCTGAAGCTGTCTGCTGAGGATCTTCGTACAGCTGGGCCATGGCACTGAAGAAAGAGGTTAAGTCAGATAAGCATTCGGCCTTCTGTTCCAGAAGGCGGTGGGCCCAGGACTGTGGCTCCCCTTGTAGCAGGGAGATTACAAAGCCGACCTTGGTAGCTTCTAAGGAGAATGTGCGGGGTTGAAGGGCAAAATACAGTTCACATGTGTTCTGAAACGCTCTAAACTTGCTGCGTTCACCCAGGAACCGGTCTGGGGTAGATACCCTGGGCTCAGGTGGGAGCATGACCACGGCAGGAGCAGGAGAAGATCCCTGAGAGGAGGCTGATGCTGAAGGTGGACTCTGCGGAGTTGCAGCGCCTGTCAGGGTCTGTAGGCGTCCCTCTAGCTGAGTGTAGCCCTGCTGTAGGTCTTTGACGGCTTGTGCCAAGCCGGCCAGGTGCTGGCAAAGTCCATCCATAGGAGAGGGTCCCTGCGCAGGCTCAGACATGGCTGTCCGTTACTGATTCTGGCCCCCTGATAGAGTAGACAGGAGGAGCAGAAGTGCAGAGTCGCACAAGTGCCAAACGGTTCATCTTCACTGTAATGTGGAACAGCGGCAGGTGGCACGGTGCTGGAGCAGGGTTCTCCAATGAGCGGAAGATGCAGGTCGGGCAAGCCGGGTCAAACACTGGCAGGAACGTCAGGAACAGAAGCGGAGGCAGGTGCGTAGTCTGGATGCAGGCAGGGTCGGCAACGGGCTGGCAGCGTGGTAGTAGAAGGAGCAGGCAGATGCGGAGTCAGAACAAGCCGGGTCAGATGCAGGCAGCAGGTAGCAGAGTCAGAGGCAAGCCGGGTCGGTAAACAGGTGCAGGTATCACGGGTAAAGCAGGCAGGAACACACAGGAACGCTGTAGAACGGACAGCACTGGATGCAAGCACAGACCAAGTTTAAATAGCCCCTTGGTAATGTGCACACAGGTGAACCGAAGGTGTTCTGACAGAGGCTGAGGTCACAGGTCGACTTCTCCGTCAGCCATCTTGAGTACTGGCTAGTCTTCCCTGACAGGCTGAGGTCACAGGTCGACTTCTCCTTTGGCCATCTTGAGTACTGGCTGGTCTTCCCTGACAAAAAGAGAGTAATGGGTTTTGTTTAGATTGGAAACCAAAGCTAGTTTTTAGCCTGTCCCATATAGATAAGCTGTGTTTAGTGTAAGGATTAGTGATAGATGTTCGTTGATTGAGGGTAAGCCAGAGGAGGTTTGGAAAGGGGATCACAGTCTACTGATTCTAATGCTACCCACAAAGGTATTTCTTTAGTAGCATGGTATTTTGTTAATTGAGCTAATTGTGCTGCATAATAATATTTCGTAAAATCTGGTACCCCTAGCCCTCCTTTTATTTTGGGAGCATATAGAGTTTGTTTAGGTAGGCGTGGTCTAAGTTTATTCCAAATATATTGTGTGGTTTTGCGTTGAAGGATGCGTAAGAAATGTGAGGGAACTGTTATAGGAAGTACTCTAAAAAGGTAGAGAATCTTTGGGAGGATGGACATTTTGATAACAGTTGTCTGACCCATCCATGCTAGGGGTAGGGATGACCATATGGAGAATAGTTTTGATAGTTGCGGGTAAAATCGGGGATAGTTAGACATATAGAGGTCACTTGGATTAGCTGTGAGATTAATACCTAGATAGGTGATATGAGTCATTGACCAGGTAAATGGGAGAGAGCTGTGTAGTTGTGAAGTTCAGGTGATAATGATACATTTAGTGCCTTAGATTTTTGTGCATTAACTTTGAGGCCAGATATATGTCCAAATTCTGCCAGGATTTTAAGAAGAATTGGTGCTGATAAAAGGGGACTAGTAAGGAAAATTAGGACATCATCTACGAATAGACATATTTGATCATGATGCTTCCAAGTTCTAATCCCCTGATATCAGCATTAGATTGGATGAGTTGGGCCAGGGGTTCTATTGCTAAAGCGAAAAGGAGTGGGGATAAGGGACATCCTTGGCACGTTCCTCTTTCAATAGCAAAAGAGTTTGAGTGAAATCCAGAATAGGATATAAAAGCCTTTGGGTTTTGATATAGGGCAGAAATCCATCTGAGGAAATGTGTACCAAATCCCCATTTATGGAGAATTAAATTTAAATAGGGCCAGGACAAGGAATCAAATGCCTTTCTGATGTCTAATGAAAGGAAGCAAGTTGGAATGTTTCAAGTTTTGGCTGTATGGGCTAAGATTGTGGCTCGGCGTAGCTTATCTCCTACTTGTCTGGAAGGAATAAACCCAGTTTGATCCCGGTGTATTAAGGTGCCTATAATAGGTTTAAGTCTAGTTGAGATGATTTTAGCCAGCAATTTAATGTCAATATTAGGTATTGATATTGGTCTAAAATTAGACCAAGAAGTATCATCTGTATTTGGCTTTGGTATCATAGAAATTGAAGCTATAAGGGACTCTGGACGGAAAGAATGGCCAATAGAAAGGGAATTGAAGGCATCAACCATAATCGGTGATAACAGATTAGCAAATTTTTATAACAGGTGGCTGAAAAACCATCAGTACCTGGGCGTTTGCGTGGTTTTAATGATTTTATTGCTGCTTGTATTTCTAGTTCGGTTATAGGTTTGTCTAGAGATTCTTGTTGAGTATTAGTAAGTGAAGGTAAGGTAATTGAGGACAGGAGATTACTTAGTCTATTTACTCAAAATCATAGGAGTCTTTATAAAGTTCAGATAATCTCTTTTGGAATTCATGCAGAATTTTAATTGGATTGCTAGTATAGTTATCTTTGGTCAATTTCAATCTTAGAGGTTTCGGGTTGTGAATTTTTTTTCGTAGTGCAAGGGCCAGGAAAGTATCCAGTTTGTTAGCCTTCATATAGAAAACATGTTTAGATTTACGGAGAATATTCTCTGCTGATTCCGTTAAAAACAGTACAAGTTCTAAACATGTTTTGTCATATTGTAGTTTTGTTGAAGGGGATGGATCAGATTGGAATTTCTCTGAAGCTTCATAGAATGCTGTTTCTAGATTTTTGTGAAGCTGTCTCTTTCGTTTATAGAAATGAGAATCTTGACTTATACAGATCTAACCTCTAATATATGGTTTAATAGCTTCCCAGTAAGTTAGAGGGTTTATATCATTAGTGTTATTGTTTGCAATATAATCTTTAATAGCTTTCTCAATGATCTGTCTATATGAAGGCTGTGCTAGCAAACCATCATTTATATACCATGTTTTATGATTCGGTTGAGGGATCAATGAGGAAAGGGATATTAGGATTATATTATGATCAGATCATGCACATGGTATGATAGTAGAGTCTAAGATATATGCTGAAATATTGACATTAATAAAAAGATGGTCTATGCGGGAGAATTGTTTATGAGGGTGTGAATAGTGAGTATATTGTCGTCTTACCGGGTGTTGTTCCCTCCATGTATCTAATAGGGAATATTGATTAAGTAGTTGTTGATACGAACAGCGTTGAGTGCGACTTGGAATTGGGTATTTATCCAGGAATGGACATATGACGTGATTAGAGTCTCCACCCACTATAAGTGTGCCGCGTTTGTGAGTCTCTATGACAGAGAACAAATGGGAAAGGAAGGACAGTGGATTTTTATTTGGGGCATTGTATGAAACTATAGTAGTTTCGGTATCTTGTAAAAGGCCTGTCAATATAATGTATCGACCTTCAGGGTCTTTAAGTTCTGTATGAAGTGTGAATGGCGTTGTATGATGGAATGCGATTAAAACACCTATTTGTTTAGTTTCTGCTGATGAAGTATAAACTTGCAGGTATTTGCTGCTAAAGAATTTAGGACAAGAATGGGATGAAAAATGTGTCTCTTGAAGACAGACCACGTGTGCTTTAAGTTTCGAGAAAGATCGAAAAGCTTTAGTTCTTTTTGGGGGTGAGTTTAGGCCCTGTACATTAAGAGTTACAATATTTAGGGGAGCCATTGTACAATTAAAATAAGGGGGAGATATGAAAAGAATAAGTTATATCAAATTATCTCTGGAAAATAATAAGGGAGAAACAATGAAGGGGATGCAGGAAATAAAGTAAGGGCCAATAAATTGTTAGGTAATAAATTAAGAAGTTTTGTTTTTAAACAGGAAAATAAAAAAGCTCCTAAAAGGAGCAAGTATCCAAAGGTTGGTAGTAAGTACCAATCTGTGGGTACACTTAGTCCAAAGAGCGTCCAAACTGTTTGTTGGGCACTCGGGGAAGTGCAGTGACTATCTCCGGGACTACGATGACCATCATGTAAAATTATTTGAAAATAAACATGTAGCTTCCCTAACGGTAATCCCGAGTGTGGCTCGGGGTTAAATTTCAGTCCCATTAGCGGTAACCCCGAGCCACACTTGGGATTACATTGCAGGATCCTGGTGCGGCGTTACTTACCTTGTCCCCAGGATCCTGTGATGTCCCCCTGCGGTGTCTGCGGGCTCTGTCTCCTCCGAAGCCTCTCTGTGCCAGGCTCCGTTCCCTGCGAGCGTTGCGACGCACGGGGGCGGAGCCTGGCGGCAAATTCAAAAAAATTTACAAACCATAACACATACAGTACTGTAATCTTACAGATTACAGTACTGTATGAAATTATTTCACATCCCTTTTGTCCCCAGTGCTTTGGCCCATGCCCTGCATGCAGTTTTATGTTATGTATACTGTTCTTTCTGCCTGGAAACTGGAGATTGTCCATAGCAACCAAAAAGTGTCCCTTTATGTCAAAAGTGGCTTTAGACAGCTAGAAAACAGCGATAGTAAATTAGAAAACTTGCAGAATTGAGCGATAGTGAATCGTGGGGAAATGTATTTTATTATTATTATTTTTTAAAATTATTTATATTTATTTATTATATTATAATTTATGTTTTTGTGTTTCAAACTTCATCATAACCGGGATATCTACTAGACTCTTGTTTGGACAGATTTAAGTGTGTTTTTGTTAAGAATTACAGGCCTACAATATAAAACGCCAAATTTCCATGCAAAATAATTGTACCACTTTCAGCACCTAAAATCTGAAATAATCATACCGCCAGGGAGGTTAATAACCAAGTCTTGGATGACTAAAAATTTGAGGTACTAATAAATATCTATTTTAGATCAGTGACCTTGTTTATAAAATTATAATAGTGTTATATATTAAATTATATTTAGAATAAAAACAATATTCTGAATATGGAATCTAGGTATTAAACTCATACCGTACCATAGTAAATAGAGTGAGAACAAGTCATTCCACTTACCATGAAGATAATGTGTTACCTTATATAAGTTAATTAGAGTGTAGAAATAACTAAACCACTATAATAACTATATTCTATTTAAATAGGTAGAGACCTATTAATACACAAATAGAACAAATAAACATAGATAAATAGCTTTAAGAGGTAATCAACCTCAAATAGTAAAATATTAAGCAAATTTGGACTTATCTAAACTCTGTAGACACTCTGAGTGGAATTAATTATGGATTTTATCCAGAATTACTCGTTAAGGGATATGTTTGTTAGGATAGTATTGTTTATATTCATACCATCAAAAGATAATTTCAACTAGAATAGAATATATGTTATCAAGTATAAATAGACATATATTAATTCACTGGTTCAATAGCAGAAGTATATGAAGCGGAATGATTTTATTTATGGGTTCTAGAAATAATAAATTGTATTAATAATAAATCTATGAATCTTTATAGGAACTATAACTTTGTCCATAGTTTTATAATATTGTTATGGAAAATTCACATCTGGAGTAAAAAACAACATTCCAGACATGATAGACAACAACTGAGTATTCTATTTATAGAATAGGAAATAGAATGGGAGCAAACCATCCCTTCTCCTATGAAAGATGGTGTGGTATTTTATATTAAATAGTTGGAGTCTAGAACAACTGGATTACTAAATAACCAAATTTAATTTAATTAAACAAGGATTTAAATCCTTTAGTGCATATTTGAAATACTAAAAGATAGAGAGATATTATCTCAAATAATAATATAAAAAAAAAAATAATAATAATAAGTAGATCTGGGTATATCCACACTCCATACGCAAACTAAATATAATCAAATAAGGATTATATCCAGATCCATTTGCTTAAGGAGTATGTGTTTTAGAGTAGTATTTTTCATATTCATACTATTTAACCACTTAAGGACCAGCCTCGCTTTGGAAATTAGGTGTTTACATGTTTAAAACAGGTTTTTTTTTGCTAAAAAATTACTTAGAACCCCCCAAACATTATATATTGTTTTTTTTTCTAACACCCCAGAGAATAAAACGGCAGTCATTGCAATACTTTTTTTCACACCGTATTTGCGCAGCGGTCTTACAAGAGCTCTTTTTTTTGGAAAAAATTCACTTTTTTGAATAAAAAAATAAGACAGCAGTAAAGTTAGCTCAATTTTTTTCTATATTGTGCAAGATAATGTTACGCTGAGTAAATTGATACCCAACATGTCACGCTTCAAAAATGCACCCGCTCGTGGAATGGTGTCAAACTTTTACTCTCAAAAATCTCCATAGGCGACATTTAAGAAATTCTACAGGTTGCATGTTTTGCGTTACAAAGGAGGTCTAAGGCTAGAATTATTGCTCTCGCGCGAGCTCGTCGGGAAGGGGGGTTTTTAAAAAAAAAATGTTTTGTTTTTTTTATTTATTTTACATGATTTTATTTATTTATTTTTACACTGTTTTAAAAAAAAAAAAGTGTCACTTTTATTCCTATTACAAGGAATGTAAACATCCCTTGTAATAGAAAAAAGCATGACAGGACCTCCTAAATATGAGATCTGGGGTCAAAAAGACCTCAGATCTCATATTTACACTAAAATGCAATAAAAGAAAAGAAAAAAAAAGGAATTTATAAAAATGGCATTGAAAAAAATGTGCCTTTAAGACGTATGGGCGGAAGTGACGTTTTGACGTCGCTTCCGCCCTGCAATGTTATAGAGATGAGTGGGCGCCATCTTAGCCTAACTCGTCTCCAGGCACAGCAAAGTGACAGACGCGATCGCCTCCTCCGCTTCCGACAGCTCCGGTAAGCGGCGGAGGGCACCGGTTTGCGGCGGGAGGGGGAGCCTTCTCCCGCCACCGATAAAAGTGATCTCGCGGCAAATCCGCCGCAGAGACCACTTTTATCTGAAAGCTAGCTGCTGCCATAACAACAATATCCGCCGCCAAACTTTGGATGTACATCGGCGTGCGGGAGTCGGCAAGTGGTTAAAAAAGAAAAAAATAAATAAATAAATAAAAAAATTTGAAACATGAATAAAAATAAATAAATAAATATATTGTACCTAGTGCAACATATATATTTATAGGTACAAGCACATATATTGTGTTTTAGAATAGTATTTTCCATATTCATACTAATTTAATTAAAAACTTTACCCAGTGTAATATATATTATATATATATAATGTAATATATATATTTATAGGTATAAACATATATACTAATTTTTCAATTCATTTCATTAGTTCATTGGTTCAGTGTCTGGGGTAAGTGATGCAAAACGGCTTCGCTTATGAGCACTTGAAGAAGCAGGTTGCTCTGGAGTGTACTTTTGGGGTGTTGGGGAACCAGAATTTGCCCGTCGCTTGGATCCTTCTGTAGTTGCCTCAGGTGCTGACAGGCGAAGATCTAGGATTGTAGAAAGTAATTCATTAGCAGTTTTACAAGTGTAGGTAGTTCCTTTGTATGTAAAATGAATTGCAAAAGGAAAAGTCCAGCGGTATGTGATATGGTGATATTGGAGGACCTGTAAATGAGGTTTCATTTCTTTTCTCTTCAAAAGTGTCTGTTGAGAGAGGTCTTGATAAATTTGGTACCGATGACCCTGAAATATTAAGAATTCTTTGTTGCGGGCTGCATCCAGTAATTGTTCCTTTGTTCGGAAGTAATGTAATTTAATAATTATATCCCTAGGGTGACCATTATCTTTCCTTGGTGTTAGGGACCTGTGTATTCTATCCATTTCAAGTCTTTCTATTGGGACAGATGGTGCCAGTTCCTGAAATGGTGCAGTGGCTGTGGATTGTAAATCTTCAATATTTTCAGGGATTCCTCTAATACGGAGATTGGATCTCCTATTCCTATTTTCGAAATCCTCAAGGCGGGTTTGGAGGGAAGAATATTCTTCCCTTAGGCATTCCAATTCTTCAGCCTGATTAGATATTGTGGCATCCACTTCATCAGTTCTCTGTTCTAGAATAGATGTGTGCCTTCCCACCTCACAAATTTCTCTAATTTTTCTGTAATAGCATCTGATGTATTTTGTAAGGCTTTATTTAAAATCCTCTCAAATGGGCTAATTAATTCAGAATTAGGTGAAGCCTGTTGCAGGGAATTAGACATAATCTCAATGTCATATTCTGAATCAGAGCGCTGTATGGAAACAGGCAGCTGCAGCTGTTTCTGTGAGTGAGTCTGTGAGGAGAGCGGTGCCGCCGTTTTTGGTTGATTTAGTCAGAGAATCTTGAGCTTTCCCTGTTTTTAGTTTAGCTTTCCTTCCGCTGTACGCCATCTCAAAAGATTCCCAGGGGTATTAGCAAAGTACCTGTTATAAATTTAGGCAGGTTTTCAGTCAAGACCCGGGTTATTAGCTGTTCGTGTCCTGGTCAGTGCAGAGCGCTCAGGCAGACATGTCTACCTCAGGCGATCTCGCGCATACGCCTCCCCAATACAGTATTATTCCTAGTAGCTTTATTCGCATTGCCCTGCTGAAAGAATATCTCTGATGGCTCAGTAACAAAAAAAAAAAAAAATAATGACACCAACATTTTTGAGTTGATTTTGCACACATATTTATTATATAGCAATCAAACAAATGTTATCTCATAGTTCTGTCTTGTCACCATTTACAATAAATATTATACTTCAAAACATTCCCAAGTTTTGTTCCTGCCAAGCTCTTTTCAAATTCAGCATCCATTTCTTGACTTTGAGCTTCTGAAAAATAATTTTTCCAGTCTCCAACTTCCCCTAGAAACAGATTAAATATTAAAAATATAATGTTCAAATTTAAATAAATATTACTGAGGCTGAATAAAACAAAAAGTACATTTCTACAATTGTATTATTACAGTGGTAATGTTAGGCTGAAGGGCCCAAAGATATAGGTCACAAGCATGAACTATACAGTACAAATTACAAAACCTTCATAATTTACAAGTTTGTCTATGCACTCAGCAATGCAATAAGCTATTGATCTATTCTAACTGTATTACAAGCCTGCTACCTTCTTTGAAATAAATTTTGCCCCTACGTGTCCAGCTCAAGGTGGGTGGATAATTCCTAGCATTTGTGAACTACTGACTAGGCCATGTGTCAAATGAGTCATCACATTTTTATTCTCAGGGTAAAAAAAAATAAAATTTTTGACACCCTCTCTGTAGGGTCCCCCCCCCCCCCTTTAACCTGCTCCCTTTGTCCTCAGAAGTTAGTGGACTTGCATCAGGACTTTGAGGAACTCCAGGCTCAGGGGTTATAGTGATCTTAGTACCCACAGAAAGGTTTGGAATTTGTTCATTTCTGGATTTCAAAGCCTGTAAAAATTATAAAGTTCAAGATGAAGTCAATCCAGTCAGTAGTGGTGTCCCTGCATCAGGGGGATTTTCTGGCATCCAAATATATCAAGTACCCATTTCCTAGGGGCACCAGCATTTAGCTATAGGGGCAAAGCATTATTAAATTTCAGCCTAGCTACAGTTCTACGAGTTCCAAGTTGTTGGCACCAGCTTACCTGCCTACGAGCTTACATACAAGTATATGCTGTTTTTTTATCTACCTCTGTAAGTACCGGATCATTTTTAATAAAAGTTAACATAGCAGTTTTACACTATGTGCAGCCTCTGTTCCTTTCTATGAATGTGGGTACTGCCTGGCCTGACATGCTGACCTATGGAGTGGCTGAGGTTTAAATTGGCAAGTCGCTGTGATCACTGGAGGCTTGTTCCCAACATGCTTGTCTGATCTCAGTTATAGGGATCAATTGTATCTTGTAAGAGCATATTGTTTCTGTGGTGGAGGGCACAATGTGTTTTTTCATCCCTTCAAGATATTTTCACTAGATTGGTGTATGACGGAATGCTTTACTTCTCTTGAACTTTTTTAGTTTCTTCAAGCACATTGAAGATTTTCACATCATTGGACTTTGATATATTTAACTTTTCACTTATCCTTTACTGCTTATTTTGGCTTTTTTGAGTTGATGCAAACCTATTATGTATATTTATTGGTTGTGACATCTAGTATTGGGATGTTTAGTGGGTGCAGCTCTGAACACATTTTTCAACATTAAGCGCAGAAGAAATTATTTTTATTTATTAGAACCTGTGGAATTGCCTGGAGAAGAGGGATGTGCATGGCTGCACTGACATCACTGACGCAGATCTCATATTAAAGGATCAGTTCATAATGGGCCTGAAGGCTGGCCCAGTCCAGAGGGCCCTGCAAGGGAGGGTTAAGGTGCAACCCACAATGTGGTGGTGGACGCAGTTGCGTGGGAACAGGAGGAAATAGATGCAATGGTGGCCATCACCAAGATATTTGCACCTGCATACTTCAAAAAGGAGGCCCTGGCACCTTCAACTCTGTCACCCATAATCAAACTAGTTCAAGATATGGCTGCCTTGAAACAGGCAGTCTTGCATTCTAGACTGTATTTGTTTATGACGATGACATCATAATTTTTTCCAAGGCATTTGAAGAACAAGTGAAACATCTGGATTGGGTATTCTACCATGTGTTCGCTCACTTGGCACAATACAGACTAAAACTTAAACCCAGCAAGTGCCACATGATGAGACAAAATATACAGAACTTGGGGCCCATTGTCAAGACCAGAGGTGTCTCCCTGAGGTCAGGGAGACACCTCTGGTCTTGACAATGGGCCTCAAGTCTCCATGACCCCAGTGGCGTCACTAGGGTTGGTGTCACCCGGTGGGGAAAAAATTGGTGTCACCCCCCTCCACCAACTATAGTCTTCCCTCAGTACAGACCCCCCCTCAGTACAGACCCCCCTCCACTAATTACAGACCCCCTTCCATTAAGTACATACCCCCCTCACTCAGTACAGAACCCCCACTAAGTACAGAGCCCCCTCCCGCAGTACAGACCCCCCTCTATCAGTATAGACCCCCCTCAGTGCAGACCCCCCTCCATCAGTGCTGATCACCCCCCTCAGTGCAGACACCCCCTCCATCATTGCAGACCCCCCTCAGTGCAGACCCCCCTCAGTGCAGACCACCCCCCCTCCATCAGTGCAGACCACACCAACCTCAGTGCAGACCCCAACTCCATCAGTGCAGACCCCCAAGTGCAGAGTGCAGACCCCATCCATCAGTGCAGACCCCCCCTCCATCAGTGCAGACCCCTCCTCCATCAGTACATACCCTCCTTCAGTGCAGACCCCCCTCAGTACAGCCCTAGCTCAGTGCAGACATTAAACTTTACAGACCTCAGAACAGCACGGGATACAGCGGCATGTCCCTTGGACTCCCTCCTCCCTCTCACACGGCGGAGTAAATGTAAACAGAGGAGGGGGAGGCGGCTTCAGTCCACTTTGCTGTGTGAGACAGCTGGCAAGACACAAAAGATCAGTGTAGGGGGTGAACACAGCATGGCATTAGTGGTATCGCTGCCCACAGGTGTCACCCCTCTGGCGGGTGTCACCCGGTGCGGTCCGCCTCCCCTAGCGACACCACTGCCCCTTACCACACTCAAAGCAATGGCACCTGTGAATGGTTCATGAAACCTGTGAATGGTTCAATCGCACCCTGCTGGGAATGCTGCGGACCCTAGAGCTAAGTTACAATGACTGGTGGTACCAACACGTGGGAGCCATAAAATGGGCCTACAACAACATGGTCCTCAAATCCACAGTTCATGCGCCCTTCTTCATGATGTTCAATTGGTATGGTCAAATTCCTTTGGACCTCCTGTTGGGGACACCGGGATCACCTCCCGCTCAGAACGCCTAGTTCCCGGGTAAAGGAACAGTGGGGGTGGATGGAAAGCCAAGCAGTTGGTTTTGGACAAGCACAGGACATGGCTCCTGAACCTGTCTGCAACCGGGGGACTGGGTGTTGATAAAGATGCCAACTCGGAGATGCAAGCTAGAGCACACCCCATATCTGGTGGTAGGGCAGCCTTTCCCACCTACTCCTGTCTATGATCTGGTCTCAGAGGGGCCTGACCCTGTGAAGAAGCGACAGAATCGAAATATGCTAAAACCCGTTGATGGCCAGGAGGCATTTGACACCATGGATTTACCCCTGATGTGTAAACTTCCAACTGACTGGTACCTGCCACCCCTCATGATCAAGCCTCTTGCCTATCATAGTCCCGAGCCTGGCGACATTGAAGACGAAAGCTCCGAAAGCCCATACACCCCATCCAGTGCCACTGACAGTATTGACACATCCACAGATTCAACCTGGGGACCAGGTGAGGAGAATGTGGAAGATACACCTGATCCCCTACTGCCTGAGTCACTGTCTGCAGCTGAACTCTTACCAAGCAACTTTACAAAGAATCCAGAGAGCTGAGACTATTTGTAGTCTAACTGCAGGCAGCCGCCTGCAAGATATTCTGACTATGTTGTTTAAATAGTTTAAAAAGGAACAAATCAGTTTTTAACCCTCCCAATGTGGACACTAAACACATTGAAGTATTCAGGAGTATGGTTTTGAGTGATTTGAATTTGATGAAGGTTAGGAAAATTAAAGACCCCTCCTTTGTTAAAAAGGGAATCGCCTCTTTAGAGTCCAAAAAAGATTTGATTATCCATCCGGATAAGGGAGGTGGTCTGGTAGTGATGAATAAACAATACTACAAAGGGGAAATGTGCCGCCTTTTGGAAGATACTAATACTTATAAGTTACTCAAAAGCGACCCTATTTTTGAATTTAAAGAAGACTTGGGTCTTTTAGTTCAGAAGGGCCTTAAACAGAAAGTGCTTACTAAAAAATAAGCTGATTATTTAGATTCTAGTGCTTGCAGGACCCCTATAATTTATTTTTTGCTGAAAGTCCACAAAAACACATTACAGCCATCCGGGCGACCAATAGTCAATGGCATAGATTCGGTGTCAGCGCGATTAGGCCAGTATATTGATTTTTTTCTTAAACCAAGCGTCTCAGAGACTAAGTCTTTTCTTAGAGACACTAAACAGTTTATTCAGATTCTGGAAGGTGTCCCATGTACGTTTGACAGCTTGCATTGTTATGGTCCGAATTGTCTAGCAAACACAGAAAGTTCCCATTACAATGTTTAGAATTTTGTTTGACCAAAAATTATTTTTGGTACAATAAGAATTTTTATTTGCAAACTATGGGCGTGGCTATGGGGGCGAAATTCACCCCCAGTGTTGCTAATTTATTTATTGGATTATGGGATGAAGAGTGTTTTTCAAGATCCCCCACGACAACTGAAATGCTACAAACGTTATATTGATGATCTCGTCATGATATGGGAAGGGGACATGTGTAGTCTGGAGACTTGTATGCTTAGATTGAATACTAATATGAATAATATTTCCCTTTCGTGGAACATAGATTCTCAACAGATTGTGTTCCTTGATCTGGAGATTTTCAAGGATGGAGATTCATTTAAGACACAGAATCATTTTAAGCCTTCTGACAGAAACGGCTACATTCCGTTGGATAGCTGCCATCACAACAGTTGGCTTTGTAACATTTAGACAAAAATAGAAGAAAAATATGCGCTCAGAGCACAAAATTGAGTAAGGGTGCAGCTGCAACAAAAATCACAAATATCAGTGTGACAAACCAAAACAAAAAAAAAAATAAGTGCGCTTGCAATAATAATTGTTCAGTAATAGTGAATCATAAGTGAAAGATATTTAAATCACAAAATAATGGTGAAAGTTCTGAAAACGTGAATAGAGGTTCATTCATGAATAGAACACAGTGATAAAAAGTCAGTGATAAAAATTATGTGAGTCCAACAGACAGGGATCCAACATCCAAAGTCCAACTGCCTCAACCCACATAAGAGGGAAGGTGGAAGAGCAAGATGTGAGGAAAAAACTTCCGAACTTCAGGTGCATCCAGGTAGCAGTGGGATTGAACGCTTACCAGAGTTGGTGGACCTCCTCTATGGTAAGGTCGGACAAGCAGGGAAATACAACCCTCTGGAGGGATAAGCAGACTCCCACGTCAGTATCCTCAGATGTTTGCGATATTCCCAGGGCAGGCAGGTCACTCTGCAAAGAACTTACTGGTCCAGAGGTCCGCGAGTATAAAAAACAAAAGCTCCGATGGTGTAGTATGGATAAAAACAAGCCTTTTTATATACAGTAAGTGGTCCATATAGTGAACTTAGTGCTGAGTTATTCACTTTCAGATTATTACAGATGACAAGGAAGCACTCTTTATGTCTATAGGAAAAGAGATTTAACCTCGACATACGGAAAGGCTTCTCCACAGTAAGAGACTCACAGCCCACTGTTCTGTCTCCAAGGCCTGTCCGACCTGTCAGCAAATTACCATGTGCTGAAAGAGGTTAAATCTCTTTTCCTACAGACGTAAAGAGTGCTTCCTTGTCATCTGTAATAACCTGAAAGTGATTAACTCAGCACTAAGTTCACTATATGGACCACTTACTGTATATAAAAAGGCTTGTTTTTATTCATACTACACCATCAGAGCTTTTGTTTTTTTATACTCGCGGCCCTCCGGACCAGTGAGTTCTTTGCAGAGTGACCTGCCTGCCCTGGGAATATCGCAAACACCTGAGGATCCTGACGTGGGAGTCTGCTTATCCCTGCAGAGGGTTGTATCTGCCTGCTTGTCTGACCTTGCCATAGAGGAGGTCCACCACCTCCGGTAAGCGTTCAATCCCACTGCTACCTGGATGCACCTGAAGTTCGGAAGTTTTTTCCTCACATCTTGCTCTTCCACCTTCCCTCTTATGTGGGTTGAGGCGGTTGGACTTTGGATGTTGGATCCCCATCTATTGGACTCACATAATTTTTATCACTGACTTTTTATCACTGTGTTCTATTTATGAATGAACCTCTATTCACGTTTTCAGAACTTTCACCATTATTTTGTGATTTAAATATTTTTCATTTATGATTCACTATTACTAAACAATTATTATTGCAAGGGCACTTATTATTATTTATTTTTTGGCTTTGTAACATTCACAGGGGACAGTTCATTCGTTTTAGATGAAACTGTACCTCTGGTAGTGATTTTTTGGCTCAATCTAATGTTCTGGCAGATAGGTTCCAACAAAAAGGTTATAGAAAGGTTGTTATTCAGAAAGAAATAGCAAGGGTTGGCTCTCTGCATAGGACCAACCTCATTGCTGACTCCAATAATAAAAAGGAAGTTAAATATGAATTCAAAATCATATTGGGTTATAATATTCAACACAAACAGTTCGAAAAAATAGTGGGAAAATATTGGGAGGTTTTAAGAAAGGATAAGGTCCTGGGAGCTGTCCTTCCCCTATGCCCTTTATTTATTTACAAAAGGGCTCCCACACTGAGGGATGTTATAGCCCCAGGGGTTATTGATGCTCCCGTTTTCAAAGAAAACAGGATTTTTTTGTTTTTAACAGATTTTTATGCCTGTGGACGCTGTCAAGCGTGTAAGCAGTGTACATTCAATAATAAAAATCGAAAGGAGTTCACTTCCTTTTCCACTAAGAAATCTTATACGATTAAAAACCTTATCACGTTTGGTACTGTTGGTATGGTCTACACGCTGGAATGCAATTGTGGGTTCCAGTATGTGGGCCGTACCTCACGTGCTCTTGAGGTTCGGATGGGTGAGTATGTAAACAACCTCAAGAGGGGTCTTAGGTCTCATAGTGTCTCCAGACCTTTTCGACAATGCCATAATAGGGATCCTAGATGTTTAAAATTCTGGGGAATTGAAAGGGTGGACCGGCATTGGAGGGGGGGAAATTATATTCGTCATTTAAGTCAAAGAGAATCTTATTGGATTGTGGAAACTAAGGTTTTGACACCTGAAGGGTTAAACGTTGACTTTGACCTTAACTGCTTCATTTCTGACAAATAAATTCCGCCTTCAGTTTTATAATAATTTTTTGATGTTTTATATGTGTTTACATATATATATTTTTAATCATTAAATTTTAAGGTATGGATTTTAGTATAATTTTTATCTCTTATCATATTAATTTTGAAGGTATATATACATTTATTTTTTATTCTTAATGTATGGGTAATGATTTGATGGTTATTGATTTTGAAGGACAGCTTCGGGTGATGTTAATATTGAATTTAAAAATGTGATATTATTAGCATCCTCATGAGGGCAGTGTTCTAGCTCTATAGGTTTTCATTTAGAATTTTATACATTTTCTTCACGTGTAGAAATACACGGAAAGTTCTAATTATGTAGAGATTGAAGCTTAGATAAGATGATAGTCTTAAAAGTGTCTCTGCCTTTTGGCTAAGATCAAGTGTAGTATCTGTTCTTATTAGTTTCCAGATTAGGCACTGTGCTATTCTCGTTGGGAAAGGCCAGCAATTCCAATGGTGTTATAGTGCCTGGAAAGGCTATTTCAGCAGGGACTATGCCATGCTGCCCGACAGATACTGGGGGCTGGCCGATGGTTGAGTCTGAGTCTTCCGGAAGGGTGCTCCTGGTGAGGATGGGTGCTGCATCTGGGTCTGGCCGGAGGGACGGTCCCTGGCCTTCTGGCCTAGATTGTGGTAGCTCTAGCTACAGACAGTTATTCGGGAGAGAAAACGTACTCCTCCTTTGGGGGGGGAGTGGTTAGTATTTCCCGAATGTAATTAGGAAGGAGTAATGAGAACGACGGTGGAGCCTGATGGTAAAGGGCTCTCATCAACCTCCCTGAACTTCATGCCTTTCTGCCTGGAGTGGGGGCTGCTGTGGTCAGGGTCATTGGTCAGGGTTGGTCCTGAAACCCTATGGAGTATGTGCCCCTGGAGTGGCAGTCCAGGGGTGCCATAAAATCACTGTGAGTGGCAGTCACTTTTATTTGAGGCACCACGGTCACTGCACCATAGAACATGCTTTTTTAGCACCTGCCTCTTGGGCTGGGCCTTTTGGCTGGGACCAGAGGAATTTTTTATTCCTGGCCGGAGGGCCTGGTCATTGTTTTACACAATGGCCACCTTTTTCACTCTCTTCTTCACTATCCCTTCCCTACTTTATTTTATTTATTAAACCTATGTTTGTCACTTTTTATATTTTTATGTTTTTATATGGTTTGTTGCACTGTGTGATGAGTAGGGATGCGGGTCCTCAGGCCAGCCCTGAAAGTCTGGGGGAGGGGTGGACATGGCCTTTTGGCTTAGTTCGTCCTCTCTCATGGGGTCTCCCTTTGAGGGAGCCTCACCTAGTACTTGGGTGGGTGTGTTTCAGCAGGCCCTCCAGAGAACGGGGTCCGTCTGGTTTCGGCCAGATGGACCATTGTAAGTACCCTTGTCCCCGTCTGGAGCCTAACGCCCTGGGGGATTCAGGGAAAGGCACTCTTGTGTACCCGTTTGCTCTTTTTTGTGTTTCACTCTTTATGTGTGTGCACTTTTTTTGTCACCGGGTGAAGTTTTTGGGTGTGTTATGCACGCCATAGGCTTAAAAAAAAAAAAAATGGTGTGCCGCTCCTTTTTTTTTTTTAATACTCTTTCAAATACTGTTGTTATATCACTGCAGGTGCATCACTTGCTGCAATAGTTCTCAATGTTCCAAATAGTAAAGCTGTATTTAACTCAAAAGTACAAATTTAATGTATTCCAGCTTACAGAATGTCTCTAATTTACAAGCCAACCTCAATGCACTGTTTAATTGGGAAACAATGATAAAAAATTTGCTTTAATGTTGATAAATATAAAATTATGTACTTGGGGGCTAATAATATGCATATATCATATATAATAGGGGAGTACATCAGGGGGAAGCAATGGTGGAGAAGGATTTGGGTGAAAATAAAGTAAAGAAAGCCTAAAAAAGAAAATGAATGCAGCTAACACATCTAAACACATCTAAGAATTGCTAAGCTACAATATAATAAATGTTTGCTTTTGGATTTAATACAGCTTTAAAGAAGACAAAAATTAAGCATCAGAGCCTTAGAGAACAAGGCAATGCTCTAGGTTTCACCAATCCACCAAATTACACTTGGTTTAAAATATAATGATACATTATACAATACATATAATTTTCTTGCCTTTTCGAAAGATAGCGCTGCCAATTTCACCATGTGTGTTTTTGGAATTATCCTTCATAGACTTAAATGTTCCTTTATCAGCAATGCCTTTAACTTGCTCTTCAGTAAGAGGCATAGAAAAAAAATCTGAAATCCTCTTAATTGATCCTTCTAGATCCTATATGTATTTCAAGGAGTGTAAAGTAAAAAGTCAATTCATGATATTCTAATATCTGATATTATCAATAATATTAAAGTGGTTGTAAACCTCAGACATTAAATATGAACAAAGAACATCCTTTTATACTGTTTTCTTGCCTCTAACCAAATAACTGAGTGTAATTTCTTTCTGATGCCTTGTTCCTCTGTTCTGTGAGTCACTTCAGACAGATTTTTCAAGCACCAAGAGCTAAAAAGGTGAAGTGGGAGGAGAGCTCCAGTACACAGATTGTGATTCATATCCTTGTTTCTTGCATGTTCTCCATGTACTGTGTAAAGGGGAGGGTGTGCCCCTTCCCTCCAATCAGGGTTCAGAGTCCCCCTAACATAGATCTGGGCTGTGATATTTCTAATCCCTGCCTCCTGCTGCT
Organism: Lithobates clamitans; assembly: GCA_037952925.1. Lineage (NCBI taxonomy): Eukaryota > Metazoa > Chordata > Amphibia > Anura > Ranidae > Lithobates > Lithobates clamitans. The sequence continues at coordinate 1,306,098 of JBBGZY010000931.1, read as the reverse complement.
AAAGTGGAGAAAAAAAATAATTTGATCTATAAGGTTGATTTACTGAAATTGGAGAGTGCAAAATCTGGTGCAGCTGTGCATGGTAGCCATTCAGCTTCTAACTTCAGCTTGTTCAATTAAGTTTTGACAAAAACCTGGAAACTGGTTTCTATGTAGAGCTGCATCAAATTTTGCACTCTCCAGTTTTAATAAATCAACCCCTACAGTATGTGTTTTTAGAATGATCTAGTGAAGATATAGCTACAGATAAACAGGTACAACGTGTGCAGGAGACTTTGTTTCATCTCCGTGTATCATCTGAGGCTAGTCACTTCTGTGGGAATATTTAAGGGTTTTCAACTACGGTAAATACACTCCTTACTTTAAAAAGTGCCCTTCATGACTCAGAACTTAACAATTACCACTTTAGAAGAACCATGTTTTTAACTCTGCACAACCTACAATGAATTCAGTACAGGAGCCTTGCTAACTATTTGAGAAAGTAATTCTCAAATAGTGCTTGTGGAATTAAATCTCCAGATCACAGGGCTGTAATACCATAATGACAATCATGGGCCAGTGTTTAGGGCAGATGATTAGAGGGGCAGCACCAAGCCTCAAAATTTACAATCCTAGATAAAACTTGTTTTATTACCCTTTTCTGATAACCTATATATATTTATGGCTAAATCTTAAAAGAGAGCTAAAAGGGGAAAAGGGGTGCAGGGGAAGTTAAGAGATCAAAGAAGGCTCATTATAGTTAAGGAAGAATAAAACTACCTATACTTTCTTGTAGCCAGTATATTTGAAAAGTAGTATTTCAATTAAAAAGACAACATGCATTCAATATGCATTTTAACATTAATTTTTACAAAAAATATCCAATGGCATAAGGGGTAGAGACTAGTACAGTGTGATGTCTAAATACAGCCCTGCCTTCCTAGAGATCAGAAACCCACCCACTGTGAAGTTTTAGAGCAATAACCTAATCTTAGTATACATAGTAAGCATTGGTGGTCATCTCAGTTGAAGCCTCAGCAAAGGTTAAACTTTCAGTAAAAATATTGCAGAATGTTCACCTACTTCTTTCATATCTTCAAAAGTCATCAACAAAACTGTGCCTGTGTCAAGATGTTTATTCCAAACAACAGCATGGTCAAAGTAAGAACCCCAGACAACTGAAATAACCAGAAGAACGTGATTACAATGTTTTCTCAGAAATACTAGTGCATATAATTAAAAATATAACTAATTAATCTCCAAAGAAGAAATGGTATGGGCTGAGAATGTTTCAATTAAATAGATTGATTCTTTTAAAACCTATATGCTTGGAAGTAGTTAGTACTATACACTTTTTCTATTTAAATGGCTTGTGATTTGAAAGAACTCAATTCCAGGTGCCATGCTATTAAAGCCTCAAACTGACTTGCCTGAGGTCCTGGAGATCACCAGATCAAGATGTTACCCATGGGTGATATATCATTTGACAAGTGTAAACAAAATAAAAATAAAATGAGAATAATTTAAAATGAACAGCTGATGTAACATTTCCGTCCCCTATGTTCCAGAGAATTGCATATGTAGCAACCCCTTGACCCCCAATGGCATTGTGGCACCTGCAGAGACACGTGTGGGCCCCAGGTCCATGGTTAAAATGAGGGACTGAAAGCCCAAGTCACTTTGTCCTTTTAAGGTTTTTATTGGTCATAACATACAAGGAGGTGGGAGTAGATCATTTAAAGACTTCTTCATATCTAGCTTCAATGTCAGTAACTTTAAGCCAACCCAGCAACACCGTAGGTAGTATCCTAGCTGGTACACACACTTTCATCTCTTCTGCTGGTTCCAGTGCCATCTGTACTGTTTCTTTGACTTCAGTGCATCCCTCTCCAAGAGAATCACCAGCCTTCTTCCTGGCTTTCTCCAGCAAGGTCTCTATTTTAGTATCCCCTATCAACAGGCAGGATGGTTCCAGGACCACTTCTGCACTCCCAGAGCACATGTTAAGCCCCACACATGCTTTTAGACCTAATAGCCTAGTTCAATCCAGCAACACCTCCGCAGGCCTCAGCCTAGGGAAGAAAAGAATTCACAAGGCCAGCCCCAAATATTCATATCCTCCCCAGCAGTTACCTGAGCCTCCTACTGGGTTGGCTGAAGGAAATATAAATATTAATAACTCGGTCTTGTTATGAAATCTTATACTATTGCCAGTGGTACTAGTGAAGCTTACTGGCAAAGGGGGGTTTTGGAGTGTAGTGTGACTATTGAGAAGGGTGAGGGCCACAATTATTTTTCATTTAGAGAATATCATCTCCAAAGGCATGGAACTTTCCTGGATGTTGATTTTGCGAAGGTTTATGGATCCGAATATGTCAATAGTGGCAGTTACAGCATTTTTCACACCTGCCTAAATAAAATTTGCACAGTATTGCAGTATATATTTTTCTATGTAAGTCATTCAATTACAAAGTTTCTAGCACACTACCTTTTCCACTCATGAAGTCTGAGAAAAATGTATCAAAGCTATTGTAGGTGGGAAGTATTGGATTGCTATTGTAGAAGTGAAACAGCGATACAGCTGTATCCTTTGGATTGCGAAACATCACCAAAATCTACCAAAAACATAACCACAAATTACTTTTGAACATAGCATTTGTTAACCATAGCAGAACAGGCATAGGTGTTAATGTATACATAAACCCAAACTCTTTTCATACTTGTAGAGTAGGCAATGGATAAAAGCCCCTGTCTGGTGTTTTTATCTATCTCCCATTAGGGAGAATTGTCCCAAATACACAACAGGAACTGAAAGGAAATATCTTCAAAGCAAGGGGCAATGTAACCATTGGAAGATTTCTCCTCTAATCTTGTTTCAGTGACTTTTCAAATTAGACATATCAGAAAGTGAGAGGAAAACACACCAAAGAGTGGGAAATCCCTCTAGACACTTGTTAGTGTACTAAAACAAGTCTCCTCATTGGAAGATATTACTTCTATTCCTGTTCAGATGACATCTCAAAAAAACCTTTTATGGTTATATATCCATGCTGATGTGCTCTTGGGGCCCCTTCACGTTGGCATTCCGATCAAGTCCTCCTGTCAGTTTTTCAGACGGATCTGATTGGAAGCTCTGTGCAGCTCTATGGACAGATGGATGTAAATAGAGGTAGACAGGTGTAAAACAGACACAAGTCTGAGTCCAGTCAAGTCCAGAGAAAAAAAAAAAAGAAAAGGACTGCCTGGACATCAGAGTCCGTTTACATCCGGCTGCCCATACAGCTAGCATGGGTCTACCTGTGTCTGCCGGGCACAAACTGAATGGACACGAATGAGTGATTTAGCAAAAGAAAACTGGGCAGGGCTGACACCACTAATTCCACAAATGGTTGTGTTATCAGCTAAAAGAAATATTTAGAGTCTGAGTGCATTTCTGGCAGATAAAAGAAGAAAACATGGGGGAATGTGCATGTATTGGAGATATTTCTGTCTATTTTTTATTTTTTTTGCCCTGTCATACACTATTAAAGATGTCTATTATGCCCTTGGCAACTATATTGCAGCTTTTATTTTTATATGACACATTAGAAAATAATAGCAGATAATTCTTGTGATCACTGGTTGTTTTTTCTTGCACTAGCATGCCCCAATATTTTTTTGGAGCAAAAAAGTCCATATCACTTTTATACGTGTTATTACTAAACAATAACCTTTGGACATGAAATTAGACACACTGTGTAACTTACCTTTACTTTCTTCTCAAAGAATGATTTTGGTATGTCCTCGTAATGGAAGTGGGTCGCTAAGACTCGTGGGGAAGAGTCAGCTTTTAGCTTCTGCATTATAAACATCAAAACACATATTCAGTTTCACTTTATGTTTTATATTCAGGGCTAAAGAAGAGCAAAAATACATTTTTAGTCAGATAAATAAGAACTATTGTATAAGAATATCTAATATTTTCATTTCTTTCCAGGAGACACAGTTCTCTGCTCCTTTTCACATTTGGCTTGCTGCCCCTACTTCCTCTTTAGAAATTCAAGTAAAAGAAACTCTGCAAACTATTTTTAAAAAATAGATTACCGATTACCTTATAGTAGTTGTCCTCATGTACCCCACAAATCTCCCCCTGATTTATTTCCCCAACATTGTGAAAATTCTGCTGGCAACACCATCTAGTTTATCATGTCTAGGTCTTAGAAGACCTTGCACATAAACCCCCCACACTTGCTGCCCAATCCATGCATACACACATGACAGTGGCTCAGGAGTGCGTGACCGAGGATAAAGTAAATTGCCATAAATTTTCAAAAGTAAATTGAGTCAGAGCAATGACTTTTTCTTTCTATGCCGCCTCCTTCTGTATAGTTCTGTCCAGAGTTTCAGTCAAAGACAGAAAGGAAATAAGTACTGCTGTACTTTCTCTTTACATAAGCCATAGTGCTCTGTAAATTCTTTGTCATACATTAAATGTTTTTTTGTATAACAAATACTGTATACTTTGCAAAGCAAAAAACAGACAAATGTTTTAACATTTTAGAAAATTGAGCTAGAATTTACCCTAAATAATAATAGGTTAACCTTAAATAAAATGTATGCACCTTTAGTGAGTTTTAGCTATGGTAAAATCAACTCTCAAAGTGCTCTTTATGTTACTTGAGCCTGCTTTTATGACCTTATTTCATATAAACGTAGCCCCAGTCTGAGGTACTCCTTGTACTACAGCCGTATGGACCAGGCTTTCACTGCAGTGTTATACATATTGCAGCAGTTCACACATAGCCAGTGCTGCAGCTGTTCTCCCTCTCCTTGGCTGCCAGTGAGGAGAGGTGAAGAGAGAGAGAGGCAGAGAAATACAGAACACTGGCTATTTGCAGGACTGTTTGCAGCCACAGTTAAAGCTGGAGGAAAGCTTTTTCCATCACCCGGGGAAAACTGAGGAAGTGGAAACTTAACTTCTGTGGAATCTGAGAAGAACAGAGCCTGCTGGAAGCAACTTTGACTTGTGGGGAATGTAGTCCCCAGGGAGACTGAACCTATATTACAGGTGGCATTGGGACTAGATATCCCAGCATTACCAGAGCTCTGCAGGGAGAAAAAGGAAGGACTATTCCAGAACTCAGGGCAGTCTCAGAAAGGACATGGTGGAGCACACACACAGTGCAGCAGGCTGCCGTTGGGTTGTTTGTCACAGTGTGAGGGACACAGAGAAGCTGAGTATCAGACATCTCCTGTTTCGTGGGAACACTATACCTCCCACCCGTCTTGGATTTGCCAATTCTTGGGATTTGATGTAAGTCCTGGCGAATCAAGGCTTAGTGCCGGAGTGGAGGCCAGTGCCAGAACATGTTTTGGCACTTGGTTCCAGTGACTTCTCCGGCGGGGGCACACTAGCATGTGCACTGGTTGCCTTTGCCCCGCAGCTTCAGGGGGCTCATTTGGCCTCCCTGACAAATTAGCATGCCTGCTTTCACAAAATCCTGCCTGTGTCCCACTGCCGAGCTTCAGTTCTCCAGGTCTTCCACGGTCCTTACAGTCCCCACCCCTCTAATTGGCTGGGAATAAGCTGTGAGGCACACATACCATTTCCTGAATGGTGAGGAGGAGAGGATGAGATCAGTCTGGGACCAGGAAGTGTTTGTGCTGTGTGCATAGAGTATGCTGACAACTGGGGATGGTGAGCACTAAACAGCCTTTCACAGAGCTGACCAAGGCAGGAGGAGAGAGCCGCCTGATAGCCGGATAGGACCAATGTCACTGTGAGGTAAGATACACTGCTCAAGTCAGTGTCAACAAGTGACCTATGGGAAGACCCCCCGCCCTGGGAGATGTGGAGGGGAAAAGGATTTATACCTGGAGGAGTGATGGGGGACTTGTGCTGGAATCTTGTCAACGATGATGATTTGGGGGTGGAACGCTGCACTCTGTATGTAGCACCCTCTTGGAAACTCTCAATTGGTTTCAAAGAAAGAAAATAAAGCTGCTAGAATGGCCCAGCCAATCGCCTGACTTGAATACAATAGAAAATCTATGGAAAGAACTAAAGATCCGAGTTCATAAAAAAGGCCCATGGAACCATCAGGATTTTACGACTATTTGTGTGGAAGAATGGGCCAAAATCACACCCGAGCAATGCATGCAAGTTTCTCCATACCAGAGGCATCTTGAAGCTCTCATTACCAACAAAGGATTTTGTACAAAGTATGAAATACATTTTTGGTTAGCGTGTTTAAAAAAATACCTTTTCCTTGTGTCATTACATTTTATTACACATAACTTAATTTCTGAACATATTTGTTTTGGTTTCTTTGTATGTATGAATTGCATGGGTTGTTTGAAAATGTAATGCCAATAACACCTTTAGAAATATATTCACCTTGAAAATTCAATACTTATTTTACCCACTGTATGTCTCATTTGAGGGATTACTGCATTACTAATAGCCAGCCAGAGTGTAAAGAATAAGGAAGACTACTGCTATCAGTGAAGGTAAGTAAACACCCAGGTCGGGGGAGTGGGAGAAGGGTTCAATTTAGGACAGCTTATGAGCTGGGGGTTAATAATTAACTGTAAACTTGTTCTTCAGGCCATATACACTTTTTGGTCATTAGAATGGTATGGTGTATTGAGAATACTGCTTCTTGAGTTGGGAAAATACATTTATAGGTCTTAATTCCTGCTGGGAATACATATAACACACATAGTCTTGCACTACTAAGAAGTAGAAGTAATTCCTAGAGCTAATGAAAGTAGACATCTGGTTGTTGTTAGCACACTTCTTATCCGTGCCCCATTCTTTTATACAACACTAGTTGATACAAATTGCACATACCTCAAATTTATCGGGGAATTTGAATTCTATCATTGGAATGATGGCAGATGGGTGTTTATTGTGCACTGCATGAACAATGCTATGTAAAAGCATTGTAGTCCAGTTTGAGCCTAAAAATACCAAGAAGAAGAAGAAGAGACAATGCATATAATATGAACATAATGCAATTATACATTTACTATGAACTTTAAAAACACAAAGCTATCCACATTTACAGTATGTATACAATTTCTGTAAAGTGGCAATCATACTGTAAAAACACTATATATATATATATATATATATATATATATATATATATATATATATATATATATATATATATATATATATTATATATATATACACATACACACACAGGTTTGTTCTTAAAGTGATTGTAAAATCAGAAGGTTTTTTATCTTAATGCAGTGGTCATCATCCTCAGGGCCCACTAACAGGCCAGGTTTTATGCATTACCTTGGGGAGATGCAGACTAGAATACTGCAATCACTGAGCAGCAAATGATATCACCTGTGATGTATTTCAGTTATCTTGCAAACCTCGCCTGTTAGTGGGACCTGAGGACAGTATTGACGACCACTGTCTTAATGCATTATATGCATTAAGATAAAAATTCTTCTGTGTGCAACAGCTCCCCTAATACTTACCTGAGCCCCATCTCTGTCCAGCGATGTCCACAAGTGCCTCGGCCGTCTGGGACTCTCCCTCTTGATTAGCTGAGACCATATGCTGCACACTGCATCAAATTGGTCTGCATGGCACTGGGGAGCTACAGTTCATTGAGGGAACCATGAATGCCAACATGTACTGTGACATACTGAAGCAGAGCATGATCCCCACCCTTCGGAGACTGGCCACACAAAAAATGTACACTTTGGGCCCAATTTGGACATTTTTACGTGCACTCACTTGTTGCCTGCGGTTTAGACAATAATGGCTGCGTGTTGAGTTATTTTGAGGGGACAGCAAATTTACACAATTTATACAAGCTGCACAATCACTATATATATATATATATATATATATATATATATATATATACACACACCATATATTTGCTGCCCTTCCTGAATCCAGAGACTGCCATGGCAGTGAGAGTGGAGGACAATCAATAAACATCCATTCACTGATCATCTCTGCACCAAATGAAGTCAAATGTGATGAGCTTCTCGTCATATCCATTTTCAAAGCTGTCAGTATCTGGCTAATGTCATTGAAGAAGCTGATCAAGCATGATCTGTGCTTGATCAACTTCACTGGGTCAAGGGGTGACCTTAAAGGTCTAATAGATCCCTGATGTCTCTCTAAAAAGGACCTGTCATGCTATCACATAGGGTCTGGAAAGCCCTGTATGCGATAGTAATAAAATTACATGAACATTTTTTTTTGTTTTTTTTTAAATGTTATGCATAAACAATAATAACAAAAAAAATTGTTCCCTTAACACGTGTTGGGTGTGCCTGTGTACAAAAAAATATATCAGCAATCACCGCATGTGCAAGAGTGAGAGTAGTAATTTCAGTGCCATCATTCATGGGTAACTCTAAACGAATGACCTGTAAGGGCTTTTAAAGCAATGCCTATGTACAAATGTGGATGTCATTGACGCATGCAAATTGGCTTGACATGGTAGATATGCATCTACTTGATATAAGCTCATCTTTTTATGTTACCAAAAACACTGAGTAATATTTTGTGTATGTGTGCACTAAAATAACTTAAAGGCTAAGTTCATCTTTTGAAAAAAAAAAACATTTTTCTGTAGGTAAAAAAAATGTGCATTTATTATCTTTTTCCTAAGGAGCCTTGCACCCGTGATTATTATTATTATTTAGGGTACTTATATAGCGCTGTCAATTTACGCAGCGCTTTACATATACATTGTACATTCACATCAGTCCCTACCCTCAAGGAGCTTACAATCTAAGGTCCCTAACTCACATTCATATACTAGGGCCAATTTAGACAGAAGCCAATTAACCTACCAGCATGTCTTTGGTGATCAGCAGATTTCAGCATTCTCAAGCTCCTGCAGACTCTCATGATAACTGGCTGCCCGTACATCATCCAGGCAGTTCCTGTAGCAGAAAGAATTAATGAACTACCAAAGCGCTCACCAGCACCCGCAATGATCGCCATTTTATTCTCCAGAGGCTCTGTTTTTTAAATGCTTAGTTCGTTTTTAATTATTCTTCAGGCCTAAAATGTACATTTAATTATGTTCACAAAAGGAAAACAAATGCAAAAATGGCTCTGGTGGTGAAAGGATTGGACAAACAGCATTTTTCTCCATTTCTCTGCCCATTTCTCTGCATATTATAAAAATAGATTTAGGGGATTAAAAAAAAAAAAAAAACAGTAAAAGTCCCACATACGCTAGAAAAAAACAGTGGGAAAATGATTTTGGTATATGAAGCAGTTAAAAGTTATTGTTGAGTAAACCTCCTCATATCAAAAATGAGTAAACTGCTACATACGAAAACTTCCATTTGGTTATAAATGGGTTATTATGTTGCTAATTCCCGTAAAGTTAAATCTGAACCAATTCTATTACACTTTCCCTTACCACACTTAGGATAAGCTGCCAGCATAACATCATCCTCACGTGTCTCAAATGTTTCCAAAGCTTTAAATGTGTCCATGTCACATGTTGCAGTTGGATACAACACTCCATCATACGTAAAAATTAACTCATCCTTTGGGATATTTTTAGAAGCCTCAAATGCTTTTGTGACCTCTTGGAGAAATTGTGTCATGTCTGCCATTATAATGGAGTTGAGACTTCAAAACCTGAAATGCTGGAGCTCTAGAGATCGGACTGCTGTGTTTTCTTCCCATTCCTTGGTTTTACGTAAAGGAGCTGAGAAGTATAGGGAGTAGCCTGAAGCAGATCAGATTACCTAATTTTGATTACATTGTGAGATTTTAGTATCAAATGAGGACAGGAAATAGTAGGCTTAGTCCGTACAAAGGGTAATGTAGACAGGATCAAAACAAAGTCCAAGTTTCCATTTATTTACAGCTCATCCCTTGCACTTTTTTTTTTTCATAATGATTTTTATTTAAGAGAAAAATTAACATACAGAGATTTTGAACAGTAGTTGTATGGTTAACAATTGGTAATACAGATTCACGTTATATGTGAGATTCATTTAACAATGCATAAACCTTGAGAACATTGGTCCAGTTCCGAATCATTCTACGGGTCCATGTGGACAACATCTATGAGCAACAAGTAACTCAAACAAAAAAGTTGTTTAGAGGTCTATTTGTTTATGGATATAGTGGTCATGGTCATTGCTTTCTAAGAGGTAAGTGCGCATAAAGGAATTGGTTGTTGTGTAGGTTAGATCCATCGCTGGGTGAGATTCGTAAACGATCTGGTTCATGTTGAATGCGATGAGATGGGCTTAAGTGGTGTATGCATGGTGGTCTTTTGAGAATGGCTTAGTCAGGGGAGTAGGGGAGGGAAGGAGGAAAGTGTGAGGTTGGGAAGTGTAGGGGATGGAAATGAAAAGAGGGGAAGAGAGAGAAAGAAAAAAAAAGAAAAAAACAATTGGGGGGGGGAAAGGGTAGTTGGTCGTCTCCTACTTCCCTCTCTATCAGCTAACCTAACATGTGTCACTCCTAAGAGTTTGTGTGTGTCTCAGAGGGGGATGCCCCTAATTGGATAGGATCAAGGGAACAGTTTATGTGACATTATGGGGGTATTGTAATTATTGGGAGTCAGAAAGTTGGCTAGGATGGTTCTATTATTGGCTGGGTGCATTGTGCAGCCGGGACAATTCTGTGGTCGACTTGAAGTGTTTCCAGCATTCCCATTTGGTTCCAATTTTTTGGGGGGCATCTCATGCGATGTGAATTATTTCTTCCATTTTCACGACCTTGTCAATTCCGTTGAACCATTCTTTGATTGAGGGGGGGATGGCAGAACCTCAGTGTATCGGGATACATTGTTTTGCTGCATCGATCAAATGCATGGCTAGTTATTTATGGTAGGTTTTGTGTGGAAGGGGTGAGTGGTGCAATAGGAATAGAGCTGGAGATAGTTCAAGTCATAGGTTGTCACATGAGAATTAATGCGGCAAACTTCCTGCCAAAAGTTTTGGATGTGTGGGTAGGACCACCAAATATGTAATATGTAAATATGTAATATTGTGACTCTGTCTGTTTGGCATCTCCAGCAAGATTCTGGAATCGTGTTAAATTTTGTGTAAAAGGAATGGGATACGGTACCTGCGGGATTGGATTTTTTATCCATTCTCTTGAGTGGAGACATTTGCAGAACCTTTGTGTAAATTGAGGTATATTTGTTCCCATTCTTCTTGTGATAGGGTCAGGGAAAGGTCTCTTTCCCAGGTTTTACATGCTTTAGTATCATTAGGATGGTAATCCACGTGAGTGCATGGTGGATATAAGATGATGTTGTGGGGATTTTTGTATGCAGAGTATTTCAAAAGGTGTTAGTCGTCTTGAGCCGAAATCGTTTTTGTCTAGGGATTTGACATAGTGTGTGAGCAGTAAAAACGTCCAGGTGGAGATGGGTGGTTTGTCCATTCGGGTAGGTGAGAGATCGATAAATATTACCATGTTCGTAAAAATGATGGGCTAGGATTTAGTCTTCCGACCAATAGTCTTTTATGAATGGTGATTCATACCCGGGGGGAAGTCTGGGTTCATTCTAATTGGGGTTAGCGGGCCTGGGGTGGTTGATAAAGAGGTGTGGGTGCAAACTTTGTGAAAGCATTGTATGGTGGGGGCAATTAATGGGTGTGAGTGTAGTTATTATTATTATACAGGAGTTATATAGCGCCAACAGTTTGCGCAGCACTTTACAACATGGGGTAAACAGTACAGTTACAATACAATTCAACACAGGAGGGATCAGAAGGCCCTGCTCATTAGAGCTTACATTCTAGAAGTAAGGGTTAAGTGGAACAAAAGGTAGCAGTGGTGGGGAGATGATCAGATGGAGAAAATTAAAATACAGTTGTTAAGTGTGGGAGGGATAGGCTTCTCTGAAGAGGAGGGTTTTCAGGGATCATCTAAAAGCTAATAGAGTTGGAGATAATTGGACAGATTGGGGTAAGGAGTTATTATTATTATACAGGATTTATATAGCGCCAACAATTTACGCAGCTCTTTACAATACAATAAAATACAAGAGGATTACGAGGGCCCTGCTCAGAAGAGTTTACAATCTAATAGGGTGGGGCAGGTGGTGCAAAAGGTTGTAACTGTGGGGAATGAGCTGATGGAAGTGGTAGAAGATTAGTTGGAGACGTGATAGGCTTTCCTGAAGAGATGTTTTTTCCGGGATCGCCTGAAGGTAGCAAGAGTAGGGGATAGCCGGACTAGCGGAGGTAGCGAGTTCCAGAGGATGGGAGAGGCTCTGGAGAAATCCTGGAGACGAGCATGGGAGGAGGAGACGAGAGAGTTTGAGAGTAGGAGGTCTTGAGAAGAGCGGAGAGGACGATTTGGGTGATATTTGGAGACATGATTGGTGATATAGCTCGGGGCAGAGTTGTGAATGGCTTTGTATGTTGTGGTTAGTATTTTTAATTTAATTCGCTGGGTGATTAGGAGCCAGTGTAGGGATTGGAGGAGAGGGTTGGCAGACACTGAGCGGTTAGTAAGGTGTATAAGTCTGGCAGCAGCATTCATGATAGACTGAAGAGGGGATATCCTATGGAGAGGCAGGCCAATGAGAAGGGAGTTGCAATAGTCAAGGCGAGCGATAACAAGGGAGTGAATGAAGAGCTTGGAGTACCATAGGAAGCTCTGGAAAAGTCCTGGAGGCGAGCATGGGAGGAGGTGATGAGGAAGCTAGAGAGCAGGAGGTCTTGAGAAGAACGAAGAGAACGACTAGGTTGGTATTTAGAGACTAGGTCAGTGATGTAGCTGGGGTTAGAGCTCTGGATGGCTTTGTAAGTAGTTGTTAGTATTTTGAATTTAATTTGTTGGGTGAGCGGGAGCCAGTGGAGGGATTGACAGAGAGGAGCAGCAGACACAGAGCGATTGGTAAGGTGGATGAGTCTGGCAGCAGCATTCATGATGAATTGAAGGGGGATAGACTATGTAGAGGTAAGCCAATGAGGAGGGAGTTGCAGCAGTCGAGGCGAGAGATGACCAGGGAGTGAATTAAGAGCTTTGTTGTGTTGTTGGTTAGAAAGGGGCGTATTTTAGAGATGTTGCGGAGGCTGAGGCGGCAAGATTTGGACAGTGATTGGATGTGGGGCTTAAAGGAGAGTTCAGAGTCCAGGATTACACTTAGGACCTTAGCATATGAGGATTGGCTTATAGTTGTGCCATCGATTTTGACAGAGAGATCAGGAGAAGAGGCACATGGGGGAGGAAAAATTATAAGTTCAGTTTTGGATAGATTAAGTTTGAAGAAGTGGTGTGACATCCAGACTGATATATCTGATGGTAAATTAGTGATACGTGAGCAGACTGGAGGAGTGAGCTGAGGGGTAGAGAAATAGATTTGCGTGTCGTCAGCTTAGAGATGGTATTGGAAGCCATGGGAGGCTATCAGCTGACCCAGGGACGAGGTGTACATTGAAAATAGGAGAGGCCTGAGAACAGAACCTCGGGGGACCCCAACAGAGAAAGGAAGAGGAGTAGGTAGAATTGTAAGTAACGCTAAAGGTGCGATTGGATAAGTAGGAAAAGAACCAATGAAGAGTAAATTCACGGAGACCAAAGGCATGGGGTTTTTTGAGGAGGAGGGGGTGGTCAACCATATCAAAGGCAGCAGAGAGGTTCAGGAGTGGGAGTTCAGAATATGGTTTTGGCCGTTAGTAGATCGTTTGTTAGTTTTAGCAGAGCATAAAGAAAAGAAGGACAGAGCAGTTTCTGTGGTGTTTCTGTGGAGTGTTGAGGATGAAATCCAGACTGAAGGGGATCAAGAAGGCTGATATCAGCAAGGTGGTTGCTTAGTCGGTTGTAGACCAGACATTCAAGGAGTTTGGATAAAAAGGGGAGCAAGGAGATGGGGTGTAGGTTGTTAAGATTGGATGGGTCCAGTGAGGGCTTTTTAAGTATGGGGCTGACAAGTACTTGTTTTAGAGAGTTGGGGAAGATACCAGAAGAGAGGGAGAAATTGAAGACGTGGGTTAGAGAGTGTAGAATAGAGCTGGAGGGTGAACGTAGCATTTGATGGGAATTGTTAGCAATTAGTTTAGCAACCTCATCTATAGTGGAGGGGTTGAAAGAGGGAGGTAATGATTGTAGCTGCGGGCATGAAGTGTAATGTGTGGAGGGTATCTGAACAGTAGAGATCTCCTCACAAATTGTATCAATCTTCTGTTTGAAGTGATTGGCAATCTCCTGTGCTGTGAGTGAGTTGATGGGTGGAGGCAGTGGAGGACGAAGTAGAGAGTTGAAGGTAGAGAAGAGTTGACGGGGACGGGATGATAAGGTGTTAATGACAGAGATGAAATAGGTCTGCTTGGCAGTGAGGAGGCAGGTTTTTTTTTGGAGGGCAGATTTAGACTGGCTGAAATCTTTCTGGGACTTTGTCTTATGCCACAGGCACTCAAGAGCACGACTGTGTTTTTTCAAACTTCTAGTGTCATCTGTTTGCCAAGGATGAAGGGGACAGGGCCTGATTCTGTGTGTAGTGAGGGGGGCCAGTGTGTCCAGTGAGGCTAGAAGTGAAGTGTTGTGGACAGAAGTGGCTAGGTTAGTGCAGGATAGGGGTGCGATTTTGTCATAGAGGTGGTCATTAGCAAAGTAGAGAAGAGAAGGGTTGAGATTGTGTAAGTTTCTACGGGTAACCATTACGCGGTTGGAGGGAGAGGAGGTGGAGGAGAGGGAGAGACTGAAATAATAAGGTAGTGATCAGAGAGAGGGTAAGGATAGTTGGAGAGGTTGCACAGAGTGCGTAGGTGGGAGAAAACAAGGTCAAGGTTATTGCCTTCAGAGTGAGTAGAAGCATGTAGCCATTGTTTCAGGTCAAAGGAGGAGGTTAGATGGAGAAGTTTGGAAGTAGCAGGAGTGTTAGTAATAGTAGGGATGTTGAAGTCCCCAAGAATGATAGTGGGGATTTCAGAAGAGAGAAAGTAGGCTAGCCAGGCAGAGAAGCCATCAAGAAAAGTTGATACCGGTCCAGGGGGCCGGTTGATCACAACTATCCTTAGGAAACTGGGGAGAAGAGACGAATGCAGTGTGCCTCAAATGAGGAGCGTGACAGAGAGGGAGGTGGATGAAGTACCTGAAAGGTGCTATATGGGGCTAAAAGGATTCCAACACGCCCTCCTTTGCGTCCACTGGGTCTGGGGGAGTGAGTCCACAGAAGACTACCGTGGGATAGGGCAGCAGGAGACGCAGTGTCAGATTCATGAAGCCAGGTTTCGGTAATGGCTGGTAGATTAAATGAGTTAGCGATAAAGAGATCATGGAGAGAGGTGAGTTTGTTACAGACAGAGCGGGCATTCCAAAGGGCGCAAGAGAAAGGGAGTCGGGTCTTGGGAAGATGAGAAATGGGAACTAAATTGTGTTCATTGCGGCTGCAGCCAGAGGGTGTAGGGTGTAGTTCAGGCAGGATATGGCATTCTAGTCCTTGCATTGTTTTTGGCAAGTAGCAAGGAAATAAGCCTGCTGTTATGAGTGCTAACTAAATATTTTAATGCTGGATAAGCACTAAGAACAAAAGCAAAATTCAGTAAAGCTGGCCCTTTATGCAGCAGAACAATACAGTAGATAACTTGCAGGTGATGAGACCACTGTAGACTCATCTCTCCTTTAGCCTGGCTCTTAGTTTTGCTTCACACCTATGTGCTGTGGTAATACACATACAACAGTAAGGTGACCAGATTTTCAAAATAAAATCTGGGGCCATGTTTTTTTTTTTTTTGCAAATGGTAAACTATTGTATGAGCATATTTTCCTCAGATTATATATGCAGTGTATGTGGTATGTGTTTATAGAATGATTTTACTACCTGTCAGTGCCACCGCATGAGTGCCCATCAGTACCACCGCATGAGTGCCCATTAGTGCCGCTTATCAGTGCTACCTATCAGTGCCACCGCATGAGTGTCCATCAGTGCCGCCTATCAGTGCCACCGCATGAGTGCCCAGTAGTGCCACCTAGCAGTGCCACTGCCTGTCAGTACCGCCTATCAGTGCCACCGCATGAGTGCCATCAGTGATGCATATCAGTGCCACTGCCTGTCAGTGCCGCCCATTAGTGCCACTGCTTGTCAGTGCTTATCAGTGCCATCTGTCAGTGCCACCGCATGAGTGCCTATGAGTTCTGCCTATCAGTGCCACTGCCTGTCAGTGCCCATCAGTGCAGCCTGTCAGTGCCACCGCATGAGTGCCTATCAGTGCCACTGTCTGTCAGTGCCGCCTATCAGTGACACTGCCTGTTTTGTGCCCATCAGTGCCGCCTGTCATTGCCACGGCACGAGCGCCCACCAGTGAAGGAGAAAAATTACTTATTAAAATGTTATAATAGAAACTCACCTCTTTCTTGTGCTTGTGGCCATTACACTCTGTAGCTCCAGGCAATCCCGCCCTCCGGACTACAATACCCATAATTCTTTGCAGTACAGGAAGGAGGGGAAGGAACGCTGTGCTCTGTTCTCTCCCCTATGTATTGCCACTGCCAGGAGAGTGATTGGATGAGGGAGCAGAGGTAGGAGGAGAGGGGCGGGATGCTAGGAGAGGGGGCGGTCATGTGTCCCCGGGATCGCGGCCAGTGTCTTGCCGAGAAAGTTCCCCCAGCAGATAAGGACCCCCCTGTACTGTGCTTGCGCAGTACGAACGACTATGGAGCCGCCGAAAATAGACAAAGATGAACAGCTGATCATCAGCTGTACACGGCGCCTGCGCACTACATTCTATCCTATGTCCACGTTAAAGCCCCACCATCCAAGTGGACATAGAGTTAGAATAATAATATGCCGAGCGCAGCCAAGCCGTGCCCGAAGCATGGGCACGGCTTGGCAAGGGGCCTATTACAAAGTCTTTTTTATTCAAATAGTCTTGACACGCAGGCGCCATGTACAGCTGACTCAGATGTTCAGCTTTGGCTCTTTTCAGTGGCTCCCTTGTTGTTCCTACTGCGCAAGCGCTGCGCCTCCGTAGTACAGGGGGGTCATTATCCACCGAGGGGAACTTTCTCGGCAGAACTGCGGTTCTTCTAGCTGACATATGGAGAGGAGGAGTGGTGGCTACAAGTAGCACACAGTCAGGCTGGAGCAGCTCCAGCTCCTCCTCTCCAGCTACTTTGCGAGTACTACCGCAATAGCGAGTCACAGACCTGGCTCCTCTCACAGCCAATATGGCCCCCGTCCACTGGGAAACTGCCTGCCCAGGATCAGCACGGCAAAAGTGGGGACCATGCACTCAGTCTGGGAACTGTCCCTGGAAATTGGGGACGTCTGGTCACCATATACAACAGGGCCGTGCAACGTGGTGCCATTATTTCGAATCACACCCCAACTTACTAAAGGACATCATCTCTGATGTATGCCCATTACAGTGTACCATTTTACATCAGATAATAGTTCAGGATGAATTGTAAATTCCCATCTCATACCATACTGATATGACCCTTTGGTTATCGAATTGCTGAAATTACTCCTGACTGGTCTTGATAGATAACATGGATAAGATATGTTCTCAGCACACGTCAGTTTTCTCTATTAGATGGTCACATTTTGGGACCTCGAAGGGACCCTTCTTCTGGCATGCGCATTTTCTGGTCAGTCATGGTATGTTCGCAGCCTAAAAAAATAAATAGCATCAGTTAATGTACATTAACACAACATACATTAACACGTCAGGAAGGTATGAATGGGACCGTAGGGCCCATTCACATTTGACTGCAGTGGAACACAGCTCACGCATTTTTTTTGTATTGCGTTAGGCAACCAAAACTACTGCGCTCTAATGCACCTCCTCATAGAAAAAAATAGACCTTGCTGCATTTTCTTGCCCAGCACACTACCATACATTATATGTGCTGTGGTTGGCTGTAAAGCAGCTCTGTTCTGGACATACATGGATGTGCCATTCAAAATGAATGATAGTACAATGCACCAATGTGTGCATGGTGTTCTAATGGTGTAATGGTGGTAATGGGGGTGATTTACGAAAGGCAAATCCACTTTGCACTGCAAGTGCACTTGGAAGTGCAGTAGCTCTAAATCTAAGGGGTAGATCTGAAATGAGGGGAAGCTCTGCTGATTTTATCATCCATCATGTGCAAGCTATAATGCTGTTTTTTATTTTCCTTGCATGTCCCCCTCGGATCTACAGCGACTTTACGTTCAAATGCACTTTCAGTGCAAAGTGGAAATTCCTTTAGTAAATAACCCCCAATGTGTGTGTTTTACCACATGTTGTGCAATGCAGTAGTGTGAATGGGCCCTTATGGACATAGAGACTTTACCTGTCAGGTGCTAATATCCTAGGTAGAGTTCCTCACCTCAGGAACTACCAGAACCTAGGCAGCCTAGACCCCGTTAACTGCTATTTCTGGGATGCTACATGTTATTTTAGGAAATCACTAATTACAGCAAGAGAAACACGTGGGATTGTTAGATTAGTCACTATACAGCCAAAAGGCTCGATTGTAGACTTGTGTATCAGTATAGTTTTTTTTTATAATCTGCTTTGCGCATATTTTTTCCACAAAGCACTGATGTTCCTCTTATAATGACGTTGATTTCCTAAATGAGTATAGACTTTTTACTTAATGCAGATCTTCACCAAGTTATCCTCCACTCCAACCCTCCCCCACTCAGCTACATACATATCTCTCTTATTTGTTTACCTTTTTACCTCTTCTGTGAGAAGGTTTTGGTGCTGTCCCCATCTTTCCTTCTCACCTAGGCGAATGACGTGTAGCACTCCCAGTGTCTCCTTGGATATGAGTTCAGCTGTACCTATTGTTCTGGGCATGAACATGTTGAAGGACTTATCTCGCTTGCTGGCCAAATTTGAGCATTCCAGCCGGCGTGCGTAGGGCTGTGGATTGCAAGCTGTGTGACTCAACATGATAGAAGCCTATGAAGCTCACCAGAGGGCAGGGAGGAAAAAACCCAAACAGGTGGGGGTTGTCCCTACACTCCCTAAACAAAAACTACTCCTGGCACCCCTTCAGGAAGTGGTTTGCTCTCTTCCTATAAATAAGAAAGGAATGTGGGACTGTAAATGGGGCAATTAACTTGTGGAGGTAGAGTGGTTAGTAAACATTGTTTATTAGTATTAATGGTATGAAACAAGTAAAAAAGTATTTTCATATATATACACATGCACACATGGCATGGCCATGATGGATACAAATGTTTCAGCTTGGTAGCACATGAGAAGTATTATATATTGATAAAAAGGTATAAATACAAATATGTAACATGTCATAGAAAAGGCATTTGGCAATAAGGTAAAAAATATCAATCTTGAGCATGATTAATTGTAGATATAATACAGGATATTTTCTATTAACGGGCATGGGTACACCATATGCAACAGAGCTGCTATAGAAACAAACAAAAATACATATCCACATAGATAATTACACAGTACTTAATTAATTTTGAATGTATGTATGGGCCAGTAACTAGATCGTGAGCCAGACTTGGCTGATCACCCCATGGAAACTCGACGTGCGTTTCATGACTATATGCCACTCATCAGGAGTTGGGTACAGAAATAAACTGTAAATAAAAATGGATATGTAGTAAAGGTTAATATATTCTACCCATAAGGGGAGAAAAAACCTCATGGGGAGAAAGAGATCTATACTCACAGGTCGGCTAAAGCACTGTGCTGGGCTAGCATCAAGAGAGATGGGACTCCAAATGGGTTGTCTGTTCCGGAGCTGAGGCAAGGGACCCCGCCCCAGCCAAGAAAACATCCACATAGCATGCTCGATCACCACAACACGTTCCACATGTGTGAGGATGTTTGCAAATGTAGTGTTCTGAAAAAAAAATGATATATAAATGTGAAAAATATGTAAAAAAGGGGAAAAATGTGGAAAGTGAAAAAACGTGTGTTTAGAATGAAGAGAAAAAAATATATATTAAAAAAGTGTTATATATATTCTAATATAAATAGGTATATTGCATGTGTGAGGATAAAAATAAAAATGAAAAGAAAAAGGTACATAATTTACGTGTGTGTATCCAGGGAATGAGCTGTGTGTGCTACCTCTCGGGTGTAAAACACATAGTGAAATGGTAAGGCAATCAAGCTCACCTGCTTAGGTAATCCAGGTCTGGGGCGGGTCCCAGAGCAACGTCATGCACAACGTTGGATGAGAATAGGAGTTGACAGTGAGATCCACCACCGGCGCAAGCGCTAAAGTGGAGCCATGCCAACCTCATCTCATAGGAGAGAGGGAGATGGACAGAGAACGTCCCTGCATTGCAGCGTCAAAAGACGCCACAAACAGGTTGTGGCATGATGCCGATGCGTAGGAGGGCATCCCATCAATATCTCAAAAGAGACACAGAAGGGAAGCACTGCCACGCATCACAGCTCCAGGATCAAGACAAGAAAAAGTCGCTCCCCCATCCGCATTCCAGACCAGCCTCAGTGTGGATGGATTCATATAGAGCAACAGAGGCCCAGTAGAAAAAATATTTTAGTAAGTAAGTAAATTGTAATTAAGCAGATATTGCATATGTCATTGTTAATGTTTTATTTATTCAAATGCAAATATACTTGTAATACAATGCCAAATATACCGCCAGGTGCTAAAGACATGGCATTGTAGATGTCTTAAGTGTATGGACCCTGAATAGGGTACAATAACAACCAAGACAAACCTCACACAGGGAACACTGCCAATCCAAAAGTCAATTGCCTCTATCCCTAATGCATATCAATGAAAAGAGGGGGAGTTTGGGACATTAAATGAGGCACAATACATGTACCTCCATCCCTGATTTGGGTGAATAAGAAAGGAATGTGGGACTTTAAATGAGGCAATTAACTTGTGGAGGTAGAGTGGTTAGTAAACATTGTTTATTAGTAATAATGGTATGAAACAAGAAAAAATTATTTTCATATATATTCCTCTTCCTATAGGGGCTCACAAGAACCTGCAAGGGGTTACCATAAGGGTGGAACCCCGCAAGGACTCCAGGGAGTGGCTCGTTGCTCACACATTATCCAAGGTTCACAAGGGAAAAGTCCTGGGGGAGCTTATTAACCTGGGGACGATCCAGATTTCACTCCCCAACCATGCCACTGTAGTATACCTGTATGTAGTAACCCGTCACTGTATCTTGGAGGCTCAGCCCAGGGTAGAAGTCATATGTGCCCTTTTACAGGCGGTCATGCCCTTGTTAGATGAGTCACAATACAAGCTACCGCTGGAACAGCTGGACATCCCCTTCCGACACTATCCTCTACCACAACAACGGCTGCTTCCCCAACTGCAAGAAAAGTGTCTGCTTGTCTTTGCCACCAGCCCAGAAGACTACAGTTACACAGAGGCCATTGACCACCCAATCCATACAGGGAACACTACACCCATTCGGGAGCAGTACCATCACATTTCCCCAGCTCTGTGCCAGGAGGTCAAAGACTTGCTCCGTAACATGCTACAGAGTGGGGTGATTTTGGGAGCCCATGGACTGCTCCCGTAGTCTTGATGTAAAAGGAAGATGGCAGTCAGGGATTCTGTGTGGTTTGTCACAAGCTAAATGCTTGCACCCACTGGGGTGCCTACGTATTACCCTGCTTGGAGGAATCATTTATGGCACTGGGCCAAGCCAAATACAGCTATTTTTCAAGTCCCAGTGAGAGGCTAAGATCGCGCCTTCATCACATCCTGGGACTGTTTGGATTTACCCGAATGCCCTTTGGGCTAAGTACTGCCCCCAGCACATTTAAGCGCTTAATGGGGAAATGCCTGAAAGACTTCAACTTTAAGATCGTTCTAGCCTACTTGGACGATATCATCATTTTCTCCAAGACCTTTGAGGACCATACTAAGTACTTGGACCAGGTGTTCACCTGCCTAGCACTGTATGGATTGAAAAACAAGCCCAGTAAATGGTGCTTAATGAGACAGAGGGTCCAGTATCTGGGGCATACTGTAGAAGCTGGGGGGAGTCTCTCTAGACCCAGCTAAGGTACAGGCTATACAGAACTGGCATCCCCAAAGACTGCCCACCATCCAAGCCCAGTAACACCACCCCAAACAACAGGCCTTTGAAATGCTTAAACAAAAGTTGACTTTGGCAGCCTTATTGGCCTATGCAGGCCACTCTAAGACCTTCTGTGCGTATACAGATGGGAGTTTATAAGGCCTGGGAGTTGTACTGACTCAGGTACAAGACAGCTGTGAATGGGTGATCTGCAACTGCAGCCTGAAGCCCACTGAGAAGAACCCTCATAATTACAGCTCCTTCAAAATTGAAGTTGCTGGCCATAGTGTGGGCCATCATCGAGAAAGTTTGCAGAGTACCTTCACGGGGGTGGACATAGAGGTCTTCACGGACAACAACCCCCTTGCTTTCTTGGATACAGCACAACTAGGGGCAATGTAGCAAAGGGGGGTTGCTGCCTGGCATGGTTTAAGTGTAAGATCCACCACAAGCCTGGAAAGCTTAACTGGCATTCTGACGCTCTGTCTCACTATCCGGTGGAACGCCCAGGGGAGAATGTTGACTCTACCTGAGAGGACATCGAAGTAGCCCCTGTCCTGCCCACAGCAGCCATCTCGTGCTCCCTCATGGAGCAAAACACCCCCCCCCCCCCCAAGGCAGAACCTACTGAAATCTACAACTGCAAGGAATGTGCACTGATTCAACAGGAGGAAACAAGATATACCTATGCTCAGATTCCAGTAGCTTGTACATGCATATAATCTACCAGGTGCTAAAGGGGTGTGACCACATTAACACAAAAAAAAACTGGCTGAACCCTCTGCACACTGCTATAACCTTTAATAGAAACTTTGCACTAAAAATATGGATATTTAGTTCATACATATTGCAATACATATTTAAGCTGGCCAACTGCGTCAAAGTAATCCCTCTTTATCCAGTTCTACTCTGCTTTACCACTACAAATGCTGCTGTGGACACAATGCCAATCTGGGGCACACAGACACAAAATGGGGGACAGCTACATGGTTTAGGTCTGACCCCTGACCTGCAATACAATGGAAACAAGATACACCTGTGCTCACCCATGACGCAGTTGGCCAGCTTAAACATGTATTGCAATAGGTGTGAATTAAATATCCCTATTTTTTTATTGCACAGTTTGCTTGAAAGGGTATAGCAGTGTGCAGAGGGTTCATCCAGTATTTTTAGATTCAACAAAAGGATCCCGATGATGTGGGTGCAGCGCTTCCTTTCTCAGCAGCGCAAGCTGTCCTCCTTTGAGTGTCAGAGACTGTCCAACACAGCCTGAGAAATCCTGAGATTTCCTGTGCTTTATTGCCAGACACCCAGTCCTACCAAACAGCGAGACATCCTACAAATTGTGAAAAACAAGATATTTGGGGGCACACCCTAAAAGATGCATTAAAGATGGTGCAACAATAAGACCATACAACAGAACAAAATATTACAGCGCACACATGAAAAAAAGACATTGACCTCCTGCAGGGCTATTTAAAACACCTAAAAAAAATATGGGGATTTGGTCACACCATATTGCTATATGGTGCTTAAACCCACTTCCTGCGACAAAGTACCCCATGATTAGTTGGTTCTACACTATCCATAGACTGGGAAATCCTGCTTCTCTGAACCATACACTCCTCTATATGGGAGAACTAAAGGTCTCCACCCATGACACAGGTGGACACTAATGAGAGGCACTGATGAGGGAGTGGGGTGCTCCTGCCCAAAAGGATTTGGTTAAAATCCATGCAATAGAAGTAACTAAGGAAATGATATATATCTTTAATTTAGGTTTACGTGAACCCAATGTTTAATATTTGAAATTTCATGATATTTACCTATATAAACCCTACTGTAAAACAATGAGCTTACTTTATAGATCCTTGTAAACTTACTTTATGTATCTTTATAACATTGTATACTCAATAAACTTCTTTTGACAAGGAAAATCCATGCAATAGACAGAAAAGATATTTTGGGGGCACAACCTAAAAGATGCAGGATCTCCCAGTCTATGGATAGTGTAGGACCCACTAATCATGGGGTAATTTGTTGCAGTAAGTGGGCTTAAGCACCATATAGCAATATGGTGTGACCAAATCCCCATATTTTTTGATAATGTTTTTTGAAAATGTCTAGGTGTTTTAAATAGCCCTACAGGAGGTAAATGTCTTTTTTGCATGTGTGCGCTGTAATATTTTGTTCTGTTGTATGGTCTTATGGCTGCACCATCTTTAATGCATCTTTTAGGGTGTGCCCCCCAAATATCTTGTTTGTCTATTGTATGGATTTTGACCAAATCCTTTTGGGCAGGACCACCCGACTCACTCATTACTGCTTCTCATTAGTGTCCACCTGTGTCATGGGTGGAGACCTTTAGTTCTCCCATATAGAGGAGTGTATGGCTCCCATGGTTCAGAGAAGTTCTCTCTGGTGCTGTCATCAGGGGGAAGCGCCAAACTCAATTCTGTACCAGAAACTCACTCTGCACACAGGACCAGAGAACTGGACCCAGAAAAGAACCCATTAAAAAGACCAATGAACCAGGAAAGGCATTAACTCCTACCCCCGCCAGGACAGCACCTAACTAACTATTTCAACCTGCCCACATGCACACCGATGCAGAATGCTGCTCAAAAAACAATAGCAACTAGTCATTAGCATAGGCAACTCACTGTATGTTCATTATTACTGCTGAATGAAAACTGAGTGCATAGTTTTTATTATATTTATTCATTTGCCTTTTATCACCTGGTGAATTGGTGAGAAAGGGATATATTACGATCTTTTGATAAATTTGAAGTGACTTCAAAAAGAGGGATCATGTATCAAATGGTATTGTTAATTATTGGTAAATGAATATATTGCTTAAGAAGGATAAGGAGAAAAGAAAAAAACAAACAGGTCCAGTGGCTTTGAGAAAAAGGTAATAAAAAACTTTGTACAGAGGTTAGTTCACCTAATAGGAAGATTATAGAGAGCACTGAGAGTTTATGGCTATTGCACACTTTACTTTATATTGCACTTAAAAACAGAACTATGCACCTACTTAACCCCTTAATGTATGAAGATAAAACAAATCATAATGCCTGACTGCTGCTTTACAACTTTGACATGTGTTAGTAAAACTGTACATATCATTGCAACTACTTAGTACATCAATTATAATTTGTTCTTTTCAGGATATTGCCATTGTCATTACCCAATAACAACAACAAAAAAAACCCATAATAAATTTTGGCGATACCATATACAGTATGTATACATTACATAATCTGAAACATTTTATCTATTTTTTATTTTTTTTACACACAGATATTTTATTTCTTTGGCTGGGAGAAAAGGATACATTGAGGGGGAATATATCAAAACTTTGGCAGACAGAATCTGGAACAGCTGTACATGACGAACAGTCAGCTTCTATCTTCAGCTTGTTCAGTTAAGCTTTGAAAATAAAATATAGAAGCTGATTGGTACGTATTTACCTCAGAAGAAGTATCACTTTCACGATGCCGCATATAGATGTAAGTAGGGCCGCCTTTAAGGCAGGGCAAAAGGGGCAGCTGCCCTGGGCCCTGTCATTGTCGTGGGGCCCAAAGCAGCTGCCTCATACTTGCCAACTATCCCAGTTTAAATTTCCTTGTCCTTTGAAGTTTTAGTCCCGTGTTGTGTCCCGATATCTCAGTGTGAAGTGCTGGTACTAATGCTGCCCAGCTCTGCCTTATTGTTGTATACAGATGACTCACCTGCAGACCCTGTGTTTACATGTAAATAACCGGCATTCATAAGTAAATAGCTGCGGCTGGCGGCATTGATATGTAAATAAAGGTGGCATTCATATGTATATCATGCTTCCCTGCAGTGAGGAGATGATGTGCTGTAACCTCTAGCAACCAATCAGTGTGCAGTAATACTGTACAGTAATCTCTAACAACCAATTAACAAGCAGAAATCATTTGCTGTAACCTCTAGCGACTAATCAGTGAGCCGTAATGTGTGCTGTAACCTCTAGCAACCAGTCAGTAAGCAGTAATGATGTGCTGTAACCGCTGGCAACCAATCGCAATTGCTGCCTGATCTAATACAGTTAACTGATTTTAAGTCTAGCTGCTATTTATTGTATGTCTCAGAGCAGGTGGAGAGTGAAATTGCATGGGGGGGGGGGGGGGGGGGCAAGAAAATGTTTGCCCAGGGTCCAATCAATTATACAGACGGCCCTGGATGTAATGCCAGGGGCAATGTGTTGAAGTGCATATACTGTAAACCCTAACAATGAACTCCTCTTATTTGTTTCCTTTTTGGTCTGATAAATATACTATTGAAAGTGTTTTGTTATATCTTTTGGACAAGTGCAACATTTAAAAAAACTGTTGATTTTGCCAGTATTCTTACGAGTTGATAATTTCCTGTGCTACCTGTTCTTCAGATGGGGTTATGACGATAAGGAGGAGGAGAGAACAGGTGAGCACTGTGTTTTTTCTAATCCATCAGAAATTATGTAGGCAGGGCTGCCACCATGTGCTAAGGATTTCAGAACTAAAATACACTCCTTTCTCAATTCATAGAGTGACACAGACACTCTTTAGAACTGTGTCTCGCATACGTCTGAAAAATGTTGGTGCATATGAGAGATTCATGTACTGATCAGAAAGAAGTACATACCTATACATGGGGGCATGGGTTTCCCAAACTTTAAGAACTACTATCTGGGTCACGTGACACATTTTCCCCAAATATTGCATGCAATATTGAAAATGTCAATTCACCACCGCTTTATTTACCTCAAAAAGCAAAAATGCCAAGTAAATACTGCATACAACAAAACAGCATTAAAGTCAATGCACTAAGAGCCCTTTCACACTGGGGCGTTTTGCAGGCATTATTGCGCTAAAAATAGCGCCTGCAAACCGACCTAAAACTGCCTCTACTGTTTCTTCAGTGTGAAAGCCTGAGGGCTTTCACACTGAAGCGCTGCGCTGGCAGGAGAAAAAGAAAACTCCTGCAAACCGCATCTTTGGAGCGGTGTATTCACCGCTCCTTCACCGCTCCTGCACATTGAAATCAATGGGGTAGCACGGCTATACTGCGGCTATAGCGGCGCTATGCGAGCGGTTTTAACCCTTTTTTGGCAGGGGTTAAAACCGCATCGCTATCGGCCGAATACCGCCGCAAAAACGATGGTAAAGCAGCGCTAAAAATATCGCTGTTCTACCGCCGACGCCCCCACCGCCCCAGTGTGAAAGGGGCCTAAAGGAAATAAATAAATGCATGTGTTGAATAAGTAGTGGTCCAGGCATGCAATACTGAAGAAATGGAAACATATAATATCCAATCTGAAATAGTCTCTACCTTTTTGGAACAGTAGTTTCTCAACAGTAATGCATAGAAACAAACATACTGTATCAATAAAAACCCAGAAATGTAACATTTATTGAAATATATTTATTTTCTTCTATCATTTCACCAGGTTTTCAGTGACATTGTTGTGTATATACAAACATATACATCATTTGCTACAAATGTTACAAATGTTTAGGCATTCTCATGTTTATTCCTTTTGTTTGTATTGGTATGACACAAAAAAGTGGAGAAACAAAAAGCTAAATCTGACACATTCCATGCAAAGCTCCAAAAATGTACTGGACAAAATTATTGGCATCTTCTCAAAATTGTAAGAAATAATTGCATTTAAAGTTTATGATGCTCCTGTATAGTAATTTGCAATTAAACGCACCTGTATCAAGTGACAGGTGCTGACAATATAGAAATCACACCACCAACCAGTTAAAATGGCGAAAAATTGGCTTAACCTTTCTGTTGTGTGTCTCTGTGTGCCACACGGAGCATGGAGAAGAGAAAGAGCAGCAAAGAATTGTCTGAGGATTTGTGAAACAGCATGGACAATCTCAAGGTTAAAAGTCCATCTCCAGAGGATTGTTCAAATGGTGGATAAAGAACCTTGATCAACTTCCAGACAAATTAAAGCTGATCTTCAGGCAGAGGGTACAACTGTGTCAGCTTGCACTATACGTCACAATCTGAATGAAAAGGGACGCTATGGTTGGAGACCCAGGTGGACCCCACTGCTGACACAGAAACATAAAAAAAACAGGTTGGAGGTTCACTAATGTTTTGGGGTTGCTTTGCTGGTTCAGGCACTGGATGCGCATGTCATTATAAAATCTGAAGACTACCAAAGAATTCTGGGGTGCAATGTAGAGCCCAGTGTCAGAAAGTTGGGTCTACGTCAGAGGTCATGGGTCTTACAGCAGGACAATGACCCAAATCACACGTCAAAAAGCACCCAGAAATGGTTTAAAGTGTCCCATACCATACCTCACAATTTTTTGGGATGGGAACGAGGGAACCCTATTAGCAAAACTATGTTAATACACACCCCTTGCCATGCCCCTTTAAAGGAGAATTATACAAAAACAGATTAGTTAAACCCAAAAGTGCTTTTTTTTTTTTACCACCACTAATCCTTTATACTGGCTTTTGAAATTTACAAATACAGCCATTTAGAAACTTGATGAAAGGTGTAGCAGTGTGAAACACTTTTTAAAAGATAAATAGCGCATTTTGTATACAACTATACAGATCACACCACAGGCACAAATGAGGAGGAATTCGCACATCGGCCACCCCACCTGTACGCACTCTGCCCCCCCACACCTGTACGCACTCAGCCCCACTCACACCTATACGCACTCAGCCCCCCTTACACCTGTACACACTCAGCCCCCCTCGCACCTGTACGCACTCAGCCCCTTCACACCTGTATGCACTTAGCCCTCCCTCACACCTGTATGTACTCAGCCCCCTCACGCCTGTACACACTCAGCTCCCTCACACCTGTATGCACTCAGCCCCCTCACACCTGTATGCACTCAGCACCCCTCACACCTGTACACACTCAGTCCCGCTCACACCTGTACGCACTCAGCCCCCTCATTGTACGCACTCAGCCTCCCTCACACCTGTACACACTCAGCCCCCCTCCCATCTGTACACACTCAGCACTCCTCACAGATGTACGCACTCAGCACCCCTCACACCTGTATGCACTCAGCACCCCTCACACCTGTATGCACTCAGCCCCCCTCACACCTCACATGAACTCAGCCCCCTCACACCTGTATGCACTCAGCCCCCCTCACACGTGTACGCACTCAGCACCCCTCACACCTGTATGCACTCAGCACCCCTCACACCTGTATGCACTCATCCCCCCTCACACCTGTAAGCACACTCAGCCCCTCTCACACCTGTATGCATGAAGCCCCCTCACACCTGTACGCACTCAGCACCCCCTTACATCTGCATATATGTCAGCCCCCCTCACACCTGTATGCACTCAACCCCCACACACCTGTATGCACTCAGTCTCCCTCACACCTGTGCGCACTCAGCACCCCCCTCACACCTGTATGCACTCAGCCCCCTCACACCTGTACACACTCAGCACCCCCCCACACCTGTATGCACTCAGCACCCCCCCTCACACCTGCATATATGTCAGCCCCCCTCACACCTGTATGCATCAGCCCCTCTTCTCACACCTGTATATGTCAGCCTCCTTCCTCACACCTGTACGCACTCAGGCCCTCTCCTCACACCTATACGCACTCAGCACCCCACCCTCACTTCTGCATATATGTTAGCCCCCTCACTCTTGTACTCACGCAGCCGCCCTCCTCACACCTGTACGCACTCACCCTCTGCTCACACCTGTACGCACTCAACCACCCCCCCAATCCTGTATATATGTCAGTCCCCCTTGCTCCTGTATATATGTCAGCCCCCCTCACTCCTGTATATATGTAAGCCCCCTTCACTCCTGTACAGGGCTGGTGCAAGGATTTTTGACACCCTAGGCGAAACCTCACTTTGCCGCCCCCTCCCCTTGGCTCTGCCCCTGACTTCACCCACCTTTCCCTGCCCATGTATACAGTGGAGGTGGCTGGGTGGAGATTTTTGTGGTGCCTCGTCACTATTTCTTCAGCTGTGGTCCACAGGCCAGCACCTGCGCCTCTGGACCTGGCCTAAAGACAAATAGTTGCAACACCATCTTGCTTCCTTACACCAGCTTTGGTCCACAGGTGTATAGACAGGCTAGGATAGTATAAAGACAGGCTAGTATAGTATATGGACAGGCTAGGATAGTATATGGACAGGCTAGGGTAGTATATAGACAGGGTGGTATATAGACAGGGTGGTATATGGACAGGCCAGGGTGGTATATAGACAGGGTGGTATATAGACAGGGTGGTATGTAGACAGAGTGGTATATAGACAGGGTGGTATATATGGACAGGGTGGTGTATATGGACAGGGTGGTGTATATGGACAGGGTGGTATATGGACAGGGTGGTATATGGACAGGGTGGTATGTAAACAGGGTGGTATATAGACAGGGTGGTATATGGACAGGGTGGTATATAGACAGGGTGGTGTATATGGACAGGGTGGTGTATATGGACAGGGTGGTGTATATGGACAGGGTGGTATGTAGACAGGGTGGTATATGAACAGGGTGGTATATAGACAGGGTGGTATATGGACAGGGTGGTATGTAGACAGGGTGGTATATGAACAGGGTGGTATATGGACAGGGTGGTATGTGTACTGGGTGGTATATAGACAGGGTGGTATGTGGACAGGGTGTTATATAGACAGGGTGGTATGTGGACAGGGTGGTATGTGGACAGGGTGGTATGTAGACAGGGTGGTATGTGGACAGGGTGGTATATAGACAGGGTGGTATATGAACAGGATGGTATATAGACAGGGGGGTATATGAACAGGGTGGTATGTGGACAGGGTGGTATATAGACAGGGTGATATTTTGGCAGGGTGGTATATAGACAGGGTGGTATATGGACAGGGTGGTATATAGACAGGGTGGTATATGGACATGGTGGTATATAGACAGGGTGGTATATGAACAGGGTGGTATGTAGACAGGGTGGTATATGAACAGGATGGTATATAGACAGGGGGTGTATGAACAGGGTGGTATGTGGACAGGGTGGTATATTGGCAGGGTAGTATATAGACAGGGTGGTATATAGACAGGGTGGTATATAGACAGGGTGGTATATGGACATGGTGGTATATGAACAGGGTGGTATGTAGAGGAGTCCTGTATATATGTCAGCCTCCCTCACTCCGTGAATATGTCAGCTCCCCCTCATTCCTGTATATATGTCAGCCCCCCTCACTCCTGTGTATATGTCAGCTCCATCCTCACTCCTGTATATATGTCAGGCCCCTCATTCCTGTACTGTATATATGTCAGACTCCCTTTACACCTGTGTATTTGTCAGCCCCCTCACTTCTGTATATATGTCAGCCCCCTCATACCTGTGTATATATATATGCCAGCCCCCCTTACTCCTGTATATATGTCAGCTCCCCCTCACACCTGTATATATATCAGCTCCCCCTCACACCTGTAAATATCTCAGCCCCCCACATATACACATCTGTAAACACACAAAGCTCTGGTCCCTCCCTGTATACAAACAGCTCCCATCCTTTTCCTTCACAGCCCCTACTTGTAAATGAGGTCTTCCTACCTAGTCCCAGCTTCTGTTTCCACAAAGCTGACATGTTGCTGAGACACAGAAGAGCTGTAGCCAATCACAGTACATAGCACAGACAGCTCACACGAGGGGTGCACATGCACATAGAAGCCAGAGGTGGCAGTCATTAGCTCTACGTCTGAGCTCAGTAAAACAGAGCAGCAGAAGCTGCTGAGATCCTTTCTGTACTGCACAACATGGCTCCCCTTCACCCGCTCCTGCCTTCTCCTATCCTGGTCGGGCCCCTCCGGATGCTCGGGCCCCTTACAATTGTCAGGGACAGTCCCTCTAAATCAGGGACAGGTGAGAGTGTCTAATCCCTTGTTAGAACACATGTAGTGGGAATAATTTAAAGTTTCACAAATATCTTTAGAGAAAGCTTTGGCGGAAATATTCACAAGACAGAATCAGATTAGAAATAGAAAAATATCAGTGGTGGAACTATGAGGGTTGCAAAGGTCACACTTGCAACTTGGACCTGGCATTCTGCCACCATGGAGGGCCCCAAGACAGCAGGAAGGGGACTGCTGCAGAACAGACCATGCTGGCTGCATCAATAGGCTGAGCAATGGTACACTAGGTGCCCCCGGTCATGGCCCTGGCACTTAGCAATGCCTGTTTTCCCATAGCGTCCTCTCTTCCTAAAATGTGATAAGGTGGTCAGGAAATTAGATGCCTAATTTATGCATAATTTATGTTCCTTGAAAGCCCAAAGTGCTCTTGGGATTGTGTGTCTTTCTATGCATCTAGGCTGTAAAAAAAGTCTCACACATATTCGGAAGGTATAGCAGAATGTGTTTTGGGGTGTAATTATAAGTATGCCTATGCTGTGTGAGAAATAACTTGTTAAAATGGCAACTTTGTAAAAAAAAAAAATGATTACATGTTTTCATTTTCAAAAAAGTTGTGACCAAAAAATTACAACTTCAAAACATTCATCATGCCTCTTACTAAATACCATGGACTGTCTACTTTTCAAAAAGGGGTCATTTGGAGGTTATTTGTATTGTCCTGGCATTTTTAAGGTCTCGAGAAATGCCAGGATAATACATGCCAGGAGAAATCAATACATCAGGATTAATCAATTTTCAGATATGTATACCATAGTTTGTAGACTCTATAACTTTCACACAGACTAAATAATGTACACTGATTTGGTTTATCTTTACCAAAGATATGTACATAATACATTTTGGCCTAAATTTATAAAAAAGGATTATTTTTTTGCAAAATTACAAACAGAAACTAAGAAAAAGGTGTTTTTTTAATCAACATTTTCAGTATTTTGTTTGTGCAAAAAATAAAAAAACCCAGTGGTAATTAAATACCACCAAGAAAAAAGGTTTATCTGTCTCAAAAAAAATGATAAAGATTTAATTTGAGTACAGTGTTGCATGAAAAAATATACAGCAATCTGAAACTTGGCATTGGTACCAAGGGGGTGAAAGTGTCTGGTATTAAAGTGGTTAAAGGGTTAAAACATGGAGAAATGTGTTCCAGAGGTGTACTAAATATGTGTTTTCGTTTTTTTATGCCTTGATAAAACTGTACAGCACTTGTTTTATTTGTGCTGTGAGAACTATAATAACGTTAGAGAGAGAATATAGTTTCACATGACAGTAAAAACATACTGTACCTTGAATTTTGCAGAGTCACAATGACAGGACGACCTTTTGACCAGTGTACACACCCAGTCAAGCTGCGCTGATATCTTACATATGTGTTTTTCCTTCTATGCTTGAGTGATCTTTAGTATTAGCTGGATATACAAAAGAATACACACAAAGTTAAGTACGTATCATTTATGCAGTATATTATAAATAAATCATTACACATCCTAAAAAAAATACTATTATCATTTTTGTTTTATTTTTGCAGTCCTCAGTACAGTGACAAGGACATATGCAACCATTTTGGGAGGTACAATCAGTACACAGACATCGCTACAATTCACAAAAAGTGAAAATATAACATATGTAAACTATACACATTCAAGGTCAATGTGGGGATCATGGGAAGGGAAATGAGAGGTATGAAGGGAAGCAGGATGTCACCTTAAAGTGGGGTTCCACCCAAAAAAACAAACATATCTAAAAAATTCTAAAAAAAAAACCAAAAAAACATTTGGATATTTTTTTATTTTTAATTACCTCTAAATGCCTGTTGCTAGGTGGTCCCTCGTAGTCTGCCCCTTCCTCTGCCTGGGCTGGTGACATCACTTCCCCCTGGCACAGGAAGGGCTCGGCTCTTCTCCCTCCCTCCTGTCAATCATCTGGGACCCATTACAGGTCCCAGGTGATTGAGCGGCCAATCACGGCGCGTGGCGCTGCTCGCGCATGCGCAGTGGATGCCAGGCTGTGAAGCCACAGCCCGGCGCCCACAGTTGAAATGCCAGTGCTGACGAGCGGAGGGGGGGGACAAGCGGGGCTTCGATCCCCCGCATCACTGGACCCAGGGACAGGTAAGTGTCCAATTAAAAGTGAGCAGCTGCAGTATTTGTAGCTGCTGACTCCTCTTTAAGGTAGTCACTGTCTAGTAGAGTTTGGCGAATGGTTAAGGCCAAGCAAAAGTTCGGCCCAAACATCGCCTGTTTGCTAATTCAGCAAACGCCCAAATTTGTCGGGCTTTCACTGGGTGCTGCACAGTGCATTCTGAGCCCTGATTTGGCAAAACTTTTCCCAGTCAGGCACACTGAATAGCTGGTTGTTAAGGAGCAGGCCTGGAAGCCGACCGCGGCGTCCTTAATAACGGATGAGTCATCAGCTGTCAATGGGCTTCCCCGCTGAGAGCTGAATAAAAGAAAAACATTGCCAGCAATAAATAAAAAAACAGTGTTGGGGGGGTCTCCCCCAATCCATACCAGGCCCTCTGGGTCTGGTATGCCCCCCCTCACCAAATTGCTATGTTAGATGCACCAAGTCCTGCCAACAAGGCAGGAGTACAGAAGAGTAGAGGCGGCTCTCTAATTAGGTGAAATAGGCGGTGGCCTCAGGCCTCGCAGTCATAGGGGACTCGCACAGCTGGCTAGTTTACCTAGAGAGCCGCCTCTTCCAGCAGCAGAGATCTCCTCCATCACACAGTCCCATATCTCCTCACTTTGCTACAGGAAGAGATACAGGCTGCGAGTGAGACCTGTGATCGGAGCTCACATACATCTCCGGATCACAGATAGGGAGAGCCGCTCAGTACAGCCTGTTCTGACAGATCTCCCCCCTCCCCCTGCTGCCCGCACAGCCAGACAGAAGAGGAGAGAGAGCTTCTGCTCCTCCTCCTCCTGCCCTCTCCTCCTGTATCTGCCCCGCCCACTCTCCTCGGCAGTGTTCTCTGCTCTGCCTCAGAGAAGGGGATGTGTGGGGGGGAAGATTCAATCTGAAGCCCAGCAAACAGAAAAGGAAAAGGGGAGTCTGATCCATGCATCCATCCATCCAGCCCCTCCTGCCTCCCAGGGAGTACACTGATATAGGGGATGCTCTTCCTTCCCTTCTTCCTCCACCCCCTTCTCTTTCTTTCTTTCTTTCTTGCTTTCTTGCTTTCTTTCTTTCTTGCTTTCTTTCTTTCCTTCCATCTTTCTTTCTTTCTTTCTTTCCTTCCATGCTTCTTTCTTTCTTTCTTTCTTGCTTTCTTTCTTTCCTTCCATCTTTCTTTCTTTCCTTCCATCTTTCTTTCCATCTTTCTTTCCTTCCTCCTTCTTTCTCCACCCATCCCCCTTTATTTCTCTCTTTGTGACAGCCTACCAGAATAGGTAGGATCTGTGAGAGCAGCTTCCTTGTGCAGCTCTGCTTGAGGAAAATATATCTTTATTATGCCCACTTACCTACCCCCGTACTGTCCACTCCCCTATACTGTACCCTCCTAATACAGTTCATTTCCATCCCTTGAATTATTTTTCCCATTATGGGAGTGAGTGGGGCCTCATGTCTAAGTTTTGCCTAAGGCCTCACAAAGTCTAGAGCCGCCTCTGCAGAAGAGGGATGATTTTGATGATTTTTTGTTTTATATAAATGAGTTCATAATAGATTGTAGTTTACTCAATTGCTGGGACAAAAGCGGGAGGGGTAGGGTCCTAAAGAAGTAGAGTTTGTGGGGCAAAAGGAAAATCTTTTTCCAGGGTAATCCGACCAGCCCAGGGGAATTTAACTTGCTTCATGTCTCTTGAGATGTGTTATGCAGCTTTTTCACTAATTTGTTGTAGTTCATAGAAAGAATGTTGCTAGAAGGCGCAGTCAGCTGTACACCTAAATATGAAAGAGAATTGTTTGGTGCTGAGGAGAAAGGGGTTAAGCTATCATTTAGATTTTTGATGGCAGAATCGAGGTAGATGTTTAGCATGCTAGACTTGGAGTAGTTGGTTTTATATAAAGAGACAGAGCCGAATAACTCTAGGGTGCTTTGTAAAGTGGGTAGGGATGAGCCGAACACCCCCCCCCCCCACCAGAACTTGCGAACAGGCAAATAATTTGTTCAAACACGCGAGCACCGTTAAAGTCTATGGGACACGAACATGAATAATCAAAAGTGCTAATTTTAAAGGCTTATATGCAAGTTATTGTCATAAAAAGTGTTTGGGGACCCGGGTCCTGCCCCAGGGGACATGGATCAATGCAAATAAAAGTTTTAAAAACAGCCATTTTTTCGGGAGCAGTGATTTTAATAATCCATACCCAACCCGTCAGGTCTGGTATGGATTTTAAGGGGAACCCCGGCCACAATTTAAAAAAAAAAATGACGTGGGGGTCCCCCTAAATTACATACCAGACCCTTATCCGAGCACGCAACCTGGCAGGCTGCAGGAGAAGAGGCGGGGACGAGAGAGCACCCACCCGAACCGTACCAGGCCACATGCCCTCAATATTGAGAGGGTACTTTGGGGTAGCCCTCCAAAACACCTTGTCCCCATGTTGATGAGGACAAGGGCCTCATCCCCACAACCCTGGCCGGTGGTTGTGGGGGTCGGCGGGTGGGGGGTTTATCGGAATCTGGAAGCCCCCTTTACCAAGGGGACCCCCAGATCCCGGCCCTCCCCCCTGTGTGAAATGATAAAGGGGTACAAAAGTACCCCTACCATTTCACTAAAAAACTGTCAAAAATGTTAAAAATGACAAGAGACAGTTTTTGACAATTCCTTTATTTAAATGCTTCTTCTTTCTTCTATCTTCTATCTTCCTTCGGTTTCTTCCTCCATCTTCTTCTTCTGGTTCTTCTGGATCTTCTGGTTCTTCCTCCGGTGTTCTCGTCCGGCATCTCAATGTTGAGGGCATGTGGCCTGGTACGGTTCGCCCCCCCTCTTTTCCTGCAGCCTGCCAGGTTGTGTGCTCGGATAAGGGTCTGGTATGGATTTTTGGGGGGACCCTACACCATTTTTTTTAAATTTTGGCCGGGGTTACCCTTAATATCCATACCAGACCTGAAGGGCCTGGTATGAAATTTATGGGGACAACCCACGTCATTTTTTTTTAAAATTTTGGTTCGGGGTTCCCCTGTGGGGAATTACCATGCCGTTTTTATCAATGAACTTTTATGTGTATTGTCGGACCGGCAATTCATTAATAGCCGCGAGTAGTTTAAATGAATTTTTTTCCTTTGAAATGTAATTTTGCTTTTGCTGTCAGACTGTTCTAAACACGGGAAACATGTGCCCCTTTACAGGCATACTATAGACACCCCTCAGGTACGAAAAAGGGATATTACATTTTTATTGTTTCTCTTTAAGCATTATTAAAATCACTGCTCCCGAAAAAACGGCCGTTTTAAAAACTTTTTTTTGCATTGATCCATGTCCCCTGGGGCAGGACCCAGGTTTCCAAACACTTTTTATGACAATACCAAGACTTTAAGATTAGCACTTTTGATTTCTCCCATAGACTTTTAAAGGGTGTTCCGCGGCATTCGAATTTGCCGCGAATACCCCAAATTGTTCGCTGGTCGGCGAACTTGCGAACAGCCGATGTTCGAGTCAAACATGAATTCGACTCGAACTCGAAGCTCATCCCTTATAGTGGGTAGGGAAACTAAAGGATTGGAGAGGGAAAGGAGGACATTATCCAGGTACAGGACTATTTGAAACTACTCCGAGCCAACCAGAATGCTTGAGATGTTATAGTTGGATCTTATTGACACTTTCTCTGGAACCATAAATCAGACTGAGACAGAAGAGCAGTAAAAATCACACTATTTAATAAAAAGTTAAAATGATATAAACAGAGAAAACGTAGTCAAAACATAACCAGAGTTCGGTAACCAGGACGGGTAGTTAGAACAAACCAGAGAAACAGGAGTCCAGAGATCAGCAAAGTCGGTTGCAGCAAACAGCATCAGGAACCAGAAAGGAAGTCATCCAAGCAACATTCTTTCACAGGAAAACACAGCAGAAAGAGTTTGGATATGTTGTCCAAGGCAAAGGCACAGAAGATCTGACCCATGAAGTTTAAATAGCTAGCAGAGCTAGCTAACGAGCAGAAAATGAAGACCAGGTGAGTCACTCTGGAGTTAAGAGCGCTGGCAATTAACTGACAGCTGAGCACAGAGCTCTTAGAAGGAAGGGCTGAGCCCAGCCCTGACAGTACCCCCTCCACAACGACCCCTCCCCCTCGGAGGATCACCAGGTTTGAGGGGAAAATGTCTATGGAAAGCACGATAGAGGACAGGAGCATGTACGTCCAAGGATGAGACCCAAGAGCGTTTCTCCGGACCGTACACTTTCACATGAACCAGGTACTGTATGCGCCCACAGAACCTTCAGGAATCAATGATAGATTGTATCTCATACTACTCATGGTTCTCAACCTGAACTGGGTGAGGACGGGGTACCAAGGTGGTAAAGCGGTTACATATCAAAGGTTTTAATATGGAGACATAAAATACATTTGAAATACACATATTAGAATGAAGATCTAAAGTGTAAGCCACTGGGTTAATCCTATGGAGAATACGTAACAATAAACAGGGGTGCTAGTTTTAATGAGAGAACATGGAGTCTGATGTTGTGAGATGACAGCCAGACCCTGTCCCCAACTTGGTAGGAAGGCACAGGTGTTTGCGGTCAGTATGGAGTCTGTACCTATCATTGGCACAACGCAAGGACTCTTGGACCTGTACCCAAGTGGAACGAAGACCACGGAGATACTCCTCCAATGCAGGAATGTTCAGAGGAACAAATGAGTCAGGCAACATGGATGGTTGGAAACCATAATTCGCCATGAATGGAGACAATCTGGAAGCAGTATTGACGGCACTATTGTGAGCAAACTTTGCCCAAGGTAAGAGGTCTGACCAGTTGTTATGGTGGTCAGAAATGTAGCAACATAAAAACTGCTCCAAGGACTGGTTGGCTCGTTCTGCGGCCCCATTGGATTGCTGAATTCCTAACTGTGCACAAAAGGCTTGCCAAGCCTGGACACAAACTGGCTACCCCTGTCTGAGATGATAACCTTGGGTAGCCCATGTAAGTGAAAGATCTCCCGAGCAAAAATGGAAGCCAGATCTTTGGATGTGGGCAACTTCTTAAGTGGAATACAATGTGACATTTTCGAGAACCGGTCAAACACCATAAAGATAACTGTGTTGCCCTGAGAGTTGGGTAACTCCACAATGAAATCTATAGACAGGTGGGTCTAAGGCCTCTCTCCATTGGGTATGGGTTGTAGGAGGCCCACTGGAAGGTGTCGTGGTGTCTTACTCTGAGCACACACGGAACAAGCAGCTATGAAGGCGACTATATCAGCTCGTAGACTAGGTCACAAGAATTGTTGGGAAATAGCTCAAATGAGTTGATTCTTCCCTGGGTGGCCAGCAGGCTTGGGAGAATGGTGATTCTGGAGCACGGCAGTATGGAGACTCTCAGGGACAAAGCAGCGGTCACAAGGTTTCTCAGGAGGAGAATGGATCTGAGCAGCAAGAATTCTGTCACCCAAAGGTGAAGCGAGACTGGCACGAACTGTAGCCAGAATACGATTAGGAGGAATCACAGGAACAGGTACCGATTCCATCTTGGAAGCGAAGGAAAACTGTTGCAACAATGAATAAGCCCTTACATTCTTAGTACCGGGTAAGAATAAAACTATGTAATTGAAGCTTGACAAGAAAAGAGCCCATCGTGCACTTCTGGGAGAGAGGCGTTTAGCCTCAGACAGGAATGTGAGATTCTTATGGTCAGTCAGAATAAGAACCGGCACAGTGGTACCTACGAGAAGATGCCTCCATACTTTAAGACCTAAAATGATCGCTAACAACTCTCTGTCCCCGATCTCATAATTGCGCAGGAGACAATTTCTTGGAAAAGTAGCCACAAGGATGCATAGCGCTCTCAGAGGTAAGACATTGAGACAGCAGGGCACCAACTCCAGTGTCAGAAGCATCTCAAGGATGAAGGGTACCGTAGGATCAGGATGTACCAACACAGGAGCAGAAACAAAGGCAGCCTGTAGACTCTCAAAGGCATTAATGGAATCCGGAGACCAATTCTGTGGGTTACTGTCCTTTTTGGTCATATCAGTCAGGGATTACGAATTACGAATAAACTTCTGATAATTGGCAAAGCCTAGAAAAAGTTGCAATGGACGTAAACCCACGGGTCAGGGCCACTGTAAAACTTCCAAAAATGTCTCTGGGTCCATCAAAAAACCAGCAGTTGAAATGACATAACCCAGGAATTTAACCTGTTCATGATGTAACTCGCACTTCTCCAATTCACAATACAGGTTATTATCTCTCAACCTCTGAAACACACGGCAGATATATGTGTGGTGGCTCTCTAGGAAATTGGAAAATATGAGGATATCTTCAAGATAAACCACCACACATAGCAGCAACAAATCTCAGAGGACATTGTTGATAAATTCCTGGAAAACTGCCGGAGCGTTGCAAAGACCAAACGGCATTACAAGGTATTCATAATGGCCAGTTCTGGTATTAAACGCAGTTTTCCATTCGTCGCCCTCCTTGATCCTCGCGAGATTGCACGCCCCTCTCAAATCAAGCTTTGTGAAAACCGTTGCTCCCTTGAGGCAGTCAAATAACTCCGTAATCAAT
The DNA here is from genome assembly GCA_037952925.1 of Lithobates clamitans. Taxonomy (NCBI): domain Eukaryota; kingdom Metazoa; phylum Chordata; class Amphibia; order Anura; family Ranidae; genus Lithobates; species Lithobates clamitans. The sequence goes on along the minus strand of JBBGZY010000931.1, from coordinate 1,265,564 downwards.
GGAATTGGATAAGCATTCTTAATTGTGAAGTGATTGAGACCCCTATAATCAATACAAGGTCTCAGGTCACCACTTTTCTTTTTCACAAAGAAGAAACCAGTACCAGCAGGAGGCGAGGATTTACGGATGAATCCTCAAGAAAGTGAAGAGGTGCGCAAGACCTTAGCCACTTTCTGAAAACATGTCTTCATGCATTGTGGTGACCAGAAAAGAACCTCAGCACGAAGCCAATCAAAAGAGGGGTTGTGCCTCAATGGAATTGGATAAGCATTCTTAATTGTGAAGTGATTGAGACCCCTATAATCAATACAAGGTCTCAGTTCACCACTTTTCTTTTTCACAAAGAAGAAACCAGTACCAGCAGGAGGCGAGGATTTACGGATGAATCCTCAAGAAAGTGAAGAGGTGCACAAGACCTTAGCCACTTTCTGAAAACATGTCTTCATGCATTGTGGTGACCAGAAAAGAACCTCAGCACGAAGCCAATCAAAAGAGGGGTTGTGCCTCTGTAACCAAGGATAACCAATAACCACTGGTAAATGAGCTTAGGAAATTACTTGGAACTGGATTATCTCATGGTGAAGAGCCCTTACGGCCATGGTCAATGGAGCTGTCTTATGAGTCACATGGGCAGGCTGTAGAGGTCTCCCATCAATTGCCTCAATGGCAAGTGGAGTGGCATGAAGCTACAGAGGAATCGAGTGCTTAGACACAAAGGCACCATCAATGAACAGGCATGCAGCCTCAGAGTCGATTAGAGCCTGTATCTCAATGGACGACTCAGACCAAGAAAGGGTCACCCGAACCAGGGGCTTATCCTTCTGGATAACTGGGGATGAAACAATGCCACCTAAAGTCTGTCCCCTACAGGTCCTCAGGTCCAAGCGTTCTCCCGGATGGGTAAGACAAGACTTCAGGAAGTGACCTGTCTGGCCACATTAAAGGTACAATCTCTCCCTCCTCCTAAAGGCCCTGTGTGAAGCCCAATTGCATAGGTTCTACCTCACTGGCAGACTTGGTACCAGAAAGTATGGGAGGTGAGGGAGGCACGGGTGGGACTGCAAAGCATACGGGAGGCTTCCGCGAGTGCTCCTTAAAGGAAGGTCTCTTTCAGAGTCTGGAGTCAATGAGAACAGCAATTGTGATCAACTTCTCCAGCTCAGTGGGTATGTCTCGGGCTGCTATCTCATCTTTGATGGTATCCAAGAGACCATGAAAAAAAGCAGCCATGAGGACCTCATTGTTTCAAGCAACCTTTGCTGCCAGTACGGAAGTACTGGCAGCAAAGTACGGAAGAGTACGGAATTCAATGGCATAATCAGCAACAGTTCTTGTACCCTGCTTGATGGACATAAGGCTCTTGGCAGCAGAGGTGGAGCGTGAAGGAACTTCAAATAACCTTTTAAAGGAAGCCACAAACTCAGGGAAACTCACGGTAACTCAGGACGACAGGGTTTTGCGTCTCCCATAGAGGGTTTGCCCAGACCAAGGCTGAGAAAGCAAAGAAATCATGAAGCCTACTTTGCTTCTATCCGTGGGAAACGCCTGGGGCAGCATCTCAAATTACATCCCAACCTGGTTGAGAAACCCTCTGCATTGAACTGGATTGCCCCCAAATCGCTGGGGAAGCAGAGCGGAACCAGACATACCTCTTATAGAGGTAATATTCGAGGCGGGTGCCTACACAGAGACTGGAGCATCAGCAGGGACGGCCCACAGCACAGGTTGTACCGGAACAGCCTCAGTGGGAGGATCCAGGTGAGCAGTGTTACTCAGGAGCATCTGTAACGCTATGGCAAGCTGATCTATGCAGTGATCCTGCTCATCCAATCTGGAAAAAATATTACCAATAAGTGGATTGCCTGCATCTTCTGAACTCATGGCTTTTGCCTACTGTCAGGAACCATGAATCAGACTGACACAGAAGTGCAATAAAAATCACACTAATAAAAAGGTAAAATGATATAAACAGAGCAAATGTAGACAAAACATAGCCAGAGTTTGGTAACCAGGACAGGTAGTCAGAACAAGCCAGAGAAACAGGAGTCCAGAGATCAGCGAAGTCGAGTGCAGCAAACAGGATCAGGAACCAGAAGGGAAGTCAGCCAAGCAAAAGTCTTTCACAGGAAAACACAACAGAGAGAGTCTGGATATGTTGAATGAGGCGAAGACATGGAAGATCTGATCCATGCAGTTTAAATAGCTAGCAGAGCTAGCTGACGAGCAGGAAATGAAGACCAGGTGAGTCACTGTGGAGTGAAGAGTGCTGGCAATTAACTGACAGCTGAGCACAGAGCTCTGAGAAGGAAGGGCTGAGCCCAGCCCTGACACACTGCCAGGGGTTCCATGACTAGGGCAAATATAAGTAGGGGAAAGTGGGCACCCTTGACAGTGCCATTGGTGATGTCAAAGGGGTCAGATAAAAACCTGGAGGTCCAAACTGGGGAAAGTACAGGTGATACTCGAAAAATTTGAATATCGTGCAAAAGTTCATTTATTTCACTAATGCAGCTTAAAAGGTGAAACTAATATATGAGATAGACTCATTACATTCAAAGCAAGACAGTTCAAGCTGTAATTTGTCATAATTGTGATGATTATGGCTTACAGCTCATGAAAACCCCAAATCCACAATCTCAGAAAATTAGAATATTGTGAAAAGGTGCAATATTCTAGGCTCAAAGTGTCCCACTCTAATCAGCTAATTAAGCCATAACACCTGCAAAGGGTTCCTGAGTCTTTAAATTGTCTCTCAGTCTGGTTCAGTAGGAATGACAATCATGGGAAAGACTGCTGACCTGACAGTTGTGCAGAAAACCATCATTGGCACCCTCCATAAGGAGGGAAAGCCTCAAAAGGTAATTGCAAAAAAAGTTGGATGTTCCCAAAGTGCTGTATCAAAGCACATTAATAGAAAGTTACGTGGAAGGGAAAAGTGTGGAAGAAAAAGGTGCACAAGCAGGGATGACTGCAGCCTGGAGAGGATTGTCCGGAAAAGGCCATTCAAAAGTGTTGGGGACTTTCACAAGGAGTGGAATGAGGCTGGAGTCAGTGCATCAAGAGCCACCACACACAGACGGATCCTGGACATGGGCTTCAAATGTCATATTCCTCTTGTCAAGCCACTCCTGAACAACAAACAATGTCAGAAGCGTCTTACCTGGGCTAAAGAAAAACAGACCTGGTCTGTCGCTCAGTGGTCCAAAGTCCTCTTTTCTGATGAGAGCAAATTTTGCATCTCATTTGGAAACCAAGGACCCAGAGTATGGAGGAAGAATGGAGAGGCACACACTGCAAGATGCTTGAAGTCCAGTGTGAAGTTTCCACAGTCTGTGTTGATTTGGGGAGCCATGTCATCTGCTGGTGTTGGTCCACTGTGCTTCATTAAGTCCAGGGTCAACGCAGCCGTCTACCAGGAGATTTTTGAGCACTTCATGCTTCCTTCCACAGATAAGCTCTATGGGGATGCTGACTTCATTTTCCAGCAGGACTTGGCACCTGCCCACACTGCCAAAAGCACCAAAACCTGGTTCAATGACCGTGGGATTACTGTGCTTGATTGGCTAGCAAACTCCCCTGGACATCCTAGGGCCAGGTTTCTGAGGAGACCTCTGGTGGAATTCTCTTATTCCAGGTGGCTCAGCAAGCAGAGTCACTGCCAGACACAGCAGAGGTCCCAGGTTCAAGCCCAGGTCCTAACAGTACTCCCCTCCTCCCAGGATGTCTCCTGGACATCCTAGGGCCAGGTTTCTGAGGAGACCTCTGGTGGAATTCTCTTTTATTCCAGGTGGCTCAGCAAGCAGAGTCACTGCCAGACACAGCAGAGGTCCCAGGTTCAAGCCCAGGTCCTAACAGTACTCCCCTCCTCCCAGGATGTCCCCTGGACATCCTAGGGTCAGGTTTCTGAGGAGACCTCTGGTGGAATTCTCTTGGGCGGAGCAGGACGACGCGCTGATGTCACCTCCAGTCTGAGTGTTTTCTCCAGAGAGACGGGTCTGTCCATATGTGTTCGGCCGAAAGGGCGGAGCAGGATGACGCGCTGACGTCACCTCCAGTCTGAGTGTTTTCTCCAGAGAGACGGGTCTGTCCGCATGTGTTCGGCCGACACAACGGACTTCAGGCTTGATTTTCCATTGCATATGTAAGTGTGTTTTCGCCATTTTTAACATTAAAGTTTTAAGGTTTTATACCATCTGAGTTTTCATTTGTATTACATGGTAAAATACAATCCGATACCGATCTGGCCCCCATGATGGTCTGAGGCACAGCCGAAGCCCAGCAGTTCAGCACGGGATTCCGACTTACCAATACAAGCTGATATGCCTTCCATGATCCTCTGTAATGGGGGATCATGTACATCTGGTAAGGAGTAACCCCTTCTACACTGGCGGTGGATCACTCAGTTTTCTTTGCTAATCAACAGCTGCAGATCCTGTGTGCGGATTTTTTTTTTTTTTTGTTTTTTACTGGTTCCGGTATCTACACGGGTGGATCTCCTCCTTTTCTTTCTACACAGTTTTGAGAGACTTTGCAAATTATATTTTCACTTCAGATTATTGAGACTTTATTTATACATTGTCTACATTCACTTGTTCAGCATTTTGGTTAGATTATATTATTGGGGTCTTTGGAGCACTTTACTCACATCACTTGTCACGGATGGGACTGTGTGTACCCCATCATCTCTATGAGGTTAAAGTAGTGATTTATTAATCCTCAAGAGACCAGCTAGCGCGATTGAAGTTTTTCTATTATATTTGTTGTATGTGTGTCATATATTTTGAATTTCAGCTCTTTTAGTCACAGTTTATGATTTATTCCTTAGCGCAGTTTTATTTTTATTTTTTCTTGGCCAGCAAACTCGCCTGACCTTAACCCCATAGAGAATCTATGGGGCATTGCCAAGAGAAAGATGAGAGACATGAGACCGAACAATGCAGAAGAGCTGAAGGCTGCTATTGAAGCATCCTGGTCTTCCATAACATCTCAGCAGTGCCACAGGCTCATAGCTTCCATACCACGCTGCATTGAGGCAGTAATTGCTGCAAAAGGGGCCCAAACCAAGTACTGAGTACCTATGCATGCCTATACTTTTCAGAGGTCCGATATTGTTCTATGTACAATCCTCGTTTTATTGATTGCATGTAATATCCTAATTTGTGGATTTGGGGTTTGCATGAGCTGTAAGTCATAATCATCACAATTATGACAAATCACGGCTTCAACTATCTTGCTTTGCATGTAATGAGTCTATCTCATATATTAGTTTCACCTTTTAAGTTGCATTAGTGAAATAAATGAACTTTTGCACGATATTCTAATTTTTCGAGTATCACCTGTATAAAGACCCAAAATCGCTGAGAGGATAGGGGCACTAAAGCCATATTTTAACAGAACCTGTTTTAGATAGTTTCAGTGCACCCTGTCGAAAGCCTTCTCTGCATCAAGAGTAAAAGAGCAGAGAAGGCCGTCAGCTGCACTCTGCCCTATGAATCAGGTCTATAAAGCAACAGGTTCCGTCAGAGGCCTGACTTCCCTCCACAAACCCTTGATCTTTGTGGATAAGCACTGGAACATATTGGGAAATCCTGGAGGCTAGTAATTTTGCAAACATTTTAATATCTACGTTCAGAAGTGAAATGGATCAATAGCTAGCTGGGTTATCTGTGGTTTTGCCGGGTTTGGGAATTGTCACTATAAGGGCTTCTAGTGATTCTTTAGGGATTTTTCCAGAATTTGAAAATGCTTTCAGGAGAGGGGGTGACAACAAATCTTTGGTCTTATAATATTCGTAACAAAACCTATCTGGGCCGGCAGCTTTGTGTAGAGGGAGTTTAGAGATTACTTTAAGAATTTCTTCAGTTGTGAAGGGTCTACAAAGATCATTTAGTTGGTTGGGTTGGAGAGTGGGCAAGTTGTTCGATGATAAGAACTCAGAATGGCTGCTTGGGTAGGATGAGGTTCTACAGGGGAAACTTTCAAATTATACAATTAAGCATAACATTCACTGAATCTATTGCCAATATCTTGGGGGTATAGAGTTTTTTGCCTTGAGAGTCTAGCAAGAAGGAGATTTTGGATTGTGCCATCTTACTTTTATATTGTCTTGCCAATATTGCGCCTGGCTTATTAACCTGGGCATACAAGGTGGTATGCAGTCTTTTGACGTAATAGTCAAAGTTGGCGTGTAGCAAGGAGTGTAGTTGAATCCTTAATTTATGCAATTCCTTCTCATCTTGGGGGTTGGAAATAGATTTGTGGGAGCACTCAAAGACTCTAATATCCTAAAGTTGTTTAAAGATGGCTTGTTTATGGGTCCTATTCTCCTGTGCACCAAATTTGATTAGAAGCCCTCTAATGAGAGCATCATCAGATCCAGATCCAGAATTAACCTCGAAAAACTGTTGAATCTCAGACCTGATCTTTTCCTGGTAAGATGGGTGGGAAAGAAGGAAGGAGTTTTACTTCCAGATTGTTTGTGGTCATTTAGATGTAAAAGCATAGAGTTCCAGTGAAACTGGGGCATGATCCGACTATGTAATCAGACCAATCTGAGTGGAGCTCACACATTGGAGTAGATGTTTGTTGACCAGGAAGAGATCAAGTCTGGAATAAGACTTTTGCATGCATGAAAATAACTTGTAGTCTCTCCCTGAGGCATGAAAACACCTCCAGGGGCCATAAAGATTCTCCAGTAGTGCATAAGATGTTAGGGCAGTAGAGCATCTTCTACAAGCATTAGTCAAGTCATGGGAGTGGTTTAGGATTGTATTAACCAATTTCCACCCGCGCTATAGCTGAATGATGGCTACAGTACGGGCTTCCAGTGCCAGGAGGACATCTATTGGTGCACACTGTGATCACCAAGTCCTTCAGACTTGGCTGATCACAGAATCCAATGACAGCTGATCAGGAAGTAAACAGAAGCCAATTTTTTTCCTCCTTATGATCAGCGCGAGGAGAAAGAATAAAGCCAGTAACCGGCTTCTGTTACAGGGATATCGGTCCCGATCTGTGCTGCTAATCAGTGCTCACGAGTGCCATCTATCAGTGCCCACCAGTGCCACCAGTGCTGCCAATCAGTGCCCATCAGTGCCTCATCATCAGTGTCACCTACCAATACGGCCTACCAGTGCCTATCAGTGCCACATACCAGTGCCCATCAGTTCCACCCATCAGTACTCATCAGTGCCTCCTCATCAGTACCACCTCATCAGTGCCCATCAGTGCAGCCTCATCAGTGCCTATCAATACAGCCTATCAGTGCCCATCAAGGTAGCCTCATCAGTGCACATCAGTGAAGGAGAAAAATTACCTGTTTGCAAAATGTTCAGTCTTTTTTTGTTTCTTTAGAAAAGAATAAAAAACCCAATGGTGATTAAATACCACCAAAAGAAAGCTATATTTGTGTGAAAAAAAATATGAAAATTGTGTTTGAGTACAGTGTTGCATGTCCACGCAATTGTCATTCAAAGTGCAACAGCACTAAAAGCTGAAAATTGGCCTGGGCAACAAGGAGGTTTAAGTACCCAGTAGGTAAGTGGTTAAAGTCCCCACATATGATTATTTGGTTCTTGGGGTAAGGGATAAGCCTTTTTTCAGAGAATGGAAAAATTGTTTATGGTGCTCATTTGGGGTATATAAAGTATACTGACTAGGACCAGAGGATGATTGTTGAAAATGGCCAAAAGAATTTAGAAAATGTCAGTCGGGTCAGATTCAACTGAGCGGAATTGTAAGGAAATAGAGTCATGGGCAGCAATCATTACTCCCCTCTTTTTGACCTCCGTAGAGGTGAAAAAGCAATGCGGAAATCATTTGTGTTGGCAAAGGGGGGCCTTTTTAGCAGCAAAGTATGTCTCTTGTACACATATTATGTCTGCTTTGTGGGATAAAGCATCTTTCCACATAAGCCTGCATTTAAATGGGCTGTTCAAACCCTTAACATTATGCATGACATGTTCATTAGAGTAGAGATGCTGCAGAATGCCCAGGAAAAGACCACACACTAACCATCCACCCAAAGACCCCATAGGGATGGCATAAACAAAGCGGGTAAGACAACAAAAAGTGTGGCGCTAAACAATGTCATGTGCTACTGTATACAAGTCAATAGACAGTAGGAGGATCAATTATATCTGTTTCAAGCATATAGTCATCATGTGAACATCAAAGATACATAGTCTTTATGGCAATATGTTAAAACAAAATATTGAGGAATTATATAAACATCTTGACCGAAAATCCGCTCACTACCACCAAGAGTTGAGGAGGCTTACCAGATGAGGTGGACCCAATGGGGCATACGCCGGATTGGGTCGGACAAGGCTTAGGTGGTAAGTGGCTGTGTATACTCCAAGGAGGATGCGGTCTCACGAGTCTGTTGTATTCGTCCAGATAATACCAGGAACTTGAGAGGTGTGCGCAATCTCACGGATGAGGGTCTTAAGGAAGTAATGGGGTGTTCCGTACGCAAACCCCTGGATATGTCATTAATTCTCGGTAATTCCTTGCATGAATCCCTGATCCTTTAAATTTGGTTATTATAGATATGCCCCTGAAAACAGAGGACCTGTAGAGATAAAAGGTGATGATGTCTCAAGCCCCTTGCGAGAGAAACAGACATGGATTGATCGGTACGCTCTTCCACATGATCTATTCTACTATGAACTTGAGAAACTGAGGAACGGAATTCTGCCTGTATATTTTTGTGGCAAGTTCAGAGAATTGATTTTAAGAAGTGTTCAGAGACTGGGTTGCTGGTAGCTGGGACAGAGGTCAGGGAACCCAGATCACCCCCCTACTGACTTTATTGGAGCCTTGAGGGGAGTGAGCTGACAAGTCAGCAGCTCTCTTGTGCCTGTCAGCAACCTGGGGAAATGAGCAGAGCTGTTCCCTGAGTGAGGATTCCTCCATAAGGGCTTGTGGAGAGCAGTCAGGCAGCGAGTAAGGGAGCGGCGAACGTGCCGTGTCCCCAGGGTCGGGGCCATCTTGGGACTCCATTGCCAGTTGGGAGAAGAACTCTGTCAGCTTGTGCGGGACTGGGGGCTTATATTTCTTATATATATATTTCTGGGAACATAGCCTTAGTAGTCCCCAGTGCTGGCGGGTGTTTCAGGCGCGATGTGCAGCGGTCTACTGTGATGTAAAGTTGCTGATTATCACCCTCTGGGACAGAGCAGTTAAGCAGCCATTCAGCTCTGCAGCCAAGCCACGCGCCTCAGAATTTTTTTAACACATCACACCTAAAACACACATAAAACGCACAGGTGTGAACCGAGCCCTAGAATAGCAAGAGGCCAAATTGTACTTTTTAAATATTTGCCCTTTTTACTAATTTGAGTTTGCACCATGTTACATAGTATGAGGCTAGAAGGACAGCAGTGACAGGACACTGCAAAGAAGCTAAAGCTAGAGCCAGTTTTATACAAAATGTAACTTGTGTAGTAAGTCACCCTGGGTGGCCCCTATACTGAAATAAAATGGTAATTTCATAAGTAAACCTTGTGTTCTTTGTTAAAAAAACCTAATCCAGATCCAATGCAGGTGGTATTGAGTGTTATTTGTTATATGACTTTGCCACAGTAAAGTTGACCAAACATTTTTTTTTTTTTTCGTTCAGCCAGCTAGCAGGACGAAAAAAATGGAGCCAATTTTACCATCCTCACATTTGTAAGCAGGTTGGAAAGATCTAGCTAGCTACTGCCCGGCAGGGAGAGAAAGGGTTAACTTGTTTGCCTGGCTTTTTCACTTGGTGAGCTGCTGCTGGAGGCAACCAGTACAAGAGAAGGATTATATGACAGCCAGATAGTGGGAGAGTGGTACCGGCAAGGGTGGTGGGTCTCATGTATAGTGTGGGGAGTGGTTCATAGCCTACCTCCCAAGCAGTAAGTGCCTCAGCAACCAGGACCAGATCTGCGTGGCGGAGATCCTAGGCATCTAGCTGTATGATACAGAAGAGTTAATTATGCGCATGCATGGGGTCCGCACTGGTTTCTGGCGGGCCCCGCTCTGTCACTGGGAGATGGGTGGCGGAGTCTAGCTGGACTCGTGGAACGGAACACTGTAATGTGGTGTCTCCCTCAAAATGTTGCATCCTGAGTAGGTGTATGTATCATGGGACCAAGAGGCACCTGTATGACAGCTTCAGTTTATGATACAAAGACACCGGGGTGTACGACTCATTTCTAAGTCATGGTGCCACCATAATGTTGATGGCACATGAATGTGTCCCAGCCATTAGGGAGCATGTACCCCTGGCAAGTTTCCCCCGCCCACACATTTGAGGTGGTTGGGGAAATCCTCCCCGCTGTGTCATTGTATTCTGAAAACAGGACTCTCTCTCCATCGGAATACACTGAACAGCACTGCAGCCCATTGGTTGTATGCGCGGATCGAGCAGACATTTTCCAACATTAGTCTCCAACTCTGGTTACCAGTTGCTGAGTTGGCTGGGTAAAAGTTTGTGTATTTTGTAATTGTAAGTAGGGAGAAGAAAAGGGAGTACTACTGAAGGTATTACCAAATGTCGGACTTTATAGGCCAGGAAACAATGGAGAAGGGAATATTATGAATAAATCATTACATTTATTGAAAAAATACAAAATATACATATAATAAATGGAAAGAGTAAAAAACATCATACATATGCATTTATGCAATTTGTACAGTGAGCCCTTGTGCGTCTGTGCGTTTCACCATTAGGCTTCTTCAGGACACGACCAAGGTTCAAAGACGTAACAGATAAGAGAACAAAATCTCACTATCTTGAGTTGGAGTATATTGTATATACCCACAGCCTGGAATAGGCGATGGGTTTTCAAAACTCGAAGTAATAAATAAATCTTAAATTTTGTGAACGGGGCAGAAGTAGCCTTGACTCCAATTATAAGTGAGGCCAGCAGAGTTGTACAGCGTTCAACTGTCGCCCAGAGGCACGCTTTCCTTAATATATCCTCCATGCACAGCATGTCTTTTCAGGCTCTACTAGCCATGAACAATGCATAATCCCAAAAAGGGTCTGCTGTTTCGATACATATTGTATAATATTGCTCTGCTGGCCTCACTTATGTTCGGAGTCAAGGCTACTTCTGCCCCTGTTTTAAAATTCAAGATTTATTTATTACTTTGAGTTTTGAAAACCCATCGTCTATTCCAGGCTGTGGGTATATACAACAATATACTCCAACTCAAGATAGTGAGATTTTGTTCTCTTATCTGTTACGTCTTTGAACCTTAGCCGTGTCCTGAAGAAGCCTAATGGCAAAACGCGTAGACACACAAGGGCTCACTGTACAAATTGCATATGTATGATGTTTTTTACTCTTTCCATTTATTATATGTATATTTTGTATTTTTTAAATAAATGTGATGATTTATTCGTAATATTCCTTTCTCCTTTGTTTCCTGGCCTATAAAGTCTGACATTTGGTAGTACACATGAGTTTTTCTTTTTACTTGTGGTGGGTATTTTATCTTATCAAAGATGTTATATTCATAAAAATAAATGCATTATTGTAGAATCACTTTGTGCCTCAATCACTACAGTACACAAAGCACTACAAAACACAGAAGTAGTGGGGAAAAACCATAGAGCATTGGGGAGCACTGGCGTTTGGCATTAGGTGTTCTATTTTTAGTAACAAGTGCAACCAACTGTATGCCAATAAGCTTCAAACCACTGCATTTTATATAGGAAAAAAAAAAATATATATATATACTTTAATCTGGCTTTTATTTAATACAGTCACATAAAAATATAACAATTGAAAAGTGATCTAATGTACCAGACTAAAATCACATTAAAAAGTGCAGTATTTTTCATAGTTTATCATATTTCCTAGTTTTGTTCCAGCAAGATACTTTTCAAAATGTGCATCCACCTCCTTGCTCTGATCTTCGGTAAAAAGACTCTTCCAGTCCCCTACTTCTCCTTTAAAAGCAATAAAGTCTAAATAGTTATTATAACTAATGAGTTGGAATCAAAATGCAATCCTATAAAAACAATTCATAAAAAATAAATACATTGCAGAATACATTTTTGAGCTTGTTAAATTAAACAAGTCAGAATTGTAACCATATTTTACACCACTGATCAGTTTGACTTGTTCAGTTATGTTTTAGAATATTTTTATTATCTTGCAGCATGGTCACTTGAAATATTATTTGCAGACGGCATACATTTTACAAGGATACCTTTCACAACCAAGTTGTACAATGTTTGAAATGAGCGACAAAAAGGGCAATGTTCTGCTATACAGTAAACCAAATACTTTATTATTTAACCACCTCAGTACCATGCCATAGCTTAAATATGCCTACAGCATGGCTCTCTTGTTCTAGGAGGGCTTCCATGGACGTCCTGCCAGAACACACCTATCACGCACCCCCTGGGGCACGCATTGGGCATGTTCTGTGACCGCTGTGTCCTTTGTCAGTGCTTGAGGAAAGGAGAGCTGATAACCAGCCAGTCTGGCAGGGCACATGTACACTGATAATCAGGGCACTGATAATCAGTGCAGCTCCATTGGTGCACATTAGTGAATAAGAAAAAGTATGTGCAAAATGTTATAACAAACTAAGAAACCCTTTTTTTTTCATTTGTTTAGGGAAAGAGAGAGAGAGAATGAGAGAGAGAGAGAGAGAGAGAGAGAGAGAGAGAGAGAGAGAGAGAGAGAGAGAGAGAGAGAGAGAGAGAGAGAGAGAGAGAGAGAGAGAGAGAGAGAGAGAGAGAGAGAGAGAGAAGAGAGAGAGAGAGAGAAAGAGAGACGAGAGAGAGAAAAAAAGAGAGAGAGAAAAAAGAGACAGAGAGAGAGGAGGGGAGAGAGAGAGAAGAGAGAGGGGGGGGGAGAGGGAGAAAGAGAGAGAGAGAGAGATCCCCCGTTCCGTCAGGGAGAAGACAGACAAAGTCTCTCTACTCCCAGTCACTACACTGCCCCCACAGTTAGAAAAAAGTACTTATTTGCAAAATTTTATAACAGACTAAGAAAACCTTTTTTTTTCATTTGTTTAGAGAAAAAGAGAAAGAGAGAGAGAGAGAGAGAGAGAGAGAGAGAGAGAGAGAGAGAGAGATCTCCCATTCAGTCAGGGAGAAGACAGACATCTGCTGTTTATAGAGATTGGAAACAGCAACGTCTCTCTACTCCCAGTCTCTACACTGCCCCCACAGTTAGGAACACCTCCCTAAGACACACTTAACCCCTTGAACACCCCCTAATGTTAACCCTTTACCTGCCAGTCACATTTATACAGTAATCAGTGGCTATTTTTAGCTCTGATCACTGTATAAATGTCAATGGTCCCAAAAAAAGTGTCAAAAGTGTCCGATATGTCTACCGCAATGTCGCAGTCCCACTAAAAATCACAGATTGCCACTATTACTAGTAAAAAAAAGAATAATAAAAATTCCATAAATCTAACCCCTATTTTGTAGACGCTATAACTTTTGCGTAAACTAATCAATACACGCTTTTTTTGCAATTTTTTGCAATTTTTTTTTTTTACCAAAAATATGTAAAAGAATACTAATGCCAAGAATACATAATGGCATATTGTTTTTCTTTTTTTAATTTCATGATATTTATTATAGCAAAAAGTAAAAAATATTGTGTTTTTTTTTTTTTTCAAAATTGTCGCTCTTTTTTTGGTTATTTTATTTAGAGAGCAAACAATTGCAGAGGTGATCAAAAACCACCAAAAGAAAGCTCTATTTGTGGGAAAAAAAGGACGTCAATTTTGTTTGGGTACAGCATTGCATGACCGCGCAATTGTCAGTTAAAGCGACGCAGTTCCGTATCGCAAAAAATGGCCTGGTCATTAAGGGGGAAAATCCTTCCGGGGCTAAGTGGTTAAATGCCACCATAAGAAAGCTCTTTATGTCTCAAAAAAAATGTAATGAGTACACTGTTGTATGACCTCGCAAATGTCATTTAAAGTGCTACAACTCTGAAAGCTGAAAATTGGCCTGGGCAGGAAGGGGTGAAAGTGCCCAGTATTGAAGTGGTTAAATTTGGTTGTGAAAACAAGCTCTCAATATACTATTTCTAATGAACACAGTAAACAGAAAAACATAATAATTCAATTTATTTTGAAAAGAAAAGAAAATAATCCATGGAGATATACAAATTTTCAGAATACAAATAATTGTGCTTTGCATATGATTGGGCGGCTAAAGTGAACAGATTTAGTCTGTTATTTTTGTAACTCAAACCCAAAATATTGGATTTAGATCTGTCTTATTTTTTTGTACAACACAGGATAAATATTTTTAATATTTATTTTTAATATTTTAATATTTTAATATTTTACCTGTTCTGAAGAAAACATTCCCAAGATCTCCATGTTTGTTTGTACAACACAGGATAAATCCATTTTAATATTTTACCTTTTCTGAAGAAAACATTCCCAAGATCTCCATGTGTGGTACTGGATTTCTCCTTCATAGAAAAAAACGTTGTTTTTTCTTGTACCAACTTGATTTGCTCATCCTTCAGAGCTAAGCCATAGAAGTCACTTATTTTTTTAAGTGCTTTTGTGAGGTCCTTTAGACAAAAAAAAGAGAAAAAATTATAATTATATATTGTCTTTTGCATTTTTGGGTGTGGAACCACTCAGTGCAAATTAATTTGTGGGGTCTTAAATGATGCTGAAGAACCACAAAGATATGGACTGTTGGTTGTATCATTACACCAACTAAAATTCAAATGCTAGCCAAAAGCTGAATGTATTGTTTTGATGGAATAAATTCATAATTAAATCTGTAAGCCCTTTTGATATTTTCTATAGATGTATTGATTCTGTACACAAATATACCAGACAAAGCCAGTATTCATTTTTAGGTGCAAAGTAGCAGCTTTACTGCGAACAATAGAAGTTTTTGGTATTACTATAGACTGTAGGGCAAACACTAACCGTTTTCATGTCTTCAAATGTAAGTACTAGGATAGTCCCATCATCAATATGTTTCTCCCACTGAAGAGTATAATCAAAGTACGATCCATAGATTACTAAAATAAAAGACAATATGTAACAGCTACAATACCATAAAACATTGACAGTAACCCTCGTTTACTAATAGAGCAAAGCATGCTTACTTTCTGTAAAAAAAAATTTGAATTTTTAGATATCTAAGCACATCAGATCAAATCACTTTCAAAGATTACCCATTAATGGGCAAGGAAAATTAAAAACAGGATTTTTGCTTGCAAATGATTGGATGAAGCCAGTACAACTTTATTTCATTTATTAAGCTAAGTGATAATTCACATTTCAAAGAAACTGCCCTTAGCTTGGAGAATGAGGTGAAGTTGTACTGACTTCAATCATCCATTCATGTGCAAGTACAAATCCATTTTCTTATTTTTCTTGCACATGACTGGGTGTTCTTTGCAAAGTGAATTTTCACTTTATTTCACCTAATTCAATACCAGGGGCAGACAACTGTGGCCCTGCAACTGTTTTGTAACTGCATGGGCATTGAAAAACTGCCAATTACAAGCATGAATCCCAGAGGCATAATGGGAAGACTGGCAGTTACTCCCAGAGGCAGAGCCATGATGGGACTTTTAGTTCAGCAACAGCTGGCCGCTCCTGCACTAGAATAAGTGAACATTCACTTTGAAAGTCAACATATCTAATCCTTTAGTAAAATCAACCCCACTGCCTCCTACATTATAGCTTTTTGGTATTCTACCTGTAGGTTTAGCTTTAGAACCAACTGGCAATTAACAGGTAAAGGTTTTCACATTCAACGGAGAGCAGCTTATTATGCTATATCCTCTCACTATATATTCCCTTTGATAAATATTTAATAGCATTATAAACTTAAGTAATGCCAACATTTTTCAGTGTATAGGGAGCACGATACAGTTGTTCATCTAAAAATATATACACAAGTAGACAACAAGAACAGTGTATTGATTGTATTTATTTGTTTTGTCTGCCTTTTTTTAACTGCTTCAGCCCCGGAAGTTTTTACCCCCTTCTTGACCAGAGCACTTTTTGAGATTTGGCACTGCCTCGCTTTAACTGACAATTCGTGCGACGTTACACATAAACAAAATTGACGTCCTTTTTTTCCCCCACAAATAGAGCTTTCTTTAGGTGGTATTTGATCACCTCTGCAGTTTTTATTTTTTGCGCTATAAACAAAAAAAGAGCGACAATTTGGAAAAAAACACATTATTTTTTACTTTTCGCTATAATAAATATCCCCAAAAAATATATAAAAAAAATATTTTTTTCCCCAGTTTAGGCCAATATGTATTGTTCTACATATTTTTGGTAAAAAAAATTGCAAAAAGCTTATATATTAATTGGTTAGCGCAAACTTTATAGCGTCTACAAAATAGGGGATAGATTTATAGCATTTTTATTTTTATTTTTTTACTAGTAATGGCGGCGTTCTGCGATTTTTATCGTGACTGCGACATTATGGCGGAAACATCGGATAATTTTGACACATTTTTGGGACCATTGGCATTAATACAGCGATCAGTGCTATAGAAATGCATTGATTGCTGTAAAAATGTCACTGCCAGTGAAGGGGTTAACACTAGGGGGCGATCAAGGGGTTAATTGTGTTCCCTATTGTGTGTTCTAACAGGAGGGGGGAGGAGACTGACTAGGGGAGATGACAGATCACTGTTCATACTTTGTATGAACAGACGATCTGTCACTTCTCCCCTCAGAGAACCGGGATCTCTGTGTTTACACACAGAGTGTAGAAACACGAGAGTCGCGTTAAAAAATTAAATAAATAAATAAAGTGAAGTGATGAATATGTGAACCATATATGATGAATAGGCTAATTCGCATATACAAATGAAATGCTATAAATATAGTCTACATAAGACGATCTTGATCCACTCTGTGAGGAAATGTGATCCACCACTGAAAGATAGAAGGGGTAACTCCTTACCAGAAAACCATGATCCCCCACCACAGAGGATCATAACAAGCAAAAGCAGCTGTGACTTGAAATTGGCATCAATACTGGTCTGCTAGATCTTCGGATCATCACATGGTTGGGACCGAATCAAATGGGAAGTAGACCGTGTAACAAAGATAAAAACTCCAATAGTGTAAAACCTTATGAGTTTAATAAATCGCATAAAAAAACACACTTACATAGACGTTTCAAAAGATAAGCCTTAAGTCTGGTCAGGCGGCCGCACAGACTCGCACAGAACCGTCCTCTTGGAATATGAGCAGTGACTAGAGGTGACGTCAGCACGTCGTCCTGCTCTGCCCTACGCATTTCGTAATAAGATTACGTCATCCAGGGGCACAGGCGGTGCAGTGCGTCACCTCCCTAAGTACTATAGCAACGCAACCAAGCCTCGCTTTCAGCCCCGGTCAATCAATAGACAGACAGCCTCTCTCAGAATGGAACGCAAGCCTAGGAAGCAATTAGCTCTGCTTAATGTTAAATAATCAGAATATTTAAAAATATATATAAAAACAAAAGGAAAAAAACTTCCACATTGGAAAAAACATCATACGGACATCGCACGTATGAATAAAAAACTAATGGAGCACTAAAAGAACGCCTCTGTTAAGGATAAACCGGAAACAAAACAGAATCCATATCACGGTGACCCTCGCAGAGATTGAATGGACTAACGTATAGTAGGGTCTCACCAGATAAAGATGAAAAAAAATGCTAATCATCCAGTGATTAACAATAATAGTCCATCCCACCCGTAATCTACAGCAGAGGTAACAATGGAGAAAAATAAAAATTGAAATTAAAAATACGTAATTGGTTAATGCCACTGGTTAATGAACCCTGGTTGCGAGAGATTCCTCAGGGTCAATATACACGCCTTAGGTGCAATTGCACTGAGATCGAACCTTTGACAACCAGGCAACCACCTTAACCAGTAGGTTCATAGAAAGAGAGTATGATCAAGGTATGTTGTCTAGGTCATTAAAGACAATACACGATAAGGATAGGTTATCATTTCTGACGAAGGGTCAACGGTGTGAGGACAATACTCAATCCTTCTTGCCATTTATTACAACCTTTTCAATACAACACCGGAGTGTCAAGAGCTTGATCAGGAAACACTGGCATATTTTGACCAGTGATCAAATCCTTGGCACAATCTTACCAAAGAATCCTCGAGTTGTGTTCAAGGGAGCATCCTCTTTGGGTAATAGGTTTGCCCCTACGGTCCAAGACCCACCTATTATTAACAGATGTTCCTTTCACAACCTTACAGGTTATCATAAGTGTAAGACATGTCAGGTCTGTTCCCTCAACAGGTGCAGAGATAAAAAAACCTGCCAATTCACCTCCACTAGTACCTCACGGACCTATGAGGTAGAACCATTTATAACCTGTTCATCTGAGGGTGTGATCTACCTCATACAGTGTCCCTGTGGATTACAGTATGTGGGGAGGACCAAAAGGGCCCTCAAAGTCAGACTTATTGAGCACATAAATAATATCAGAAGGGGGTTTGACAAACACCTGGTATCAAGACATTATGATGAGGTACATAATAGGAACCCCTCTAACACTCTCTATATGGGGATTGATAAACACAGACCCCATTGGAAAGGTGGTTCACTGGTCAGAGAGATCTCTAAATGCGAAATGTCTTGGATGCATAGACTTAGAACATATGTCCCATTTGGACTTAATGTGGATACAGATGTAAACGCATTTATCAATAATTCTTGAGCATCACCCTTATAATTTCTTTTGATGGATCACGGTGCTGGTTTTTTGAGGATGGAGCATTGTATGAACATATATTGTGTTGTATATGTTTTTGAGCCTTCGTTATGAGCCTCGGTCTATCAGAGATTAAATATAATCCATACAGTATTCCAACTAAATTTACACCTTCGTGACCCCTTTTTTCACACCTAATTATGGGTGTTTCCCCAATTCATTTTAACTTTAATACTGTTGCTAACTGAGACTGCCAGATATTGATATATTTTTGGTCGGTTATTAGACTCTGCAATTTTGAAAACTAATTTTTTAATATTGGATTTATACTGTTTTGGTTTTTTAGACTGACCAAATCTTTTACAGTTGTAAATTGTTATTTTGGTTGGTGGGTTAGATTGTCTATCAGGATCTATCTGAGTGGTCAGCTCTACCCAACACTATAGAGGGTCTTATTTTGATGCTTTGTCGGGAACATTAACATATCTGTCACGGGTGGGGCGGCATTAACCAATTACGTATGTTTAATTTCAATTTTTAATTTCCTCCATTGTTACCTCTGCTGTAGATTACGGGTAGGATGGACTATTATTGTTTATCACTGGATGATTAGCATTTTATTTCATCTTTATCTGGTGAGACCCTACTATACGTTAGTCCATTCAATCTCTGGGAGGGTCACCGTGATATGGATTCTGTTTTGTTTCTGGTTTATCCTTAACAGAGGCGTTCTTTTAGTGCTCCATTCGTTTTTTATTCATACGTGCGATGTCCGTATGATGTTTTTTCCGATGTGGACGTTTTTTACCTTTTGTTTTTATATATATTTTTAAATATTCTGATTATTTAACATTATGCAGAGCTAACTGCTTCCTAGCCTTGCGTTCCATTCTGAGAGAGGCTGTCTGTCTATTGACTGACAAGGGCTCAAAGCGAGGCTTGGTTGCGTTGCTATAGTACTTAGGGAGGTGACGCAGTGCCCCTGGATGATGTAATCTTATTACGAAACGTGTAGGGCGGAGCAGGACGATGCGCTGACGTCACCTCCAGTCACTGCTCATATTCCAAGAGGACGGGTCTGTCTGAGTCTGTGCGGCCGCCTGACCGGACTTAAGGCTTATCTTTTGAAACGTCTATGTAAGTGTGTTTTTTTATGCGATTTATTAAACTCATAAGGTTTTACACTATCAGAGTTTTTATCTTTGTTACACGGTCTACCTCCCATTTGATTGGGTTCCAACCATGTGATGATCCGAAGAGCTAGCAGACCAATATTGATGCCAATTTCAAGTCACAGCTGCTTTTGCTTGTCATGATCCTCTGTGGTGGGGGATCATGGTTTTCTGGTAAGGAGTTACCCCTTCTATCTTTTGGTGGTGGATCACATTTCTTTACAGAGTGGATCAAGATTGTCTTATGTGGACTCTGTTCTGTTTCAGCACGGGTGGTTATTATTAGACGCCACTACTCATAGAGACTATATTTATAGCATTTATTTTGTACATGCGAATTAGCCTATTCATCATATATGGTTCTCATATTCACCACTTCACTTTATTTATTAAATTTTTTAGCGCGACTCCCGTGTTTCTACATTTTAGTAATATATGGTGTCATATAATTAGAGTTGCTGCTTTTCACTTTTTATCATTTGTTCAGGTTTACTACACATTTTTCAATCCTTTACATATGATTGTTTATTCACATGATTTAGCGCGTTTTTTTTTCCATTTTTTCTTTACACACAGAGATCCCGGCTCTCACCGTGTTACGAACGAGTGCGTGAGCCCAGCAGTCATCGAGACCGCCAGGCACTCGCATCGGCTGCAGGGGCGAGCTGCGTGTGCGCACCTCTAGTGACCACCAGAAGGAGCGACGTAACATAACGTCGATTTGCACAGCCGAGCCATGTTGCCGCAGTACAACTGCGGCAGCTGGTCGGCAAGCGGTTAAACTGTATTTTTAAACCTGACTGGATCAGTACCATTTCCAGTTATAAAATCCTTGAAGAACAAGTCCCAAGATTCATATGTCGGAAGCACAGGATTCTTGTTTGAGAAATGATAGAAAGACACAGCTGCATCTTTTGGATTCCGAAGGATGAGTAACATCTGCAAAAAAAAAACACACGAGGCTTAATATGGTAAAAAAGTATTGTTCACTGTTTTACTTCAGTAACCTATGCACATGATTGTCCTGAATAATCACATATATAATAATTTGATAGGTATATAAATACATTAAATATGGAGCTATTATTAAGATGAAATAATAAAGTTTATCTCAGGCCAAAAGTTTTTGCTTAGAAATGGATAGAATATGGAATTAAGGATTTTGCTGTCCCATTGGGGAAATTTTCCTTAAAACAGACCTTCCAATCTTAAACACTGGAAGAAAGATGAACAGCATTTTAAAAAGCAATGTCCTCCCTCGCTTGTTATACCTTGAAGACAGCATTTATCAACTTCCTATAGTCAAATAAATCTAGTGGGTGTCATATAACCTCCAACTCCTGAAAAAAAGAGGAGTTATAGACTTTCCAAGCCTAGTCAGTCACATATTTTCATTCAGTCCACCTGTTGAGAGTACCAGGTAGGTGTAAACATGCCACATTCAAAAGTTGGCTAGACCTTGAAAAGACATGGTGGACCCGCCTCTACAGTCCTTTCTATGGCAACAGACACATATTCATTTCATTATTAGAAACCACCCTCTAGTAGGGTCTATTTTTCTACCTGTGCAAAACACTTGACGTGCTTGTCTGGTTCTCATAAATAACCCTCTATTAGGGCTCCAGCAATAGGGTCACCTGTTTTAAAGTTGGGCCTACACGATCCCAGGTTCAAACAATTCTTAAGCTTTAACCAATTTAGACTGAAACATTTTCTTTCTTTCAGGAAAAGGAAATCTATTTCAGACATTAGAGTGATGCATGACCCATCTTTGAAATTCTGGAAGGCTATGCAACTCAGTCACTTTTTTTCTAATATCACCTACCTAACCACCTACACCTATAGATGTCCTTTGAAAAACTCTGTGTGGACCCTTTCCATTATACCTTGTCCACTGCATATAGTCTTCTTACACATCCTGCAGATGACTTTGAACTTCCTTTTCTAACATCCCTATAAATGGGATCTCAGTTTTACTATGTTACTTTTTCTTAAAATCATCTGTATCTAGCAGAATCCATAAAATCCTGTATAAACTATTGAATAGATTGTACTCAGTGCCTGGACTCCTACACAGAATCTTTTACTCAGTCCCCTCAGTAAGCTGGAGGTGCAGCTACACAAGAGGTCCTTATTTCACATATTCTTGGTTCAGCCCTTTTGGGAAGACATTAAAAAAGGAGTTACTGTGTCAGGAAAGGCATACTGTGCCCAGGTGCATACATGTGCACAAGTGCAGAATTAAATTGAGCCATGTTCATTAACAGGTGTTTGCATGTGCACATATGTGTGCACGACCATGCACCCGGGCACATTTACCAGTAGTAAGAAGAGCCAGCAGAACTGTAATCCTTGAACTGTCGTTTATTGGTACATCAGAGTGACAATAAAACAATAAAGCTGACACGTTTCGGCAATAGCCTTAGTTGTAGCTAGTTTAAACAGATATGGCAAAATATATATATACTCACGTATGCAAATTCCATCTCTACATAATTGGCCTATCTGGTTAGTGTCACAGAAAATTAACATATTTAATTGATACCACCAATTATCCAAGTGGTTAGTGACTACACCTGTTTTTAGCCAGCAAGAGAAGGGGGAGAAGAAACAAAGAAATGTATTTCTTAGAAGAAGGTGAAAATGCAGACTCATGTTCAAGTAAAATACTTTGTGAACATGAGTCTGCATTTCCACCTTCTTCTAAGGAATACATTTCTCCCTTGGAGTAATAAGGTCCTAATATCTCATGTAGCATTTTTTCTACACACTTATTTTTGGCTCAACAAAATAACTTTTTATATTGCCTTTGTTTCCTCTCCCCCTTCTTTTGCTGGCTAAAAACAGGTGCTGTACACTCATTACTTTACGTTGTAACAAAGTGTCATTTCTTCAGTGTTGTCACATGAGAAGATAGAATAAAATATTTTAAAAAATGTGAAGGGTGTACTCACTTTTGTGAGATACTGTATACTCTGCGTCCAGTGTAGCCTATATCTACAGTGCATTCAGTGGTGTACTGTTTCTAATACACTTCAGGTGGTGTACACGGTATCTAATACAGTGTGTACAGTTTCTACTACTTTTTTGGTGGTGTGCACAGTATCTAATACAGTGTGTACAGTTTCTACTACACTTCAGATGGTGTACACAGTATACAATACAGTGCAGCCATAGTACAGTTTGGAATACAGTGCAGGCGGTGTACATAGTATCTAATACAGTGTGTACACTTTCTAATACACTTCAGGCAGTGTACACAGCATCTAATATAGTGTAGTGTGGTGTTGCAAAACAAAAAAATATATCATGTCTGGAAGGCCACCAAGGAGAGGCAGACGCTCACAGGCCACTAAAAGAGGGCAAGCAGCCTCTGTATCTACAGTCAACAGTTGTGGTCGTGGACATGGTGCATCCTCTGCAGGTGACCGTGGGCACGCTTGTCCTTTTTTTCTGCTGCTGGCCATGTTATTGAGCCACAACATGCAGAAGAGTTGGTGAAGTGCATAACAAAGCCATAAATAACAAAGAGTAGTTTGCCTTCCAACGCAGCTGCCAAAGCAGTCTATTCCACCAGCTCCTTGTCCACAGTCACTCCTTCCATAGCCCCACCATAATGCACAGAAGAGTCCCCAGAATTATTCGACCAGTGTCGGGTACATGCTGCTGGAGGATACGCAGTGATTTGACAGCTCCGATGTTAGTTCCCAGGTTAAGGAAGGGAGTAATGTGAGCCCAGGGAGATGGGGTGCCATAGAAGGACAAGAAACTGGCAGTCATGTTTCCCCAGCTGTAGCATACTGCCAAGTTTGCTCCAGGGAGGAGGAACAGCTCCAGCGAGGCAGGATGTCCTCTAGGGGGCAGCTTAAGGGCAGCCACCCTATTGCATCACACCGCAGAGCTCCGCAGGTGCAGGGCGCTGCTGACTCCCCGTTGACTTTTAAAGGTTCCTTGGTGTGGGCCTTTTTCGACACGTGTGCAGCAGATCGCACAGTTGCTGTTTGCAACCTATGTCTGAAGCGGATCAAGCATGGCCCGAACAGCAGCCGCTTGGGCACTACATGCTTGACCAGACATATGACGACCTGCCATGTAGTCCGTTGGCAACAGCACTTGAAAGAACCACATTAAAGAAAAAGGCAGACTTCTCCTTGCTCCTCATCTGGCATCTCCAACCCTACTATACCTCCAGTCCTCTCAAAAACCTGCACTGAGAGGAATGAAGGTATAGCAATAGGTTTCCCAAGTACTTGCAGCCAATCTGCTAGCAGTACACTCCCAACTGATTTTAGCAGGCAAATTTGCCCACCCCAGTTGCTGAACCGTAAAAAGAAATTTGGTCCCAGCCATCCACATGCTCAGCGTCTAAATGCTAGCTTGGCCAAATTGCTAGCACTGCAACTGCTACCTTTTCAGCTGGTAGACTCTGCTCCCTTTCGTGAATTTGTGGGATGTGCTGTACCTCAGTGGCAGTTTCCAAAACGCCATTTCTTTTCACGGAAGGCAATTCCAGCTCTCTACCTGCATGTGGAAGGCAATGTTTTGGCCTCGTTGGACAGGGCGGTCAGCAGTAAGGTTCATATTACCACTAACTCATGGTCCAGCAGGCATGGGCAGGGACATTACTGTTCCTTCACAGCACACTGGGTAACTCTGCTGGCAGCTGGGAAGGATGCAGGACAGGGTTTAGTGTTGTTGGAGCTTGTTCCACCACCACGCCTCTAAAATGCTAGTGATGATTCTGCTACAGCTCTCTCCTGCCCTTCCTCCTCTTCTTCTTCCTCTATGGTCTCTTCTGCAGATTTGTCCCCTGAACCAGCAGTGCTCCATAAGGGGCTACGCAAGCAGTCAGGCTAAAAGATGCCATGCGGTGCTTGAGTTGGTTTGCCTAGGGGACAGGGGCCACATTGGGGCAGAGACTCTGTCAGCTCTGCAAGGGCAGGCTCAGAGGTGGTTGACACCATGCCAGCTTCAGCCAGGAATGGTTGTATGCGACAATGCCACCAACCTTCTCTCCGCCCTCTGACAGGGACACTTGACCCATGTTCCATGTTTGGTGGTGCAGCGGTTCTTGAGCAGGTACCTAGGCTTACAGGATCTCCTGAGGTAGGCCAGAAAAGTCTGTGGTAACTTCTGCCGGTCATACAATGCCAGTGTTCGGCTGGCTGACATTCAAAGAGAATGCAACCTCCCCAAGAACAGCCTCCTTTGTGATATGCCCACCAGGTGGAACTCAACGTTGGCAATGCTGCAGCCGCTGCACACACCTGTGCAAGTATGGCACCAGGACAGGGTCAGGGGAGTTTGGCTTCTTTTCACCACGCCAGTGGCTACTGATCAAGGATGCTTGCACTGTCCTGTCATCATTTGAGGAGGCCACAAGGATGGTGAACAACGACAATGCATGCATCAATGACACTGTCCCTCTAGTCTTCCTGCTGGAGCACACGCTTCATGGAATCATGGACAGGGCACTTGAGGCAGAACAGCGGGAGGAAGAGGAGGACTTCCTTTTCTTTAAAGGCCCCCTTTATCCAGATAGCATTCCTGCAGGCCCGCCAAACATACAGGAAGAAGAAGAGGAGGAGGAGGATTGTGTCAGCATGGATGTAGAGGATAACACTCAGCAGCAGTCTTCAAGGGATGGTTTTCAGTCCCCAGAAACCCAAGGAGTTGTACGTGGCTGGGAGGAGGTAGCTACAAATCATATGATCCTCAGTGACCCAGAGGACTCAGAATTGAATGCCTCTACAAACGTACGCTGCATGGCATCCCTGATTCTGCAAAGCCTGCGAAAGGACCCTAGGATTCGTGGTATCAAGGAGAGGAATCATTACTGGCTGGCAACCCTTCCAGATCCACTTTACAAGGGTAAGGTTGCAGAACCCATCCTGCCTTCGCAGAGGGAGCAGAGGATGAAATATCTTCAGGAGAAAGTTTTGTGCAATGCATTTCCAGACCCTGGGAGGTTACCATTCCCTGGTGCTGGACAACATGTTGCTGAGGCTTCATTCAGTCAGAGGAAGAGAAGGTGGCCGCCTGACCGATGCCTTTAAACAATTTTTCAGTCCTCAGCGCCAAGGTCTGATCGGTTCAAGCAACCATCTCCAGAGTCTGCATTATATGGTGCAGGAATATCTAGGGGCAAGAGCAGACATGGAGACCTTTCCAACAGAGAATCCACTGGGTTACTGGGTCTTGAGGATGGACCACTGGCCAGAACTTGCTCAATATGTAATTGAGCTACTGGCCTGTCCTGCATCCAGCGTGCTTTCTGAACGCACATTCAGTGCTGCTGGAGGGTTTGTAATGGATCAAAGAGTGCGCCTGTCCACAGACTCTGTTAATTTTCACATTCATAAAAATTAATCAGTCTTGGATCAGCAGCTATCAAGCACCTGATGCTGATGTAACTGATTGAATTTGCTATGAATGTGGGATCCCTTGAAGACTGCCTATGCTGACTATATTATTCCTTCTCAGTCTTGGTGATGCTAGTTTCCAACAATATTTTTGGTTTAGGGCACCGCCACCACCACCACCCAAGGCCCAATTTTTCTGCCCCTAACAGGGGCATGTAATTACGATTTTGATCTAATATTTCACAACAGGGCCCGTTCCTGTGCCCAACAAGAGTATCTGTGAGGGGTTACAGTGTTGTGGCACAACCACCACCACCCAAGGCCCAATTTTTCTGCCCCTGTTTAACAGGGGCATGTAATTACAATTTTTGATATAATATTTCACAGAAGGGCCCGTTCCTGCACCCAACAAGAGTAACTGTGAGGGCTTACAGTGTTCTGGTACCACCAACACCTAAGGCCCAGTTTTCTGCAGAGTATATAGGGCAGGCTGTATAGTATAAACACTGTTGTTCAGAGTATATAGTGCCTGAGGGACCCCCATGCCATTTTTTTTAAAAATTTGGTGCAGGGTTCCCCCTAATATCAATACCAGACCAGAAGGGCCTGGTATGGATTTGGGGGGGACATCCACGCCATTTTTTGGGGGGGTATTTTTATCTATATTGCCAGGATTCCAACATTACAACCGTGAGTAGTTTTACATTAAATGTTTTCCTTTAGAGATGTAATTTTGCTCTGGCACTGCACCCCCCAGGCATGATATTTAAAGGAAATGTTTTTATTGTTTCACTTTAAGCATTATTAAAATCACTGCTCTCTGAAAAAACTGCAATTTTTAAAACTTTTTTTTTACATTGATACATGTCCCCTGGGGTAGGTCCTGGGTCCCCAAACACTTTTTATGGCAATAACTTGCATATAAGCCTTTAAAATTAGCACTTTTGATTTTTCACGTTCGCGTCCCATAGACTTTAACAGTGTTCCCACAGACTTTTTGCCTGTTCGCATGTTCTGCTGCAAACCGAAGGGTGTTCGGCTCATCCCTACATTATATTCACATCATTTTAAACTGTTTGTTCTTGGGTTCAACTGTAACCTTAATGCCAACCTCAATATGGAATGAGATGTTCCAAAAATAAATAAATAAATAAATAAATAAATAAATATATATATATATATATATATATATATATATATATATATATAGTTACTCACCAATCAACAATACTGTTTGTGGCTGGTGTGTAAGAGGTAACCTCATGATCATTAAAGAATTTTTGTTAAATTGTAGTGAATAAATATATAAATCTGGTTGAGCCGTGTGCTCAGCAATATGCAGCAAAAACTTTGTAGAGGAGTTATAGTAAGCAGCAGCATCCTTTATATCACAAGACCTATATATCCAGTTATTTTCAAGAGATACAAAATCAGAATGGATGAATCTATGGGTAGAATAGAAACTGCTAAACTATATAGCCTAAATGAAAACAAAGTTTTCATAGCTGATGGTTAAATGTTATTTTTTGTAACTTTGCTGGTGAAGTTGTACTTAAGAAAAATAGCAAATCTGTAGGTATTATTTATATTTCAACAATATTTAAACTTTTTTTTTTTTTTGCAAATGTATAAACATGCTTACTAATACTATACCTTGGTCTTCTTTTCAAAAAAAGATTTAGGAATGTTTTCGCATGTAACATGTGATGAGATGACTCTTGGCGATGGCTGTTGACTCATGTACTTCAAAGAAGGAAAAGAAAAGGTATGTTCATTTTTTTAACAATAAATAGCAAATGTACAGAGGGAGAGAGGAAAGAAGCATTTGTCTGTCAGAGTCACATATGAAGCAAAGTGAATAACCTCAGGTGTCTCTTTCCTGTCCACATCCCACCTCATCACACAAACTGATGTAAACTTGGTACCTCCTTGATCAACTGTTGTGACACCGCTGCTACGCAGCTTTAAAGCTGTTGCTTTTCAGAGCTGATTGGCTTTGTTTGATGCAAACTAACCCATTAATTTAAAATAGAATTTTGACCTCCAATTAAAAAAATATATGCTGCAGCACTTAGTTATATGAGCAAGTGTAATCCAATGCTACCATTTGGCAAAAGAGCTGTTAACTAGGGTTGAGACAAATGGATATGGTTCGTGGGGAATTTTTTAAAAAAATTCTATTTTTAAAGCTAAAAGGCAAGGGAATAACTTCCGTTCCTACGAGACAGTTTCCAAAGCTAATGGGGGGTACACACAGTCGGACGTTTCGGCTACAAAAGTCCGACGGACGCAGACGGACCAAATTCGGCGGACAATCTGATCGTGTGTGGGCTTCCCCGGACTTTCAGCGGACTTTTCCAGTCGCAAATCTGATGGACTTTAGATTTGGAACTTGCTTCAAATCTTTACGTCGTAACCCTGCCAGACCCAGAAATCTGCTCGTCTGTATGCTAGTCCGATGGACAAAAACCGACGCTAGGGCAACTATTGGCTACTGGCTATCAACTTCCTTATTTTAGTCCGGTGTACGTCATCACGTATGAATCCGTCGGACTTTGGTGTGATCGTGTGTAGGCAAGTCCGGTCGTTAGAAAGTTCGCCAAAAGTCCGCCAAAAATCAGTCGAAAGGCTGTCGGACAGGCTGTCGGACAGGCTGTCAGACTTTTATACTGAAAAGTCTGACCGTGTGTACGCCCCATTAGGCATAAATGCACAAGTACTAACAATTTTTTGGAGCAAGCACAAACATTAAAATCAATATTTCTTGAAGTTAATTTAGGTAAGGTTAATTTAGGGTAATATGTATTCAGCTACATATTTTTGGTAAAAAAATCCCAATAAGCATATATTGATTGGTTTGTTAAAAAATTATAGCATCTACAAACTATGGAATATATATATATATATATATATATATATATATATATATATATATATATATATATATATATATTTTTTTTTTTTACTAATAATGGCGGTGATCAGCAAATTATAGCCGGGCTGCGATATTGTGGTTGACATTGACACTTTTGACACTGTTTGTGGACCAGTGACACTAATACAGTGATCAGTGCTTAAAATATGCACTGTCACTGTACTAATGAGAGTGGCTGGGAAAGGGTTAACATCAGGGGTGATCAAAGGGTTACCTGTGTGCCTAGCCAGTGCTTTACTATACTGTGTGAGGTTCTTTTACTAGGTGAAGAGATGGAATTTATTTCCTGCTTTGCATGGACACAAACTCCATTCTTTCCCTCCTGTCAGACTGGTGATCTGCCTTGTTTACATAGGCAGATCGTAGTTCTGTCTCTCTGCTCAATGATCAGTGGGTGCTGGAGGACAGAGCTGGTACAAGGGGTGGGCGGGTGGGGGTTCTGCCCTGGGCGCAGTGTGGGGGGGGGGGGGGGCGCTAGGTTGTGAGAAGAAAAATCTGTCCACAAAATGTAGCTGTGACACTTGTATACCCCTGTTGCCTGCTTAAATAAATAATTATGCGCCCCTGCTTGCTGCTCTGCGGTCGCAAATACACCCCTTTCCAGGCTCACTTCTTGAGTTCCTATGAGTCCCCCCCCAGATCCGAGCTGGTACAGTCCCAGCAAAAGTGCATGTGGGCGGAGCAGGAAGAGAACCTCACACTGCAGCATCGATCTTTGGGTCCCACCCAGCATAGAGCAGAGACCTCTTCCAGAGCAGAGTGGAGATGAGAAAATCACAGATGACAGACTGGATCTTCTTCTACTGTGAGTCAAGACTGCCCTGCATTCCTCACTGTGATGTAAACGTGCTCTGTACTTTTCACTACAAGTTTATTGAAAGTGAAAATAAAATTCTACTCACAGGTTAGGAATTAGTGAGACTTGTCAGGAGCTACATATGTGTAATCCACATACATATTATATCTTCTAAAAAGAATGATTTTTAATAAGATATAATGTGTATGTGGATTACATTATATGTAGCACCTGAAATGTCACACTAATTCTTAATCTATTGAAGAATATAAGCATACACAGTAAAGGATGTGATTTCTTATCCCAGCCCAACTCCAAGAAAGTCCACTCTTGCAGTGTGAGGGGGGAGAAAGGGGGTATAGTCTTTTTTTAACCTATCTGATTCTATGCTTCAGCCAGCTCTAGTGCTCTCCCCCTCCCTAGACACAATCACATCTACAGGAAGATTAACCCTGTATGATCCAAAGTGGAGGCTGGAGTGTGACCACTGTCACTGCAGGAGACCTGTAACAGCACTGCAGGGAGCAGCAAAGGACAAGGTAAAACTGGGTACACTCATCAGAATTCATCTGGTTCAGTGGGGGGGGGGGCTAAATTTTGATCGGTGTGTAACCCTCTCTGTTAGGCAGAAACCGATTGTTATATCCGCTTCTGCTGGAAATCCTTGTTCAATTTAGCTGTTTGCAGCAAAACAGCTGCAGTGCTGATCAGTGTATTCTGATAGGGAAGAGTCCCTGCTGTCAGAATACAATGTCCCAGTTCCCACATCCACCCCACTTGTGTGGATGGAGGAATCTGTCGGCCACATGCTCTCGATCCAGCAATGTGCACAAGAGCACTTGCTCTCTAGTGGACTGTTTGTTTATAGTGTACTTTATAGTACTTTGCACTGTGTGTTTGATCTGCAGCACTGGGAGTTTGGTAGCAACTCCAACACCAAATTGTGTGTAAATGAACCATAAGAATTTGACTAGAGTTATTTGAATATTATTTGGGAGTTATTCACATTATATGTTATAGTATTTAATGTTTTTATTTACAACACCAGGAGTGTGGTCATAACTCCCTCACAAAATGTTTTTGCAGCACAGGGAATTTGGCCCCACATACATGTGATATGTAATTGAATATTTATGGGTTGTTTGCATTATATGTTTTGGTATTTTACTTACAGCTCTGGGAGTCTGGGATTCGCCCCCTCATAATTTTGTTTGCAGCACTGGTATCTTGGTTCCATATTCATGTGATATATATAATTCACTTGGTCATATTTGATAATGACACATACAGTAAATTTGATATAATTTATAGGGGTACTGCTATGCACTAGGGTGTATATACTCCTGGTCTCTGCACTCTGCAGTTTACCGCTCTTTACTCCTGCACATTGTATATTACTATACATACACCTTACCTCTGCACTCTGTATGTTTTCCTCTCCTGACTCCTGCACACTGTACATTATCTTTGCTCCTGATTTTTGTACTTTGTAATTTATCCAATCCTGACCTCTTCACTCTATATGTAGTTATAATGATCAGGTATGTGTAAGATAATTGGTTGGGGGGAGGGGCGCAGCTCGACATGTTCGTCCTGGTCGCTGTTTGACCTTGTCCCGGCACTGCTGGAGGACTTCAAATACCCTGCACCCACCGATCAGCTTCCGCTGCATGTAAGTACAGCAGAAGCAAGCCTACCCAGGAGTGTTGGATCACGTATATATACACGTGATCAACCACACAGGTTGCTGCTTTGTAGCAATAAAACTGCTATAGGGCGGACCTAAAGTGGTTAAAGCTTAATTTTATTTCTCACGTATTGTAATGATGTTTTTTGTTGCATTTGCATAAGAAAGAAGTGCACTGAAGATCTGGTCATGCAGACATCTGTTAGCGATAATGTTTGTTGCATCTTCTAATGTTTGAATATAATTCTAGAGCTACACGTTTTACATTGATGATTTTATATGCTGTATCAAGATATAGTGTTAGTAGCTTCACTTTTAGGTGATTTAATATATTCTTTTAAAAGCGGATTCTTTTTATTTTAATAGGCAAGGGATTGTCCAACAAAAAGACACAGAGGCTTGACACTGCCCTGTATGCATTTGCCAATACACATAAAAAACACTTTGCTGGGAGCTGGAAACCACTTTGCACAAATCGCCGTCATTGTATGTCGGTACTTTGATGCTAAATGCCGCTGTTATGGCAGCAGCTAGCTGCCAAAACCACAGTATTTTCAACAATGGCGAGCTGCGCTTTTTCAGATAAAAATGGCCCCTGTGACGGGTTTGCCGCAAGATCACTTTTATGCGGTCATCTCCGCTGATTACCGGAACCATCGGTAGAGGCAGAGACAATCTCATCCTTCCTCCTGACAGACATGGAGCCGAGTGAGGGAGTGAGGGAAAGATGGCCCCCGCTCGGCTTCATAACATTGAATGGTGGAAGCAACGTCAAACATCACTTACACCCAATGGTCTCAAAAGGGGGAAATTATTTCTTTTTGCAAAAAAAAAAAAAACACATTTTTTTTTTTATTTTAATTGCATTTCAGTGTAAATGTTAAATCTGAGGTCTTTTTGACCCCAGATCTCATATTTAAGAGGTCCTGTCATGCTTTTTTTTTCCTATTACAAGGGATGTTTACATTCTTTGTAATAGGAACAAAAGTGACCCATTTTTTTTTAAGGACAGTGTAAAAATAAAAAATAAAAAAGTAAAATAAATAAGAAAAAAATTAATGCAAAGCATCCCGACCTGCCGAGCACGCGCGCAGAGGCGAACGCAGAATACGTAAGTCGCACCCGTATATGCAAACTGTGTTCAAACTACACATGTGAGGTATCGCCTCGATCATTAGAGCAAGAGCAATAATTCTAGCACTAGATGTCCTGTCTAAACTCGAAACATGTAACCTGTAGAAATTTTTAAACGTCGTCTATGGAGATTTTTAAGGGTCAAAGTTTGTCGCCATCTTACTAGCGGGTGCAATTTTGAAGTATGACATGTTGGGTATCAATTTGCTCGGCATAACATTATCTTTCACAATATAAAAAAAATTGGGCTAACTTTACTGTTGTCTTAATTTTTAAGTCAAAAAATGTATTTTCTCCCCAAAAAATTGCGCTTGTAAGACCGCTGCGCAAATACAGTGTGACAAAGTATTGCAACAACCGCCATTTTATTCTCTAGGGTGAACAAAAAAAATACAAAAAAAAAAAAAAATACAATGTTTGGGGTTCTAAGTAATTTTCTAGCAAAAAAAAATGATTTTTACTTGTAAACAAGTGTCAAAAAGAGGCTCGGTCCTTAAGTGGTTAAAAAATACTTAAAATTAAACATTAAAATATACAATTCCTTTGAAAACATGTTTGATGAATGCCTTAAACCTGCCTATGAAGTGGCACACCTGTTCAGGGCATACAATATACTATAGCAAGTGACATTTGCAAAGAAACAAAAATACCATTTAAATTGCTTGTAAATTACATTCCAGGTTTGTTTTTTGTTTTTTAAAGCAGAGATCCACCCAAAAATGAAACTTCCACTTTAAGTGCTAGTGACCCCGACATGCCACATTTGGGATGTCATTTTTTTGGGGGGGCGGGTACCCCGTTTTTACAGGCACCCAGCTCCCACTTCCTCCCCTGGCGCCAGAAGGAAGATTACCTCTCCCCCTCCCTCCCTGCAATCTTCTGGGACACAACACAGGTCACAGAAGATTGCCCGGCTATTCCCAGTCCGCAGGGTGGCTCGCGAATGCGCATTGCGAGCCTGGCTGTAAAGCCACAGCGGGGCGCCCACAGTTAGAATGTTGGCGCTGCGGAGAGGAAGGGGAGAGGAGCGAGGCTACGAGCACCCGCATCGCTGGACTATGTGACAGGAGAGTGTCTGATTATTAAAAGTCAGCAGCTACACTTTTTTGCTTTAAATATAAGGACTCCTCAAAATATATACGAGACCCCAGTGGTGACTGGTGCTCAATTTTCTCCCAGCCAACCCACCACCCCCAACACTCGCTTCTCCCCCCCTCGCTCAATCACCGCATTGCTCGCCCGTCAGGCCCCCCCGCCAGCCCCTCACTTACCCTATCCAGGTCGCGGCATCTGCGGCTTCTCCCCCTACATCTCCTCGAGCCCCGGCGGTCGCTTCTCCTCCGCTCAATTCTGCAAGTGTTCTAATTTACTATCGCTGTTTTCTAGCTGGTCTAAAACCACTTTTGACGTAAAGGGACACTTTTTGGTTGCTATGGACAATCTCCAGTTTCCAGGCAGAAAGAACAGTATATATAATATAGGGGGGAGGTTGGGACTTTGACATTAAACATAAAAAACCATGTCCCATGGTTGTATATACATAGATTTATTGTCTATATGCAATTTTTTTAATGTTTAATGTATGCAATGCGTTTTTATGCCATGTTGATCATTGGTCCTTAATAAACATACATATGTTTGCACCT
Source organism: Lithobates clamitans (assembly GCA_037952925.1). Classification (NCBI taxonomy): domain Eukaryota; kingdom Metazoa; phylum Chordata; class Amphibia; order Anura; family Ranidae; genus Lithobates; species Lithobates clamitans. Next base: position 1,231,150 of record JBBGZY010000931.1, on the reverse strand, counting down.
CTGTGAGTGTGATTGGGCTGCATCATGCGCACCTCATTCAAAGTCCCAACCTCCCCCCCTCTTTTTCATGATATTAAGGATGGGGGTGCAAACTTTCCCTTGTGTCCCATTTAAAGTCCTAAGTTCGCTTTCCCCCCCATTGCTTGCATTGATTAGGGATGGAGGTGCTCATGATTGTAGCCCATCGCTCTCTTATGGCGGATTCCTACCGGGTCCGGCCGTAATTCAGCATGCTTGATATGGAACGTTCTTTGCACTGACAGTTCACATACTTTGATCTTTTACTACTTTATATATTTTTTACTCCCTGTGGCCAGAATGGGTCTGTGTGACTCATTGTTAGTGGGTGGGCAGATGTTCTGTTTCCCGGGAGCTGTGATGCATGCTGGTGTCTGCCCTCCTACCTCCCCTCCACAGGGTTGGGGGTGAGTGCCTGGGCGGATCTTTCCACCTTGCATCGGCGCCACGCCCCCGGCACTGTGCATGTGACCTCCTTGGTTGGGCGTCGCACACACAGACGTCTGGTATATCAGCTGGGCTGACATGTGGTGAGCTTCTCTGGTGTTCGCCGAGGTTTTGCTCCACTGTGTCGTGCCTGCGTGACGCTGAGGGGGAGCTGATGTTCAATGCTGGGGCTGCATCTCACTCCCTGCTTCATGGTATTCAGAGATGGTATTGATACAACCTATGCAACCCTGATGTTCTCCCATCTATGTGGCTTCAAACATCACATGTATCTTTCAAGGTAATCTTCCAGGTGCTTTTTTCAATCACCTTGGTGATATCTGCAGCTTATATCATCTCGTTTTTTGTTACTTGTATCATCATAGATACATTTTATATATTTCCTACTATATAGAAGTCCCCTCCACTGCAGGGTGTTGGTGTGTGTGGTCCGGTGTTCCTCGTTGAGGTCCCCCTCTCAGCTCCCGGGCCAGGCTCCATGGCTCACCCCTGGCTTTGTTTTGTCGCACAGTCTCAGTTTTGGCTATCATGTGAGTAACCTTTTTGGCATGGCCCATTATGCCCAAATTTCCCCCTTTTCTGCTGATCTTGTTAGACCCTGAAACTATATTGCTTTTCATACATTTTTTATAGAATTTAGATGCATCTGGCTCCTGAAGAGTGGATTGAAGTCCATGAAACGCAGCGTCGGGCCTACCTTTGATGCATCAAACACATTGACCAATTTTCAGATGTTTTTTACTTTATATGACTTTTATCTTGCTTGGGGGATTAAGATGCATAATTGTACCTACCCATGTCCCATGGTTGTATATACATAGATTTATTGTCTATATGCGATAGGCAGCATTTCTCCTCCTCCAAACATGGCGAGTTGAGTTGATGACAAAGAGCTTGATTTTGGTCTCATCTGACCACAACACTTTCACCCAGTTCTCCTCTGAATTATTCAGATGTTCATTAGCAAACTTCAGATGGGCTTGTACATGTGCTTTCTTGAGCAGGGGGACCTTGCGGGTGCTGCAGGATTTCAGTCCTTCATGCTCCCAGCTGCTTCGAGATCATTGACAAGATTCTCCCGTGTAGTTCTGGGCTGATTCCTCACTGTTCTCATGATCATTGAAACTGCACGAGGTGAGATCTTGCATGGAGCCCCAGATCGAGGGAGATTGACAGTTATTTTATGTTTTTTCCATTTGAGAATAATCGCACTAATTGTTGTCACCCTCTCACCGAGCTGCTTGGCGATGGTCTTGTAGCCCATTCAAGCCTTGTGTAGGTCTACCGTCTTGTCCCTGACATCCTTGGACAGCTCTTTGGTCTTGGCCATAGTTGAGAGATTGGAATCTGATTGATAAATTGATTGCTTCTGTGGACAGGTGTCTTTTGTACAGGTAACAAGCAGAGACTAGGAGCACTCCCTTTAAGAGAGTGCTCCCAATCTCAGCTTGTTACCTGTATAGAAGACCTGGGAGCCAGAAATCTTGCTGATTGATAGGGGATCAAAAACTTATTCCACTCATTAAAATGCAAATTAATTTATAACTTTTTTGAAATGCGTTTTTCTGGATTTTGTTGTTATCCTGTCTCTCACTGTTAAAATAAACCTACCATTAAAATTATAGACTGATCATTTCTTTGTCAGTGGGCAAACCAGGGCCGTCTGTAATATTGATTGGACCCTGGGCAAACATTTTCTTGCCCCCCCCATGCAATTTCACTCTCCACCTGCTCTGAGACATACAATAAATAGCAGCTAGACTTAAAATCAGTTAACTGTATTAGATCAGGCAGCAATTGCGATTGGTTGCCAGTGGTTACAGCACATCATTACTGCTTACTGACTGGTTGCTAGAAGTTACAGCACACATTACGGCTCACTGATTAGTCGCTAGAGGTTACAGCAAATGATTTCTGCTTGTTAATTGGTTGTTAGAGATTACTGTACAGTATTACTGCACACTGATTGGTTGCTAGAGGTTACAGCACATCATCTCCTCACTGCAGGGAAGCATGATATACATATGAATGCCACAGCTGTTTACTTATGAATGCCGGTTATTTACATGTAAACACAGGGTCTGCAGGTGAGTCATCTGTATACAACAATAAGGCAGAGCTGGGCGGCATTAGTACCAGCACTTCACACTTTAACACAATTTAAACTGGGATAGTTGGCAAATATGAGGCAGCTGCTTTGGGCCCCACAACAATGACAGGGCCCAGGGCAGCTGCCCCTTTTGCCCTGCCTTAAAGACGGCCCTAGGGCAAACGTACAAAATCAGCAGGGGATCAAATACTTTTTTCCCCTCACTGTATATTTCTGGTTCTCTTATGTAATGTGTAAAAGGCCTGACATTTTACACAGTCTTACAGATTTTAAATTAAAGTGTGTAAGGTGTTACCTATTATTTGCTATGACTTTTTATGTTATGATGTGTTACCTTTAACAAATCTACAAAGTAAATGGTTACTGATTATGTATTACCTTATCCAGTATTTAAAGCTATGACAGTTTTTTGTACAAACCTCAAACTTCTCTGGATTTCCAAACTCCAACATAGCTTGATCCAATGTCGGCTCTTTGTTGTGCATTTCAAATAGCATTTCATGTAGTATCTGTATTGTCCAGTTTGTTCCTACAATGCAACACACACAATATACTTCAGAGCATATCACAATGTTTACTCTCCTGCGCTGTGCGGTATATCCCAACTTGTTATCAGACTCTTATCTTGACATACAGTGCCTTGCAAAAGTATTCACCCCCTTGGCATTTTTCGTGTTTTGTTGCCTCACAACCAGGAATTAACATGGATTGTTTGAGGATTTGCATCATTTAATTTACAGAACATGCCCACAACTTTGAAGATTTTTTTTTATTGTGAAGCAAACAACAAATAGGACAAAATAACAGAAAAAGTCAATGTGCATAACTATTCACCCCCCTAAAGTCAATACTTTGTAGAGCCACCTTTTATAGCTATCACAGCTACAAGTCGCTTTGGATAAGTCTCTATGAGCTTGCCACATCTTACTACTGGGATTTTTGCCCATTCCTCCTTGCAAGACTGCTCTAGCTCCTTCAAGTTGGATGGTTTGCACTTGTGAACATCAATATTTAAGTCTGACCACAGATTTTCTATTGGATTGTGGTCTGGGCTTTGACTAGGCCAATCCAACACATTTACATGTTTCCCCTTAAAACTGCTTTAACAGTGTGTTTGGGGTCATTGTCCTCCTGGAAGGTGAACCTCCGTCCTAGCCTCAAATCACACACAGAGTGGTACAGGTTTTGTTTAAGAATATCCCTGTATTTATCACCATCCATCTTTCCCTCAACTCTGACCAGTTTCCCAGTCCCCACTGCTATAAAACATTCCCACAGCATGATGCTGCCACCACCAAGTTTCACTGTGGGGATAGTGTTCTTTGGGTGATGTGATGTGTTGGGTTTGCTCCAGACATAGCGTTTTCTTTGATGGCCAAAAAGTTCAATTTTAGTCTCATCAGACCAGAGCACCTTCCTCCATACATTTTGGGAGTCTCCCACATGCCTTTTCGCCAACTTAAAATGTGCCATTTTGTTTTTTGCTGAAAGTAATGGCTTTCTTCTGGCCACTCTGCCATAAAGCCCAACTCTATGGAGCCTACGGCTTATTGTTGTCCTATGTACAGATACTCCAGTCTCTGCTGTGGAACTCTGCAGCCTCTTCCAGGGTTACCTTAAGCCTCTGTGCTGCCTCTCTGATTAATGCCCTTGTTGCCCAGTCCCTGAGTTTTGGTGTGCGGCTATCTCTTGGCAGGTTTGCTGTTGTGCCATGTTCTTTCCAATTGGGTATAAAAGATTTGATGGTGCTCCTAAGGGATCATCAGAGATTTCTTATAACCTAACCCTGACTTGTACTTATCAACAACATTGTCCCTTACTTGTTTGGAGAGTTCCTTGGTCTCCATGGCAGTGTTTGGTTAGTGGTGCCTCTTGCTTAGGTGTTGCAGCCTCTGGGGCCCATCAAAAAGGTGTGTATATGTAATGACAGATCATGTGACACAAATTGCACACAGGTGGACATCATTTCACTAATTATGTGACTTCTGAAGGTAATTGGTTGCACCAGAGTTTTTATGGGCTTCATAACAAAAGGGGTGAATACATAAGCACATGCCAATTATAATTTTTTTTTATTTCTGAAAAATAGTTTTATGTAAATATTTTTCTAATTTTACTTCACCAACTTAGACTGTTGTGTTCTGATCCATCACATATAATTCAGATTAAAAAAACTGTGAACTAAAGGCTGTAATGTAACAAAGTAGGTAAAAAGCCAAGGGGGTGAATACTTTTGAAAGACACAGTGTGTATATATATATATATATATATATATATATATATATATATATATATATATATATATATATATATATATATGTATATATATGTATGTGTATATATATATATATGCATATATATATGTATATATATATATATATATATATATATGTATATATATATGTATATATATATATATATATATATGTGTTATCTTTACATATCTGAGTGCGGACCCCCCAGTTACATCAGGGTGGTCCCCAGAGAGCCTCCCCTTACATCAGGGTCCCCAGAAAGCCCCCCGCCCCTTAAATCAGGGTCCCAAGAGAGCCCCCCCTACATCAGTGTCCCCAGAAAGCCCCCAGACAGTTGCCCCCCCTTCTAGTGGTTCCCCTGTACTTGGCTGGTCTCCGCTGTGCACCTCCAACCCCCACCTGGGGGGAGATGGGAGGGGGCGATCAGCAGCTCTATGGTGTCCATGGGCGGTGGGATCTCCCTGGGGCTAGTAGTTCTCTTCCCGAGTGTATACAGTAGAGGGGGCGGGGCCTCTGACTGAGCATGTATCAGCAAGAGTGTACAAGCAGAGCTGACTCACTTGTACACTGAAGAACAAAACAAACGGACCAGCGCTCAATGGGTTGAAGAGTAAACAGTCTCACAGCAGACAGTTGAACATGATAAAGAAAACAACAGCTTACAGTTTCACAGAAGATCCATGGAGAAACAAGGAGCTGACGGCATTGAGATTTACAAAAAGACTTCTGCAGCATGGGGGGGCGCCAATGCCCCTGCTGCACTGCGGCTGAATGTGGAACACGCTCCCCAGCATGTGGGGATGGGCTGGATGTGCTGGGGGGGGGGAGTGAAGATGATTGACAGTGGGAAGGTGGAGACCTGAACTGTAAGCTGCACGTGGCTGGGATGCCAAGTCCACTGGTGTACTGACAGGTGGAAGGGAGAGAGCCGCTTTGCTGTAGTGTGGATGACGCTATACTTTCACAGCATCTGAAGCCCAATGGATGTGAATCCCAGCTGCATGGGAGTGTCCCAAAACGATGTAGACCTCAGGGAGATGGAAAATCAGGGCTAGATGCGCCGATTTGGATGTCAGTCAGTGTTGCTGGGGTTCTAGGGGTGCTGGTCTTTGGAGCACCTCATGGACATGGGTGATCTGTTAGCTGTGGTGGTTGCCTTGACAAAGCGTTTCGTGCATCTGGGAGATGCTGGGTCTTGGGGGCCCCCCCCCACAGCGGCAGAATGGCAGGGCCCAGTCGCAAGTGCGACTGCTGCAACCATGATAGTTCCGCCACTGTCTCAAAGACTGAAGTGTGAATTGGGGGCTACTCTAATCTATACTGACTCTTGTATGGACCAATCCTACTGATTCTGTTTCCCATTGGATGATGAGGTCTTACTCTGTTTAAAGAAGCAACTACTTTAGTGGCCAAAAATTAAGAAAATGGTACATCTTAGATTCTTCAGTAAATTATGTCTCCGCCAAACTGGTACATTAATGACTGGTGCTGGTCAAGCTGATCAAGCTTCAAGTAGACTACAGAAAGACCTCTACGATTAAGCCCCACATGGGTAAAATGCATTAGAGGATTCTCTTAGGGGTGGAGGAAGAGAGCTGAAGCCATTTACACCTATACTTGGATTTACCAATATGTGTATACTGTGCTGGTTCTGAATGTGGACAGGCGCCATCTTTCTGTAAGCTATTATTTCAGATCAATTTCCATTAATGAATAGGGTTAATTTTTGCTAGTAGAAACCTGGAAACAAAAGAAATAGGAAACACACTAATGCCTATACAACTAAAGGGCTGTCACAGGCTCTCTTCAAAACAGCCTGACTATGCCCGCCCTTTACACCCAGCATTACTACAGCTTTTATGAATGGAACAGGATGTAAGAATTGAGGACTGATGGATAATTGATAGCTCCACCCTCTTCATTCATAGATGTAGTGTGCACAGCTTCTCTGAAAGTCAGAGCTGGGTGGAAATGCCAGGCATAGTCAGGCCATCTTGATGAGAGCCTGTGACAGCCCTTTCATTGTATTAATCCTCGCTGCACCGGATGATTTCAGGGCAGGGTGGAGAAATACAAGTTTCAGCAGAGGAATTAACACAAGGGACATATCCTAATGACTATAATTTATATCCCTTGTGCTGATTTTTTTTTTTTTTTGGGGGGGGGGGGGGGTGGCTGCACTTAGGCTTTAAAGCTGAACTCAAACACAAATAAAATACAAGACCACTTAATTTAAATTATGGATTAGTTTAAAAAATTATGAAATGTAAATCCAAATGCACCTAGGGCAAATACCAGCATTCACCCTGGTATCTGCATGTAAGACCCTGTGGAATGCTGATTAGATATGAGCACAGGCATGCTCCAAACTCATCCCTCTCCAAACTTCCATTTTGCGCTATTTTCTAGTTATTTTTTAATGACATTTACTAAATATAGGCATGTGTCCATACAAAGGAACCCCGATGCAAGAAACCACGAAGGGCCACTCTAACAGCCGGGGGCCCTTTCTATCGGTCCGGGGACCCTCTCCCTCCATCCCAGGACCCCTTCCTCTGGTCCAGGGGCCCTTCCCTCTAAGGCCAGGGCCCTTCATTTCAACGGGTGCCATCTTAACCACTTCCTGCCCGCAATGTATTGGGGATCGGTGGCCACTGTAGGAAAAGCGACTCACCCGTAATTTGCTGCCTACTTCTGGGTTTAAGGTGTGTGCATTTGCACCCCCTGCACGGCTCCCACTCAGATTGTACACAGCGAGAGCCTGTCAGCATGTCCCGGCCAATGATTTATGAGGTCTGTGTTGGTAAACAACACAGAGCTCTGTACAGAGGGAGCGATCTGTCAGTTTCTCATTCTTACAAAGCAGGGTTTGGAGTTCAGGAGAAACTGATCTTTAGTAAAAAGCAGCACACTTTACACACATTGCATATAGTTAAGCACACTTCTGATCACCCCTTGATCGCCCTAGATGTTAACCCCTTCCCAGCTAGTGCCATTAGTACAGTGACAGTCAGTATTATCATTGATCACTGTATTACATCACTGGTGATGTCAGTAGCAGTTAATCAGCTCCCCCCAGTGTCAGATTGCCCACCACGCTATCGTTGTCAGCCTGTCACTGTTCGCCGCCATTAGTAGTATAAAAAAATTCCAGTGTACATACACACCATAGTTTGTAGGCACTATAACTTTCACGCAAACCAATTAATATACACTTATTGGGATTTGCTTAGCAAAAACATGTTGTAGAACACATTTTGGCCAAAATTTATGAAGAAATTTGTTAATTTTTTTATTGGATATGATTCAGAGCAGAAAGTAAAACTATTATTTTTTTCAAAATTTTTGGTCCTTTTTTGTTTATATCGCAAAAAATTTAAAACCCAACGGAGATCAAAAACCCTCAAAAGAAAGCTCTATTTGTGTGGAAAAAGATATAAACTTTGCTTGGGTACAGTGTTGCATGACCGTGCAATTACCAGTTAAAGTAGCACAGTGCCGAATAGCAAAAAATGATCTAGTCATGAAGGGGGTAAAATCTTCCAGAGCTGAAGTGGTTATTTAATGCGACTCAAGTCTCAACAAAAAAAAGGACTCCTGCACTCCTGTTACTTTGGTGAAATTTGAGTGCCATAGATGGCAATGTTAAACTACAAAAGTCGCATGCAAGTACAAGGAAGTCACAAGGAAATAGCAAGGACATTGCAAGCAAGTCATACGACTTTGGTGTTGCAGCTGTGTGAACCAAGACTCCTGATTGGCTGAGACACAGCAGAAGTGCCATTGGCTGCCGCTGCTGTCAATCAAAGTCAGCTAGCCAATCAGGGGAGAGAGGGCGCAGGGCCGGGTCGGGGCTCCATGTCTGAATGGACACAGGGAGCTGTGACTCGGCTCGGGTGCCCCCATAGCAAGCCACTTGCTGTGGGGGTACTGAACAGGAGGGAGGAGCCATGATCACAGATAAGGGACCCAAGAAGAGGAGGATCCAGGCTGCTCTGTGCAAATCCACTGCAACAGAGCAGGTAAGTATAACATGTTGGTTATTTTTATAGGAAAAAAAGAAGACTTTACAATCACTTTAAGGTCCTGCAGCAGGCCCCCCCATGGTGGAGCAATGCCAGGGCCTAGTTGAAAATGTGATCTTTGCCACACAGGTAGTTTTGTCACTGTGTCCATATGAGTGTACTGACAGCACCAGCATCCCGCCCTTTTTTAGGTTTGCTGTGGGATGGGGAATGACCCGGCCTGCAGCTGATTGGACTGGAAAATAGAGCAAAGTGGAAGTTCAAGGACATTCAGACTAGGTTCAGACTAGTGCGATGCGGGAAGCTGCATCGCTTCTCCCCCGCAGGCTGTTCACACTGCCCTCTGCAAACCGCTGTGGGTGTCAATACAATGTTAATGACACCCCCAGAACGGTTCACAGATCACAGTGCGAACTGTGGATTCGTACGGGAATCAGATTGCATGGGTGATAACACCCATGCAATACAATTTCAGTGTGGGGAAAAACAAGTCCCTGCACCTTTTTCTGTGCGAATCCAATGCGAGTCCAGCCATACAACTGTATGGCTGAACTCGCTTGCTCAGGCCTCGCATGTGATCGGCACCCGTTGTGCGGGTACGAATCACATGTGATGTCTGAGATCGCACTAGTCTGAACCTAGGCTGAAGCTCAACTTTACTGCCAACAAAACGCAGTGCACCAGAATCTGCACATGACACTTTTTTTTTAGCAATGAAGTGCAGGTGCATTGCTTTAGTACCTTAGCCAGTCATGGCGCAGTGCTGCGTGTTCTCATAATGTGTGCAAAAAATGTCATGGTGTGAACCTGACCCATATCACAGGAATGAATGAACAGAAATACAATCCCTTTTACCAGATAAATCAACTCCCATGTATGTATTTTAGCAGTTTATTTAGCGGTTTGCCTGAAGTTCAGCTTTAGGAAAACAGACTCCCATATGACAAAACAAAACTCTCACATTCAACACACTTACCACATTTTGGATAGGTCAGAATTAGAACATCATCTTCTCTAGCCTCTAATTTCTCCATTGCTTGAAAAGTTTCCTTGCTACAGAGAACACTAGGATACAGAATTCCCTTATAACTGCATTTCAGCTCTTCTGCTGTCATCTTACTGGCCTTTTCTGCAACTTTTTTCATTTCTGCCAGGAATTTCTCCCTCTTTGTGTGTTTGTCTTCAGCAGTAGCCATTTTTCCTATGGAGTATAAGCACAGCGACAGAGTACAAGAGGCGAATACTTCCCTTATGAGGTCCTGGGAGGGGGAGGATTACGTACCAGCACTGCCTTTTCTTTGCTCTCTTTCTCTGTTTATTACACAACCTCTGAAGCAATGCAGGAACAGGATTGGTAAGGTCAGTCAAATACAAATAAAGTATACAATAACCTACTCACAAGAATGACATCACTTTCTTAACCTTGAGGCTACCAGTGTTTCCACAAGAGATACTCTGAAAATTGTCACATTTTACACTACCCAGTTTGTTTTTCAGCCAATGTGAGTGGCGGGATAGCCTCTCTTAAACGCTAAGTTCACCTGTAAGAAATAAATAAAATAAATGCACAATTTATTACAGAAAAAAAAAATGCGCATTTATTATTTTTTTCTGAAGAGCCTGTGTAGAGTATTGTGCCTGTGATCAGCAGATTGCAGGTGCAATGTCAGCCTCCAGCATGTCTGCCCATACCTCATTGTAAGGGGAGGCAGACCTGGAGCATGTTACAAGTTGCACCCTAAATATGGGTGTTAATGCGCGTACACACGGTCGGATTTTCCAAAGGGAAATGTTGGATGTGAGCTTGTAGTCGGAAAGTCTGACCGTGTGTATGCTCGATCGAACATTTGCTGTCGGACTTTCCGCCAACAAATGTTTCTTAGCAGGTTCTCAAATTTTCCGCCAACAAAACTTTGTTGTCGGAAAGTCAGATCGTGTGTACACAAGTCTGATGCACAAAAGTTCATGCATGCTCGGAATCAAACAGAAGGAGTCGCACTGGCTATTGAACTTCCTTTTTCTCTGCTCGTTGTACGTGTTGTACCTCACCATGTTCCCATGTTCGTAATTGTTGGCCAACATTTGTGTGACCGTATGTATGCAAGACAAGTTGGAGCTAACAACCTTTGAACAAAAAGCCATGGTTTTGTTGGCGGAAAATCCGATCGTGTGTACGCCGCATAATATGTTGCAAAAGGTGAAAATATCCTTTAACCTGGCCATAAATGTGGCAACTTTCCCGCAACGTAACCACTTCTGATTTGGAATCAAAATTTTGAGCAAATAACCACTTAAGGACCGGGCCTATTTTTGGTGTTTACAAGTTAAAATCATTTTTTTTTTGCTAGAAAATAACTTAGAACCCCCGAACATTTTTTTTTTTTCCAGAACACCCTAGAGAATAAAATGGCAGTTGTTGCAAAACTTTATGTCACACTGTATTTGCGCAGCAGTCTTACAAGCGCATTTTTTTTTAGGAAAAAATACATTTTTTGACTTAAAAAATAAGACAACAGTACAGTTCGCCCAATTTTTTTATAAGTGAAAGATAATGTTACGCCGAGTAAATTGATACCCAACATGTCATGCTTCAAAGTTGCGCCCACTCGTGGAATGGCGACAAACTTTTACCCTTAAAAATCTCCATAGGCGATGTTTAAAAATTACCAGTTTTGAGTTGCAGAGGAAGTCTAGTACTAGAAATATTGCTTTCACTCTAACGATCGTGGTGATACCTCACATGTGTGGTTTATACAGTTTTCATAAGCAGCACGACTTACGTATGCGATCGCTTCTGCGCACAAGCTCAACGGGACGGGGTGCTTTAAATTTTTATTTATTTATTTTCTTATTTATTTTACTTTTTGTTTTTTATTTTTACACTGTCCTTTTAAAAAAAAAAAATTGGGTCACTTTTATTCATATTATAAGGAATGTAAACATCCCTTGTAATTAGAAAAAAAGCATGACAGGACTTCTTAAATGTGAGATCTGGGGTAAAAAAGACCTCTGATCTCATATTTACACTAAAATGCAAAAAAAAAAAAAATTCTTATTTTTTTGCAAAAAAAAAAATTTTTTCCTCTTTTTAGACTGTAGGGTGGAAGTGACGTTTGACGTTGCTTCTGTCCTCCAATGTTATGGATCTGAATGGGGGCCATCTTTCCCTCACTCGGCATCCAGCCTGTGGGGGGAGAGGACGCGATAGTCTCCGCCGCTACCCGACGGCTCCGGTAAGTGGCGGAGACGACCGGAATGCAGCGGGAGGGGGGCCCTCTCCTGTCCCCCATAAAAGTGATCCACCGTGGAGACCACTTTTATCTGAAAGAGGACCATCCGCTCTTGTAGAGGATATGGGGGTTATGACAGCTAGCTGCTGCCATAATAACAGTATTCCTCTTCAAACAGTCGACATACAATGACGGCAGGCGATCCTTAAGTACTGTAGTTAAACTTGGAAGTTTCACTTAACCACAAGAAAATGGGTTGAACCAGTTGCTGTCTGGGGTAATTTTTTAAAATGTTTTTAAACACATGTTAAAATCAGCATTTTTTACTAGATAAGTACTTAGAACTTCCAAACATTATATCTTTTCTGAAAGGAGGGGCCCTGGAGAATAAAATAATGTCTGATATTTCTTATGTCACACAATATATAAATGTGGAATAAATACATACCAAACACTTATGGACTCAAAAAGAAAATGACCACACACTTCAGTACCTAAATTTCTTCATAGGTGATGCTTTTAGACCCCTTTCACACTTGAGGCGTTTTTCAGATGCTTAAGGGCTAAAAAAAGTGCCTGTAAAGCGCCTGAAAAATTCCTCACCTGCAGCCCCAGTGTGAAAGCCCAAGTGCTTTCACACTGGGGCGGTGCTCTTGCAGGACATTAGAAAATCCATCTTTGGAGCGGTTTAGGAGCAGTGTATACACCGCTGCTGCCTATTGAAATGAATGGGCACCGCTGCCGAATCGCCTGCAAAGCCATTCGGCAGTGGCGCTTTTCGGGCGCATTTAACCTTTTATTCAGCCACTAGTGGGGGTTAAAAGCACCCCGCTAGTGGCCAAAAAGAGCCGCTAAAACGATGGTAAAGCATCGCTAAAACTAGTGGTGCTTTACCGCTAACGCGGACGCGCTGTGAGTGTGAAAGGCATCTCAAAGTCTTTACAGTTTATTAGGTTATTGGTGTAGAGTTAATCGTAAATGATGGCCCTAGAATTATTTCTCTCTCTCTGATGTTCGCAGTGATACCTCACGTGTGGGGCAATCGCTGTTTACATACACATGCAGGAACTATACGCGCATTTGCATTTATGTGTTTGTGCAGGGAGGATGATGACTTTACATTTTTTAAATAAGAAAACTCTATAAAAAGTATATATAAACAGTATTATATATTTTTAAATATAACAATTACCACTGCTACCATAAACAATTGCAAATATCCTTAACATATCCAAATTGATTCACAATCTAGATAAAGGTAGCACTGTTTAAAATGAAACAAATCAAAATAGTCAATCCATGCCATGACAATCATGCAGCCCTCTTCACTACTCCTTATGCCAGAGCCTACTCCCCTCTCCTTTGCACTCACTGACTCCAATTGTTTATCCACAATGATAGGCAATAACGCTTATGATGAACATGAAATCTCCTGCAGGACTTCTCTTCTCAAATCAGCTCTCCCTTTAATGAGCTTACCAAAAAGCCCCAGGCCAAAGTAAAAGGGAAAACTAATAGTGTAATTCCATAAAGCCACTTTTTATTAAAAATTCTGTGAAATGCCACTCAGAAATATAATATAAAGGATAGCCTATTCAGTCTTTAAAGGAAGTGCACAAGAAGCCCTCAGTATACAGCTTGCATGGTGTCTGACTCGGTCCCCTCGCTCGCTAACAGTGATACGTTACTTTCGGTTGCCAAGGTCTAACGTCACGTCCGGATTGCCGTGCGGTCTGACCCTGACTAGTTTCGTCTCCTGACTTTTTCAAAGGGTTGTGCCTCTGTAAGATGTCCCTGCCATTTCTGCATTCCCCTGAAGATGCGTGTGCAAAACAGAGCGGAGTCCAGGCAGTGACGTTAACGTGCACGGCCGGAGTCCGGAGCAGCATGCTCCATGCATATTTATTCAGATGTAAGTGCGCATCTGGGATTTAATACATTTTTAAGGATTTGTGCACTATGGAGATCTTTTCTTTCATGTGCTAATGTGATTGCGGCTTGCTGTGTGGATACCTCGTAGGAAAGAATCCAGGCCTTTTTTGAAGCAATCTACTGAGCTGGCCAGAACCACCTCTGGAGGGAGTCTGTTCCACATTTTTACAGTTCTTAAGTGAAGAAACCTTTCTGTATTTGGAGATGAAATCTCTTTTCCTCTAGATGTAAAGAGTGCCCCCTTGTTCTCTGTGATGACCTTAAAGTGAATAACTCAACACCAAGTTTACTATATGGACCCCTCATGTATTTGTACATGTTGATCATATAACTCCTAAACTCCTCTTCTCAAGAGAGAATACATTCAGTTCTTCTAATCTTTCCTCATAGCTGAGCTCCTCCATGCCTGTTATCAGTTTGGTTGCCCTTCTCTGCACTTTCTCCAATTCCCCATTGAACAAATTATCGTTCACATACTTTAAATGTTGCTTAACATACCATCCAAAATGTTTGTTTTATTTGCCGATTAATATATTTATAATAAATGGACATATTGAGACAACTCACTTGTGCGCACACAAAGTTTGCGCTTACTGCATGCGGCAGAACGCAACCAAGATGCAGGGTGAGGGATCGCCAGCTGTTAAGCTTAAAAACTATTTTCTGCCACAAAAAAGAATGTTTCAGCCGGTTTGGTTTTTGAGATATTGGAATTCAAATTCAGATTATGTAACATCAAGCTCCGCCTACTTTGCACCCAGTGTTATTAAAATTTAAAAACAAAACAAAAATAGCATTCATTTGCACTGCATCTGTGCTGATTTGTGCTGCAAAAACAAACATATGTGCTGGTTTGGTTTCAGAGATATTGCACATTATGGTTGATGAAACCTCTCCCACTTTGCACAACATGTTATTACATTTAAAAAAAAAAATCGGGGGGGAGATGGGCAGAGCCTAGCGGAGCAGACATGCATTGTTAGAGCTCTGCACCGCTGAGGAGAGAAGAGAAGGACAAAGCGGAGCCTGCAGGCTCAAAAGGTATCCATTTGAACCTTTATGCCCCAGGGAAAGTTTGGGCAGGAAATATGGTACTGGGAGGAAGCCGTGGCAGAAATAAAAATCACCTCACAAAGAGCTCACAGGCACTCACTGCAACTAAAGCAGCTCCAGTCACCTCACAATATACAGCATCAGGGCGCTCTCACAGACAGAAAATGTCACAGCAAGACTCTCCATTTGAGTCAGATACAAAACAAATCCTCTCACAAACTTCTCCACAAGCCTCCTCAGCATCCCCAGTAATATTATTACAATTTGAAAAGATGCTTCATAAGGCTTTAAAACAAACCTCAGACCAAATAACAAAAAGCCTAACCAAAGAAATAAGAGAGCTGGGAATCTGCACCGCAGCCTTAGAAATAAAAATGGATGAAATTGAAATTACAACCCAAGTAAATATAACAGAATTGGAACAATTAAAAGAAGAGAATTTAATACTTCAAACTAAGCTCGAAGATTACGAAAATAGAGCCAGACGTTCAAACTTGCGCATAAGGGGAATACCTGAAACTGTGACAGACCTGCAATCTACTATTACTGCTCTATTACAAGAACTAAAGCCAGATATCCCTATTGAACGTTTAGAACTGGATAGAGTACACAGAGCCCTCACAGCCAAAAAGAAAGATGGACCCCCACGTGATATAATCACAAAATTTCATTATTACAGAACGAAAGAACAAATACTAATTGCTGCAAGAGAAAAAAAGGAACTTAATTTTCAAGGACACAATTATCAAATTTTTTCTGACCTATCCCAACTTACTATTACTAAGAGACGATCCATGAAACCCCAACTAATGGAACTGCAATGCCACAACATTATGTATCAATGGGGCTTCCCCTTTTCAGTCAGATTTAACTACCAAGGTACAATTTACAGAAGCAGATCAGCAGATGAACTACAACAAACCCTTTTAAAATTAAATCTGACAGAACCCACAAGCAGCAACTCTCCCACACGCAGAAGAATGACATCATCTTCACCTTCAGGCAGCACCCAGAAAATTTCAGAACAAAATGGGAATCATCATTCTCACAAAAGAGGCCGTTATGCCACATCATCCATGGACCAAGAAGATTCAATGGACTGACATCCTAATTCCTGATATCTCTTCATTTATTATACTAAGAGATGGTTCTCTATAAAAAACCTGTATTTATAACTGAATGTAACTGCATTCTGATAGTCACACACTGTGTGGGATCATGTTACATTCCAGTTATATTTCTTATTACTTCTGATTCATATAGCCTTAGAATATATAAGTGAAATAAGGAAATTCTTGTTCAGTTATATATTATCAGGTAATAACAATAGATTTATTACTTTTTAGGACAAATATGTTCAATAATCCAGAAGTAATGGAAGCTTTTTCTTTCTTTTCTTAAAACAAATATATTATTACCTAACTAGTTCCTAGAATTATGTTTTTGTTTATTCTAATCTGAAGCAATACAACCTCAATTTTATGAGTTAACATATCTAAACAGTTACATATGAATAAAATATGTAATTGTTTACTCTAAAAGGGTTAAAATCCCAAAATAATTCAAACTATCTTCATCAATACCAAAGTTATTAACAGTACCGTTCTAACTGAATTATTTAGCCTAGGGCAAGACTAACCATATACAACCACCCTGGAATAAATAATTTCAACAAAAACTATATTCTGCACTCCAATTAATGAAACATCATTTTGATGTCTTTTGACATAGCACTTCTCTCCTGTAAGCGGAAGATCCGTGTACCCCCATTAGCCCTCCTCATTCTCCCAACCATATTATCTGGGAGTGTGACAAAGGCACTTATTCCCCTGAGAGAGATATTTACTCTCTTTCACGGGTAAATTGTGATTACTTGCAAAAAATAATTTATACAATGTATCATCTAATCTCATATGTTTTTTGTTTACTCTTTACGCCAGAATTCACTGGTTTCTTTTCTATCTATTCATCTCTTCAGTCCACACAGGTTGATCTGCGCAGTCAGCTCTGCATAACAAAAAGTAAGTCAAAACTATTTGATCTGTTGCCATGGCACCACTAAATATACTTTCCCTGAATGTTCAGGGAATAAATGTCCCTCAAAAAAGGACCAAAGCCTTCCGTACTTTTCATAACAAGAAGGCTCACATAGTATGCCTCCAAGAAACACACTTCACCAAAGATTCTACTCCAAAATATATTTCTCCTTTTTATCAACAAATTTACACGGCTTCTGCCTGTACCAAGCAAAGGGGAACATAATTGCATTTCACTGATCCACACCATTCACCTTATCATCAGAAATTAAAGACCCAGAAGGTAGATACCTGATACTCATGGGTTATATAATGGATATAGCAATCACGGTGATTTCCTACTACGCTCCTAACAAACAACCTACACCATTCCTCTCACATATATTACAAGTGATTAATACACACAAAATAGGAACAGTGATAATGTGTGGGGATTCGAACCAGGTCCTCCTCCCATTTCTAGATAAATCACCTTTTACACCATCCAAAATAACCTCTAGATTACCTTTTTCTCAACTTCTTTCCAAATACAATCTGGTAGATTCGTGGAGAGAAAGTAACCCAATGAAAAAGAAATTCACTTATTTCTCGCACCCTCATCAAACCTTCACCAGAATAGATCATATTTTTCTAACAATAGGAATGTGTCACGTGCCAATACTCACCGAGGCCGAGATGCCGAGAGCGGCTCGCCCTTACGACCACGCGCACCCAGACCCCCGAAATGGGTACAGGAGGCTGAGGGCACGCGGAGGCACGGGCTTCCGGAAGGGTAGTAGGTTCCGGAGCTGGAAGCGGGTGTCCTGGGATCCGTAGGAAGCAGGGCTGAAAGTATAAGCAGAAGTTAGGGTACAAGCAGGTGATAATCAGAGTATCACAGGATCCAGCAGTGCAGGGGTTAAGCTGACCAGGGTTTGGTACACAGATCAGGCAGCTAGAATCAAGATTGTCCAGCAGAGTAATGGTTAAACAAGCCAGGGGTTTGGTACACGGATCAGGCAGGTTATAGGTAGGATTGTCCAGCAGAGTAATGGTTAAACAGGCCAGGGGTTTGGTACACAGATCAAGCAGGTTATTGGTAGGAGTGTCCAGCAGAGTAGTGGTTAAACAGGCCAGGGATTCGGTACACAGATCAGGCAGCAGTACAAAGGGATAATCCAGGAGAGTAGTAGTTAAACAAGCCAGCAGGGGGGGTTCGGTACACAGATCAGGCAGCAGCACAGAGGATGATCCAGGAGAGTAGTGATTTAAACAAGCCAGTAGAGGGTTCGGTACACTGATAGGCAAAGTACAGGGTAGACACAGGCTCAGGGAACAGGGAGAGCTGACGACAAACCAGCAACCCGACTGGGCGCTGGTGCCGTCAGATATAGTCCCCCTGCCCGGCGAGCGCGTCAGTGTGACGCGCTACCGGGCACCCGCACGGGCTACGGCGCGCACACGGGGACCGCCGTGCACCCGCGCGCGCCGCACCATCAGGCCGCGGACGGGTGTGCGGCGAAGCGCTCGTCCCGTGCGCATGCGCACCGGAGCCCGGCGAGCGGGGACGCTCGCTGGCTCCTGACAGTGCCCCCTTCCTAAGGGCGGACACTGGACGCCAAGGCTGGTCATCAGTTCTGGATGATCTTGATGGAACTTTCGAATTAACTGTGGAGCGTGCAGATTCCTGGCAGGCTCCCAAGAATTATCTTCGGGGGGGTACCCCTTCCATTGAATCAGGTACTGTAGCTGTCTGCCCCTCTTCCTGCAACCAAGAATGGATTCCACTTCGAATTCAGTCTCGCCATCGATTCTGACTGGCGGAGGAGGGGATCTCCTCTTCCCGGAAAAGGACTGGGCACCACAGGCTTCAACAGTGATACATGAAAAACGGGGTGAATCCGGTATGTCTTGGGAAGTGTCAATTCCACAGCCACAGGGTTAATAATCCTCCTGACTTGAAAAGGCCCTATGAATTTGGGCCCGAGCTTTCGAGAAGGCAGCGGTAATCTCAAATTAACGGTGGACAGCCAGACCTCGTCTCCTACATCAAATTTTGGGTTTGCCTTTCTGCCCCGATCGTACTGTCTCTTGTAGTCCTCCTGGGTTTTGCGTAGTGTGTCTTGTATTTTTTGGACGTTGGTTTGTAGTGAATTTATCCTATCTTGGACTGCAGGAACTGCCGTCTCGGGGATGTTGTTAGCGAAGGATGTGGGATGGAACCCACAATTGATCCAGAAAGGTGTCTGGTTGGTGGAGGCATGGATAGAATTGTTGTACGCAAATTCAGCGTAGGCGAGGAGGCTCGCCCAATCATCCTGGGATCCCGAGCAGAAGCAACGGAGGTATTGCTCTAGCGTCTGATTGGTCCTCTCTGTCTGGCCATTGCTCTGAGGATGATAAGCCGAAGAAAGACAGATGTTGATACCCAAGGCCTTGCATAGTTCCCTCCAGAATTTGGACGTGAACTGGACGCCTCTGTCCGACACGATGCTCCTTGGTATCCCGTGGAGCCTAACAACCTCCTTAAGAAAGATGTTGGCCGTGTCTACGGCAGAGGGAGTACCCCTCATGGGCAGGAAGTGAGCCATTTTGGAAAGGCGGTCGACAACAACAAGGATGGTGGAGAAACTCTCTGAGCTGGGTAGATCTACAATGAAGTCCATGGAGACATCAGCCCATGGTCGTTCCGGAATGGGCAAAGGTCTGAGCAGACCCCAGGATTTGGTATTTTGGCCCTTGTTTCTCTGACACAGGGAACAGGAAGCCACATATTCTTTACAATCCCTTCTCCATCCTGGCCACCAAAAAGAACGAGAAAGGAGTTCAGCCGTCTTCTTATTCCCAAAATGTCCTGCCATCTTATGATCATGACACATCTGAAGGGTTAGTGGCCGGGTCACTTGTGGTACGAATATTTTTCCCTTAATCCAGAAAAGATCTTCGTATCTTCTCAGGGAATGCACAGTTGGTTCTGTACAAGAGCCTGATGAGGTTTTGATGGAGGATATCAAGTCTGCTTGAGTTAATCCGAGGAAATTGTGAGGAGAGAGGATAGTGCTGGGTGTTGGTATTTGGGAGTCTGCGGAAAACATCCGTGAAAGGGCATCCGCCTTCCCGTTCTTCGCCCCCGGTCTGTACGCTATATGGAAATTAAAGCGGGAAAGGAAAAGGGCCCAACGGGCTTGGCGGGGTTTTAAGCGTCTGGCTGTTCTGAGGTACTCGAGATTCTTGTGATCCGTAAAGATCATCACCGGATGAACTGCCCCCTCCAGCAGGTACCTCCATTCCTCCAAAGCAAACTTTATAGCCAGCAGCTCTCTGTCACCCACGTCGTAATTGAGTTCCAGTGGGCTGAGTTTCCGAGAAGCGAAAGCTACAGGGTGTAGAATGGCCTTTGGTCCCTGTCTCTGGGAAAGAATTGCTCCGGTTGCGATTTCCGATGCATCTACCTCCAGTATGAAGGGTTGAGTCGGGTCAGGATGGCAGAGGATTGGAGCGGAACTGAAAAGTTCTTTTAACTTAAGAAAAGCCTCTTGAGCCGCTGTGGACCACTGAAAAGATTGATGCTGCCGAGTTAATTGGGTAATGGGTGCCACAATGGCCGAGAATCCTACGATAAATTTCCGATAGAAATTGGCAAATCCTATGAACCTCTGTACTCCTTTTTTATTAGACGGAGCTGGCCATTCTTGAATTGCCTGAATCTTCTGAGGGTCCATGGCAACCCCATTGGTAGAGAGTATGAATCCCAAGAACTGTACTGTTGATCTCTCAAATTCACATTTTTCGGCTTTCAGGTATAGCTTATGTTGTAGCAAAGTAGCAAGAACCGTTTTAACGTGCCTCCTGTGCATCTCTAGCGTAGGGGAAAAAATAAGGATATCATCCAGATATACCACGAGGAAGTCATCTAGATATTGTCGAAATATATCATTCACCAGATGTTGGAAAGTGGCTGGAGCGTTACAGAGACCGAATGGCATCACCAAATACTCAAAGTGACCGAATCTGGATCTAAAGGCCGTCTTCTATTCGTCTCCCGCCCTGATCCTGACGAGATTATAAGCCCCTCGGAGGTCGAGTTTAGAGAACACCTTGGCTGATCGGAACCTCTGGAACAATTCAGGGATGAGCGGCAACGGGTACCGGTTCTTAATTGTAATGTTGTTTAGTTGTCGGTAGTCTACGCAGGGTCTTAGGGTACCATCTTTTTTCCCGACGAAAAAGATACCCGCTCCGGCGGGTGAGGATGAAGGGCGGATGAAACCCTTCTCCAGATTTTCGTCTATGTACTGCTTCAGGACCTCCAACTCGGTTTCAGACAGAGGAAATATCCGGCCAAATGGAATCTCAGATCCAGGAAGGAGGTCAATTGGACAGTCGTAGGCCCTGTGAGGTGGTAGGCGGTCAGCCATTTGCTTGCTAAAAACTTCTTGAAACTCGAGGTACTCAGAGGGGACGTGTTGAAGATTGCCTGGTGGTACCGCTATTGTGGCACAGACTTTGGAATCCGGGAGCAGACAGTGCTGAGAGCAATACTGCGAAGAGAAGGATACAGACTTGGTGCTCCATTTGATTAGTGGATCGTGAGCTTGTAGCCATGGTAGGCCAAGTATGATGGGGAAGATTGGTGAACGGATTAGGTCAAACCGTAAGAACTCTCGGTGACCAGAGTCTGTGACTACTGGAATAGGTTGAGTCTCCTGGGTGATGGGACCAGAGCAAGGAAGGGATCCGTCGGCCAAATGTATTTGTAAATTTCGTTCTTTGGTTTGTAGAGGGATCTTCAATCTGTGTGCCAAAGTGGAATCTATGAAACAGCTGCAGGCCCCGGAATCAACGATGGCCTGCAGGCGAGTCTCCCTTTCCGGAAGCTGTAGGGAAACAAACAACATCACATAAGCCTTGGGAATGTCATTGTTTGAAAAGTTCAATACGTTTGATTGAGGGAACTTACTAGGCCTGATCGGACAGCTGCGTAGGAAGTGTCCCGTTCCTCCGCAATAGAGGCAAAGATTAGACTGCCGCCTGCGTTGCCTCTCTTCGGAGGTTAACGGACCTCGAACCAGGCCAAGCTGCATTGGTTCGGCCTCAGGGACCGATGCAGTGGGAACTGAAGACGAATTTGAGGGTACAGTGGAATGCGGTCTTGGTGACGCCCAGGCTGGGCGAGGTAGCTGAAACCGTTCTGAGCGCCGCTCCCGAAGGCGCCGGTCGAGCTTGGTAGCTGCTTGAATGAGTTCCTCTAGGGAAGCAGGGGTCTCCATCCTGGCTAACTCATCTTTGAGCAATTCAGACAAGCCTTGACGGTATTGATAACGTAAGGCCGGCTCATTCCAGTTGGTGTCGGCCGCCCACTTACGGAACTCCACTGTATAGTCCTCAATAGGTCTTCTCCCTTGGGACAGATGGTGCAGGATAGCTTCGGCTGTGGCCATGCGTTGCGGATCATCGTAGAGTTGGGTCATGCTCTCAAAGAAGGCCTCGATAGTATTCAGGGCAGGATTGCTCTGTTCCATCAGGCTGTGTGCCCACGCCTGGGGTTCTTCGGATAGCAGAGAAATCACAAACCCCACTTTGACGATTTCTGAGGAAAAGGTTCTCGGCTGTAGAGCGAAATAGAGAGAACATGCGTTCTTAAAAGCCCTAAACCTCTTGCGGTCTCCCGAGAACCGTTCAGGTGTAGGAACCCTGGGCTCAGGAAGAGCCATGACCACAGTGGGGTTGGCCGGAGCTTGGGGAAGTGGACCCCCACTGCTGGGTGCAGGAGCTGCGGCTGCGGAAGGTAGTAGCCCGGTGATCTGTTGCAGACGGTTATCGATTTGTGTATAACCTTCTTGTAACTTCTGTACGGAGTCCGCTAGGGTCGATACTTGTTGACACAGGATCTCCAGAGGAGAGCGCGCTCTGTCGGCCTCAGACATCTGGCTGGTTTGTACTGTCACGTGCCAATACTCACCGAGGCCGAGATGCCGAGAGCGGCTCGCCCTTACGACCACGCGCACCCAGACCCCCGAAATGGGTACAGGAGGCTGAGGGCACGCGGAGGCACGGGCTTCCGGAAGGGTAGTAGGTTCCGGAGCTGGAAGCGGGTGTCCTGGGATCCGTAGGAAGCAGGGCTGAAAGTATAAGCAGAAGTTAGGGTACAAGCAGGTGATAATCAGAGTATCACAGGATCCAGCAGTGCAGGGGTTAAGCTGACCAGGGTTTGGTACACAGATCAGGCAGCTAGAATCAAGATTGTCCAGCAGAGTAATGGTTAAACAAGCCAGGGGTTTGGTACACGGATCAGGCAGGTTATAGGTAGGATTGTCCAGCAGAGTAATGGTTAAACAGGCCAGGGGTTTGGTACACAGATCAAGCAGGTTATTGGTAGGAGTGTCCAGCAGAGTAGTGGTTAAACAGGCCAGGGATTCGGTACACAGATCAGGCAGCAGTACAAAGGGATAATCCAGGAGAGTAGTAGTTAAACAAGCCAGCAGGGGGGGTTCGGTACACAGATCAGGCAGCAGCACAGAGGATGATCCAGGAGAGTAGTGATTTAAACAAGCCAGTAGAGGGTTCGGTACACTGATAGGCAAAGTACAGGGTAGACACAGGCTCAGGGAACAGGGAGAGCTGACGACAAACCAGCAACCCGACTGGGCGCTGGTGCCGTCAGATATAGTCCCCCTGCCCGGCGAGCGCGTCAGTGTGACGCGCTACCGGGCACCCGCACGGGCTACGGCGCGCACACGGGGACCGCCGTGCACCCGCGCGCGCCGCACCATCAGGCCGCGGACGGGTGTGCGGCGAAGCGCTCGTCCCGTGCGCATGCGCACCGGAGCCCGGCGAGCGGGGACGCTCGCTGGCTCCTGACAGTATGATACAAGAAATTATTGCATCAGATATAATTCCGATTCCGTGGTCTGACCATAATGCAGTATACACTACTATAGCCTCAGCCATACCAAAAGCGCATGACCCAACGTGGTACTTACCGGACATAATGCTTAAACACCCACTACATCAGATGGCCATTGAACAAGCTTTAAAGGAATACATATCAATTAATAATACAACAGACATCTCCCCAATAACACTGTGGGAAGCTCATAAGCATGTCTTGCGTGGTACAATACAAAGGCAAATGGCACTATTTAAACGGGAACGCAAAAATCTAGCAAAAAAACTAGAACTCAATTTTAATGCAGCCTACATATCATTTCAAGATAATCCATCTCAGAGTACAAAATCTCATCTGGAAAAATCTAGATTGGAATACGATCTATTTCTCACTGAGTCAGTTGATAAATCCCTCAAACGCTCCAAACACAATTACTACATGAATACAAACAAACCAGGTACATATTTGGCTCGGGCATTACATTCAACTAACAAATCTTTCAAACCAATACGTTTGAAATTATCAAAAAATGTTTACACTTGTAATCCAGTTAAAATAGTCCATAAATTTCACTCACATCTCGCAACTTTATACAAGACAAACAATGAATTTAATCCTACAGAGGCCGAATCCTTCTTCTCAAAAATAACCTTACCTGAGTTATCTCAGAATCAAAAAAGCAGTTTGGATGAGCCTATAACTATAGATGAAGTTGCTAACGCCATAAAAGACCTAAAACTTAACAAAAGACCAGGCCCAGACGGCTACTCGGCCTTATACTATAAAACATTCTCATAAATACTCTCTCCCATTCTCACTGAAACTTTTAACAAACTTCTAGATGGACATACTTTTCGGCAAGAAACACTAATGGCAATTGTTTGTATGATCCCAAAACCCCTTTCTGATGATACTTCCTGTGTGAATTATCAGCCTATCTCTCTGTTAATCCTCGATATTAAATTATTAGCAAAAATAATAGCAAAACGCCTCAATAGCATTATAGGAAAATTAATACATAGAGATCAAGTAGGCTTCATGCCAAATAGACAGGCAGGCGATAATATACGCAGGGCAGTGTTATTGGCACATATTGCTAAAAAACGGAAAATCCCTTTATGTTTTCTATCTCTCGATATTAAGAGGGCATTTGAAACAGTATCCTGGCAATATATGCAATATTCATTACAAAAATTGGGTTTTTTGACCCCACTTTTTAACATGGATCAAAGCATTATATAATAAACCCAAAGCCTATATAAAATATGCTGGATACAAATCTGAAGCCTTTAATATCGAAAGAGGTACCCGACAGGGTTGCCCATTATCTCCCTTATTATTTGCCCTTATACTCGAACCCATGGCCCAATACATCAGAACAAACCAAACTATAACTGGCATTGAAGTAGGAGGTATTACACACAAATTATGTATATTTGCAGACGATATATTACTTTTTCTATCATCACCACAGGTCTCTGGTCCTAACTTAATACCAGCTCTTGATGGATTTGCAGCCCTCTCCGGCCTTATGATTAATCCTAAGAAATGCCTAGTGCTTAATATTTCACTCACAAACATGGAATTGATCCTGGCTAGGGCTGCACTCCCATTCACATGGGCAGAAAAATCAATCCCATATCTTGGAATTCATTTAACAGCATCTCATTCTGACTTATTCTCAACCAATTATCCTCCTGTATTAAGACAGATCACAAATCTAATAAAACAATGGTCGCAACTTCCTTTATCCTGGATAGGGAAGATTAATGCAATCAAAATGACTATTCTACCCAAATTGCTTTAGCTATTCAGAGTCCTCCCTATTCCAATTCCTTCCTATTTTTTGAGAATAGTACAAAAAAGAGCAACTTCGTTTATATGGGGCTCTTCTAAACCACGTATACCTATACACACACTACATCTTCCCAAAAATAAAGGAGGCCTGGGATACCCTAATTTTACTAACTACTACAGAGCAGCACATTTGGCCAGTCTGCCCAAATACCATGCAAAACAGGAAATCCCATTATGCTTATTTATAGAGGCTTCAGAAAATGACCCTCTATTAATATCAAATTTATTATGGCTTGATCCTAAAGACCGCATTACAATTCATAATCCCATAACTAAACACTTCTTATCTCTCTGGGATAAACTAAAAACCAAATATCAGTTACAATCTCCACACAATCCTCTCCTTTCTTTTATCAGAAATCCGTCCTTTTATCCGGCATGGATCTACCCAAATTCTTTTAAAGCTTGGACAACATAAGGCATTCAGACACTAAATGACTTCATAGCATCTAAATCATTCCTTTCATTCCCATCGCTTAGAGAAAAATATGATCTACCAAACTCTGAGATATTTAGATATCTCCAAATCAAAAGTTTCTATACACCATTCCTAAAGGGGGATACACCATTATCCCAATTATCCATTTTTGAATCAATCTGCACAAAAGATCCATTTGCTAAAGGTACAATTTCATCACTTTATAATCAATTATATGGAGTAGCAAATCTTAATAGACCCTCTTACGTTCAGAGGTGGGAGGAGGACCTGGGACGAACTTTAGAAGACACGGACTGGTATAACATATGGCTCACATCTAAGTCATCTTCACCCAACATCTTAGCACTGGAGACAAATTATAAAGTCCTAACTCGCTGGTACCTTGTACCCGCTAGAGTGGCAAAATATTCACCTAATACCTCAGCTCTTTGTTTTCGAGGATGCCCAGAAATAGGCACATATTTACACATATGGTGGACGTGCCCAGTAATCCAAACCTTCTGGAAGGAAGTCTTCGTGATTGCATCTAAAATATTTAAAAAAATAATACAACCAGATCCATATTTAACTTTACTTAATCTAAAACCGGAATGGTTAACACTCTCTCAATTCAAACTTATGATCCAACTAATAACGGCTGCAAAACAAACAGTGGCCAAGGCATGGAAATCTCCTACATTGGTACTAGCAGAAACAATTCACAGAATGAATAATACAATGTCCCATGCTAAGATGGTAGCCATCGATCAAAATCAAATTCCAAAATTTGAAAAACTTTGGCATCCTTGGATAAAACAACAGTTCCTGTCAAACTTCAATGACTCTGTCCTGTTGCCATGGTAACAGATTAAATGACTTACAGAGACACCCATTCTAATGCTTCAAAGAGAACTAAAAAGAATAATTAACTGACGAGCGGGACAACCTTGTGGACCATACCTCTACCTTTCAACCCTTTTTCTTCTTTCTCTTTCCTGTTCTCCACCTTACGATTAAAGCTCATTATCAGAATTTATTTGACCTATATACACTCTACTTGTAAACAATATGTATAGTAGGTATAAATCATTTAAATACCTACAAAAGTAACTAAGGAAATGATATATATCTTTAATTTAGGTTTACGTGAACCCAATGTTTAATATTTGAAATTTCATGATATTTACCTATATAAACCCTACTGTAAAACAATGAGCTTACTTTATAGATCCTTGTAAACTTACTTTATGTATCTTTATAATATTGTATACTCAATAAACTTCTTTTGACAAGGAAAAAAAAAATCTACATTTTGTTTCTGCTGATTTGTACCACAAACTTTCTGTTTGTTTGGTTTTTGAGATATTGGACATTCAACGTTAGATTATGTAACCTAAAGCCCTGCCCACTTTGCACTATGTTATTACATTTCAAAAACAAATATACCATATGTATGCATTGGAAGGAAAAACAAGCATATTGGTATAGTGTATTTTTTTCATATAGCACTCTCATTTTGTATCAGAAAGAATGATTATAGGACTCATTTATGCTTTTAGCCTGAGCTACCTTGATAACCTAAAATATATCTTTGACGTTGTTCAGATCTTTTTATAGCTAGATGTGGGGAATCTATCTTCAAAAGTTCATACTTTAAAGTGCAAATTACTTTCCTAACCTACTTAAAAAAAGTTAATACATTCAGTGTTCTATGTTCTTTACAGATATACTGTATGTTACATGTGTGTGTGTTTCAGTTTGATTTGTTAGCTGAGAGAGTTTTATTTAAAAACAAAAAAAAAAGTATATTTACATTTGATGCTGCTTTAATAATATTTCATTTGTAAGGCCCCTTTCACACGATCGGACCTGAACGGGCACTCCATGTTAGCCTGTGGAGCGACGGATGTCAGCGGAGATATGTCCGCTGACATCCGACCCCGTCCGATCCGCAAAAAGCAGATGGATGGCCCTACGTCCGGATCTGTCGCTGGCAGATCGGTCTGGGTAAGATCTGATGAAAACGGACACGCTGTCCGTTTTCATCCGATCCCTCCATAGGCAGCAGCGGCACCTGACAAGCCCCTCCCCACTCAGTGAGCAGAGAGGGACCTGTCATCCGCCGGCTCAGCGGAGATCAACGGAGAGATCTTAGCCGGCGGACCGAGGCGGGCTCCGTGGAAGCGGAGTCCGCCTTGTGTGAATGAGGGCTTACATTTTTAAAAAAATAATAAATGTTTATTTGTTTTGAAAGCCTGTTTCATGAGACTATTCCTTTTAAAAAAACAAAAAACATATTATTGTATTCATTATTGTTCATTATTCATTCATTATTGTATTGTGTTCAAATCCCAACCATGACACTTCCTGCCTGCAGTTTGCATGTTCTACCCTGTGCCTGTGTAGGTTTCCTCCCATGCTCCAAAGAGGTAGGGTAATTGGCTCTTGTGTAAATTGGCCTTAGTATGTGTATGTGAATTAGGGATCTTAGATTGTAAGCTCATTGAGGGCAGGGACTAATGTATATGTAGAGCACTGCATAAATTGATTGTGCTATATAAGTACTTGAAATAAATAAGTTAATGTATGTGTTTCTATCATAAACTTTTCTAGAAACTGGAAAAAATTGAGTTGGCTTTACTTGAACCTATGGTCTATAAACTGGAAAAATTTAGTTGGCTTTACTTAAAACTATAGTTCCAGACAAGTTAAGATAAGTATTCCTAACTTAAAACACTATGGTCTATAAACTGAAAAAAAAATTAGTTGGCTTTACTTAAAACAACAAAGTTGAAAACATGAAAAGTCTAATGAGTCAGACAAAAATAAGTTTAGTTGACAGCACTTAATAAGCTAATGCAAATAGTTGCCTCGATTTTTTAGAGTAGACCCAGCACAATATTTTTTCCTGTGTATATAATTTTGTACATAATTTAATGTGTTTAATTTTATTTACATGTTTGGTCAAATATTGGTGGAGTTAGCGCATCCACATTTTTAATCTATTTAAATTATATGATTTTATATTTGTTTATATTAAGTAGTATATTTTATAAATAATTTCCTTAGGTAAATTAATCTTTGGTTATTAATTATAAATACATTTATGAATGATCTCTTGTTGTTTAAGGATAGAATAGTAGGTTAGTATATCGTTGTAGACCTGAGTATTTAGTTTTTTTTTTCCTTTCCAAAGATACAAACAGCTCAGGAGGGTGGGGAGTGGAGAGGGAAAGAGCAGAACGTTTCCTTCCCATGTCCTCCCTCCCCAATTCACCTCCCCCCCAACCCCCTTTCCTGCATGCTCATTTTTAGTTAATTTATAGACTAATGTACTCTTAGCCTGTCTTTATATAAAAAAAAAAATAAATAACGACGGAGTGACTCCCCTGATCAACCAGCACGAAGTGGGTTGGGTCCGAAACATAGCTCATTCTGTATCACTCTATTACCAGGGCCATCACGCTACCTAAGTGCTTGACATAGATTATGTTTTCGTAAAAAGTTAAACGTCCAAGTGCAATTTAACCTGATGGAGAGTTTAGCTGGTAAATGCTACCCAACTAGACCAAATGTTATGGAATTTTGGAATGGATGTTAGGGGTCTGTCCAGCAAGATACACTATCCTGAATATATTAAGATGGGTGGTGAAAGTTTGTAGAAAGGAAAGGGTCAAATGACTGTATGAAATTAATACTCTGGTGTTACCATACATACCCTTGACAAAAAGTCATTGTTGGCGAAATGCATTGAGCAGAGTTTGGTAACGTGCACAGCAGGTGGCTCCCATTGTCCGTGCAGGAGTGTGAGTAAAATCTCTAATGTGAGACTAGGAAGGACGTTCGTAACGATTCAATGTGCATGCTGTTTTATATAGTGCTAATGCACACTAAAATTATGCGAGTGTGATTTCAACTCTTTTTTATTAAAGTCTGCTGAACTTTATTACACTATGTGCTATCTTCCTTTGCTTTCTTGGTATATGGATGCTATGTGAGCTGGAAGAGTGTTTTATAATCAGAAATTGTTAAACCATACTAAGAAAAACAAAGATTTTGAAAAGCTCAATTGTCTGTCTTGAAGAGAGAGGTAAAGGAGAGGGTGAGTATTATTTCCATTTTGGGTGGAGGTGCACTGATGTATTGGGAGAATAGGAAGTAAGAAAAAATTAGGTTTTCACCAGGAAGGACTCAAGGATATTATGTATACACAGTGGTGATAAGTCACAAACAAAGATTTCCCAGCACACTTACCAGCTAGCCTGCAAAACAACCAAATTGACCCTGTGTAACAATTTACTTTAAAAACAGAGGGTTTTATTTGCACACAATTGCAAATATATGCGTAGGCCTACATTAAGGCTCCTTTGTGTACTGCAATCCTAACTCTATCATTTTCAGAGTCTCCCAAGCTGGAGCATATATACAGTGCCTTGAAAAAGTATTCATGTCCCTTAACATTTTCTACATTTTGTGGATCTCTGCAGCTCCTCCAGCTTTGCCATGGGCCTCTTGGCTTTTTCTCTGATTCATGCTCTCCTTGCCCGGTCTGTCAGTTTAGGTGGACGACCATGTCTTGGTAAGTATGCAGTTATGCCATACTCTTTCCATTTTCGGATGATGGAATAAACAGTGCTCCGTGAGATGTTCAAAGCTTGGGATATTTTTTTATAACCTAACTCTGCTTTAAACTTCTCTGCAACATTATACCTGACCTGTCTGGTGTGTTCCTTGGCCTTTATGATGCTGTTTGTTCACTAAGGTTCTCTAACAAACCTCTAAGGGCTTCACAGAACAGCTGTAGATTTAATCACACACAGGTGGACTCTATTTACTAATTAGGTGACTTCTGAGGGCAATTGGTTCCACTGGATTTTAGTTAGGGGTATCAGAGTAAAGGGGGCTGAATACAAATGCATGCCACACTTTTCAGATATTTATTTATAAAAAAAAATATAAAATCATTTATAATTTTCCTTCCACTTCACAATTATGTGCCACTTTGTGTTGGTCTATCACATAAAATCACAACACATTTTTGGTTGTAACATGACAAAATGTGGAAAATTTCAAGGGGTATTGTCACGTACCTGAAGGGAGACTGAATTGACGAGGTTGGCCTCTCTTGTATCTCCAGTCCAGGTCCCGCTGAGAGTGAAACAGAAGGAGCCAATGAACAGGAGGCACACGAGTGCCTGCAGGTGGAAGCTGGGAACCCTGTTGCAGGAAGTCGCAGCTGGTCGCAGGACTGTGATTGCTGAGCAGGAAGTCGCAGCTGGTCGCAGGACTGTAGTTGCAGAGCAGGAAGTCGCAGCTGGTCGCAGGACTGTAGTTGCAGAGCAGGAAGTCGCAGCTGGTCGCAGGACTGTAGTTGCAGACACTTGGGTAGTTGTGCTGGGCCAAGCTGGGCACCAGGGCCAGGTCACAGGGATAGCCGGGTTCGTCAACAGGCGGGCAGCAGGGTACCGGAACATCAGGCAAAGACGGGTCAGATGGGAAGCCAGGTTCATCAACAGGCGGGCAGCAGAGTACCGGAACATCTGGCAGAGACGGGTCAGATGGGAAGCCGGGATCAGGAACCAGAGATCAGGTATAACAGAGTTCAGAGCCAGGTAAACGGGAGCCAAGGTCAGCAACAGGAATCAGGCAGAGTAACACAGGTTCAGAGTAACAGGGGCACAGCTGAAGACCAGTCAGCACCGATCAGTAGCTGGGGCCTCCTTTAAATAGGCCCACTGGCGCCAACTGGCACTAGGGCACGCTCCTGCGCGTGCATGCCACGCGTCGCATGCGCGCATGCCCACAAGCACGCACGGGCATCTATGGTCTCCCGTGTGCGTGCGCATGCGCACCAGCGCGTGCCAGGCGATTTCTGCTGGTTTCCTTACAGGTAAGAATACTTTTTCAAGGCACTGTAGCAGTGAATAGATTAAGGGCAGGTATGCCTAGAGGGAGCATACCCCTCCTTAAAGGCACAGGGGCGCCCAAGACACCCAGCAAAAGCAAAATGGCAGCTGAAGACATCCAGTACGTCCCTGCATCCAATTCAACGAACTGTACAAAAAAGTGGCAACCACCCCAACCTATAACAAGACTTTTCAGTGAGGTGTACATAGAAGGGCAACGCACATCACAAACAAAGATTTCCCAGCACGCTTACCAGCTAGCCTGCAAAAAAAAAAAAAATTGACCCGGTCTAAGAATTCATGTTAAAATCAGAGGGTTTTGCTTGCACACATTTGCATTTTTGAACAGTGGTGATATGTGAAACATTTTGAAACATTTTGTATTGTGATACTTTGAATACACAATTTAATGTAACTAATTTGCTTTTGCACATCTTTTAAATACATTATATGGTTGTTATATTATATGTATTGAGTGTTAAGAGTGCTGCATCATTTATAACTATTTTTTGTAGCCTATCATAATTGCCTCTCCCCATTGTATTCTTGGCGTATCTGCATCAAAAAGCCTTTTTCTTCTTACATATAGTGTGTTTTATTCTCTTTAAAACGCTATTGTGTTCTGGATAGTATAGAACAGTAGTCTGGAACATAGGTCTATGCTTGTTTTACTTGGGCAAGATATTGTTCTGAGTTTTCATAGGTTCACATGAATCTGAGTGAATCAAGTCCAGGGGCTGTTGGGCTGCTGCTGCTACTTTTGGGAAAATTTTTCCTAGTCATTTTTCCCTTTATTCAACTAATACATTTTAATATTTGACTGCATTGGTGAATTTGTATGCCAATGGTACACTAATTTTATTTAATTTCTTTAAAGTTTTGGGATCCCTGTGTCTGAGACAACAGTGCCAAGTGTGGATACAGTACAAATGTTTTTTTTTTTTTTTTCTCTTCAACAGTGTTGACCACTTCACTGCACTTCAGTGGATAAAGTTCATTTGTGATGTTTCCTTTCACTAATATGTGCCTCCTTTTGTGATAATACAACTGTTAACTCTGAATGTCACTACACATCCTTGCTTGGTGAGCTTCTTCAGTGACAGGAAGTTACTTTTAATAGTTGGAAAATATAACACATTTTTGATAGGTATCTTTCTGATAAGGCTAGGATCACACTATGAATCACCTGTGAATTGCGGAGGAATGCAAGTTGTATGGACAATGCCACTTTTGAACAACAAGCCAAAAAACTGAGGCATAGACTATGGATCAAAGGCTATATCAAGACATATTTATGGAAAGCCTTCAATCGTACTAAATGTCAGTCATAGTAATCACTCACTTATTTTAAGAATAAGAGTTAGATAATAGTGTTACAGAGATACAACAGACAACATCGAGAACTTAGATCTGTACTTCAAAAATACTGGTGTCTCTTAACCCGTGACCCTACTATTTCTAAATTTTCAAATCACGACCAAGCATTTTGTTCGTTCTCCCTTGTTGAGGAACAAACTAGTCAATAGTCACTTTCAGGGATCGGGCAAGAAAAACAATATTGTCCTATGGGGCACATACAAATGTGGCAACTGTTTGTATTATCAATACTGATAGGAATGTTATTTTACAGAATGTAAATTTTTTTTTGACAAAGCAGTTTGCTAACTGCAATACGCAGGGGGTGGTATACCTTTTAACCTGTGAATGCAGCTCCTATTATGTGGGGAAGACCATATGAGAATTCTGGTGTCAAGTGTAGGATCACATCTATGCAATAGAAATTGGCGACCTGTGCTCCCCTATTGGGAGACATGCAGCCATTGATCACAAATATCACCCCATCTCTCCATCTAGGTGTTGCTCATGACACCCGGCGCTTGCGGTGTATTTAAGGATAGGAGCTGCGCTGTGTGGTCATGCCCTCTGATGAAGTGATGACGAAACGTGTCAGCGTGACCATGCAGCATCCTACACCATCTGATCATCTGTCGACCCAGCCCGGGAACACCACTCCACGAGAGATCAGCTGAGCGGTGAGAGTTTGACAAGCGATAGTGACGGGAGCTATTGAGGTTTTCTATGCCTTTTTATATGCCTGCTTTGAATTTTTAAATTGTAAGTGCGCAATTGTAAGGGGGGTATTTTTATCGACAATAAATTTTATTGGATTACGCTATGTGCACATTTTTTTGCTTGTCATGAGCAACACTTAGATGAAGAAATGCAGTGCCTGCTGACAGAGATTGTTTAAAACACAAGCTTAATACCCATGTTTATCTGGTAAGTTCATTACCTTAGGGGAGTTTTCACACACGGTGTGATGACGGGATTCAGCTGGATTTAACCCCACATGAACTTATTTTGGACTTATGATATATATATATAGATATATATATACATATATATCTATATATATATATCGATAGATAGATAGATAGATAGATAGATAGATAGATAGATAGATAGATAGATAGATAGATAGATAGATAGATAGATAGATAGATAGATAGATAGATAGATAGATAGATAGATAGATAGATAGATAGAGAGATATATATATATATATATCAAAAAATTGGATTCAATCATTACAGTCGTTTTCTGTGATCGTTTAGCGCCACTAATGTTAGAGTATTTACTGTAATATATTTTGAGATCATGAATACAGTGTGATTGTGAAGAGTAGGATATTTTTTTTCAGAAGATAAAACTTCCGGTTAAGAGACACTGGGGTTGATTTACTAAAACTGGAGAGTGCAAAATCTGGTGCAGCTTTGCATAGAAACCAATCGGCTTCCAGGTTTTATCAAAGCTTAATTGGACAAGCTAAAGTTAGTAGCTGATTGGCTACCATGCACAGCTGCACCAGATTTTGCACTCTCAGTTTTAGTAAATCAACCCCATTGTCAAATTCTTTTCTTTTCATGTGTTCACTAACTGTAAACGCATTTTTACAAAAAATTCCCCCAAAAAATCTGAATAAGTATGTTTACAGTTTTGCATTGGACTACATTCATAGCCATCTTGGTTGGTCACACCCCTGATTTACAACATTAAGCTCTCTGCTAGATGGTACATACATGTCTTTTTTAGTTGGGAGCATGATATTGTGCTTGTGCTGATTTTTTGTTAGCAAGATATTGCTCAAAAAAAGATGTCCCAATTAGTATGAAGCTCGGTGGTATCCAAATTCTTAAGTCTCATAAAAAGACCACTAATATCATCAACAGAACCACTAGTTTCACAGAAAATACCCTCCGTGTTGGCTGATGTGAGGCTCTAAAATCAAAAATATCCATTTGGAATTATCCAATAAGCAGCAACACAATATACCCAAAAATGACAATAAAACAAAAGAATCTGCTGCGCTAAAAAATATACAGTAGATAAAAGAAAAGCAGCTGACACTATATTGCTGGACACAATAACGAAAATTGTACAGATAACCAAAAAAGAAAAATAAATCAGCGCGAATTGGTAAATAACGTAATGAAGCAGCTGAACACTAGGGTCAAAATTCAAATCCCTTAATAAAATCAATATAACAGACAGTGCAGCGCTAAAACAGATAAACCAAACTAAAATTAAAATTAAAATCCACCACAGTGTAAAATCAATGAGTCCATGGGTATAATCCTGATATCATCTTCATATCCGAGCAGAACACTTGCTTAGCAAAGGGGTGATACAGAGAAATCCCACCACCAAGGTGTAAGATGGCCTCTCACCTGATGGCGTGGACCCTTTAACTACAGAGGGTCAAAGAGAGCCTTTTCATAAACCCAAAAGGTAAACAGCATGCAGAGGCATCCGTCTGGGGCTCGGCATAAGGTACTCCGATTTGGCAATATATGAAAAAGAACAACAGAAAAATAGTGCTCTCCGTATTGAATGACTCTTTATTATATAAAAGTGACACATAAGAAGCACTTGACAAGTGCACGTAAACAATCCGAAGCGAAGGAGATCTTCCGGACAATGATGCAGATGCGTAGTGGCCGCGGGTGACGTCACGACGTTGTTCAGAACGAGGACAACACTATTTTTCTGTTGTTCTTTTTCATATATTGCCAAATCGGAGTACCTTATGCCGAGCCCCAGACGGATGCCTCTGCATGCTGTTTACCTTTTGGGTTTATGAAAAGGCTCTCTTTGACCCTCTGTAGTTAAAGGGTCCACGCCATCAGGTGAGAGGCCATCTTACACCTTGGTGGTGGGATTTCTCTGTATCACCCCTTTGCTAAGCAAGTGTTCTGCTCTGATATGAAGATGATATCAGGATTATACCCATGGACTCATTGATTTTACACTGTGGTGGATTTTAATTTTAATTTTAGTTTGGTTTATCTGTTTTAGCGCTGCACTGTCTGTTATATTGACAATAACGAAAATGAAATAAAAACTGTAGTGCTAAAATAATAGATAAACAATAAAGTCCATCAATAATAAAAAAAAAAAAAGAGAAGTCAATCGGAATGTTCATCCGACAACAGAAAGAGCGGATAGAATAGCCAGCACCAACACCCGAATCAACTGACCCTTACGGTCAGTGTGTAGGGTACACACAAAGTAAGTATTGGTAAATGGTCCCAGCAGTTCCTCTGCATCGATCGATCCACTCAGCTAGCAGTTAAGCCTATTTCTCTTTCAATGTTTAGATCACTTAAACTTCCACGGACAGCTCAAGCATCCGCATATGTATGTGAAGAAATAAAAATGTTCATTGCCCAGACATCCGAAATTAGAATTTATTATAAATAAAAGGAGGCTGGTAAACTCACAATATGAAGGGACCACCAAGCATGTGGAAACATAACAGTGTTTCCAACCGAAAAGATGGCCGCTGCGTCTCCAATCAGCGTCCCGCGTCAGACGTCTTGGGCTCCACCTGACGTTTCGACATAAGGATGCATCATCAGGGGCGTGGTTTAGGGCATGTGAGACAGTCTATTTATAAGGGATGGACCAGCAGCAAAACCAGAAGTCGAACGCGCTCCGCAGACCGAAAATAAATTGCATTCCGGATACTGGAAGACACAGCAAACCTCCGGGAATTAAAAACAAATACTTTTTGCTGAAATCAGCAAAATAAAAGCATAACACATATTACTAAAAAGCGATTATTGAGCACAAGGACAATAGCAGTATTTAAACTGGAAAAAAATTAGGATGCGGAACGGAACCGAGAGGCAGCGACATCTAATGGTGGAAACACAAATTACAATCACAAATACAGATGTACGGTCTAAATACAGAGAGAATAAGAAATATTGAAAGAAACCAAACCCTAAATAGGGACAATGACATATGTCAATTAAACATATATCCAAATAATAGTGAAAAATAACAAAATAAAAGATAAAAAAATAATAATAATTAAAAAAAAATAATAGATAACATAAAACATATAGAAGTCAACTGTTGTTAATGGAGGAATTGATATCCTATTCAACATTCATTCCAAAAGGAGTGAATTGTTTGGGCTTGATATATCGACCTAGTTTCTAACCTGGAGACCCCCCTAACCATGTTACTTCCTCTCCAGTGGCCAGAAATCGTGTCAATCCCCAAAAAGGTGGTACCTCCAGGGTTGCAATTATGTTTCAGGGAATAATGCTTAGAGAGGGTGTGCTTAAGAAAACCTATTTTAATATTTGCAACATGTTCATTCAACCTTGTCTGTAACATGCGTTTAGTGTGCTCAATGTACTGGAGACTGCAGGGACACTGAACAATGTAAACAACATATTTAGTGGAACATGTAATGAACGGTTTTATGGGAAATACTTCCTGAGTTCTCAGTGTTCCAACATGATAACGACCCCAAACACACCTCCAAGATGACCACTGCCTTGCTAAAGGTGATGGACTGGTCAAGCATGTCCCCAGACCTAAACCCTGTTGAGCATCTGTGGGGCATCCTCAAATGGAAGGTGGAAGAGCGCAAGGTCTCTAACATCCACCAGCTCTAAGAAAAAAAAGGGGGTGTGGTGGTATGTGTGTCTCAGATTAGATAGGGCACCTCATCCCAGCAAGGTATAGATAGAAACAATGGACTGGGTAATGGGATTATTGCAGTGCCTACAATACAAATACTAAAATTAATTCAATTTATTACAAAAATCATTTAAAAAGAAGGGTACATTTCATACAGAGTATAAATTACAAAATGGAGCATAGTCAGATGTTTACAACCAGTGGATGGAAAGAATCAAACAAATAGTCCCTACTAGTTTCGCCAATACATTAGCTTTCTCAGGGGATATAACAGGTTGTAATTCTATAAAAAGAAAATTTCATAGTAGTATAACAAAATGTACTAATTATAATGAAAGACAGCGTTGTGCAGACTACTAACATGAATGCAGGGGGACTAGACAAATGCAAAATCCCCCAGCCAATAGGTCCCAACAAAGGTGGAAATAACATCAATCAAGGATCATCACAACATACCCACTGAACCCCAGGGGGCCGGGTGGGCCACCTCCGAAGTGAGGGTTGTTCTTCGCTGCCTTATGCCCCTTACACACGGTCGGATTTTCCAATGGAAAATGTCTGATCGGAGCGTGTGGGCGGAAATTCCGACCGTGTGTGGGCTCCATCGGACATTTTCCATCAGATTTTCCGACACACAAAGTTGGACAGCAGGAGATAAAATTTTCCGACAACAAAATCCAATCGCGTCAATTCCGACCGTGTGTGGCCTGTTCCAACGCATAAAGTGCCACGCATGCTCAGAAGAAATTCCGAGACGGGAAACCTCATTCTGGTAAACTTAGCGTTCGCAATGGATACAGCACTTTCGTCACGCTGCAATGTTCAAAATGGTTTAATACAGCGCACTCTCTTCTTCTTTATAATGTGACAAGAATTAAGTAGTTTTGCTGCTCATATTCACACACACTTCTCACAAACTTCTTTCGTTACTATTTATCGGGATTCCCTCAATATATTTTGATTTCTCACATCTGACAACATAATTTTGTTGTATTTTATTTATTTTTTTTGGCTTTAATGTAGATTCTTTTTTTGTGTTTGTATTTTTTTGAAGGGTGTTTTTTTTTTTTTGGATTTTTATTTGTACTCCCGAAAATGTTTGAGTGTGTTTTTTGTGACAAGTTCCCACAACACCATTGATATGTTCTATTTAATCTGTAGGAGATTGTTTGGTGTTGTTGTCTCTTGTTAATTTCACATTTTATGTTAGAAATGTACCTGAATCATCACCAACAAACTGTCCTTTTTGGATGAAAACACACACAGGAGAGTAGAATTTCCCCAAAAAATTTATTAAGGGCTCACAACTATAAACAAAGAGGGAGGCAACGCTGGAGAAACTGCAGAAGTGGGTGAAGCCTTGGATCCCCAGGGCAGACATCAATTATTTAAAAGCAAAATTGGTGGCCTGAGGAGTCCTTATCTAAGGGAGGGCAGTATGGTCCAGAAGTCCCAGAGATCCGGAAAGCAGCAGATGACATCTGTGTCCCCAGGCTTTGGTCATACGAGAGACTGCAGCTTCTGTCAGACCAGACTGAACCCAGGACCATCACTCTTTGGTCTTCTTTCCACGCCTCCTTCCACGCAGTGGCTCTGGTGGTGGAGTTGTGGCAGCAGGAGGAGGAGGATCGTCCATCTCAATGACATCCGTCTTGGGTGTTAGTTCCCCACTCACCCCCTTACGTAGGACTTTATAAATAAGGTCCTCAGAGAGCCTCCGTTGGCCCTCCTGCATGCCCTGCAATTTGGTGGCAGCCATGCAGGCAAAGGCCTCTTCAGGAGTGGTGAAGGCTCTGAGGGACGCAGAAGCCTCCTGGATCAGCCTGAACGCTGAATCCTGCACGGGACTCGGAGTCGCCTTCCTGGCTCGTTTATGTGGCAGGCGGAGGGGAGGGACCTGAGACTCAGTCAGGCTGCGACTGGTCCCTGGCTTCTCCTGGCTGACACTTAGCCCCGCCTCCTCCTGGCTGCCACTAACCCCCGCCTCCTCCTGACTGCCACATTCCACAACCTCCTCCTGGCTGAGGTCTTCCTGTGTATGAAAAAGGGACATAGTTTTAGTATTTTATTCATCAATCACACACAATTTTCACCTCCTGACTGCTGCAAATTGAACATTAACAAATATAACAGACTATCCTCCTGAGCCCAGCATTTTTCATTCTTGTCCCAATTTTGGGTGCCCACTACTGTCTATTGATATGTAAAACACTTTTTTCAATCAGCAAATAGTGATCAATAAGAACATCTAGTAAACATCATTTATTTATTGACCAGAAATCTGTAGAAGAATGCTATACCTGACTCCAGCTGGGCTCCTCCATTTCTTCCTGGCTGGTTCCAGGCCCAGGTTGGACATCGGAAGCCTCAGCTGCGGTGGAAGGAAGCGTGGAAGGAAGAGTGGAGAGGGATTCCCTGACTTCAGTGTGGTCTGACAGAAATCGCAGTCTCTCATAGTACCACAGCCTGGGGACATAAACGTCATCTGCTGCAGCTCCGGATCTCTGGGAATCCGTGACCTTCTTGCGCTCCCTTAGATAAGTGCTCCTCAGGCCACCAATTTTAGCTTTTAAATAAGGGATGGTTGCTGTGGGGACCACCGGCTTCACTAACTCCAGCAGTTCCTCCAGCGCTGCCTGCCTCTTCTGTTTGTGATTATAGTGGGGGTGTCTCACCTGCTACAGACAGGGCAGCTCCCTGTACTTGTCTATGAACAGGGGCAGGAAATTGTGGTCGTTGAACCCATCCATTTTCTCTGCAAGACACAACACAAGACAAACCCTAATGTAAGGCCAAACTCCCCTAATCTTGTTACAATATAGGCTTCCATTTCGAAGCAGTATAGGCCCAAGTTTAGATCTTACCTTCGTTATCACGATCGGCGTCTCTGATGCTCCTTCCTCTGCTCACAGATCGTACGTAAGACGCACGTGTGTTACGCTTTATACACACTGCGCATGCGTATAACTCCGCCCGCCCGACGTTCTTTCTAGTCTATTACCTGCCCCTTTTCGTTCGGTGCAGTGGGGGAAGAGCACATAGCGGATAGACAGCAGGTGCGTGCTAATTGTAGCAACGAGGAGGAGGAGGAGGAGGAGGAAAGGCCGGAGCCTGAAACGTCCCGATCCAGAAGGAGATTTAAGGACTCAAATATGTCCTTTGGGGAGATGTTGGAGATGGTGGACATCCTGAAGAAGGCTGACTATGATGGAAAGTATGGGCCTTACCCCAACCCCAATTTCCGCAAGGCCAAGATCATGGCGAAAGTGGTCAGGAGTCTGCACCGGAAATTCGGGGTACGACAATCGAAAGATCAGCTCAGGAAGCGGTGGTCGGACCTGAAATTACGAGAACATGAGCAGTACAGAAAGATCCGGAGAGTGCTGCAAAAAAGTAAGTAGTTGTGCTGTGTTCCTATTCTTTTTGTGTTTATTACGTTCGTGCTGCTCCATGTGCTTTTAGGAACTGTTGTACAGTTTAAAATGGCAACTTTCATGTTCATGGGCACATTATTCGTTCGGATCAAACATTTTTCGTTCCAAATATAAAATACCATTGTTTAGCCCATATGCATTTGGCCACCATTTTGACGCCCTATACTTGTCTTCAAAGAATTTGGTTGTGTAGATGGGTTTGTTACTAGAATGAAATGCAAACTAGATTCTGTGTAAGGAGAGGACACTCAGCAGCTGTTTTCACATCTGGACACTGGAGCACTAGTGTGGGAAACAAGAACACCCTTTTTATTAGGGGGCCCACACAGATGCTCCAGTGTATACTATAGGGGGGTCTCCATCTGTGAAGCTTGTACAAAACAGGTAAAGTATTGTAGCTTGACAAAGGACACTAAAAAAGCTACATCTTGGAACTCTGCTAAAATTTCCAATTGTACCCCACTTCCAAGCAATGTTTCCTATTTATAGTTCTGACATTAAAGCGGAGTTCCACACAAAAATGGAACTTCCGCTTTTCGGAACCCTCCCCCCCTCCGGTGTCACATTTGGCACCTTTCAGGGGGGAGGGGGGTGTCAAAGACAGGTATTTGCACCCACTTCCGGCATAGACTCCCATGGGAGTCTATGCCTCTTCCCGTCCGACCGCGTGATTCCCTCACCCAGGATGGCGGCGGCAGCTGCCGAGAACTGAGCGGGTTCTCGGCATCCCCTGCCGACATCGCTGGACCCCGGGACAGGTAAGTGGCAATGTATTAAAAGTCAGCAGCTGCAGTATTTGTAGCTGCTGGCTTTTAATATTTTTTTTTTTTGGCGGTGTGGGTGAACCCCCGCTTTAAATATCTGTGTGCTAATTATACCATTTTGTTTGAAAAGACTCGGAGGACACCCCTCATCCGAGGAAACCAGAGCCCTCCCCCCCTCTGGAAGAAGGTGAAATCCCCCCAACACAAGCTGAGCAGGAGGATGAAGACGTGGTGGAACTAGTCACCACAACAGGTGAGTGTCTGCAACCACAGGCTCAGATAAGAGATAGATGGCGGCATTTTTTTTAAACCAAATTTATTTTGGGGTTCTTCTCTTTTTAGGTGAAAGTGCCCAGATCCTGATCGGGGAGATCATGGGGTGTAATTTACAATTGGAAATCATCAAGCAAAACATCAATGATGTTATTCCAAAATATAAAAACAGCATTGATGTTTTGGGGCGAGTTTAAAACCCCTCCAAATCACTTTCTTCTTTTGTGTGCTACAATGTGCTAAATGCTTTTGTGATTTTTCCCAAAGCCAAATTTGGAGGATGCACACAGTGTGTCAACATGTGCTATCTGCCATCACGGGAGATCAATGGATGCATTTTGGGGGTGCAACCCCTTCTTCAATAATAAAGTAGCGGTGAGGAAGGGCTTGCTCCCCCAAAACACATCCCTTGATCCCCCGTGATGGCAGGTAGCACATGTTGACATTGGGAAATGTGTGTGCATCTTCCAAATTTGGCTTTTCCAGGGGTGATTTCCCCCCATCTGAACGCAATTTCAAACACAGTTCCTAAATACTCATGTCTGATATAGCCTTCAAGTTCTACCAAATGTGAACTTTGTAAGATCAAGATTTGTGTCTTTCTTGTTGGTTTTACACAGGCCTGTTTTCTATAAAATGGACATTTTGATTTTGTATAATGCCACCACAAAAATTGGTATACAACAAACATGTTGGTTTGTGTGTCAAACCTTTGGTAAATGCACATGTGATTGTGCAGGTATTAAAAAGATTGTTAATCAAGAATGTGTGGATTATTGTCTCAACGCTACAACACTTTTGGGGTGATGTAATTGCTGTTTTATGAGAAAATGGGGGTTATTTCCTAAGGGCAAATCCACTTTGCACTACAAGTGCAGTTTCAGTGCAGTTGCAAGTGCACTTGTAGTGAAATGTGTTTTTGCATTTAGTAAATAACAGCCAACAGTGCTTTGTATAAGGTTACACATCTGCACTCCAAACATTTCTGTCAGGGTCAGCTAAAACAAACACAAGCAGTAAATGTCCACAAAGATTTAATTTTTTTTTTATTATAAAAAGGCTTCACAGATTGTCTAGCATATTGATGGCCCCCCTACCCGCAAAGAACTCCTGGTATCGTAACCGGACATCACGGGCACTCAGGGAGGGCAAGCCAGGACGGCCGCTTTCAAGCGCCGTCAGTGTGGTTTGATGTATCATTCTGGCCTCAGGCCCAACTGAGCCAGCATAGTTGGCCGAATGTTTCCTTAAAAAGTTATGGAGAACACAGCACGCCAGTATAATATGGTTCAGTTTATACTCCGCCATATGGATGGGTGTCATAAATAGGCGGAACCGGCTGGCCAGGATTCCAAATGTGTTCTTCACCACTCTTCGGGCTCTGGCCAGCCGGTAATTAAAAACCCTCTGTTCCGGGGTGAGGGTCCTCATTGGGAATGGCCGCATCAGGTGGTCCCCCAGTGCAAACGCTTCATCAGCAACGAACACGAATGGGAGTCCTTCCACATTGTGCTCTGGAGCTGGCAAGTCCAAGCTGCCATTCTGGAGACGCCTGTAGAACTCCGTCTGGGCGATGACTCCACCATCGGACATCCGGCAATTCTTCCCCACGTCCACATACAAG
Source organism: Lithobates clamitans (assembly GCA_037952925.1). Taxonomy (NCBI): domain Eukaryota; kingdom Metazoa; phylum Chordata; class Amphibia; order Anura; family Ranidae; genus Lithobates; species Lithobates clamitans. Next base: position 1,186,903 of record JBBGZY010000931.1, on the reverse strand, counting down.
AAGTCGTAATTAGCCGACACCACCGCCAACATCAATATACTATTGAACCCCTTGTAATTATAATAGTACGACCCCGAGTTGGGTGATGGGACGATGTGGACGTGTTTCCCATCAATTGCCCCTCCGCAGTTAGGAAAGTCCCACCGCTGGGCAAAGTGGGAGGCCACAGTCTGCCATTCCTGTGGCGTGGAAGGAAACTGTTGAGGAAAAAACAATAAACATTACTATTTTTACTCTGAAACATGGCAAGCAGATTAGACACAAACATTATGGGGCAACCTCCAGATAGCATTTATTAAGGTAAATTTAACAACGCCAAAGTATAAGGTACACCTATCATAATTCCCCTCCCCCCCTCTCATGGGCCATTTCTAACATTATAGGGGGTGTGTGGAAATCTTGGACAGGTAACCCTCTTCACTTCATTGAGAGATGAATGCCTAAATAATGTGTATTACTTTGAACAGCCCCTCCTTAGTTACACTATTGGCAGACCACTGGACAGGTAAGAAGTGTCATAATACAAAGATATAAATACACATTGTACACATTTGAGGACATTTGGACATTCTGCTATTACCTATCAAGATAATAATAGGATAAAAAACTTTAAACAGTACCATTGGAAAGTATACAGGCAGGCCCTTGCACTACATGCTTTGGGGAATTCATCCATAAATCTGACCAGTAAAGAGATGGGTATAGTGTGTATAGGTTTGGCAAAGTCAGCAGATAGATGATTGAGGATAGATAGAGAATTGGGATCAGCTGACTTAGCAGTTGGGGGAGGGAGTGTTACAAAAAATTTTTGGGGGACACTACCAAAAAAAAAACTCTGGCACTCTGCCTGAATTTAAATCAAAAATAACATTTCCAAACATTTTAGGGGGTGTTTGGGGTAAAGCACTACTATGGAGCTGATAAAATACATTGTTAAGTGACTACATGAGGTGAATATAGGGCAGGAGACACCATGCTGGGGAGGTTATTGAAGGGCAAATATGTATGAAGGACCTAAAATAATAATTACATAAAAATCCAGCATGCATGAGGACAAAGGGGACATTCACAGCATATTCCAATCATGGTAATTAGGGAATGAGGAAAGAAATACAATATATTAGCAAACATTCAATACAATAAAATGTGATATAAAAGGATAAAAATCTTACCTTCATATACTCCTTCTGCAGGACCTGTATGATGGCAGAACAGGTCTCTGGGATAATGATCCCCAGAGCCTGGGGGGAGATGCCTGTCGAGAACTTCAAGTCCTGCAGGCTTCTCCCTGTGGCCAAATACCGCAGGATAGCGACCAACCTCTGCTCCGGAGTGATGGCTTGCCTCATGCAGGTATCCTGCCTGCTGATATAGGGGGTCAGCGAAGCCAACAAACGGTGAAACACGGGGTCCGTCATCCTGAGAAAGTTCCTGAAATCATCAGGATTATTCTCACGGATCTCACGGAGCAAAGGCATATGAGAGAACTGGTCACGCTGAAGCAACCAATTCTTGGTCCATGAACTCCTCCCCACCCTGTTCATGGACTGGACTTGTGTTAAGGTCAGGACCCCAACACCAAGCCCCCACACAGCACGAACTCTACGAGGAGTACGCATACAAAACATGGCTAGAAAACGGTCGGCTGCTCAGAACGAAGTAACAGAACGCACTGAAGAACAGCAAGGCCTGTGAAGAGCGACCTGAAAAACAGTAACGAACGAACAAGAATACAATGATTACCTAAAGTCACGCGGAACTTGCTGCACGCACTGAAGAGCAGATACAAACCCACAAGCGCAAACTGAACGGCAGAAAACGATCTGAAAGCCACGAGTCTGAAAAAGCGCGAATCGTCTCTCACCAAACTTTTACTAACACGAGATTAGCAAAAGGAGCCCAAAGGGTGCCGCGCTTGGTTCTGAACTGGCCTTTTCTAGTCTCGTCGTACGTGGTGTACGTGACCGCGTGGTTGGCGATCGGAAATTCCAACAACTTTGTGCGACCGTGTGTAGGCAAAACAAGTTTGAGCCAACATCCGTCTGAAAAAATCCTAGGATTTTGTTGTCGGAATGTCCGAACAAAGTCCGACCGTGTGTACGCCCTATTAGTGTAACTGCAGGGGGCTTGATAAAAAACCTTGAAAGTAGCTGTGGAAATACACATATATAAGGCTAAAAAGCTCAATTAACTATAATAAAAAGGAAGAAAGGACAAAAGAGTCCTCAATACTCACCAAAAACAAGGTATATTAGTAAGAAACCCAGGACGCTGAATGGATCAATGATTAATCAAAATGATAATTGATCAATCGGAGCGAATAATAGGTTGTGTGAGTTGACTGCACTAAATAAAATTGAAAAGGGAGATAGATATAAATTGCTAATAATAAAGAAATGTTATGTATTGTACAACAAAAGTACTGGAGTTAACTAAAAGATCATACCTGCTGAATAAACTAAGCAGGCTGGGCTGCAAACAAAAAACAGCCTAATCACTTCAGCTTGAAGCACTGACTGAAGTAGATGCATATAGTGTCCACATGAAGTGTAGTGCATGAGCCTGGTAAATATAAACAAAGGACCTCGATTAAGCAAGATGGTAGTAAGATAACTACTGTGATACATTGTCACTGCATTCTATCAATGGTGTGATCACCCAAAGGGCAGATTTACCTTTACAGTCAATACGGCTTGTGCAGCGTTCCGCTATGTCCGCAATTACGGACGAGTAACTCACCTATTTAAAGCCCCCCACCTGATTGGCGAATAAATTCAGCCAATCAGGAGCGGACAAGAAGCTGCCCGTGCGCCTGCGCACTAGCCACCGCAGGACGCCTACAGTACCCATAGTGCTTAGTATCCCCTGAGAGCGTGGGAGGACGACGATCGTCCAACGCATTCAATCCGGGGCGTGGCTAAAGATGGAAGATGGTATTGTAGCAGATGGAGTGGGCGGAGGGTAGGGGGCGATGACAGGCCGAGGGGCGGGCTGGCCGACAAAGAAGGCCAGCCCTTGAGTGTCTATACAGCCACGGGCTGTGATAAGAAACTAACCCGGCACGAAGGAGAGGCTGAAAAGCCGAACGGAGAACAGGGCATGCGGGGAACCAATGAGATGAATAAATTGGGAAACATTGGGAGGGCGAAATCGAATAGGGAAATGCAAGGCATGCTCCAGAGCCAGGCAGTTCAGTCAACCATACAGTGGTGAAGCAGTACAATGCACAACGCTGTAAAACAATAAGTGAAATTAAACATGAATAATACAAAGTCATATTAAAAAAATAAACAGGCATGTATTTATAAACATATTTATTTGTATTCAAATCAAAAGTAATAGTAAATAGACAAAAGGAGAAATAATAAAAAATAGAAAAATAAAAAAAAATGGAAGAGGATTATAAAGAAATAATAAGAAAACCAAAGAATGAATAATTTATAAATAGAAATAAATATAGGAATGGGAAGGGCACTAGCACATGTGTTGGGCCTGCGGAGTAGAAAGGGCCAATAAAGCAGTAACAGTCATGGCGGAAAAGTGGAGAGAGATGGAAAAGAGGAAAAAGACCAGATATAAGAGCCAGATCAGGCCAGAGGGCCCATTGGATTATTGAAATAATTTAATGATGAAATAATGCTATATATCCTTACAAAAAGGATTTAAAACTAATATATTCATTCAAGCCAGGATATTTGGTAGCATCTAAGCAATGTATCCACCTGGTTTCTAATCGCAAAAGAGCGATGTCAATACTGCCACCTCGAACATGTGGAGGCACATGCTCAAGCGCCGCAAATCGCACAACATTAGGATCGCAGTTGTGTTGAATAACAATGTGTCTATTTAAGGCCGTGGTGGCCAATCGCTTATGGAGTGGCATAATATGGTCCCTAATGCATCTGAAAAATGGACGTTTCGTCTTACCGACGTAAAAACGTACAGGGCCAAATAGACCACTCCAATAGTGTTGCAAGTAATGGGATATTTTATAGACTGAATTTGGCCATTGGGAAGAATTACTGTTTTAGAGTTCTTGATAAATGGGCAGATGTCACAACGCCCACAAGAAAAAGTACCAGTGTTGGAGGCATTGACAGATTGTTTAGGTGTATAATGACTCATAACTAATTGGTCCCTCATAGAGGGGGCCCGTCGATAGGTGATCTCAGGATAAGCTTTGACATACTTGTTGATGGTGGAATCCGCCATCAACAAGGGCCAACATTTTTTGAGAATGGCTCTAGTTTGCATGTGTTGTTTGGAAAATTGAGATATAACTCGAACTGATTGATTGGATTTGGAAGATTGTTTGGAGTGGATAAGATCCCGTCTGTTCAACCTAACCACTCTACTGAAGGCCCGTTTGAGTAGGGAACGACTGTAACCTCTTTGGTACAGTCTGTCAGATAAATCTCTAGATGCCTGATAAAAATCTTGATCAAGGGTACAGTTTCTCCTGAGTCAGAGAAATTGACTGTAGGGAATACTGTCTAGGAGAGATTGCGGATGTGCACTGGTAGCATGTAGTAAAGTGTTGCAGAGGGCTTACGATACAAAGACGTATGAAGAGTTCCGTCACAGTCCACATGGATCTGTAGGTCCAAGAAACTGATCTTTGCCTGAATGCATTCCATGATAAAAGTAAGATTGTAATCATTAATAGCAAGTAAGTCAATCAGCTGTGTGAGTTCATCCCGGGTTCCAGACCAGAATATCAAAATGTCATCAATATACCTGTGCCAGGCGATGACATGTTTCAGTAATTCCAAAAAATGGTCAATTCTTACTAGTATACCTTGTTTTTGGTGAGTATTGAGGACTCTTTTGTCCTTTCTTCCTTTTTATTATAGTTAATTGAGCTTTTTAGCCTTATATATGTGTATTTCCACAGCTACTTTCAAGGTTTTTTATCAAGCCTCCTGCAGTCACACTAAGGCAGTGAAGAACGACCCTAACTTCGGAGGTAGCCCACCCAGCCCCCTGGGGTTCAGTGGGTATGTTGTGATGATCCTTGATTAATGTTATTTCCACCTTTGTTGGGACCTATTGGCTGGGGGATATTGCATTTGTATAGTCCCCCTGCATTCGTGTTAGTAGTCTGCATAACACTGTCTTTCATTATAATTAGTACATTTTGTTATACTAATATGAAATTTTCTTTTTACAGAATTACAACCTGTTATAACCCCTGAGGAAGCCAATGTACAGGCGAAACTAGTAGGGACTATTTGTTTGATTCTTTCCATCCACTGGTTGTAAACATCTGCCTATGCTCCATTTTGTAATTTATACTCTGTATGAAATGTACCCTTCTTTTTAAATGATTTTTGTAATAAATTGAATTAATATTAGTATTTGTATTGTTGTATTTTTGGCACCGCAATAATCCCATTACCCAGTCCATTGTTTCTATCCACCAGCTCTGTGATGTTGTCATGGAGGAGTGGAAGAGGACTCCAGTGGCAACCTGTGAAGCTCTGGTGAACTCCATGCCCAAGATGGTTAAGGCAGTACTGGAAAATAATGGTGGCCATACAAAATATTGACACTTTGGGCACAATTTGGACATTTTCACTTAGGGGTGTACTCACTTTTGTTGCCAGCGGTTTAGACATTAATGGCTGTGTCGAGTTATTTTGAGGGGACAGCAAATTTACACTGTTAAACAAGCTGTACACTCACTACATTGTAGCAAAGTGTAATTTCTTTAGTGTTGTCACAAGAAAAGATATCATAAAATATATCATTTTTTTTAATCTTTCCATATATTTTATTGGTTTTACATATACAATACAATGTACAATTAAGCATTGTACGTCGTGTAACAGGTTTAATACATAACAAATAGAAAACGTGCAGTCTGGAATTTCCTGGGGGCTTGGACAATCCCCTCGCCTAGTGTGGCACCCCAAATGGGAGCTTTAGTGCCACAGGAGTGGAGAGGACCCCGTCAGCATAATTTGCATATTAATTGTAAATTCCCAGTAGTAACTTGTTAGAGCATTTAACACATAACTATCACAGAAAATTACTGGTATTGCTCGGTCAAGAGGAAGACGGTGGGCGGGCGGCAAATGAAATATTTAAATATTTAAAGAAATATTTAATTTTTATTGTTTCACTTATTGTTTCACTTAAGCATTATTAAAATCACTGCTCCCGAAAAAACGATAGTTTTTAAAATTTTCTTTTGCATTGATACATGTCCCCTGGGGCAGGACCCGGGTCCCCAAACACTTTTTATGGCAATAACTTCTGACACAGAGCAAAGGTTTTGCAAACAGATGCAGAGTCCGGTAAGTATGTTTTCTTTTCTTATTTCTTTTATAGGATTTTTTTTTAACTTTTTTTTAGCAGTATAGTTACTATACAATTAGTATCTGATTAATATATCTATTAATTCATTATATGAACTTCTTTTTAGCAATTCTGATCTGTTATAAAACTGGCCACGCATAACACAATGTTATTGTGTGATGTATGGAATTCAAGAGCTTCCATAAACAATTTGTCTGTAAGGTGGACCCTTGTAGTACATATTTGTTGGCTGGTCTAAAGCAGATTGTACAATCAGATTGTAATGTGTACGACCAACAGTAGGCATATCAAAGTACTGTGCAAATTGTTGGCGCTTTATCAATCCTGTATAATAGTATAATAATAATATCCACTTCAAACTATTGAATTTTATATAGAATTACAAAAAAGGAAAACCAATACTTGAATGTGTTTTTTATTAAATACAAGCACATAAAAACATAAAACTTGAGGAAGAGATTTAATGTACCAGACTAAATCACATTAAAATGTGCAGTATTTTTCATATTTTATCATATTTCCTAGTTTTGTTCCAGCAAGATACTTTTCAAATTGTGCATCCACCTCTTTGCTCTGTTCTTCCGTAAAAAGACTCTTCCAGTCCCCTACTTCTCCTTTAAAAATAAAATAAAAATATTTTTTTATTAGAATTTAAAAGCTGGAACTAAATTACAATCCTATAAGAGCTTCATAAAAAAATAAGTCATTTTGGAATACCGCAGTCCATTAAATTAACATCATAACTTTATGTTTTTTCTTTTTTTTAAATGCCTCTATTTTGTTTTCTCTCTTTGGAAAATGCATCCACTATAATTTCTCAAAAGTGTAATACTTCCTGTTTACTGTTTATTTTTTTCAGATATTAACCAGTTGCCAACCAGCTGCCGTCGTTATACGGCAGTAGGTTGGCTTCCCTATGCAAATCGCCGTAGCTTTACAGCGGGAGCTTTAAGGGGTATAGGGGGCGCGCATGTGCCTGCCTCGTGACGTAGGAGCTGATGCACGTGCCCAGTGGCCGCGGTGTCCACCGGCCACCTGCTATCGCTCCTGAGAGAGACAGAACAGAGGTCTGTCAATGTAAACAGACAGATCTCCGTTCTGTCAGGGGAGAGGAGACAGATTTGCTGTTCATACTGGTTATGAACAGCGATTGGTCTCCTCCTCCAGGCAGTCCCATCCTCCCACAGTTAGAAACACCCCCTAGGGCACACATTTAACCCCTTGATCGCCCCCTAGTGTTAACCCCTTCCCTGCCAATGACATTTATACAGTAATCAGTGGCTATTTTTAGCTCTGATCGCTGTATAGATGTCAATGGTTCCAAAAAAGTGTCAAAAGTGTCCGATTTGTCTGCTACAATGTCACAGTCCCACTAAAAAAAATCACAGATTGCGGCCATTGCTAGTAAAATATAAAAAAATAATAAAAAAATAATAAAAATGCCATAGATCTATATTTTGCAGACGCTATAACTTTTGCGCAAACCAACCAATATACGCTTATTGTGATTTTTTTTTACCAAAAATATGTAGAAGAAGAATACATATCAGCCTAAACTGATGAATGAATTTGTTTATTTTTTTATTTATTTTTTGGATATTTATTATATCAGAAAGTAAAAAAATATTGTGTTTTTTTTTCAAAATTGTTGCTCTTTTTTTTGTTTATAGCTCAAAAAATAAAAACTGCAGAGGTGATCAAATACCACCAAAAGAAAGCTCTATTTATGGGCAAAAAAATGGCCTGGTCATTAAGGGGGCAAATCCTTTCGGGACTGAAGTGGTTCTGCTACTCCAATTTAGGCAATATTATGGATATCTCTATGTACACTTTGACATTTGCAAAGTACATTTTTGGATGTCTGTAGTTTTATTTTGTTCAGTTAGCCATTCTTTATGAATTGGGCCCCTATCCCGTACATACAGTTTGTCTGTGTATTAAAAAGACGAATTCTTGATTCAAATTTTGCAATATATGCTAGCTGATTATGGCAATGTGATGCTCTTTTGTCAAGTCTCAAACTAGATGCAAATATGTTAGTTTAACTTTGTACTTTAAATGTAATATGTGCCAACAAATATATATTGTAAGTGTGGGCTATAAAAAATAATTAGCTTTTCATTTTATTTTATTTTATCTTATAACAAAACTTATATTGGTATCTAACTGGTACAGTCGACATCAAATAAACATCCTTATCACTTTATCACTTTATAGTACATTTGTTTGTGTCAGCTGGATCTTCATAATCTGATATAAGAAAATTGAGCATCAACATTGCAGTGAGCTATTCTGCTTGGTTAGATAAAATTGGAATGATCTGATTAGTTAGACAGTAAATCGGATTTACCAATGAAGTTAAGAATCTTTACTCAAAGCATTGTGTTGCTATTCACTACAATGTTCTATTCACTACAATGTTCTAATCATATGATAATCACAATCATAAAAGCAAATTCCTGTTCACTTTGAATACCCAGCCACATGTTGTTCACATAATTAGATTTTTAAAGTGAATATTCACAATTGTTTTCAGTGGAAATTCTTAAAATATATTGACAAATATAAAAAAATGCTCCCTTGCAGTTGGCCTATGCCTGCACTGCAAGGGATAATAGGTCATTCTTTCTAGGGGAAAGGAGAAACAGTTTTGCTTACCTGAGCCTCTGCTCCCCCACAATCACATCTTCACATCCAGTGCAGGGGTATGAACCCTGCTCTGATCTTGATGATGTCAAGACTCTAGACTGGTGGACTGTGGGGATACAGATGCTGTAGGGACAAGTCTAGCTGCAGGGACGAGCAGGGGATCAGGTAAGTAAATCTTATTTTATTGTTCCCCTGGACATAAACAAGCAGTTAACCCTGGTAGCATGGGCACAGCCCTACTGCAAGGGATACTTTTTTTGGGGAGGAGGGGGAGGTTTCAAAGTGGTTGTAAACTCCAGCCAAAAAAATGGCCTCCCTGCAGTTTTATGCCATAGTATTCTAGTTTACACTGCACTGAGCTGTCACTGATCCCATGGGTCCAGAGTGCTTTTATCTTTGCCTGGTCTTTCTCCCGGGTTCCGTCTCTTTGGCCACTTGGCCCATGGCTGGGCCTCGAAGACGTCACTCATGCACATGCGCAAGGGAGTCACATCACCACAGCACACACAGGGGGCCGTAAATGTGGTGTAAGCTGCATATGTGCGGTTTAGATCACATTAGTGCTGACAGACAGGGGTAGGCATTTATGACAGAAGAGACCATATTGTCCCGTACACACGGTCGGATTTTCCGGCGGAAAATGTGTGATAGGACCTTTTTGTCGGAAATTCTGACCATGTGTAGGCTCCATCACACATTTTCTATCGGATTTTCCGACACACAAAGTTTGAGAGCAGGCTATAAAATTTTCCGTTCAGAATGATTGGATTTTCCGACAACTTTGTGTGACCATGTGTATGCAAGACAAGTTTGAGCCAACATCCGTCGGAAAAAATCCTAGGATTTTGTTGTCGGAATGTCCGATCAATGCCCGACCGTGTGTATGGGGCATTAGGGTCTCTTCTGTTAGAAAAACCCTGCCTGTTAGTGGTTTTTACAAATATGAGTTAAATATCACAGTAATTCAGCCTCACTTGGTAGTTGTTGGTATATACTGTTAACCTGCCACATCAAAGCCTCATTGTGACTGGCCAGCTATACAATAACATACTCAAAGACGCCCTTCGAAATTTTAGACTTGCACATGGTCAGATGAAGGAAAACTTCAAAAAAGCACCATAGCTCTGGCAAGGCAGCCCCCGTGCAGCAAGGCTTCTCTCACTAGAGACCCAATAGTAGCTCAAACCATACAATACAGAAAGGTGTACCAGACCAAAAAAGGGTGAAAAAGAGTCCAAGTGAATTTTAATTGTTGGTAAAACTGTTTGGAGACAACAACACTCCACTTCATTAGGGCTCAACACAGGATAACACCACAAGATAAAACTTTACAACAAAAGTTGGGCAATTTTCTCAAGACTAATGTTCTGCAGTAGGGTAAAGCTGAAATTTTACATATAAACAGATTGTGCAAACATGTTTTCAGCTTACCATTTCTAACTAACTGCTTATGCAGGAGAACATTATCTATAAAAAATTGAAGCAATTTATTGAAAAGAAAAAAAAAGAAGATAAAAGAACCCATAAGAATATATGATTTATCTGAAGACAAATAATTTAGCTTTGCAATTGATTGGATGGATGAAGAAAGTTGCTTTATTTCTGTAAACCAAACCCAATGTATTGGATTTAAATCTGTGTTATTTGTTTGTACAACACAGGATAAATCAGTTTTCATATTTTACCTTTTCTGAAAAAAGCATTCGCAAGATCTCCATGTGTGCTACTAGATTTCTCCTTCATAGACGAAAAAGTAGTTTTTTCCTGTACCAACTTGATTTGCTCATCCGTCACAGCTAAGCCATAGAAGTCACTTATTTTTCTCAGCTCTCTTGAAAGGTCCTTTAGACAGGAAATACATATATAAATATAAATGATTGATTTAATGATTTATTATCAAGAACAAAAATATAATGTTATAGTATGAACAAGATGATGTCACTTATTGGTAGAATGCCCACCAGGGAATGCACTTCTAAGAAGTATAATAAGAACATATTCAGAAGAAAGAAGAAGAAGAACATATACAAGAAGAAAATAGAACATATTCAACCAATTCACAATGGGGAGGCAAATACCCAGTTTAATTTTGTTTGCAGTGGGAGTAGGCTTCATGATTAAATAAGTCAAGATCTTGGGAGGAACAAAGAGAATGATTTGGTTGGTATTTTGATACTAGGTTAGTGATGAAGCTGGGGCAGAGTTGTGGATGGCTTTGTACATTGTTGTGAATATTTTGAATATAATTGATTGGATGAGCAGAAGCCAGTGGAGGGATCTGCAGAGAAGGTTAACAGACACTGGATGGTTGGTGAGGTGGAGGAGTCTGGCAGCAGCATTCATGATAGTCTTAAAGGGGTTGTAAATGAAGAAGGTTTTTTATCTTAATGCATTCTACGCATTAAGATAAAAAGCCTTCTGTGTGTAGCAGTCCCCCTAATACTTACCTGTGCCCCCTCTCAATCCAGCGATGTACACAAATGCCTCAACCACCCAGGACTCTTTCTCCTGCATGGCTAAGACACAGCAGCAGCGCCATTGGCTCCTGCTGCTGTCAATCAAACTCAGTTAGCCAATCAGGAGAGAGAGGGAGCAGGGGCCGAAGGGCAGCTCCATGTTGGAATGGACACATGGAGCTGTGACTCGGCTCGGGTGCCCTCATAGCAAGCTTCTTGCTGTGGGGGCACTCAACAGGAGGGAGGGGCCAGGAGCGCCAAAGAGGAACTCGAGAAAAACCACTGAACAGAACAGGCAAGTATGACATGTTTGTTAATTTAATAATAAAAAAAATTAAAAATCAAGACTTTAAAATCACTTTAAGAGGGAATAGCTATGTAACATTATGTCATTTCTAGTTTATGAACTAGACTTGCTGCTTACAGATATGACAGAACTGCATCTTGGATCATTTCATGCTTTGACCAAAAGTTTTCTTTTAATAGCGACGAATTGCCATTAATTGAAACATTGGTGAGCAAGGTCTAAGAAGGAAAACTTTATTCTGATATTGAAACATGAAATTACACCATTTTGTTACACCAAGTTCTGTTGGTGCCAAGTAGTAAGATCTTGGCAGCAGTACAAGGAGCAACACCTTAAGTTTGGGAGCTGCTCTAAAAAAAGAAACTCAACTAAACATTACATGAAAATCGGGCTGTCAGCTAGTAAAATCTTTGCAACAGTTTTTCTGTGTATCTGCACCCCCTGTGCATGGAATCCTGGGCATTGCTCTGCTGTGTGAGAAAAATGAGAGAGGGGAGAGAGAGAGGGGAGAGAGAGAAAAAGAGAGAGAGAGAGAGAGAGAGAGAGAGAGAGAGAGAGAGAGAGAGAGAGAGAGGGGGAGAGGGGGAGAGGGGGGAGAGAGGGGGAGAGAGAGATAGAGGGGAGAGAGAGAGGGAGATAGAGAGAGTGAGAGAGAGGGGAGCGAGAGAGAGGGGAGCGAGAGAGGGGGGAGAGAAAGAGAGGGGAGAGAGAGAGGGGGAGAGGGAGAGAGAGAGAGAAAGAAAGAGAGGGAGAGGGAGAGAGAGAGAGAGAGAGAGAGAGAGAGAGAGAGAGAGAGAGAGAGAAAGGGGGAGAGAGAGGGAGAGAGAGAGAGAGATCCTTTAACAAATAAGGAAAACTAATTTCTGAGTTTTCCATTATTCCAGCATTGAAATTCTTTTGCTGCTCTCTGCATTCAGCCCCATAACATCTCAGAGCCTCAAATGAAGTTAATGCTAGAAGATCTTAGATGTGTACTGGGAGTATAGCTAAATAACGGCTGTTACAGATTTCAGGTCCCACTCTGATTGAAATTTGAATGGAAGAATATCTCCATTCAAGAACACCATCTCAGTCCTTCCCTGTTGTCTTTTTTGGGGGATGGAAGCATATGGAGACCCAAAATTGTAGGGACATGATACCAAACTGATGCTCGATAACATCTATTATCCTGACTTTTTTGTCAGGGAATAGGTGTAAGAAGTCACCCCCTCCCCATAGTGGACAGTGGCGATGTGGAATGGCGTTTTGTACGTGACGTATCTTTGGGTGGGTGTGACAAAATCGCATTAACAGCAGAAGGGTCTTAAAGGAGCTTTGTTAACTTAAATGAGGAATTTATAACAAGAAGATTGTCAGGGTTCAGGAGTGCGTAACACAGAGATTGTGGTTCAGAAGTGCATTATGCAGAGGGTGCAGGGCTCAGGAGTGTGCTAAGCACAGACTGTAGGGTTCAGGAGTGCACTATTTACAGAGTGTAGGTTTCTAGATTGCATATCTCACAGGCCAGTTTACAACCAAAGATGACTTCTGCCCGATTTCTCCCCAACCCCCCCCCCCAGTATTGAACTCTCCCGTCAATTTCCCCCTCCACAAAACCCCCAGCACCCCCGTCCAAAACTCACCTCTGCATCCCCGTCCACAACTGTCAGAGGTTCACCTCTGCACATCCTGACTGCAGCTCCCATCTGCACATTTCCCCCTTCTACCTCTCACCTTTGCACCCCCAGCTATAGCTAACCAATGACCACAGCTCACCTCTGCACCCCCCCGCACCTCCCCTCTAGAATCCCCCAACAGCAGCTCAACTCTACAACCCTGTCCGCAATTCACGTCTGCACCCCCTGACCACAGCTCACCTTTGCACTCTTCCCCCCCTTCCAAAACTCATCTCTGCACCCCCATCCACAATTCACATCTCTGCCACTGACCCCAGCTCACCTCTGCACACTTACTCCATTCCACAGTTCACCTCTGCAACCCCAGCCATACCTAACCCCTGTCCACAGCTCACCTCTACACCTTCGCAGTCCTCACGCAGTCCTCACTATTGAATATCCCCCTCCACTTTCCTTATGTACTAACCTCTGCAAAGAACCTGACAGCAGCCAGCCCTACTCTCTCATGGCTGTGCCTTTTTTCCCACCTTTGTTACCTTTGCTGCAGTTCAGCACCTGATGCCCACGCCTCCTGTCCACAGACACACTGCACTGGGGCAGCTGCTCCTCCTTTATCGCACCTTGAGTGCAGGTACAGGGAGGATTCTGTTGCAGCAAACAGCAAAAAGGCACTGTCACTTGTAAACACAAAAGCCGTGGCTTCTGTGTTTACAAGTGACAGTAAATAGCCATAGGCACAGGGCTGTGACAGAGATGGTGGAACTCTGCTTCATTTCAGCTGGAAAAAAGCACTGACTAATAGTTTAAACAAGATACAGGCTGTTGGTGGTATTAATGGACCAGGTGAACTAGAAAAGCTAATCAAAAGCTAAATGAAATATTTTAGCAGAATAAATTCTTAATTAAATTTGTAAATCCTTGCAGTATATTTTACAGCTGTATTTTTGACTATTCATAAATTTGTATACTAAACAAAGCCAGTGCCAATTTTCAAGGATAAAAGTCAAAACAGTTTTTAGTTTAATGCAAACAATAGAAGTTATTGGAATTACCTCTTTCATGTCTTCAAATGTAAGTACAAGAATATTCCCATCATCAATATGTTTCTCCCACTGAAGAGTATAGTCAAAGTATGATCCATAGATTACTAAAAAAAGACAATAAGCAACAATTACAATACCTTAAAACACAGGCAGCTACCCTGATCTACTCAAGCAGTAGTGCATGCTCATTTTCAAAGTGAATTTTCACTTATCCTATTGAGTCAGGTGAAACAAAGTCAAATTCACTTTGTAAAGAATACACAATTATGTGCAAGAAATTTTTTTAAAAAACATGGATTTTTGCTTGCACATGATTGGATGATTGAAGTCAGCACAACTGAATTGAATATTTACTTTACAAAAAAAAAAAGTCATCCTTAGCTTCCAGAATGAGGCGAAGTTGTGCTGACTGAAATCATCCATTCATGTGTAAGGAAATAAAACTGTTTCTAATTCTCCTTGCACGCGTTTAAGTATTGTTTGCAATGTGAATTTTCACTTTGGTTCACCTTACTTACTAAAGTAGTGAAATTATTTGGCAACGTGAACCCAGTTGTTTCCTATGTTAAAGGGCTTTTCTACTTTACCTGTAAGTTTAGCTCTTGAACCAATTGGCAAATAGCAGGTAAAGTATTTCCATTCCATAGAAGACAACTTATGACCCTATATCCCCTTTTATAAAGATTTACTGACATTAAACACAAAATAATGCTAACATTTTTCAAAACTTTACAGAGCATGATACAGTTGTACATCTAAAAATATATCAAGAAAAGAAGTATATGACAAAACAGTGTGTTGGATTAACTTTGTTAGTGCACCTTTTTTTTTTTTTACTGTGTATTTTTAAAGACATTCAGTCAGTACCATTTCCAGTTATATAATCCTTATAGAACAAGTCCCAAGACTCATATTTAGGAAGTGTGGGATTCTTGTTTGTGAAATGGTAGTAAGACACAGCCGTGTCTTTTGGATTCCGAAGGATGAGTAACACCTGTAACAAAAAGTTTGATTAAAAAAAGCATTGCTCACTATGTATTACTTTAGCAACATATACACATAATTGCACCAAATTATCATTATTATTTTTTTTATGCATGATCATAATTTTATATTTACCAAATGCATTTTATTTAAATGTATTATTAGGCTTTAAAATTAAACACAAAGAAAAAAAATCATTTTTCTAGTCATACACATGGACACAATATATAAATTGTATTCTGCGCTTAGGTGTAGGCTGGACTGCTGCCTGCCCTGGAGTGCTTCAATTGAAGCTCCCGTGCTAAAAAATTGTGTATATGTAGGGGTGGATGGCGCTGCCCATCACCTGAAGAGTGATCTTCTCCAGTGAGTCACTCCTCCCAGGTGAATTTGCAATAGATGAGTCATGGCTACTCCAGGTGGCGCTGCCCGTCACCTGAAGAGTTATTCTCTACCATGGGTCACTCCTCCCAGGTAAATATGCTATGGATGGGTGATAACTACTCCCATCACCTGAAGGGTGATTCTCCAATAGGTCACCCTTCTCAGATGGATGGTGAGTAATTTCCCAATATATGAGGTAGATATCATAAAAGGTGTTTTCACCCTGTAACCTATATCAAATAGTGTATTAATAGTGCTCTATTAATTGTGCTGTTTACAACCATATCAAAGTAAACTCATCAAATCTACAAAGGCAATCAAATTTCATCCTAAATAATTCATCCCAAACAATATGTAGTAAATGTGCAAAATGATATATGATAAAAGATTAATTATCATAGAAATAATTAACGTTATTGGCCTATGACGAAATGTGTAAGGCAGAGATTGATACGCACTTGCCTCACTTCCGGTTGCAGAGTTCCAGTCTGTGGAACGCACGCTGATCCAGAGCTCATGGTTTGCAACCAGGGCATACTAGCTATCATACTTAACTGTGTCAAGTTCTGTTTTTATTTTTACTTATTTTAATAAAGCTAACCATTCGGATTTACATTATGGGTGCCCATCTCTTTCGTTCATGAGAATATCCTACGGTTCAATATGGAAGAGGTGATTACTGTAACCTCAAGGGGAAGTAACTGTTCTTATCCACATTCTTGAAATGGGTTTTTGAGATAAGTTTATGTTCTTCTTGGGTAATTTCTAAATCCAAAAAGGATATGGTCTTCTCACTAATATCCCATGATAGTTTGATATTTCTATCATTATTATTCAAGTTTTCCAAAAAGTAGATTAGCCATTACCCTGGTGAAGTCACGTGGGCGTGACGCTACACGTTGGGACAGACAGGCATTGGAAGTGACGTTGACATGCGAGCTCGCTGCTCGTGGAGATTAGCATTTTTTATTCACACACAGTGAACCAGTTCTATTCTGACTTTGCTAAGTATATATTAACACTGTGTCATTATTTCAGAGGTGTTAATCCTTTTGGATCTCTGTTTTTTTCGTGCTGCCCATTTTCCTTTGCACATTTGGTTTCCACTTTAGTCTGATAAGATATGGGGTCTATCCCCTATTTGGTTTTATTTCACTATAAATATTTTCAGTCTGAGTATGGTCACCAGCTATGATTAAGCATCTATTGATGTGAAACACGTTAGCCTGTCTGTACCTTTCATCACCATGATGTAATAGATTTTGGATCTTCTACACTGTTTTGCCA
This sequence comes from Lithobates clamitans, assembly GCA_037952925.1. Lineage (NCBI taxonomy): Eukaryota > Metazoa > Chordata > Amphibia > Anura > Ranidae > Lithobates > Lithobates clamitans. Next base: position 1,169,856 of record JBBGZY010000931.1, on the reverse strand, counting down.
TGAATAAAAGGTGTTATTCGGAGTGCGGCCATTGAGCTGTTTTCTTCAAGTTCCTACACCATTGCAGAGCTTGCATCTGAAGTTGTGAGTGGGGAGGGCGGTTATTATAGACACCAACACACTTGGAGCGGCGTCGCTACCTCGTTTTTTTTTATTGTTGTTCATGTGAGTACGGCAGCTGTTTATTTTAATAAAACATAGTCTGATTTTACATACTACACTATCCGGAACCCCTTTTTCCTCTATATGCTATATGGGTAAGCCCAGGAGGCATACCCAGGATACACATTGGCTCCAAAGAAGCTCCGTTTATACATACACATAGTGGGAAAGAGGCCCCTTAGAGGATTTTGGCTGATGTCATTCAAGAAGTCTATAGTGTGATCGATTACAACATCGAGGATCTGCATTGCTATGTTCTCGTGCTGAGGTGTCACTGCACTGGAGAGAAAAATACACTTACCTTGATTTTTTCGCAGAGTGGTAGAGGGAATCCAGCACTCCATTCACTCCTTCCCTTTTGCCATTTTAGCTCTTTAAGATATTTCTTTTTTTTGTGCATTTGTGTGCACCTCATCTGTTTGGATTTCTCCACGTGACTTATCTATTTCTAGTCAAGTTATGGAGGACTATTTATGATCACAGCATTATTTGTTTACACATTGTTTGAATATCTTTTATATATATATTGTTGATTGAAGTTTGTATTTACACTCATTACTTATTTGATCACTTCTGCACCTATTATTAACAGCACAGCACCATTTATTTTGTTTTACCCTTTTTTGGCCACAGACTGACCATTTCGGTGATTGCAGGAGTTACCCTATTTTATATTATTTCTGGTAGCGCGAGAACATTTATATGTACATATAGCTGTTAGTTCAATGTTACTTTTTGTAAGTTTGCAAGAAAGGTAATCATATTCTTAAAATATAGCTAAACATTAAATAAACAACATTTTTGGTTCAAATTGAACATGCTCACTTATGCTATACCTTGGTCTTCTTTTCAAAAAAGTTTTTAGGAATATCTTCACATGGAATATGCGTTGCCAAGACTCTTGGTGAAGGCTGTTGACTCAAGTACTTTAGAGAAAGAAGATGAATATTATTGGTAATGTAAGCTTTATTTTATGTTTATTTTTCTTCAAGAAATAATATATGTACAGCATTTGTCTCTGTTGGAATCACAGATGAAGCAAAGTCAATAACCTGAGTTATCTCCTTCCTGTCTACATTTCCACCCCTCCACTACACATACAAACCTAAACTGATTGGTGGGTGTCTTCCTGCTCAGTACCCCAGTGATCACTGGAGTTTGTCACTGTTCAGAGCTTCTTGGCTTTTTTTATTTATCCTTAAAAACCCATTCATTTAAAAGAGAAGTATGGGATTTTTTTTATATCCCATATGCATACTTACCCAGGTGGATGCAGCATCTGTCCCCCCCGCTGCCTCTTCACTGAGAACCGAGCCACCGAACACCGATGGCTCAGTTCTCTCACCTCCCTGTCAGTCAGCATATCTTCTGCTCTGCTCCTCCACGCTCACTGGTGGGGAGCGGCTGTATCAGTGGCTCGCTGAGAGGCTGAGACGCCTATCAGTTCAGGCACCTGGGGGATCCAGACTTCCGAAGTCGGGATGACGCGGTGCCTGGACTGATCCTGGTGACGTCAGCAGAGAGCGGACTTCAGTCTGCTCTCTGCTGAAAGCAGGTCACAGGAGTGCAAAATTAATTTCACTCCTGTGACCCTTAGGAGAAACCCAGCCAAATGAGCTCAGGCTGGACTTCTCCTTTAAATGCAAAATCATCTACTCCTTTAGTGAATTAACCACAGTGGATCCTGTTTTGTAATATTGCAAAGTGCAGTAATCCAATGCTATCGGTTAGCAAAGGAAATTCTTTCCTAGTGATGAGGCGGACATACCTGGGTTTGGTTTGAACAAAGTTTGGCAAACATGACTAAAGTCTGGGTGCCAAACCTGAACCCTATTGAAGTTAATGGGAGTGGAATGTTTTCCGATATAATAGGCAAATGAATGTCAAACAAATGGCACAGGGGGCTCGGGACTGCCCTAGGAAACATGTACCAAAACCCAGATAATAAGTGTAGCACCCTCTAGTGTGTGCTAGTGTTAGAGTAGGAAAAAGTTGTTAGCTCAGGGTTCAGCCTGAGCTGTTAAATCTGGGTCAGGGTTTAGTGACTCAGGACTGGCTGACTCATCCTGACAGCCCCCCTGGTGCCTCCCCCTGGTCTAGAAGATTGTAGAATCTTCTAGAGCTAGTGGGTAGGATGTTAAGAGGAGCTGCTTGGAATATTTATGAGGCCTCTGCCAATCCCCAGCTGTGAGCTGGCAGGGGGCAGAGCTCACCTCATAAATAGGCATGGGCCATACCAGCAGGGGCATTTGGATGGAAGATGGAGACATAGTGCTGAGGAGGCTGGCAGTGACCTTTAAGGGTGCCCCCTAGTCTGGGGGGGGTGACCTTAGGCCAGGGGCTCAGGTGCTGAAAGGATCCTGCCACAACACCTGGAGGAAGCCCTTCCTGGAGGCACGGGAGCAAGAGAGAGGACAGTGTGAGTAGATCGGCACTACTGGGGAACTACAAGGGGGGAGACTGCCACATGTAGCCAGCTCTCCCTCAAGACAGCGGTGGGCCAAGTCTACACCCTTCCCCAGGATATCTCCTGAGAGTCAGCCGGGTGGGCTGGTGAGAGAGACAGCCAGGTGGGCTGGCAAAGAGCCAGTCTGGAGGACTACTGTGGAGAAGTTAGCCTGGAGGACTGGTGAAAAGGGCAGCTGCAGCCAGGTGGGTTGGCAGTGCCTAAAGAGATGGTGCTGGAATCAGTAGCCACAGAGGAGGAGTACAGGCTGATCACTGTATATTGCTACACAACAATGGGCTACAAGTTTCTGCCTGCAAAGGGCTGTGATTTGCTTAAATCTGACTGAGCCTGTCAGATTAACCAACAGTAATTCAGCTGGAACCATTGTGCAACTGTGTGCAGGAGGAAAGTGAGGAGACTGTATATAGGAGTATGTCCCTGAAGTTGTTGTTGAAGTTCTGCTCAAGTGGGCATCCCATAACCTCCCATCCCTATCTAAATTACTAACCCTCAATAAATAACAAAAAACTAAAGTCATGGATTGTTCTCTGACTCTGGAGTGCCTGGCTGTGCAGAGTGGGGATCCCTATTCATCAGTGTCTCTTAAGGGGGGTGCGCTACACAAGCAATTGAGCTGCAAGTTTAAAAATGACTTGCTAACATTTTGCTAGACTTGCCAGGCTTCAAGTCTCACATCCGCAGCAAGGCTGCATTTCATGACTCCAGATCAACTTTCTTTGCAAACATTCTGCAAGTCTGCTGCATGTTCTGGTTCAGTTATGTTGTACAATAGTCATCCCACCACAGGGGTCACTGTGGCTGAATTTGGAAAAGAAGAAAACTAAAGATTTGTCTTTATCCTTGCTATCTGGGTTGTAAGAATTCTGTTTGGTAAGGATTTTAGGAATGCTTTAAGTGAAACACTAAACATACAAAACTCCATTAAGATAGTTGCCAACAGTCCCACTCACAAATTTTTACAACCTGTTCTGACCTTGTCCCAGGCTCCATCCCAAAAATGAAGATTGGTCACGGACAGACAGTACAGTAGAAGCTCAGATACTCACATTGCAGTACTGCCAGACGCAGGGCTGTCTTTAATATTGCCTGGACCCTGGGCAAAAGTTTTCTTGCCCCCCCCCCCCTTTTGTCCATGCAATTTTGCTCTCCACCCCAACATCACAAAAAAACAAACACGTAGACGTATCTCAAAAAACTTTAATTATGTAAACATAAAGAACTGGTCCTGTGACATGTTCCTGGTGTTGGTATGTTACTGACTATGTCTGCGGACATGTTTCAGGTGTGTCAGTGAGCAGTAATAATGCGCAGTAACCTCTAGCAACCAATCATTGAGCAGTAATAATGCGCAATAATCTTTAGCAACCAATCAGTGAGTATGCTTTATACTCACTGATTGGTTGCTAAAGATTATTGCGCAATATTACTGCTCAATGATTGGTTGCTAGAGGTTACTGCGCATACTCACTGATTGGTTGCTAAAGATTATTGCGCATTATTACTGCTCAATGATTGGTTGCTAGAGGTTACTGCGCATTATTACTGCTCACTGACACACCTGAAACATGTCCGCAGACATAGTCAGTAACATACCAACACCAGGAACATGTCACAGATTACAGACTTAGCAATAACATGCATCATCAAGCCGCAGCAGTTAACATACACCAGAGATGGCCAGGAGGGTATACACCAGGGAGGGCCAGGAGGGTATACACCAGGGAGGGCCAGGAGGGTATACACCAGGGAGGACCAGGAGGGTATACACCAGGGAGCAGTGAAAACCTAGAGACAGTCACAATCATTAAGCCCAATTTCTCATAGTGCTTGCCATTTGTTAGCTAACAGGCAGCACTTCTATGCTAAACTACAGTAATACAGCAGACTTAGCATAGAAGTGTCTGCAAGCTACACGAGGTACGGCAAGATGATTTCACCTTCACACACACACTGGCTTGTCTCCCTCTGTCACACCACCTCCTTCCAGACGAATGCAATCTCGGAAGTCAGGCACATCCCCATCCTGCCCACTCAAACACCGGGGGGCCAGGAGGCTCCACCTCGGGGATGTCACTGTATTCCTGCAGGACAGTGGGCGTGCTTGAAAAAAAAACTGCTGGAGGAGCAAGGTAGGGGGAGGTACAGGGGGCAGAGATTCATGTCCCTGTGTGGGCAGCAATCCCTCCCTACTGATATACAGCGATGCGATGAGCTGTAATCTGACCCGACTGCGGCTATGATTTCCAGAGCAGGAACATGGATGACAGGCAGAAATCTGTGACAGTTGGCAAGTATGGGCAGCGCGGGCTCTAAGGGCAGCTGTTTTGGGCCCCCAAACAATGACTGGACCCTGGGCAGCTGCCCTTTTTGCCCTGCATTAAAGACGGCCCTGGCCGGACGGGGTCATTGTCTGTCAACATATCCTTGGCCCAGATCAGTCCCCCTACCTCCACCGCCCCAGCAGTGATCACTCGGGCAGCTTAGCTCTTGGGGACTCACTCCTGTATAACACCCCCAAGACTGAGCCTGCTGTGAGGAGGAAGGCAGTGATTGGGCAGAATTAAAGGAAGGGGGTGTGGCCAGCCTTCAGTGATCATGCCCGTCCATGCCTCCTGCCTCTGGATGATGGAAAGCTAACACAGCACAATGTAATCGTGGTCTATTTGAAACTGGCGGCATCAGGAAGGTAAGTGGTGGCAGCTGGGAGAAGCAAGTTGTGAAGATTAGTGGCATTAAGAAGGAGGAAACAAGAAGCTGCAGTGTGCCAGCACTAAAAGAGAAGCATAAAAGGACCAAGTCTGGTGAGCTGGAGATGACTTCTTACATCTAGTGCAGGAATCTTCAAACTATGGCTCTCCAACTGTTGCAGAACTACACATCCCATGAGGCATTGTAAAACTCTGACATTCACAGACATGACTAGGCATGATGGGAATTGTAGTTCCTGAACAACTGGAGGGCCGTAGTCTGTTACTCTTATCTGTCCACACCATATATCCCTTGAGCTTTGCATAAGGCCAGCCACTGTTTGCTCTCAGTACAGGGATCAGGTTGAGGGCTCATGCACACTGCAGCTAAAAAAAAAAAAAAAGCTGCTTTAGGCATTTGAGCTTTTGTTTTTCTGCCTGAAAGCTTGAAAAAGCTTGTGCTTTTTGTGCTCTTCTGTGCTTTTTTATTGAGCTTATTTTAGCTTTTTTGAGCATAAGTGTTTTTTTTTTTTTTTTTACAAACCCTCCCCTCAGCTCATTTTTCCTGTTTTGTGTGTGAGCCTGAGCTATGGAATCTGGGTCAGGGTTTACTAAGGTTCAGATCGTTGTAAAAAAACGCAATGGGCGAGGTCCTGACGACCAGTTTTATCGGTCAATTCAGGTAACAGGTTACTGGCTCACCTAATAGGGTGGTGTTCCTTATCAAAACAAGAGAAGTAGTCAACATAAAAGGGGAGTGAGAATAGGACCCAATGTGTCCTTACCTTCAATGAAGGAAAAGGAACAAACTGCGGTTTAACCTGATATAACTTTATTAGAACAATTAGTAGAAAAAAAATTTATCATTGAAAGGAAAGCATAAACAATAGGAAATTGCACATCTTAAAAACTGACAATGTTGTCACTTAAAAACTAGCCATATCCCAGTCATCTACACGTGTAAATCATCTCAAGTTATTAAAGCGGGGGTCCACCTACATCATCTAAAAAAAAAAATATTAAAAGCCAGCAGCTAAAAATACTGCAGCTGCTGACTTTTAATACATGGCCACTTACCTGTCCCAGAGTCCAGCGATGTCGGCAGGGGACGCCGAGAACCCGCTCGGTTCTCGGCAGCTGCCGCCGCCATCCTAGGTGAGGGAATCAGGAAGTGAAGCGTTGCGGCTGTACTTCCCGGTTCCCTACTGCGCATGCGCGAGTCACGCTGCGCGTCCCAAGTGGTCCCCGCTCTCTCCTGGGAGCTGTGTGTTTCCCAGGAGACAGCGCGGAGGGACAGGAAGAGGCATAGACTCCCATGGGAGTCTATGCCGGAAGTGGGTGCAAATACCTGTCTTAGACAGGTATCTGCACCCCCCTCCCCCCTGAAAGGTGCCAAATGTGACACCGGAGGGGGGGAGGGTTCCGAAAAGCGGAAGTTCCATTTTTGTGTGGAACTCCGCTTTAAGTGTGACTGGTTGTTAGTGAACAAGACAGCCTGTTAATCATTCAGCACCATCTTTCCATGAATCATTAAAGATAGCACCGCATACAAGTTGGATAGGAAAATAGAGTCAGCTGAGTCAAATCACAGAGCCTCAAAAAATGTTAAGCCTGTGACCGCTTGCTGGATATACCAGTTAAAAAGGGACTCACTAAGGCTCCATTCACACTAGGGCGTTTTTTGATGCATTTTGCATTTTGCAGAAATGCATGGGAATTTTTTAACATGGGTTCCTTTGGAACATGTTCACATCAATGCCTCTTTGTACCTCTGCATTTTTGGAAAGGGTCAGGGACTTTTTTTCATGCAAAATACAGCATTTTGCATGTAATAGAATTCAATGGACCAGCATCAAAAACGCAAGTGCACCGTTTTTGCAGCGTTTGATGCGTTTTTGATGTTTTTTATTTTGTTTTTTTTTAAATTTATTTTTTAGACTGTATACAGTCTAAAAAATACTGTAAAAAAAAAAAAAAAAAAAGCAAAACACGGTAAAAACGCTGCTCAAAAACGTGGCAAGCATCACAAAAAAAACTCCAAAAACGCTCAAAAGCAACATGCATAGGTGTGAATCGAGCCTAAAGCTGGATTCACACCTATGCAGTTTTAGTGCTTTTTGCATTTTGCAGATTTGCAATACAGTCCATTTAACATGGTTTCCTATGGAACACGTTCTGTAGTACAAATCTGCAAAATGCAAAAAGCACTAAAAATGCATAGGTGTGAATCCAGCCTAACAGACTTATTGTGGATCTATTTGTTTCTCCTTGACTCAAGTCGCATGCTTACATCACAGCGTACTGCATTTTTTACTATCTCTATGATTGACAGTGCTACACCCAGCAATCAAACCTGTCTTGTTCACTCACTAGCAGGGATACTTTCTAGCCAAAATTGCATTTATTTGTCTGTGATGACTAATGCCGCGTACACACGAGCGGACTTTACGGCGGACTTTGCCCAGCGGACTTTTCGACGTACTTTCCGACGGACTTTCTGAATGAACGGACTTGCCTACACACAATCCACCAAAGTCCGTCGAATTCGTACGTGATGACGTACGACCGGACTAAAACAAGGAAGTTGATAGCCAGTAGCCAATAGCTGCCCTAGCGTGGCTTTTTGTCCGTCGAACTAGCATACAGACGGCGGACTTTTCGACCGGACTCGATTTCAACGGATAAATTTTAAACAAGTTTCAAATCTAAGTCCGTTCAACTTTTGAGCAAACAAAGTCCGCTGGAGCCCACACACATCGAATTGTCCGACGAAATCCAGTCCGCCGGGCAAAGTCCGCCGTAAAGTCCGCTCGTGTGTACGCGGCATAATGCTTTTTTCAACACTGTAAAGACCTAATGCAGCAGCTTTATAGGCATATAGGGAGTCTGGAGGTCCATGGTTAAGCACAATACAGATACCGACTTGTACTACCAAGGTTTCCCGGAACTCACCTCGCCTAAACACATGTAAGCATTATATATTAAGTTGCACTTAATAACTTGAGATGATTGACACGTGTAGATGACTGGGATATGACTGAGCTCAAGGGCATGCGTTTTTAAGTGACAACATTGTCAGTTTTTACCATGTGCAATTTTCTATTGTTTATGCTTTCCTTTCAATGATAAATATTTTTTTCTACTAATTGTTCTAATAAAGTTATATCAGGTTAAAACCACAATTTGTTCCTTTTCCTTCATTGAAGTTAAGGACACCTTGGGTCCTATTCCCACTCCCCTTTTATTTTGATTACTAAGGTTCAGGGCTAGGTGACTCATTCTGGCAGCTCTCTGGTGCCTCACCCTGGTCTAGAAGGTTGGAGAATCCTCTGGAATTAGAGGGTGGAGGTTAGGAGGAGTTGCCTTGAATATTTATGGAGCCTCAGCCAATCCTCAGAGGTAGGCTGGCAGCAGACACCACTCCATAAATAGACACGGGTCATGCCAGCAGGGGCAGTTAGGTGGAAGATAGAGATTCAGTGTTGAGGAGGCTGTCGGTGGCCGTCAGGGGTGCCCCCTAGTCTGGGGGGGGGGGATGTCCTGCCTTGGGCCAGGGCTCAGGTGCTAAAAGGATCCTGCATAACATACGGGAGGGAGTCTTTCCTAGGGGCACAGAGCAAGAGAGAGGACAGAGTGAATGGTCAACAGTCAACACTGTGGGGACTAACAAAGGGGGGGGGGGGACTGCCACATGTAGCCATTCTCCCCTGAAGACAGCAGTGTGCTGAAGTCTTCAGCTTTTCCCTGAGATCTCCTGAGAGTCAGCCAGGTGGGCTGATAAGGAGTCAGCCGGGTGGGCTGGTGAAGAGTCAGCCGGGTGGGCTGGTGTGGAGGGCTAGTGAAAGGGGCAGCTGCAGCCAGGTGGGTTGGTAGTGCCTGAAAAGGTGGTGCTGGGATCAGTGGCCACAGAGGAGAAGTTACAAGCTGTCTCACTACAACTGTGCTGCACAAAAAGGGCTACAAGTTTCTGCCTGTAATGGGCCATTGCTAATCTGACTGGGAGCATGTCAGATAACTCTGAGTGATTCAGCTGGAGCAAGCAAGCGGATGTGCTGGAGGAGAGTGAAGGAGGCTGTATATACAGTAGGTGTATATAGGAAGATGTCCCTGAAGTTTGCTGACGTTTTGCTGAAGTAAAGTGGGCATCTCATAACCTCCCATCCCTATCCAAGTCAATTAAATAACAAAAAGAAAGTAAAGGACTGTTCTCTGACTTGGTGCTTGTAAAAATTTAGTGTGCCTGGCTGTGCAGGAGTGGGGGGTCCAAGTTCATCAGCAGTCCCTATGGGGGTGTGCTACATATTTATCTGCCACAAAAAATTTAATATGCTTCTTGTAGAACCTCAGCCATATTAAATGAATTCCCCACACCTAATTAAACTAATTCTCCAGCTACAGTGGCTTTCTGGACACAGAAAAAAAAAAAAGATATTCCTAAAAATCATTTTAAAATGTTGGCAACTATGCCCTTAAATGACATGCCTGAGGTGTGCCCTGACGCTGCCTGTGAATTGGCATCTCTATGCGATGTCTACAACCTACTACAGCAATACTTACATTTACAAATAAAAAAAGTGTGTTTACCTACTTGCCACCCACATAACGCATATGGGAAGTGGCAAAAAGGATGGAATTTAATGCTCACATGCTGAGCATATGCGTCCATTGGTGGATTAGGTTTCTGCACTGGGAGCGTGCTCCCAACACAATGACTGAGCTGTCAAAGACAGCTCCTGGTCTATTGTAATGTTCGGGAGCTGGCAGGACTGGCTCATGTGAAAGCCATCACAGTGGTCATGTAAACAGACAGACCATCCCACCCTCTGGATGTAATAACCCAATTTAAGGGTCCCTAGAGCTGGGCAGGAAAGGGTTAAATTGCTATTGTAGCTCCTTTGCTTACATGCATTGTATTATCATCTGTGTCTTTACAGGCCTGGGGAGCACAACATCTATTTCTTTGATAATTCATAGGATCACCAGATTTACCATTCTATGTACCCTTTATCCATCTAATTTCGTTTTTTAATATTTGTTCTCCCCGATGACTTCCACCTCTTTTGAATTATTATTTTGGCTTTTGTTCTTGTTATGTATATACTGTATATAATGCTGTTAATTAGGAGGGTCAAAATTTAGTGTTATTGTGTGTTCCTTTGCTGGGGATTCCTAGCCACGTAAGTGAGTAGGGCTGGTGACATCACAGGTTGTTAAGCAGTGCCTGCACCTGCGTCCTTAACAACCATTGACTGTGGAAAGCTGTTATGTATACTAATAGAAGTAATACTGCTTTAATATGTGATGTTTAGCTCCCCACAATTAGGTTGATGTTTGGCCGTACATCTGAACGCCCTAATAGCCAAAGTTCTGTCTGAATCTTAAAGTGTATGTAAACCCAATGTCATCCTTTCTAAACTAGTGCCATAGGGGTTTATCTATACAACCATTGACTGTGGAAAGCTGGTATGTATACTAATAGAAGTAATACTGCTTTAATATGTGATGTTTAGCTCCCCACAATTAGGTTGATCTTTGGCCGTACATCCGAACGCCCTAATAGCCCAAGTTCTGTCTGAATCTTAAAGTGGATGTAAAGCCAATGTCATCCTTTCTAAACTACTGCCATAGGGGTTATCTATAAGGATATACATGCCTCCTGCATGTATCTTTACCTGTCAAATGTCTCCCCTCTGTCTGTTATGAGAGCTGAAAAACTGCAGATTCTGTGGGTGGGTCTGTTGTCTGGAGCTCGGTGGGTGGAGTCGTGATGTCAGTAGACTCCCCGCCCACCTCTACACTCCCCTGTGTATTTCTAACACTGAACTTCTGCTATGATCTCTAACATCCAGTGAAAAGACAGGAAAGTAACCACATGACTTCAGCATGCCAAATCATGCTGAGGTGTGGAACAGCCAATCCTTGCAGAGCTGTTGAAGAAAGAAGTGGGGGAGGGAATTAAAAAATCATGCCTGTGTCTTAGGTTGTCAATCACAGCAAGAGGGAGAATTTGACAAAGTTTTTGTCAGTTTGTCAAGATTTCTCTCACTGAACAATAAAAGGGGATTGCTCAGAGATGGATTAACTCTGTGTGGCAATACTGGGCTCAAATAATAGGAAATCTTATACTCTACAGTATGATATAAAAAAAAAAATTTCAGGTTTACATCCACTTTAAATTCTACGTTTACTCAAAACACAAAAATCAACACAATGGATATGACTTACTGTTAATGTGCTGTGCCCCTTGTGCTGCTGACTCCTAGTTTCCTTCAAATTTTCTCTATTGACCCCCCTACCCCTGCCATAATCTTCCGGTACATCAGGGGTTAATAGGACTAAGGGAGCTATCATTTGTACGCATCAAGACTTCCCAACTCTGCCTGCCTTTCTGCCCAGCTCTATGAATGAAACCCACTCTATGAATCAATGGGACAATCTTTTCAAACATCCATCCTCCATTCATGTATCCTGCTTCATTCATAGAAGCTATAGAACCAGCTTTTATGAATAGAATAGCTGTGCTAGGAGGATGAGGTGCAATAATAGTAAGTCATGCACCATGTGCTGATTTTTGTGGTTTTTATTTTGACTATGCTTTAAGCTCATCTTTACTCTTAACAGAGCTCAGTGCATAAAAGTGATTGGATGCTATGACTTCCTGCAGTTTGTAGTGGTGGCTGGTGCTCCATTTTTTTTGGGGGGGGGGGCAAAAAAACCACCCCCCTCCCCGCCTGCCCAGCTTCAGTGGCTTGCCCCGCTTCTCCTCCCAGCCAATCCGGTCTTAGGACCAGCTTCCTATCCTGATTGGCCGGGAGCAGAAGCAGGAAGACAATCGCGAATTAACATTCGGTAATGGCACAAATGGCAGGGCTCCAGCGCAGTGCTCTGTGCCCTGAGCCCACCCTTTTTGAAGCCAATTAGAGCTTCACAAAAAAAAAAAATCTCATAGAACTTTATGCGTCCGGTGCCCCGCATGGAGATTAGGGGCCGGCGCATAGAGATTAGGGGGGCGGCACCCCTGCGCACCTTGTGGATGGGTCACCGCTGGCAATTTGCATATTATTACTGCTCTTTGCCCTGCTTTACTAGCCAGTCTGGCTTAATATTTGCTGGGTTATGTCTACCAGAATAGACACTTATGCTATGTAGACAAGATAGGATTTTTTTCGACAACAAAACCGTGGATTTATTTCATGTTGGCTGAAACTTGTCTTGCATACATACGGTCGCACAAATGAAGTCAGAAACTCCGAACGTAAAGAACGCAGTAACGTACAACACGTACGACGAGCCGAGAAAAATGACGTTCAATAGCCAGTGCTTGATTCTGAGCATGCGTGGAATTTTGGGCGTCGGAATTGTGTACACACAATCGGAATTTCTGACAACGAATTTTGTTGTCGGAAAATTTGAGAACCAGCTCTCAAATTTTTGTTGTGGGAAATTCCGACAACAAATGTCCAATGGAGCCTACACACGATAGGAATTTCCGACAACAAGCTCACATCGAACATTTGTTGTTGGAAATTCCGATCGTGTGTATGCGGCATTACTGAAAAATGGACAGTCCAGTGTCAAACTAATAACTTCTTTGTATTCTATTTTTGTATATCATTTTCCCTTAATTGTACATGAGAGAAAAGGGAGATGGATGGAAATTAACATGTGATACTCACTATCAACATATTTCCAGTTCCCTTATGAGGCCCTAGAATTTACACACTCTTATGCCCCATACACACGGTCGGACTTTGTTCGGACATTCCGACAACAAAATCCTAGAATTTTTTCCAACGGATGTTGGCTCAAACTTGTCTTGCATACACACGGTCACACAAAGTTGTCGGAAAATCCGATCATTCTGAACGCGGTGACGTAAAACACGTACGTCGGGACTATAAACGGGGCAGTGGCCAATAGCTTTCATCTCTTTATTTATTCTGAGCATGCGTGGCACTTTGTCCGTCGGATTTGTGTACACATGATCGGAATTTCCGACAACGGATTTTGTTGTCGGAAAATTTGAGAACCAGCTCTCAAATTTTTGTTGTGGGAAATTCCGACAACAAATGTCCAATGGAGCCTACACACGATAGGAATTTCCGACAACAAGCTCACATCGAACATTTGTTGTTGGAAATTCCGATCGTGTGTATGCGGCATTACTGAAAAATGGACAGTCCAGTGTCAAACTCCTGCTCTCCAACCTTGTGTGTCAGAAAATCCGATGGAAAATGTCCGATGGAGCCCACACACGGTCGGAATTTCCGACAACACACTCCGATCAGACATTTTCCATCGGAAAATCCGACCGTGGCATTAGGGTGGCCACACATTACACAATTTTTTTGTACAATTTTTCTTTAGATTTACCAAAACCATATAATTGGAGGTCAAACCTAAACATTTTCAATTTGTATATAATAAGGCTGGCCCCTGCACTACATGATTGAAGGTAAATCTAAAGGAACTTGAACAAGAAGATTGTATACTGTATGGCCAGCTTTACTTACTTTTAATCATCTAAATACATTCCAGGTGCATCAAAACATAAGGTGTTCGATGTTTGTTTTGTTTCTAAACTGCCACAACCTGAATAGAAAAGACTGTCCCCTGCCAGCGGCTGCAGAGTGAGACCTTTGTTCTGTCGGGAGGCAGTGGTCTCATTGTAGAGGTCCGACATGCCCTCTATTAAGTTAAACCTATAGCTCTTCAGTTAGCACCTGGAATGTACTGCACCTAGCTAACAATGAATGTTAATGAGCTTTCATGTTATCTTTAACAAATCAATTATGTATTATCCTTATGCAGTATTTAAAGCCTTGATAGGTTTTAATACCAACCTCATATTTCTCTGGCTTTCCAAATTCCAGCATACCTTTGATCATTGTTGGATCTTTTTTGTTCAATTCCAATAACATTTCATGTAGTATCTGTAAAGACCAGTTTGTTCCTACAATACAGAACAACACCTTTTACCAAAGGCTGAAAAGTGTTAGCAGGCAAGGGTCTTTATTATATTTATAATATGTCTATACATAAATTTTCTCTGTGCTTTTGTTTTTAGAAACCAAAATATGTTAGGCAAGACTATGACCACCTTGTGCTTCTTTCCTTTCCTCCTCAGTATCATTTATATTTTTCAGTATCCAGGACTGTGGCTTGTCCCTGTTACTGGTCTGTTATTAAAAAACATTTTATCTGTTGTAACATTGACAGGAGAGTTCTAGCCATGTTCCTTATGATACACGATTGACAGAATTGCCACAAATGTCACCAAAATGAAGGTTTAAGGAGTATACATAATATTACACACCTGGCACACTAATGTAAAGCGGCGCATCTGTACAATATATAGAACATGCCGCAGCAATAATGACATTTCTAAAGGAAAAAATGTAATTTAAACTTGCTCGCGGCTGTAATGTATTGCCAGCTCCCGGTAATATAGATGAAAAAGAAAAATGAAAAAAACTGCGTGGGGTCCTCTTCCTAGTCCATACCAAGCGCTTCGGGTCTGGTGTGGATTTTAAGGGGAACCCCACGCCAAAAAGAAAAAAAAAAAAAAATTGGCATGGATTCCTCCCCCAAAATTCATTCCAGACCCATATCCGAGCATGCAGCCTGGCAGGTCAGGAAAAGGGGAGAGACGAGCGAGTGGCTCTGTGCCTCCCACCCCAAAACACCTTGTGCCCATGTTGATGGGGGCAAGGGCCTCTCCCCGACAACCCTGGCCGGTGGTTGTCAGGGTCTGCGGGCAGGGGCTTATCGGAATCTGGAAGCCCCCTTTAACAAGATCGTTTCAACATCATACCCCTACCTGTTCACCAAAAAAGTGTCAAAAAGTAAAAACCACAAGAGACAGTTTTTGACAAATCCTTTATTAAAAAAGTGTCCCGTGATGTAAATCCACCATCAATCACGTCAATCCACGATGTACCTGAAAAATAGCAAAAGATTAAAATGCTCCGCCTCCATGGGAGGCCTCCCGCCGACTGCTCTCTCTACACTTTTATATAGGCAAGTGAGGGGTCACCTGGTGATTTAACTGGGTGACCCGGCCCCCTTCTGATGTCATGTGACTGGTGTGATTGACGGTGCATTTACATCGCAGGACACTTTTTTTTTCTTTTTTAATAAAGGATTTGTCAAAAACTGTCTCTTGTGGTTTTTACTTTCACACTTTTTTGGTGAATGGGTAGGGGTACGATGTTGAAATGATCTAGGTAAAGGTGGCTTCCAGATTCCTATAATCCCCCCACCCGCAGATTTTTTTCCTTATTCTGTTATAGGGTTCCCTTTTAACCACTTCAATACACAGTTTTATATACTCTACACTGCACTGTATTATATACTGTGCACTGCACAATATACTCTGCACTGCACTATATACACTACACTGATGGGCCTGTATTATATACACCACACTGTCTTCCCTGTATTATATATTCTTATATTCTACACTGACTGCACTGTATTATATACACTACACTGACTGCACTGTAATATATACACTACACTGAATTGTATTTTCTACACTGACTGCACTGTATTATATATTCTTCACTGGCTGCATGCTCAATCCACTAACCAACCTGTCTAATCTATCTCCACTGTATCACACCGTATATGGTTGCCGTGTAAGCAGCCTTATATAGTGTGGGGCGTGGCCCCTGAGCCATGATTAGCCAAAGGCACCCTGCCTTTGGCCAATCATGGCTCTCACAGCACATAGCGCTGTGATTGGCCAAAGCATACAGGTCAGGTGCATGCTTTGGCCAATCAGCAGACGTCAATGCAGACGTCAGAACCCCCAAACATTGTATATATTTTTTTTTAGCAGAGACCCTAGGGAAGAAAATGGTGTTCGTTGCCTTTTTATTATGCCTCCCGGTAGTTGCGCAGTAATTTTTCAAATTTTTTTGGGGAAAAAAACATTTTCATGAATAAAAAAAATAAAAAAAATAAAAACACAATATTTACCCCAATTTTTTTGTATAATGTGAAAGATGATTTTACGCTGAGTAAATGGATACCTAACATGTCACGCTTTAATACTGCGCACGCTTGTGAAATACCAACAAACTACGATACTTAAAAATCTCCATAGATGATGCTTTAAACATTTTTACAGGTTACCAGTTTAGAGTTACAGGGGAGGTTTGTCGCGATACCTCACACGTGGGGTTTGAACGCAATTTACATATGTGGGCATGACCTATGTATGCATTCGCTTCTGCGCTCTAGCACAAGGGGATGGGGGGCACTTTAAATTATTTATTTTTAATTTTTACACTTTCCCTTAAATTTTGTATTTTTTTTATCACTTTTATTCCTATTACAAGGAATGTAAGCATCCCTTGGAATAGGGAGTGACGGGAATAGGAATAGGGATTGACAGCTCTTTACGGAAAGATGTGAGGGTCTCTAAGTCCACCGCCAGCTCTATGGTAAACTGCCTGCCGGTGGTTTTATTCTCTGGTTTCCCAATCGCATGGGAGAGACCGGAGAAGCACCAGAGAAGTGTCCCCTCCCGCCGCTTATAAAAGCAATCAAGTAACTAAACAGCCACATTGCAGGGAATCACCGGCTGAAAAAAAAGTATCTGAATGGGCAGGCATCATTGAGATATCTCCACTTAAAGTCCAAGACGTCATATGATGGCCTATGGTGGGCAAGTGGTTATCTGCTCCGAGTGCTGGCCAGTGTAAGTAGTATGTAAGGCTGCACCCAGGACTCAGTAGTAGGTAGGGCAGTGTACAGAGGTCAGTAGTAGGTAGGGCATTGTACAGTAGTCATAAGTAGGTAGAGCAGTGTACAGAGCTCAGTAGGATGTAGGACAGTGTACAGGGGTCAGTAGGATGTAGGGCATTGTACACAAGTCAGTAGTACGTAGGGCAGTGTTCACTGGTCATTAGTATATAGGGCAGGGGTCAGGAAATGAATGAATGAATGAATGAATGAATGAATGAATGATTGATTTATAAAGCGCTGCAAATGCGAACTGAATCGCCTCAAGGCGCTGGATGCATTCTCTGATGTCAGCTTCTCAGAAAAGGAAGGTCTTTAGTTTTTTCCTGAAGGCCTGGTGGTTTTCTTCCATGCGGATGTTGGTAGGAAGAGCGTTCCATAGTTGAGGTCCTTGGACTGCGAATCTTCGTTCTCCCTTTGCTTTGTAGCGGTATTTGGGAATGGTAAGGAGGTTTTGGTTAGCTGATCGAAGACTGCGAGTCGGTGTGTAGTGTTTTATTTTCTCGCGGAGATATGGTGGGGCGTTTCCTTGTACGCATTTGTGGGTGATGCAGAGGGTCTTGAATGTGATCCGTTTCTTCACGGTTAGCCAGTGTAGGCTCTTTAGGGAGGGGGAGATGGATTCCCAGGGTTTTTTCCCTGTTAACAGTCTTGCCGCCGTGTTTTGGATGAGTTGTAAGCGCGCAAGCTGATATTGGGGTAGTCCTACGTAGAGCGAATTTGCGTAGTCGAGTCGGGAATTGATGATTGTTCCCACAACTGCCGCTTTGTCCTCTTCTGGGATGAAGGGGATTAGTCTGCGTAGTTGGCGGAGGAGATGGTGGGATCCGCTCACCACTGATCCTATTTGTGCATCCATTGTCATTTCTGAGTCAAAAATGACTCCAAGACTTTTGACTTTGGTGCTTGGGGAGATGGTCTGTCCAAGGATGGTGGGAGGTGTCCATGTAGTCTTTATTTTGGAATTTTTGTTAGCTTGTAGGAGAAGTAGTTCTGTTTTTGATCCGTTGAGTTTGAGGGAGCTAGTGGTCATCCAGTTGTCTATTAAGGAGAGGCAATTCTGTAATTGCTGATGAAGGTCTTTTTGTCCGTTGATACGAAGGTAGAGTTGGGTGTCGTCAGCGTATGAATGGAAACAAAGATCGGTTTTCCTGATGATATTGAAAAGTGGGCGGATGTATATGTTGAATAGTACTGGTGACAAGGGTGATCCTTGGGGGACTCCACAGGAGACTGCCCGGGTTTCCGCAAGCATGGTATAGGGAGGTCAGGAGGGCACGGTGCTGGGGGGGGGTCAGAAGGGCATGGTGCAGGGAGGGTCAGGAAGGCATAGTACTGGGAGCCTCTGATGATATCCGTTTGTGATGAAACAAGTCAGGCAGGTTGATACTAGCATGCTGAATGCTGCAGCCGATCATTTTCTTGTGATGCATGCACCTCTGAATTTTAACTGTAAGTTACAATAAATAAACTTCTTTTAAATGTTATTACGGGCTTCACTATTGGCTACTTATTTTCCTTCATTGGGTATCGTTGGCTGATAAACTGAATGCCTTTTATCTGATGTGAGAACTTGGAGAAGTTTATATAGTGAGAACACTACTTGGACACCTATCATTTGCCTCTGTGAGATCTTGTGTAGAAGCCGCATACTGGAGATGCCTTTTGGTTGTTACAACACGCATGTTAGTTCCAGACATTTGGTAAGCAGATTATTTTACCACGTGGTGATGAGTGCCTCTTTTACACACATTGAAGCTGGTGATGGGTACATCCACCTTCCCTCATTTGGGCTCACTGCAATTTTAAAAGAGCCGCATTTTTTGGACTTTTTATTATGGTACTGGGAGGTCAGGAGGGCATGGTACTGGGAGATTCGGAGGGCACAGTACAGAGGAAAAACAAGTGCTGAGATATCAAGAGGTCATGGTACTGGGGGGGCAGGAGGGTGGGTATGGTATTGGGGGGGTCAGGAAGGCTGGGGTGTCAGAAGGACATGGTACTAGGGGGCCAGAGTACAGGAGTATCAAGAGGGCATGGTACTAGGGGGTCAGGAGGGTATGGTATTGGGAGGGTCAGAAGGGATTGGTACTTTGGTGTCAGGAGGGCGTGGTGCTGGGGTTTAGGAGGGCTGGGGTGTCAGGAGGGCACAGAAGTTGTTTTTTTAATGCAGAGTGCTGCAGGGAAGCTTCATGGCATGGCTACATGTTCTGGTGCTTGTTCCTACCAGCAATCCTCTCTCACCTTTTCACATGATATCACCCACAAGCCCCTTGATCAGGGAGGAGCACCAGTGGGGACAAGCACACAACACTCAGTGGATGAACCCGGGCATGTTCGGACAAGAGCCCAAACCCGACCAAACTATTCAAGAGCCATTCCCTGCCCCACAACCACACAGATGCAAGGGGCGGGAGCTGCCCTTGCAGCCTAGGATTGATGAGCGTGCACCTGACCAGGTCGGCAACACTGGAAAAGGATTGTGATCTACCCATCACCTGCCCACGGTCGATGGGAAGATCACGATCAATGGGTTGTCGACCCCCACTCTACAGTATAAAGCGCTGTAGCAACAGATATTAATGAACAACTATGTTGTAAACAGTACAGAACATGAACAGCTACTTGCACTTAGCTTCTGTGACAGCATCTTTCACAGTGAAGACCAAAGTAGGTCTGGGTACACAGGTAGACAACTGGAGGAATATCTAAGCTGTCACCTCAAGTGAGCAGCTGGAGAACCCCCGAGGCTGATTCCACAGATGGGTGGCTGCAGACACAGGGCAACCCCACTTGAAAGCGCAGTACTCTGGTAGCAATTAGCACAGAGCTGTCTAGTTACTGAGTCTTCCACAGAAGCTATGTGCTATTGGGCTCATCCCCGGCTGCCCAGAAGCTTGGATTAACAATGGCGGACAGTATACCTGGCTGCAGATCATGTGCCCAGCCTTCTCTACCTCATCAGGTTTGGTCCCTTTGAGGAAAACCTATATCTCCTGGGCCTTCCAAGGAGTCTGGGGATTGTGGGAAATGAAGTTAAAGGAGTATGTGTCACATGTAAGCATAATAAGTAAAAGAAGCACTTTGTTACACACCTGACCTGATATCAACCCCCAGTAAAATCCTTCCCCCCGGCCAACCCGTGTGCCACGTAGACACTTTCACACTGGATGATACCCCACTGGTGGGTCGAAAATAATACGAACCCTTTTAGCAGGTAACATACTGTTTCTCCTATATATATTGTACTAACTGTATGTATCTATAAGTATGTATTAAGATGTTTGCCTGCAGTTCAACTTCAGGATAACAGACTCCCATTCATCAAAACTCTCACATTCAACACACTTACCACATTTTGGATAGGTTACAATTAGCACATCATCTTCTCTAGCCTCCATTTTCTCCATAGCTTGAAAAGTTTCCTTACTACAGAGAATGGTAGGGTACAGAATTCCCTTATAACTAAATTTCAGCTCTTCTGGTGTCATCTTGCTGGCTTGTTCTAACCTTTTCTGAATGTCTTCCTTGAATGTATCTGTCTTTGCTTGCTGCCCTTCAGCCGTAGACATTTTGACTATGGAGGATAAGCACAGAGACTGGAAGTGTTTTCACAGGCAGTTCCTTTATAATGAGGCACTGGGAGGGGGAGGATTACACATCAGCTCTGCCTTTTTCTCTCACGCTTTTCTTGGTGTAGAGCTCTGCTTATTGCACAATCTCTAAAGCAAAGCAGAGAAATTGGTAAAGTCATGCAAGCTAGCCAAATCAAATATCTATGAACCTTAACCTGCTGACAAGAATGACAAGTCACTTTATGAATCTTGAGGCTACTAACAGTTATTGAAGAGATTATGTCCCTTTACGCTAAAAATAATCACATTTAACCCCATACAGTTTGTTTTCCAGCCACAGTGTGTGCTGGGATAGAATACATTTTTGACCTCTGTTATGCCGCGTACACACGGTCGGACTTTACGGCAGACTTTGCCCGGCGGACTTTTCGACGTACTTTGCGACGGACTTTCTGAATGAACGGACTTGCCTACACACAATCCACCAAAGTCTGTCGAATTCGTACTTTACCAATTTCTCTGCTTTGCTTTAGAGATTTAGAATTCGTACGTGATGACGTACGACCGGACTAAAATAAGGAAGTTCATAGCCAGTAGCCAATAGCTGCCCTAGCGTGGCTTTTTGTCCGTCGAACTAGCATACAGACGAGCGGACTTTTCGACCGGACTCGAGTTCGACGGATAGATTTAAAACATGTTTCAAATCTAAGTCCGTCCAACTTTTGAGCAAACAAAGTCCGCTGGAGCCCATACACGATTGAATTGTCCAACGAAATCCCGTCCGCCGGGCAAAGTCTGCCGTAAAGTCCGCTCGTGTGTACACGGCATTAGATTGACCATATTGACCAGATTGACCATATGTCCCTTTACGCTAAAAATAATCACATTTAACCCCACACAGTTTGTTTTCCAGCCACAGTGTGTGCTGGGATAGAATACATTTTGGACCTCTGTTAGATTGACCATATACTTGGCAACTTTCTGACATTTTCAACCACTTTTAAGTAATCAAATGCAGAAATCATTTTGATTGACTGCAAGGAGTTAGGATTAAAATTGCTTCAATCAGACCTAGTAATAAAATCTGAACGTTTCAGGGCTGGTTCACATCACAATATCTGATTTCTGGATGAATTTCTGCAGGCATGATTTTGATGAATTTTTGATGTATTCCAGTGTGTTTTTGATGCGTCCCAGTGCATTTTTTCCACCATTTTTTTTCTTCATCTCAATTGAGAACATGTGCATTTTTGATGAGCATTTTGCCCTATTCCAGATGCGTACCATACAGAAAAAATGCAACAAGTTCTACTGCAGCACACCCCCACATAGGAACTGCAAATGAACATGGTTTTCCCCACTCCTGCACAGCCAGGCACACCGAATATTCACAGGCACTTTGAGTCTGAGAACAGTCCAGAGCTTTGTTTTTGTTATTTGTTGGGGGGTTAATAACTTGAATAGGGATGGCAGGTTATGGGATGCCCACTTGACTTAAATAAGAGCTTCAGGGACAACTTCCTATTTACAGTCTCTTATATACAGCTTCCAATATATAGCTCCAACTCCTTTAGCCTTCCAACTGCACACACTTTGTTCCTTTCCTCCTCTGTACAGCAGCTGCTGGTTTACTCTTGATGGAATTGTCAGTTCAGTAGCAGCACATTACAGGCCATTAAAGTCCCTTAAAAGTAGCACAATTGAAGTAAAACAGCTTCTTTCGTGGCCACTGATCCAAGCACCATTTCTTCAGGCAATACCAGCCCACCTGGCTGCATCTGCCTCTTTCACCGGCCCACCTGGCTGCCTCTCTATACCAGTCTGCCTGACTGACTTCCTCAGCCCACCCGGTTGACTCTCAGGAGATCTCCCAGGGAAAGGAAAGCATACTGCTGTCTTCAAGGGAGAATGTCTACACGTGGCAGTCTCCCCCCTTTGTTAGTCCCCACAGTGATGCACTACTCACTCTGTACTCTCTTTGCTCCCATGCCTCCAGAAAAGCCTCCTCCCTTGTGTCTTTGGCAGAATCCTTCCAGCATCCAAGCCCCAGCCCAAGGCAGGACCCCCCCCCCCCCCAAGACTAGGGTGTACTCCTAAGGGCCACCAACAGCCTTCTCAACACTGCATCTCCATATTCCACCTGACTGCCCCTGCTGGAATGGCCTATGTCTATTTATGAGGTAAACACAGCTGAAGGGTTGAGGTTGCCTACCCCTGCACTTTGATGCAGAATAAAAATGCACTGGACTAAGTTTGGAGTGAACCAGCCCTCAGTAAGTCATGAAGAGGTCAAGTCAGGAGTAGGTTTAACAGACAGCAGAGGTAAGCTCAGCAGAGAGTAATGCAGAAAAAGCAAAGGGCAGGTCAACAGCAAGTAATGCAGAGAGAGAGCAGGGGTTAGGTCAAGAGTAAGCTACACAGAGAGCAGAAGTCAGGTCAGGAGTAAATTTTGCAGAGAGAGCATGCATCTTGACCTTGATGATTTATGAAACCCATAATTTACATGTGGAGAAACTGTAGCAAGACGTTCCTGAAAATGGTCTTTGTTATCTGTATTGGACAACATAAAGCCACAAGATCAGCATCCTCTTATAACAACATTTTTAAACTTATAACCAACAAAAGATGCAGCGCTAATAAAAATCATGCATGTATAAATTAAAAAATACACAAAAAATAAATAAATATATCAAAGTGAAAAAAAAAAAAAAGTGAAAAAAAGAAAACTAAAGCAAGGTCCCATTGAAAAATAAGTCCATAAATTCTTAAGAAAGAATGTCCATCTAAATAAGCAAAATGAATTGTAGATAGAAGAACGTGATGAAATCTTCAAAACAAACGAAAGTGCTTCCAATCACCACCCAAAAGTGTATGGATAACCTGCTTACCAGAAAGCGATGACCGTCATAACAGTCTCGCCCAGCCTTAAGGAAGTATGGTCTCCCTCAACCCTCTAAGGACACTCTAATGCCCCGTACACACGGTCGGATTTTCCGATGGAAAATGTCCGATCGGAGCGTGTTGTCGGAAATTCCGACCGTGTGTGGGCTCCATCGGACATTTTCCATCGGATTTTTCCGACACACAAAGTTGGAGAGCAGGAGATAAAATTTTCCGACAACAAAATCCGTTGTCGGAAATTCCGATCGTGTGTACACAAAGCTGACGGACAAAGTGCCACGCATGCTCAGAATAAATAAAGAGATGAAAGCTATTGGCCACTGCCCCGTTTATAGTCCCGACGTACGTGTTTTACGTCACCGCGTTCAGAACGATCGGATTTTCCGACAACTTTGTGTGACCGTGTGTATGCAAGACAAGTTTGAGCCAACATCCGTCGGAAAAAATCCTAGGATTTTGTTGTCGGAATGTCCGAACAAAGTCCGACCGTGTGTACGGGGCATAAGGCTCCCGCTTGTGAGCCACTGAGACTTCCTCAGAGTTCTCATCCAGGAGGTCAGGGTGATGACCTTCTGGATCACACATCATCCTCATCCTCTGTCACCCATCACCCTACCTCCTGGATCACACATCATCCTCATCCTCTGTCACCCATCACCCTGACCTCCTGGATCACACATCATCCTCATCCTCTGTCACCCATCACCCTGACCTCCTGGATCACACATCATCCTCATCCTCTGTCACCCATCACCCTGACCTCCTGGATCACACATCATCCTCAACCTCTGTCACCCATCACCCTGACCTCCTGGATCACACATCATCCTCAACCTCTGTCACCCATCACCCTGACCTCCTGGATGAGAACTCTGAGGAAGTCTCAGTGGCTCAGCAGCAGGAGCCTTGGAGTGTCCTTAGGGGGTTGAGGGAGACCATACTTCCCTAAGGCTGGGCGAGACTGTTATGGCAGTCATCGCTTTCTGGTAAGCAGGTTATCCATACACTTTGGGTGGTGATCGGAAACACTTTCGTTTGTTTTGAAGATTTCATCACGTTCTTCTATCTACAATTCATTTTACTTATTTAGATGGACACTCTTTCTTAAGAATTTATGGACTTATTTTTCAATGGGACCTTGCTTTAGTTTCCTTTTTTTTTTACTTTTTTTCTTTTTTTTCACTTTGATATATTTATTTATTTATTGTGTATTTTTTCATTTATACATGCATGATTTTTTTTAGTACTGCATCTTTTGTTGGTTATTTGCACTGCATTTGAAATTTTTGTAATGGATTTCTTGATGCCAGCAGCTTTTATAATTTTTACCACTTATTATTTAGTTATAGTGCAGCGTTAGCCTTAGGGCTTTTCACTTATATTTTAAACTTATGATTACAAGATGTTTAACTCTATGCTTGCTGTGAACTTATTCTTTTGATTTATCAGTTTCACAATCTGTGCATTTAAACCAAAAATGCGTAAAAATAAACCAAACACCTTACTTATCATTGCTGAGTTTGACTAATCTCAGTGCAGTTGTATACATAAATTGAATTAGGTACCACTGGCTAACTGAGGTCAGGCCTTTGTATCTGAACCACTTCCCGTTTACGTGGCGCATACATGCGGCCTCTCAGCCGATAGGCTTTAGCAGCAAGAGGCTGCATATATGCGACCTCATGTAAACAGTTTCCTGTGCTGAGAGTGCACACTCTGTGTGCTCCAAGCACAATCACCAGCGGGAACCAAAAAGATGAAAACTTGTGATCAGGAGCTATCCGATCATGTGACCGCCGTGACATCCATTCGCAGCGGTCACATGACCTGAGTGCTTGCCTCCACCTCCTGGAATTTAGAAGCTCTTAAAGGGCTGGGAGGCGGCGGCGGGAAGGGGTTAATTTGAAAAATCTCACAACATTAATGTTTGAACTAAAGCCAAGGGAGGAGGATGCCCCCTGGAATGGAGTAAGAATACATGGTTTACATCTGGAATACTGAAAACAAACCTGGTCAAGTAAGCCCATTGTTTGCTTGCAATCTTTTCAGTCTTCTAGAATGTTCGCAAGGTAACTAGTTTATTTTGACATAATACCCTCTTCCAAGAGTCCAGCCCTTTGGTCAGTGTGTATATATATGTAGCGCAGGGGTTTTCTACCAAAGTTATCATGCTAAGTAATGTATTGTTTTTTAAGCAAGGGTTTGGCTCCCTCTAGTGACCGCTAAAACTTTGTCAGGACCTTTTCTTTAAGAGTGCAAACAGTTGTGCATTGTGGGATGTGTAGTTTAAGGAGGAAGTGACTCATGTGGTTAACTTAGTTTGGATACTACTGGACCTACAATGCCAAGACACAAACCCACAATGCCAAGAGACAGAACAGCCTGCTGGGTAAGGAGATAAAAGGGACAGTGAGGCAATTTTTCAGCCTCTCAGGACGCCATTCAACAACCAGCAGGGAGATCTGTGTGTGGGAACAAAAGACTGCGGCCTACATGGCGCGGAGCGGGATCGCCAGCCTCTGAGGGACTTCAGAGTACAGCCCTGCCAGCTCAGCTAGCGGATCGGTGTGCAGTGCCAGGACATCTGGAAGTTTCCTGCATCTCAGCCATCCAGAGGGGCGGTATAGCGCGGTGGCGCCATCTTTCATCAGACTGAGACATCAGGAGGAGAGTCTGGACAGAGCCTCACAGCCTCTGGGTCTATTGTGGTGAGAGGGCACCTGTCCATTCCAGTAAAGTGCACTATTTGCTAAATGAGTTAGTTACAGACTGCTGGTGAGACTTGTAGTTCCACAGAAGTGATTCCACCTACTCACAGGCCGCATACAGCTGAACTATAGGATTTGCTATTCCCTGTGCTATAAAGTCAGTACTGTGCTACAGAAAAACTGTGTAGAAAACTCCTGCACTGTCAAAGGGATCCTATACTAAGGGGACACTGCTGCAACACACAAGACTGCTCCAAAACAGACAAAACAATAGTAGACTAAGAGGGTGGTGGCTGCGCTGTGATAGAAAGGGGTGGGGGGTGGGGGGGGGACTAGACTAGATCAATAAATAACAAATGACCTGAAAATGTGAATAAATCATGTAAAAGCGTACTCACAAATGCAAATAAATAAATAGAGTGTACGCACAAACAAATGTCACTAGATGATATAAAAAATTAACCGTGATCAAGCCAAAATGAAAATGAAATTAAAATAAAGATAAAAAGGCTGGAAATGTATACCAGCAAAGAATGTGCAGGGGTATGTGAATCTGCTAAAAAAGGAGCATAAATCCGAAATTTATCATAATATCATGAAAAAAGTTCTCCAATGAAATTAGTATAACCATGTGTATATAAATAAAATAATCGAGTGATGATATAGGTACACACGTGAATAATAGTTGACAATGTGAATAAAGAGTAAGTATAAGTGTCCATAAAAATAGTCCCAGTGTTTAGTGTTGGTGACCCGCCAACACTTGGCGAAAAAATACAATAGACAAAATAAAAATAAAAATCACAAGATGACGACAGTCCCACCACCAAATGTGACAATCCTGGATATAGATAAGATGATGATGAACCAGGGGGAGGGAAAAAGCAGTGTACTGACAGGTGGGGGCACCTTCGTGTTCCCAGGCCCCTTACCTTACAGCTGTAAGGTATACAGCATATGCAGAGGAGACCCCGCAGACGGGGAAGTCCAACGGTACAGCAGTCTAGTCCCCCCCCCCCCTTTCTATCACAGTGCAGCCACCACCCTCTTAGTCTAGTACTGTGCTACACCCACAGATAATGAGGAACTGTCACAAGTACCATATATATATTCAGTTAACAGTTACCAGCGCATCATTTATTCTACAGTTTGCTTTCTCTTTGTTTCTGTCAGAAACCATGAAATCAGACCGAGACAGAAGTACAGTGGCATTGGCATTGGCTGACTACCGGATCTGGTTACTGAACTCTGGGTATGTATTACGCTTACTCTGTTTACCTTTTTATTATTATTAAACAAGTGTGATTAACATTTGTTTAATAATAATAAAAAGGTAAACAGAGTAAGCGTAATACATACCCAGAGTTCAGTAACCAGATCCGGTAGTCAGCCAATGCCAATGTCAGAGAGCCAGAGACCAACGTAGTAGTACAGCAAGCAGGATCAGGAGCCAGAAGGGACGTCAGCCGAGCAAGTCTTCAACAGGAACACAGGAGAAAGTCTCTGAGATGTGACCAAAGGTGAAGGCAGAGATGAAGTGAGCTGGACGGCTTTAAGTAGCCAGGACTGACGAGCAGATCATCAACAGAGTCACTGTGGAGAGAAAGGACCTGGCAATTAGCCGACAGCTGAGCGGCCAGCTCAGAGAAGGAAGGGCTGAGCCCACCCCTGACAGTTTCCCTGTTGGATTACAAATACTGCAGTTTAAAACTACAGGCCAGCTTAAGATACCTGAAGACAATGAACTTTTATCATCTTTTACAAAGCGTCACAGTTGTACTTTGTAGTTGTGACATTGAATTACAACCTAGGAGGAGCCCTTGAGTACAGTTTAAATATTGCATTGTGTTATTACATGTGAGAAACATTGCTTTGCAATTTAGTAACACAACCTGTACAGCTTATTTTTACCTGGCCATGTTACAGGAGGAGTTTGGGTGGCCAGAGAAAGCAGCTGACCTGATCTATCAATTTGAACATACCCTTCATACCCCAACGTCAAGGTGAACACCTGTCGCAATGCATCAAACGGCTGGATAAGATGCTATACCAGATTGTGTAAAAAAAAAAAAGGATGATGCCCTCCGCCATAGATCAGGCCAGAATACAGCAAATCCTAAAGGGGGCTCTACGCTCTGACCCAGTCTGGCTCCAGTTGAAGACCTCTGTGGGTGTTATGTCCCTGAAATACCCTGATCTCATCAGAGTAGTGAAAGAAGAAGAGGCCATGTTTGATGACAAGCAAGCAGCTGTTCGTCCAGTCTCTACATCTTTAGTTGAAGACAGGTCTGTGGGGTCAGGGGAGCAGAACTCTGAAATAGCCGCCCGAAATCTCAGATGGCACAAATAATGATGATGACTTTATTGATAGCGAAAATCACCAAGACAATCCAAGAAGGTGTCACAGAGACAAGAGTACCACAGCTTTCATCTACTACCTCTGGCCAGAGTTCAATGAGTAATGAAGTTTGCTTCAACTGCAGAGGGACCGGACATTATCGACGAGTGTGCCCAAGCCCAGCAAAGCCTGAGGCACAGCACCAAAAGCCTGCAGAAAACTACAGAGGACCCTGGTATAGGAGTCAACCGGGTGCCCTGTTACATTAGCTAGCTTCAGATGCAAAGAGACCACTGCGGAAGTCCGAACCCTCACAGAGGACTCCCGATGTCGCTTCTGAGCGACCCAGTGTCCCACTCCCTTTGACCCAGACTACCCGGCGTCAGAGAGTTAATGCACACCAGACTCTCAGAGCTCAACAGACGATCAAGCCGGATCAGAACCTCCGCAAGAAAGGAGAGCAAATACAAGCCACCGAACAGGCTAAGTATGCCAACTTCCCCTAAATTCCCTCCCAAGTTAGTGGGGCCTTCTCCCGATGTCCCCATCCAGATGGAGGGAATCTACACCAAGGCCCTCCTGGATACTGGGGCTCAAGTGACCCTCCTCTACAGAGACTTTTATGACAAGCACCTCAAACACCTTCCAATACAGAAGTTAGAAGAGTTAGAGATATGGGGCATTGGGACTCAGAACTTCCCCTATGATGGCTATCGACCAGTCAAACTGACCTTTGACCCTTCTGGAGCTGGGAAGGGTGAGACTTTCAATACTTTGGCAGTGGTCCGTCCTCGTCCACTAGGGGCTAGTAAAAGTTCCCTCATCATCGGGACTAATACTGACCTTATCAGAAGACTGTTAACAGAGAACTTCAACTACAAGTGTGCACCCCATGTTGAGACAAGCCTATCAGCGCCTAGAGCAAGAACAGAAGGCCCCAGCTGAAGGAATAAGAAAGATCTGGCGCTTGGACCGGAGCGAGAAAGTGTTACAGCCTGGTGAGGTAGCTTGTTTGAGAGCATCCGTCAAACTGAATTGGAAGCAACCAGGCCCTTTCATTGTCCTTAAAGCGGACAGTCAGAAAGAAGACATGGGGTTGGAGATAATTCCTGAAGTGGTCCCAACTAAGGCATTACAGAGAAGTCACAGGAAAATCTTGGTTAGTGTTCGCAACACAACAGCCTCACCTGTGAAGATGCCAGCTCGGATGTTACTGGGGCAAGCAAACCCAGCCACCCCGGTCTCACCGTGTGATTTGGTGAGGGGAGAGAAAGATGAAATCCCTGTGGAGGAGTTCTATCTGAAGAATACTCCTCTCTCACCTGACTGGAAGGAAAGGGCCAAGACTCAGCTCCTAAGATGGTGGGCTGCATTCTCCAAGAGCGAGTTTGATGTGGGATGTGCAAAAAGTGCCCAACACCGGATCCATCTTCAAGAGGATAAGCCATTCCGAGAAAGAGTCAGACGGATCCCTTTAGGGGACTTGGAGGACCTGCGTGAACAGCTGGCAGAATTGTAGAGAGCAGGTGTCATCCGAGAGTCTCGGAGTCCATACGCTTCCCCGAAAGTGGTAGTGCGGAAGAAGAACGGGTCGCTGCGGTTGTGTATCGACTACAGAACGCTAAACCGAAGGACTATTCCTGATCAATATACCACCCCAAGGATAGAAGACGCCTTACAGAGCCTGTCAGAGGCAAAATGGTTTAGTGTGCTAGATTTGAAGAACGGGTACTACCAAATCCCCATGCATCCTAAAGACCGGGAGAAGACCACTTTCATTACTCCAGTGGGATTCTTTGAATTTGATCGCATGCCTCAAGGCCTGTCTGGCGCCCCGGCCACCTTCCAAAGTTTTATGGTGAAGACTGTGGGTGACATGAACCTGATCGAGGTATTGGTGTACTTAGACGACATCATCATGTTTGGCAAGACTTTGGAGGAGCATGAAAAGCGACTGGAAAAGGTCCTAAAGAGACTCCATGATGAAGACTTGAAGCTCTCCATTGAAAAAATGCCATTTTTATCAACCTTCAGTCAACTATCTTGGCCATATCGTGTCTGCCAAAGGGAGTAGCCACCGACCCTCAGAAACTGGAAGCCGTCACCTCTTGGCCGAGACCCACTAATGTGACCGAGCTCAGGTAATTTTGTGGGATTCTGCTCCTATTACCGGAGATTTGTCGAGGGATTTGCTAAAATAACTCATCCACTCAATGAGCTACTGAAAAGTGAAGAGGAAGACGATGATCCAGATTCAGTTAAAGCGGAGGTCCACCCAAAAAACTCTTTTACATTAGTAGCCTCCTTTAAATTTAATAAAATTAATTTTGCTAAAAAAAATTTTTTACTTGAAAGACCCTGATGCTAGGCAGTCGTCCTAATCTGCCTACTTCCTATTCTGCAGTGCTCCTAGTTCTCTTCCTGACTCGCCTGGGTATGAGTATGGGAAATGATGTGTCATCATTTCCCATGAGTCTGTGTGGTTTACTGTGTTGAAAAAACGCGTTGTTTCCAGACAGGAAATGACGCGATTTAAGACGGATCACAGCGCCATTTTTAAAAAGGGAACAAAGCCCTTTTTTGCCAGAACACATGTGGATTGTCCAATCCACATGTCAGGTCTAAATGTGCTCACTATGTATATAGTATATATAAATATATATATGACAGGTGTAAATGTGCTAACTATGTCTCGTACATGTTTACTTTGATTGCTCCTTCTTTGTCCTGTTTTTTTGTAATCTCCGCTTTTATTTTTTAATTTTTTTATGTCTTCCCTTTCTGTGTTAGAATGTCTTTCCTATTTTCTTTGTGTAATGGATGTCCTT
The DNA here is from genome assembly GCA_037952925.1 of Lithobates clamitans. Lineage (NCBI taxonomy): Eukaryota > Metazoa > Chordata > Amphibia > Anura > Ranidae > Lithobates > Lithobates clamitans. Next base: position 1,138,436 of record JBBGZY010000931.1, on the reverse strand, counting down.
TTCAAGTATTTTTCCTTTTGTCTGCTTGTATATTGATGGGGCAGTTTGATGGGGGCAATTCTAAAGGGGCAATTCTGATGGGGCAGTTTTGATGGGGGAAGTTTTGATGGGGCAGTTTGTTGGGGGCAGTTTTGATGGGGCAATTCTAATGGGTGCAATTCTGATGGGGCAATTCTGATGGGGTAGTTTTGATGGGGGCAATTTTGATGGGGCAGTTTTGATAGTGGCAATATGACGAGGCAGTTTTGATGGTGGCAATATGATGGGGCAGTTTTGATGGGGTAATTCTGGTGGGGGCAATTTTGATGGGGCAGTTTTGATGGTGGCAACATGATGGGGGCAATTTTGACGGGGCGGCAGTTTTTATGGGGTAATATGATGGGGGCAATATGATGTGGCAGTTTTGATGGGGCAATTTTGATTGGGGAAGTTTTGATGGGGCCAGTTTTGGTGGGGCAATTCTGATGGGTGGAATTCTGATGGGGCAATTCTGATGGGGCAGTTTTGATGGGGGCAATATGATGGGGCAGTTTTGATGGGGACAGTTTTGATGGGGGAAATTTTGATGGGGCAGTTTTGATGGTGGCAATATGATGGGGCAGTTTTGATGGTGGTAATATGAGGGGGCAGTTTTGATGGTGGCAATATGATGGGGCAGTTTTGGTGAGGTAATTTTGATGCGGGCAATTTTGATGGGGCAGTTTTGATGGTGGCAATATGATGGGGCAATATGATGTGGCAATATGATAGGGTGGTTGGTTTTGATGGGGCATTTTGATGGTGGCAATATGATGGGGCAATTTTGATGGGGCAGTTTGATGGGGCAGTTTGATGGGGCAATTTTGATGGGGCAATTTGAATGGGGCAGTTTGATGGGGCAGTTTTGATGGGGCAATTCTGATGGGGCAGTTTTGATGGGGGCAATATGATGGAGCAGTTTTGATGGGGGCAGTTTTGATGGTGGCAATATGACGGAGCAGTTTTGATGGTGGCAATATGATGGGGCAGTTTTGATGGTGGCAATATGACGGAGCAGTTTTGATGGTGGCAATATGATGGGGCAGTTTTGATGGTGGCAATATGATGGGGCAGTTTTGATGGGGCAATTCTGATGGGGGAAATTTTGATGGGGCACTTTTGATGGTGGCATGTGATGGGGTGTTGTGATGCAATGTGCTTGGGGCAATGTGATGCAATTTGCTGGGGGTGTTGTGATACGATTTTCTGGTGGCGATGTGATGCTATTTGCTGGGGGTGTTGTGATACGATTTGCTGGGGGCGAAGTGTTGTGATTTGCTGGGAGCCTGTGTCATCATTTCCCATGAGTCTGTGTGGTTTTCTGTGTTGAAAAAACGCGTTGTTTCCAGACAGGAAATGACGCGATTTAAGACGGATCACAGCGCCATTTTTAAAAAGGGAACAAAGCCCTTTTTTGCCAGAACACATGTGGATTGTCCGATCCACATGTCAGGTCTAAATGTGCTCACTATGTATATAGTATATATAAATATATATATGACAGGTGTAAATGTGCTAACTATGTCTCGTACATGTTTACTTTGATTGCTCCTTCTTTGTCCTGTTTTTTTGTAATCTCCGCTTTTATTTTTTAATTTTTTTATGTCTTCCCTTTCTGTGTTAGAATGTCTTTCCTATTTTCTTTGTGTAATGGATGTCCTTTTCAAGTATTTTTCCTTTTGTCTGCTTGTATATTGATGGGGCAGTTTGATGGGGGCAATTCTAAAGGGGCAATTCTGATGGGGCAGTTTTGATGGGGGAAGATTTGATGGGGCAGTTTGTTGGGGGCAGTTTTGATGGGGCAATTCTAATGGGTGCAATTCTGATGGGGCAATTCTGATGGGGTAGTTTTGATGGGGGCAATTTTGATGGGGCAGTTTTGATAGTGGCAATATGACGAGGCAGTTTTGATGGTGGCAATATGATGGGGCAGTTTTGATGGGGTAATTCTGGTGGGGGCAATTTTGATGGGGCAGTTTTGATGGTGGCAACATGATGGGGGCAATTTTGACGGGGCGGCAGTTTTTATGGGGTAATATGATGGGGGCAATATGATGTGGCAGTTTTGATGGGGCAATTTTGATTGGGGAAGTTTTGATGGGGCCAGTTTTGGTGGGGCAATTCTGATGGGTGGAATTCTGATGGGGCAATTCTGATGGGGCAGTTTTGATGGGGGAAATATGATGGGGCAGTTTTGATGGGGACAGTTTTGATGGGGGCAATTTTGATGGGGCAGTTTTGATGGTGGCAATATGATGGGGCAGTTTTGATGGTGGTAATATGACGGGGCAGTTTTGATGGTGGCAATATGATGGGGCAGTTTTGGTGAGGTAATTTTGATGCGGGCAATTTTGATGGGGCAGTTTTGATGGTGGCAATATGATGGGGCAGTTTTGATGGTGGCAATATGACGGGGCAGTTTTGATGGTGGCAATATGATGGGGCAGTTTTGGTGAGGTAATTTTGTTGTGGGCAATTTTGATGGGGCAGTTTTGATGGTGGCAATATGATGGGGGCAATTCTGATGGGGCAGTTTTGATGGGGCAATATGATGTGGCAATATGATAGGGTGGTTTTGATGGGGCATTTTGATGGTGGCAATATGATGGGGCAATTTTGATGGGGCAGTTTAATGGGGCAGTTTGATGGGGCAATTTTGATGGGGCAATTTGAATTGGGCAGTTTGATGGGGCAGTTTTGATGGGGGCAGTTTTGATGGGGCAGTTTGATGAGGGCAGTTTTGATGGGGCAATTCTAATGGGTGCAATTCTGATGGGGCAATTCTGATGGAGCAGTTTTGATGGGGGCAATTTTGATGGGGCAGTTTTGATAGTGGCAATATGACGAGGCAGTTTTGATGGTGGCAATATGATGGGGCAGTTTTGATGGGGTAATTCTGGTGGGGGCAATTTTGATGGGGCTGTTTTGATGGTGGCAACATGATGGGGGCAATTTTGACGGGGCGGCAGTTTTTATGGGGTAATATGATGGGGGCAATATGATGGGGCAGTTTTGATGGGGCAATTTTGATTGGGGCAGTTTTGATGGGGCCAGTTTTGATGGGGCAATTCTGATGGGTGGAATTCTGATGGGGCAATTCTGATGGGGCAGTTTTGATGGGGGCAATATGATGGGGCAGTTTTGATGGGGACAGTTTTGATGGGGGCAATTTTGATGGGGCAGTTTTGATGGTGGCAATATGATGGGGCAGTTTTGATGGTGGTAATATGACGGGGCAGTTTTGATGGTGGCAATATGATGGGGCAGTTTTGGTGAGGTAATTTTGATGCGGGCAATTTTGATGGGGCAGTTTTGATGGTGGCAATATGATGGGGCAATATGATGTGGCAATATGATAGGGTGGTTGGTTTTGATGGGGCATTTTGATGGTGGCAATATGATGGGGCAATTTTGATGGGGCAGTTTGATGGGGCAGTTTGATGGGGCAATTTTGATGGGGCAATTTGAATGGGGCAGTTTGATGGGGCAGTTTTGATGGGGCAATTCTGATGGGGCAGTTTTGATGGGGGCAATATGATGGAGCAGTTTTGATGGGGGCAGTTTTGATGGTGGCAATATGACGGAGCAGTTTTGATGGTGGCAATATGATGGGGCAGTTTTGATGGTGGCAATATGACGGAGCAGTTTTGATGGTGGCAATATGATGGGGCAGTTTTGATGGTGGCAATATGATGGGGCAGTTTTGATGGTGGCAATATGATGGGGCAGTTTTGATGGTGGTAATATGACGGGGCAGTTTTGATGGTGGCAATATGATGGGGCAGTTTTGGTGAGGTAATTTTGATGCGGGCAATTTTGATGGGGCAGTTTTGATGGTGGCAATATGATGGGGCAATATGATGTGGCAATATGATAGGGTGGTTGGTTTTGATGGGGCATTTTGATGGTGGCAATATGATGGGGCAATTTTGATGGGGCAGTTTGATGGGGCAGTTTGATGGGGCAATTTTGATGGGGCAATTTGAATGGGGCAGTTTGATGGGGCAGTTTTGATGGGGCAATTCTGATGGGGCAGTTTTGATGGGGGCAATATGATGGAGCAGTTTTGATGGGGGCAGTTTTGATGGTGGCAATATGACGGAGCAGTTTTGATGGTGGCAATATGATGGGGCAGTTTTGATGGTGGCAATATGACGGAGCAGTTTTGATGGTGGCAATATGATGGGGCAGTTTTGATGGTGGCAATATGATGGGGCAGTTTTGATAGGGCAATTCTGATGGGGGAAATTTTGATGGGGCACTTTTGATGGTGGCATGTGATGGGGTGTTGTGATGCAATGTGCTTGGGGCAATGTGATGCAATTTGCTGGGGGTGTTGTGATACGATTTTCTGGTGGCGATGTGATGCTATTTGCTGGGGGTGTTGTGATACGATTTGCTGGGGGCGAAGTGTTGTGATTTGCTGGGAGCGATGTGATGCGATGTGCTTGGGCCGATGTGATGCAATTTGCTGGGGGTATTGTAATGCGATTTGCTGGGGGCAATGTGATGCAAATTGCTGGGGGTGTTGTCATACGATTTGTTAGGGATGATGTAATGCGATTTGCTGGGGCGAAGTGATGCGATTTGCAGAGGGTGTTGTGATGCGATTTGCTGGGGTTGATGTGATGCGATTTACTGGGGGCAATGTGATTTTGCTGGGGGTGATGTGATGCGATTTGCTGGGGGTGATGTAATGTGATTTGCTGGGGGTGAAGTGATGCAATTTGCTGGGGTGTTGTGATGTGATTTGCAGCGAGCGATGTGATGCGACTTGCTGGGGGCTATGTGGTGCGATGTGCTGGGGCGATGTGATGTGATTTGCTGGGGGTGTTGTGATGCGATTTGCTGGGAGGCAATGTGATTTTTCTGGGCATGATGTGATGCGATTTGCTGGGGGTGATGTAATGCGATTTGCTGGGGGCAAAGTGATGCGATTTGCTGGGGGTGTTGTGATTTATGGGGAGCAATGTGATGCGAATTGCTGGGGGCTATGTGGTGCGATGTGCTGGGGGCGATGTGATTTGCTGGGGGTGTTGTGATGCGATTTGTGGGGGGTGATGTGATGTGATTTGCTGGGGGTGTTGTGATGCAATTTGCAGGGGCGATGTGATGCGATTTGTGGGTGGTGTTGTGATGCGATTTGCCTGGGGTGGTGTGATGCGATTTGCAGGGGGTGTTGTGATGCAATTTGCTGGGGGCGATGTGATGCGATTTGCTGAGGGCGAAGTGATGCGATTTGCTGGGGGTGTTGTGATGCGATTTGCTGGGAGGCAATGTGATTTTTCTGGGCATGATGTGATGCGATTTGCTGGGGGTGATGTAATGCGATTTGCTGGGGGCAAAGTGATGCGATTTGCTGGGGGTGTTGTGATTTATGGGGAGCAATGTGATGCGAATTGCTGGGGGCTATGTGGTGCGATGTGCTGGGGGCGATGTGATTTGCTGGGGGTGTTGTGATGCGATTTGTGGGGGGTGATGTGATGTGATTTGCTGGGGGTGTTGTGATGCAATTTGCAGGGGCGATGTGATGCGATTTGTGGGTGGTGTTGTGATGCGATTTGCCTGGGGTGGTGTGATGCGATTTGCAGGGGGTGTTGTGATGCAATTTGCTGGGGGCGATGTGATGCGATTTGCTGAGGGCGAAGTGATGCGATTTGCTGGAGCGATGTGATGCGATGTGCTTGGGCCAATGTGATGCGATTTGCCTGGGGGCAATGTGATGCGATTTGCTGGGGGGGCGAAGAGATGTGATTTGCTGGGGGCGATGTGATGCGATTTGCTGGGGGTGTTGTGATGCGATTTGCTGGGGGCGATGTGATAATGTGATACCATTTGCGGGGGGTGTTGTGATGCGATTTGCTGGGGGTGTTGTGATACGATTTGCTGGGGCAATGTAAAACGATGTGCTGGGGGCGATGTGGTGCGATGTGCTGGGTGCGATGTGGTGCGATGTGCGGGGGGGGTGTTGTGATGCAATTTGCAGGGGGTGTTGTGATGCAATTTGCTGGGGACGATGTGATATGATGTCATAGAGATTCATCCTTACTTGGTCTACGCCAGGAGTGTCAAACTGGTGGCCCTCCAGCTGTTGCAGAACTACAAGTCTCATGAGGCCTTGCAAGGCTGACAGTTACAAGCGTGACTCCCAAAAGCAGAGGCATGATGGGACTTGTAGTTGCGCAACAGCTGTAGGGCCACCAGTTTGACATCCCTGGTCTACGCCATTTGCAGGTAGGCAATACAAGAAATAATGCAATTGTAATTTATTTCCTGGTTCCTGGAGGTAGGATGGGAGGAGAGGTTTGCATAGCTAAGGGGAGGCAACTTCCTCTGACACTGCCGTTGCTATGGAAACCTGACCTGAAACCTATTACACCGCTTGTGCTGCACTGAGCATGTGCGAGATCTGCAAGGATGAGATCCAGGAAGAAATACAGTCTGGCTTCAGATGCCCACACTTAAGATGGCCACGGTCTGCTGGAAGTTTATAAAATAACAAACTAATGCTATAAACTAACAAAACGGACCTTAGTTTACAGACTAACTTTTCTAGAATACATTAAGCTTGTGTATTATAGGGGCAGTTTTGATGGGGCAATTCTGATGGGGGCAATTCTGATGGGGCAGTTTTGATGGGGGCAATATGATGGGGCAGTTTTAATGGGGGCAATTTTGATGGGGCAGTTCTGATGGGGGCAGTTTTGATGGTGGCAATATGACGCAGCAGTTTTGATGGTGGCAATATGACGGGGCAGTTTTGATGGTGGCAATATGATGGGGCAGTTTTGATGGGGTAATTCTGATGGGGGCAATTTTGATGGGGCAGTTTTGATGGTGGCAATATGATGGGGCAGTTTTGATGGGGCAATTCTGATGGGGGCAATTCTGATGGGGCAGTTTTGATGGGGCAATATGATAGGGCAGTTTTGATGGGGCAGTTTTGATGGTGGCAATATGATGGGGCAATTTTGATGGGGCAATTTTGATTGGGGCAGTTTTGATGGGGCAATTTTGATGGGGGCTGTTTTGATGGGGGCAGTGATGTGATTGGGGAAGTGATGCGATTTGCTTGGAGTATTATGATGCGATTTGCTGGGGGCGATATGATGCAATTTGCTGGGGGCTATGTGGTTCGATGTGCTGGGGGCAATGTGATTTGCTGGGCGTGTTAACTGAGCGATTACCTATATGGAGCAGAGTTCCTAATTAAGACCGACAATAATCCTCTCACATACCTACTCACTACCACCAAGTTGGATGCTACAGGTCACAGATGGTTGGCTGCCCTATCAGGCTTTACCTTCAGCCTGAAGTACTGGCCAGGGATCGGGAACAAGGATGCAGATGCTTTGTCGAGAAGACCCCACTGTTCCCGAGACTCCCCAGAAGAATGGACTCAGCTGACCCCTGAGGGGATGAGAGCCCTTTGTCAAGGAGCGGAACAGCAAGTTAGAGGAGGAGCCAGGGCTGAGGAAGTTGGAATGTCAGCCGCTGGGGTGCCTGGATGCTATTGCAACATCACCCAAGTCAGGGATGAAGGTCTAACAAAGCTTTCCAAGAAGGACCTGCGAAGGGACCAGTTGGAAGATCCCCTCTGCAGCCTGGCATTAAAGGCCCTGGAGAACCAGCGCCCTGACCTGCTCCTCACTAACTCTCCAAAGGAAGCCCGCCTGCTGCACAAGAAGTGGGATCGGTTGCAGCTGCAACAAGACGTGGTCTACCGAAGGGGCCCCTCTGATGATCCCAAAGTTATTCCTACCAGAAAAGCATCAGTAGACAGTGTTAATAGCTCTACATGACCATCATGGCCATCTAGGGTCCGAGAGGACTTTCCAACTGGTGAGGGACCGATTCTATTGGCCCCGCATGCGGGCTGAAGTCGAGGGTTACTGTCACTCTTGCCTTAGATGTATCCAAAGGAAGATTTTGCCTCACCAAGCCGCCCCCAATAGGCCACCTTTAGAGCCAGGGACCCCTGGAGCTGGTGTGCATTGACTTCCTGGTGATAACCGACCATTTCACCCGTTATGCCTAGGCGTTTCCCACAAAGGATTAACAGGTATCCACGGTGGCCAAGATCTTAGTAGAAAAGTTCTTTGTACATTATGGCCTGCCCCAGCGTATCCACTCCGACCAAGAGAGAGACTTTGAGAGCAGCCTCATTAAGAGACTTTTAGACTTGCTGGGCATCAAGAAATCTAGAACCACCCCATATCATCCTCAAGGGGTTCCTCAACCAGAGAGATTCAACAGAACTCTTTTGGATATGCTCGGGACCCTAACTTCAGAACAAAAGCAACACTGGAGCAAGCACATAGCGGCTATTGTGCACGCTTACAACAGCACTGCAAATGATGCCACAGGATACTCTACCTATCGCTTGATGTTTGGGTAGGAGGCCTGTCTACCAGTAGATCTAGCCTTCGGCAACTTACTTCAGCAACTTCCCACAGGGGGTTTGTGGACCGACTGCGGAGATGCTTTAAGACTGTCTGTGATAAGGCTCAAGCTGCTTCAGATGCCCAAGGACAGAGGAACAAAAGAAATTTCGACCTCAGGGTGCGAGTACAGGACTTACAACCAGGCGATAGAGTGCTGCTGAGGAATCTAGGTGTACCTGGGAAACACAAATTGGCTTATCGCTGGAAGTCACAGCCCTGTGTTATCTGCAAACAACTTCCAGGACTGCTAGTGTACCAGATTCAGCCAGAAGGATGCACAGGCCCACTAAAGACTTGGCATCGCAATCATCTTTTGCCTCTGTCAGAGGCAGTTCGTGTACCACCACAGCAAGATTCACTGTCCACATCCACCACCTCTCAGAGATCCCGACCAGTGAATAGATCTCAGTCTGTGCCTCTTGCTGTAGATGATGAGGACAGCGAAGGTGAAGGAATGGAATAGGCTGGTTGTGGCCATCTTCCAAACCAGAGATTGCTACCACCCTTTTTCCTCATCCCACGGAGACAGTGGAGTTCTCCAACCAGAGGCCCCAAGTTTGTGCCTCGAGATAGATCTTCGGAAGATCTGGAAGACCCCCAATCTTCCTTGTTAGAAACAGACTCTGAAGACTTTTCTTCCTTTATTGAAGCTGAAATGCAAGAAGCCGAAACACAGGAAGCTGAAGTAGATGAGCAGAAGGAAGAAGGGGTCGTGGATGAAGACGATACCAGTTTGCCTGTAGCACCAGAACCTAAAGAACAGAGAGAGAAGAGAATTATTCAACCACCCAAGAGACTAACATATGACATTCTGGGTGAGTGCTCTGAGGAGATTTGTCTCACTTCAAAAAAGGACTCCTGAATTGCCTGGTCCTTCCACCGCTGATTTGGTGGAGGACAACCCCATCTCACCCCTGGCACATCTATACAGGACACTTCGGTGTCAGTAGCAAATGGACAGAACAGTCTCAATTCTTGTAACAATTGGTGGGAGGCTCCTCTGTCAGTTCTGTGTCATGGTGTGAACAACTTGAGTTTAAACTCTTCTTATGATAATGCAACTTGTTTGTTGTCATGTGTGCATTAACCTATTTTTCCGCTTATATATAAAAGCATGTAACAGGTCACAAACTTTTACTGTCTTTGGGGACCAAAGATTTCAAGTGGGGGGAGTATGTAGAGCAGGGGTTGGCTACCAAAGTTATCATGCTAAGTAATGTATTGTTTCTTAAGCAAGGGTTTGGCTCCCTCTAGTGACCGCTAAAACTTTGTCAAGACCTTTTCTTTAATTAAGAGTGCAAACAGTTATGCATTGTGGGATGTGTAGTTTAAGGAGGAAGTGACTCATGTGGTTAACTTAGTTTGGGAACTACTGGATCCACAATGCCAAGACACAAACCCACAATGCCAAGAGACAGAACAGCCTGCTGGGTAAGGAGATAAAAGGGACAGCGCGGCCATCTTTCAGCCTCTCGGGAACGCCATTCAACAACCAGCAGGGAGGTCTGTGTGTGGAAACAAAAGACTGCGGCCTACACGGCACGGAGCGGGATCGCCAGCCTCTGAGGGACTTCAGAGTACAGCCCTGCCAGCTGAGCAAGCGGATCGGTGTGCAGTGCCAGAACATCTGGAAGTTTCCTGCATCCCAGCCATCCGGAGGGGCGGTATAGCGCGGCGGCGCCATCTTTCATCAAACTGAGACATCAGGAGGAGAGTCTGGACGGAGCCTCACAGCTTCTGGGTCTATTGTGGTGAAAGGGCACCTGCCCATTCCAGTAAAGTGTACTATTTTATTTGAGTGAGTTAGTTACAGACTACTGGTGAGACTTGTAGTTCCACAGAAGTGATTCTACCTACTCACAGGCCGCATACAGCTGAACTCTAGAATTTGCTATTCCCTGTGCTATAAAGTCAGTACTGTGCTACACCCACTGATAAGGAGAAAGTGTCACAAGTACCATATATATATATTCAGTTAACAGTTACCAGTGCATCATTTATTCTACGGTTTGCTTTCTCTTTGTTTCCCTGTTGGGTTACAAATACTGCAGTTTAAAACTACAGGCTAGCTGAAGATATATGAAGACAATGGACTTTTCTTTATCAAAATATTTTATTGTAAAGTTCGAAAAACATTGTACAAGTAACATATTGTAGAAATAATACAGTCAAGAAGAAGAAGCTCAATTGCACTTATATAAAAAATCTAGTAGTATATCCTAAAGGATAATACAAAAATATCTAGAACAGAATAAAGATGCTGTTAAAAGTAAGTTTATAAGACTCAGGGTACTATGTATTCTTATAGGGATAACAGTCACCATTATAGTCTTGACTATATAAAAGATTATTAAGTGAATAAAAATGAGAGCTTCAAAATCATAATGAAAATCATAAAGAAAATACAAAAAAGAAGAAAGGAGAGAGAAAAAGTAGAGAAAGAAGAGTGGAAAGGTCCGTAAGGTCAGGCTTTGTGCCGCTACTGCAAACAGGAAACAGATGTTATAAAACTCCTTATTACAACTACCACGGCAGTAGTACTTTGTTGTCAAAGGTTGGTGGCATGGTATATGCAATCCAGGACTGCCATGTTTTTTTCAAATTTAGGGATCATGTCCATTTCATTATCTATCATTTTGGCATGGGTCATAGTGCTATTCATCTTAACCAATGCTTCCTTAACGACAAATTTAGGAGATTTCCAGGCCATTGCTAATGTTTTTTTAGCTACTGTAAAGAGTTGCACTAGCAGTTTAAATTGAGTATGTGTTATATTTTCAGGTTTCAAGTTGAGTAATGCTGTTGCAGGATCGAGAGGAATTTTCTTACCGAATATTTTAGATGCAATATTAAATATTCCCCTCCAAAATATTTGAGCTTTTGGACATGACCACCAAATGTGAAATTGCGTTCCCAATTCAGAGCATCCCTGAAAACATTGTGCAGAATAATTTTGTACATATTTAGCTATCCTGGCTGATACGAGGTACCATCTTGTTAGCACCTTATAGTTAGCCTCAATCGCCAATATACTAGGGGATGCTGATGCTCCAGGTTTTTTTCCCATTTCTGAACATGGTTTGGTTTATCTATATTGACTTGGACCAAGAAATGCGAGTATAACATGGATATTGTACCTCTAGTGTGTGGGTTATTCTTACAAATAGCTTCAAAACTGGTCAATTGAGTTAGTGGGGTTGCGGTATTTAATAGGGGTGTGAAAAAAATTTTTATTTGGAGGTATCTAAACAATTCCGATTGTGGTATATTGTATGTTTCGCTTAATGTCGGGAAAGGAATAAATGATGCAGAGTTTACAATTTTGTACATATATAGGACATCCCGAGATGTCCATTCTCTGAAAGATTTAGGGGATACCCATGCAGGATAAAATGCAGGATTTTTGTAGAATGAAAGTAAAGGGTTATGTATGGATTGTAATTGATTTTTAATTTTAAATCTATTCCAAAGGCAAATGAAGTGTTTGGTAATTGGATTTCGTATCCCTTTACGGTCTTTTGGGGAGATCCAGAGTAAGTTGGAGATTGAAATAGGATCATATTCAGCCACTTCAATTGATACCCAAAGTGGAACTTCATGTTGAGCATGATATTTAGTAAGACTTGCTATATGAGCTGCCCTATAATAATACACAAAATTAGGGAATCCCAAACCCCCATTTATTTTAGGAAGATAAAGTGTATGTTGCTGTATTCCCGGTTTGGAAGAGCCCCATATAAATGATATTGTTTTCCTCTGTATTATTCTTAAGTAATATGCTGGAATTGGAATTGGTAAAACTCTGAACAAGTATAATAATTTAGGTAATACTGTCATTTTATTGGCGTAAATTCTTCCAAACCATGATAACGGGAGGTGGGACCATGAATTCATCATATTCAATAAATGTTTCAAAATCGGAGGGTAATTAAATGAAAATAGATCTGAAAGAGATGATGTAAGTTGTATCCCAAGGTATGGGAGTGATCTATCAGTCCATGTGAAAGGGAGACCAATTTTTGCAGAAGATAATTCCAAATTTGAAAGAGATATGTTTAGTGCTAAACATTTTTGGAGTTAATGTATAAGCCTGAAAATGCAGCAAAATTATTAAGAAATGAGATAAGATTAGGGCCTGTCACTTGTGGGGATGAAAGAAATAGGAGGATATCCTCTGCAAATAGACAAAGTTTGTGTTGATAGCCTCCTATTTCAATTCCAATTATAGTGGGGGTCAGTTCTAATTTTTTGTGCAAGTGGCTCTATAAGAAGGGCAAATAGTAAAGGAAAAAGTGGACACCCTTGTCATGTGCCCCTTTCAATATTGAAAGAATCAGATTTATATCCTGCGATTTTTTACGTACGCTTTTGGCTTGTTGTAAAGTGCCATGATCCAATTTCTAAAGTTTGGGCCGAATCCCCATTTCTGCAAGGTATAATTCAGATAGGGCCAGGAAATAGAGTAGAAGGCTTTCTTGATATCAAGAGAGAGAAAAACAAGCAGGGATATTGTGCGTTTTAGCAATATGTGCCAACAGGACTGCTCTGCGTACATTGTCCCCTGCCTGACGTGAAGGCATAAAGTCCACCTGGTCACAATGTACAAGAGTGCCAATGTTCTTTTTTAGACGGGCTGCCAAGATTTTTGCTAATATCTTGATATCAATGTTTATCATGGAAATAGGGCAATAATTAGTGCTAAGGGTATCATCTGATTGTGGCTTATCATACAGATAATAGCCATTAATGATTCTTGTCTGAATGATTTATTTTTTAATAGGTCATTAATTTCTTCTGCAAACATGGGGGAGATAATGTCCCTAAAGGTTTGATAATAAAAAGCTGAGTATCCACCTGGTCCCGGTCTTTTATCTATTTTTAATTATTTTAAGGCTTCTGCAACATCATCACCAGTAATGTGTTTTTCTAGTAGCGTTTTTTTGAGCTTCAGTCATCTGAGGAATATTAATTTGTGAGAAGAAGGAATCAGCCCCATTAAATGTATTAGTTTCTGTATATAGATCCTTTAAATGAGAGTTACATTTCTGTAAAATTTTTTGTAGGTTGCTAGTATATATATTGTTGGCCAATTTAAGTTTAATGGGTTTAAAAGATTTGTTAATGGATTTTAATGCCCTGGCCAAAAATGTGCCTGCCTTATTAGAGTTCACGTAGAATGCATGTCTAGTTCTATGAATTGATTAATCAGCGGAATTAGTGAGAAAAAGGCCATATTCTAGACGTGCTGACTCTAAACGAGTTTTTGCAGAGGAGGTGGGGTTATTTTGAAAAGACATAAATGCTGCAATAAATTCCGTCTCTAGTTGTTTTGCTAGGGTTCTACGTTCTCGTTTGAGAATTCCTGATTGTTGTTGGAATACACCTCTTAGGGCCGGTTTGTGTGCCTCCCAGAGTGTAAGTGAGAAGATGTTGTTACTAGTATTATTTTTTAAATAATCTTTTAAAGCTTGCTCTATTAATAGGCGGGGGGAGGGATGTTTAAGTAAAGTGTGCTCTAGGTATTATAGAAGCAATGGTGGTATAGACCGCATTATGATCGGACCAAGGGATGGGGATAATGGTAGATGAAAGTATTTCTGGTACCATACCTATTGTCAGGAATACATGATCTATGCGGCTAAGTGTTTGGTGAGGGTTCGAGAAATAAGTATAGTTTCTTTTTGTTGGGTTAGATCCTCTCCAAGAATCAACCAAATTATGTCTAGAAAGAGACTGAGAGAGAGACCATTTGGTTTGGCATCTTGGTGAGTTATATGAAGTTTTGTCCAGAAATGGGATTAGGACCTGATTCGAATCCACGCACAGAAAGATTGAACCCATTTTATGCGTGTTTAGGACTTGAAAAAGATGTGATAAGAATGGTAGAGGTTCATGATTAGGGGCATAATAAGAGACCACTGTTATAGCTGTGTCCATAATATATCCTGTTAGTAACGTCCTTCTGGATCTTTGATTTCTGAATGTAATGTGAATGGTATGGAACGATGAAATGCTATAAGAGTGCCACGTTTTTTGGTGTTACTCGAAGCTGTATAAACTTGTGGGTAGGGGGTACTAAATTTAGCAGTTGTAGTCGGTGTAAAGTGCATTTCTTGAAGACACACAATGTGTGCCTTCTTGGCTTGAAATGACCGAAATGCTTTCGTATGTTTGTGTGGCACATTAAGACCCTGGACATTTAGTGATAGAATATTTAAAGGAGCCATGTCAATTGAATCAACATGCTATATTTACTCTTTGTCTTAGTGCGGTGATTTCCCGACCTGACTTGCGCAGACAAAAGAAAGAGGAAAGGATAGGGAGAAAAGAAAAAAGGAACAATAGAGATTAAAAAGCATGAAAAAATAGAAGGATTCTAAATTTACCCGTGGTGAGGGGTAAAACCCACCATCAGGGGACAATAGGCCTTCGTCGAGTCTCCACATAATATTGTGGGAATCCGGGGAAAGCAGGGTGAGGTGCATGGAGCTTCGGTGTGCTGAGGAGCCGCCTAAAAAATGAATAATGTACATCACAAGGATGTAAGAATATTTTCCCTAACTATGTAAATTGGTGTCAAATATATGTTAAAGCCTAAAGAAAAAGAAAGAAAATGAGAGGGAGGAGGAATTTCTAAGAAGTGTATCCAGGGGATTAAGTGTAGGAAAACAAATCAACCCTCTATGGGACGATAACCAGAGTGAGAACTAAACAATGGAAACCAATTGTCCAAAAACTGTGCTATTTAGTTTCATGTCTTAAAGCGGTGTTCCGGTTAAAAAAAAAAAATTAAAAGTCAGCAGCTACAAATACTGCAGCTGCTGACTTTTAATAATCGGACACTTACCTGTGTCAGGGTCCAGCGTTGCGGGGGTTCGAAGCCCCGCTCGTCCCCCCCTTTGCTCGGCAGCGCCGGCATTTTAAGTGTGAGCACCCACTGCGGATGCGCGAGCCGCGTGCTGCGACTGCCCGCGCAATCATCTGGGACCTATCACATGATCCAGATGATTGACAAGAGGGAGGGGGAGAGGTGATCTCCCTTCCTGCGCTGAGGGAAGTGACCTCAGCAGCCCAGGCACCGAAGGAGGCAGACTACGAGGGACCCCCTAGCAACAGGCATTTAGAGGTGATAAAAAAACATTTCTCCAAATTTTTTTTTTACTTTTTTTAAAAATATTTTTTTCATTTTTTTTAAGCACATTAATACATTTTTTTTTTGGGTTGGAACTCCACTTTAAGATAAACATATAGTTTCAAAAATAAGTCCCAATACTGTTGGCTACATAGCAATAACATTAGGATGATCTATAAGCATAGAGTCCTCAAGTTTTGATGGACCCCATACTGAGAAAAAAAAAAATCCTAAGAAACTATAAAAATATATAACCTTAACAGTAATATAGGCTTTTTCCTCATCTCTGAGGTAAATGTGACTGAGGAGACCGGCGCTTTTTTTGTGGCATTCCTCGCCTGTGTGCTGCTATTAGGGTTCAGTTTAGTTTCATTTCGAGCACCTCCCAACACCATTTTGGTCATAAAATGTTCACCTTACCTCTCGGGAATAAGTGACCTGGGTTCTCGCTGTTTTTATGCCGGCGGGCTATCTCTATATATCAGTTTTCTCCCCCTCACGGAGTGGAGTTCTAGTCAGACATGTCCGTCCCGCTAGCCTCCGTGCATGCGCCTCCTCGACAAGGAACTTTTATCATCTTTTACAAAGAGTCACGGTTGTACTTTGTAGTTGTGACATTGAATTACAACCTAGGGGGAGCCCTTGAGTACAGTTTAAATATCGCATTGTGTTATTACATGTGAGAAACATTGCCTTGCAATTTGGTGTGTGTGTGTTGAGGCTTCAGTGGGAAGGTGCTTAGTATAGGTCTTTGAAAATATTAAGCATTTGTCCCACTGTACCCCTATCCATATAAATATATGTATATCCTCCACGTGGATTATTAAATCCAAAGTTTCATATCTGTATTATTGCTATCAACTGTCATTTATTGTTTATATTTGATCACATTGTTCCTTGTGATTAATACCCATTTTAGTAAACTTTCTGAGTGGTTAATTGATATTCTGTGTGTGTCTCTATTACTACCACAGCAGGTGAAGGGACGGTATCCTTGGCTATGGTAAATATATTTTATGGGTTGTCAATACTGTGTTTCTCTCTATTGCAGAGTACCATACTAATATTACCAAGCAGGTGTGCCAGAGGGGTCGAGATTGTTCTTGGGGTTGAGAGGCAGGATGCAGAATCAAATTTTTATTAGCAGCTCCTGCGGGGGTAGTGCTACATATACAATATACGATATGTAACACTGGACATTGTTATTGAGTTGCTTAACATTATTTGTCCACAAGATGGAGATTTCAACTAGTTTGCCCAACTAAAATCTGAATAATATTGCCAGGGTCAGTGTGGGAGATGTAGTTTTGAAGGAGGATGCTATACACAGCTGAAGTGGAGCTGAAACTACAAGGCCCATAAGCAAGGATGATATATACACATACAGTATATATATATATATATATACACAGTGGATATCAAACGTCTACACAGCCCTGTTAAAATGTCAGGTTTCTGTGGTGTAAAGAAATGAGACAAAGATAAATCATTGAGCTATTTCCATCTTTAATGTGACATATAAACTGTACAACTCAGTTTAACAACAAACTGAAATCTTTTAGGTGGAGGGATAAGAAACTAAAATAATATGGTTGCATAAGTGTGCACACCCTTAAATTTATACTTTGTTGAAGCACCTTTTGATTTTATTACAGCACTCAGTCTTTTTGGGTACAAGTCTATCAGCATGGCACATCTTGACTTGGCAATATTTGCCCTCTCTTCTTTGCAAAAACACTTCAAATCTGCCAGATTGTGAGGGCATCTCCTGTGCACAGCCCTCTTCAGATTACCCCACAGATTTTCAATCAGATTCAGGTCTGGGCTCTGGCTGGGCCATTCCAAGACTTTAGTCTTCTTCTGGTGAACCAGGTGAAGCCATTCCTTTGTTGATTTGGATGTATGCTTTGGGTCATTGTCATGCTGAAAGATGAAGTTCCTCTTCATGTTCAGCTTTCTGGCAGAAGCCTGAAGGTTTTGTGCCAATATTGACTGGTATTTGGAACTGTTCATAATTCCCTCTACCTTGACTAAGGCAACTGTTCCCACTGAAGAAAAACAGCCCCAAAGCATGATGCTGCCACCACCATACGTCACGGTGGGTATGGTGTTCTTTTGGTGATGTGTAGTGTTGTTTTTGCGCCAAACATTTCTTTTGGAATTATGGCCAAAAAGTTCAACATTGGTTTCAACAGACCATAACACATTTTCTCACATGCTTTTGGGAGACTTCAGATGTCTTTTTGCAAAATTTGGGAGGTTGTTGTCACATGTACCATAGAGCCAGTCCTTTGCCAGATATCCCTGCAGCTCCTTTAATGTTGCTGTAGGCTTCTTGGCAGCCTCCCTGACCAGTTTTCTTCTCATCTTTTCATCAATTTTGGAGGGACGTCCAGTTCTTGGTAATGTCACTGTTTGTCAGAGAAGGAATCTGAATCCACCTTGCTAGCATCGCCATTTCCCTGCACGCATGCGTGGCGGAATGATGCTACGGCGCACGCAAGTTCGCAGTGAATGGACGCTTCGGCGCACACACGTTTGCGGTCCCACTGAACGGCGCACGCACATGCACACTAGCGCTCGCATAACGTGGCCTCCTTGCTGCCTATAAAAGCTGCCTCCTCCCTCAACCAAATCGTTGATTTGTCTTCAGCTTCCTGTGTACTCGTTCCTGTTTCCTGTTTACTGATTGCCTGTTGTGACCCAGATTTTGACCCTGACCCACCTTGATCTTCTCGCCTTCAGTCTCCTGTGCCTTGACCCTCAGCCTGTGACCCGGATTACCTTCAGTCTCTTGTGCCTAGACCCTCAACTGGTTCTTGAACTTACCTCCGTTCCTCAGTACCTCGGCTCCCAGCCTGCTCACGGACTCTCTCCAGGACTCTGCTTTTCTTCAGCCTCTGTTTGGGCACACACTTACCTGCTCCTGCACGGCTACTAAGCCCTACGCTGACCTTCACGCAAGCCCTGCCCAGCCTGCTGGTAGCTTGTGCCTCTTTGTGCCATTCACCCTCTGTACCATCTCCAGGGGGTGAAGTGCGCTTAGTCGCAAGAGTGAACCTCTCTCTGCATCTCGGCCTTGGTGAGTACTGACACTGTTGTGCCATATTTTCTCCACTTGATGATGACTGTCTTCACTGTGTACCATGGTATATCTAATGCCTTGGAAATTCTTTTGTACCCTTCTCCTAACTGATACCTTTTAACAAGGAAATCCCTCTGATGCTTTGGAAGCTCTCTGCGGACCCTGGCTTTTGCTGTAGGATGCGACCAAGAAAATGTAAGAAAAGACCTACTAGAACAGCTGAACTTTATTTGGTGTTAATCAGACGCACCTTAAATGATGGCAGGTGTGTATTGACAGGTGTGTACTGAGTTTGAATGTGATTGCTTAATTCTGAACACAGCTACACCCCCAGTTATAAGAGGGTGTGCACACTCATGCAACCCCAAAATTTTATTTTTTTATTTTTACTTCCCCTTCCTAAAAGATTTCAGGTTTTTTTTCAAATGAGTTGTACAGTTTATAGGTCACATAAAAGATGGGAAAAGTTCTGAAATGATCTATCTTTGTCTCATTTGTTTACATCACAGAAACCTGACATTTTAACAGGGGTGTGTAGACTTTTTATATCCACTGTATGTATATATATACAGTGGGGACGGCAAGTATTCAGATTTTTCACTCTTTGTTATATTGCAGCCATTTGCTAAAATCATTTAAGTTCATTTTTTTCCTCACTAATGTACACACAGCACCCCATATTGACAGAAAAACACAGAATTGTTGACGTTTTTGCAGATTTATTAAAAAAGAAAAACTGAAATATCACATGGTCCTAAGTATTCAGACCCTTTGCTGTGACACTCATATATTTAACTCAGGTGCTGTCCATTTCTTCTGTTCATCCTTGAGATGGTTCTACACCTTCATTTGAGTCCAGCTGTGTTTGATTATACTGATTGGACTTTATTAGGAAAGCCACACACCTGTCTATATAAGACCTTACAGCTCACGGTGCATGTCAGAGCAAATGAGAATCATGAGATCAAAGGAACTGCCTGAAGAACTCAGAGACAGAACTGTGGCGAGGCACAGATCTGGCCAAGGTTACAAAAAATTTTCTTCTGCACTTAAGGTTCCTAAGAACACAGTGGCCTCCATAATCCTTAAATGTAAGACGTTTGGGATGACCAGAACCCTTCCTAGAGCTGGCCACCCGGCCAAACTGAGCTATCGGGGGAGAAGAGCCTTGGTGAGAGAGGTAACGAAGAACCAGAAGATCACCGTCGCCGCATTCGGCGCCCACCCCTGGCAGCTCTACCATGGGTCCTGGGTCACTCCTGGGGCACGCAGCCCTCCCCCACCCTGGGGGAAGCTAAAGAGATGCAGTCAGGAGATGGGAGAAAGTTGTAGAAAGTCAACCATCACTGTAGCCCTCCACCAGTTGGGGCTTTATGGCAGAGTGGCCCGATGGAAGCCTCTCCTCAGTGCCAGACACATAAAAGCCTGCATGGAGTTTGCTAAAAAAACACCTTAAGGACTCCAAAATGGTGAGAAATAAGATTCTCTGGTCTGATGAGACCAAGATAGAACTTTTTGGCCTTAATTCTAAGCGGTATGTGTGGAGAAAACCAGGCACTGCTCATCACCTGTCCAATACAGTCCCAACAGTGAAGCATGGTGGTGGCAGCATCATGCTGTGGGGGTGTTTTTCAGCTGCAGGGACAGGACAACTGGTTGCAATCGAGGGAAAGATGAATGCGGCCAAGTACAGGGATATCCTGGACGAAAACCTTCTCCAGAGTGCTTAGAACCTTAGACTGGGCCGAAGGTTTACCTTCCAACAAGACAATGACCCTAAGCACACAGCTAAAATAATGAAGGAGTGGCTTCCCAACAACTCCATGACTGTTCTTGAATGGCCCAGCCAGAGCCATGACTTAAACCCAATTGAGCATCTCTGGAGAGACCTAAAAATTGCTGTCCACCAACATTTACCATCCAACCTGACAGAACTAGGGAGGATCTGCAAGGAGGAATGGCAGAGGATCCCCAAATCCAGGTGTGAAAAACTTGTTGCATTTCCCAAAAAGACTCGTGGCTGTATTAGATCAAAAGGGTGCTTCTACCAAATACTGAGCAAAGAGTCTGAATACTTAGGACCATGTGATATTTCAGTTTTTCTTTTTTAATAAAACTGCAAAAATGTCAACAATTCTGTGTTTTTCTGTCAATATGGGGTGCTGTGTGTACATTAATGAGGAAAAAAATGAACTTAAATGATCTTAGCAAATGGCTGCAATATAACAAAGAGTGAAAAATTTAAGGGGGTCTGATTACTTTCCGTCCCCACTGTATATACATATACAGTATCTCACAAAAGTGAGGACCCCTCACATTTTTGTAAATATGTTATTATATCTTTTCATGTGACAACACTAAAGAAATTACACTTTGCTACAATGTAAAGTAGTGAGTGTACAGCTTGTATAACAGTGTAAATGTGCTATCCTCTCAAAATAACTCAAAACACAGCTATTAATGTCTAAACCACTGGCAACAAAAGTGAGTACACCCTTAAGTGAAAATGTCCAAATTGGGCCCAATTAGCCATTTTCCCTCCCCAGTGTCACGTGACTCGTTAGTGTTACAAGGTCTTAGGTGTGAATGGGGAGCAGGTGTGTTCAATTTGGTATTATCATTCTCACTCTCTCATACTGGTCACTGGAAGTTCAACATGGCATCTCATGGCAAAGAACTCTCTGAGGATCTGAAAAAAAGAATTGTTGCTCTACATAAAGATGGCCTGGGCTATAAGAAGATTGCCAAGACCCTGAAGCTGCAGCACGGTGTCCAAGTCCATACAGTGGGTTATTAGGACAGATTCCACTCAGAACAGGCCTCGCCATGGTCGACCAAAGAGGTTGAGTGCACATGCTCAGTGTCATATCCAGAGGTTGTCTTTGGGAAATAGACATATGAGTGCTGCCAGCATTGCTGCAGAGGTTGAAGGGGTAGGGGGTCAGCCTGTCAGTGCTCAGACCATATGCCACACACTGCATCAAATTGGTTTTCATGGCTGTCATCCCAGAAGAAAGCCTCTTCTAAAGATGATGCACAGGAGAGCCCACAAACAGTTAGCTGAGGACAAGCAGACTAAGGTCATGGATTACAGAAACCATGTTCTGTGGTCCGATGAGACCTAGATAAACTTATTTGGTTCAGATGGTATCAATCGTGTGTGGCAGCAACCAGGTGTGTCTTGCCTACAGTCAAGCATGGTGGTGGGAGTGTCATTGTCTGAGGCTGCATGAGTGCTGCTGGCACTGGGGAGCTACAGTTCATTGAGGGAACCATTAATGCCAACATGTACTGTGACGTACTGAAGCAGAGCATGATCCCCTCCCTTCGGAGACTGGGCCACAGGGCAGTATTCCAACATGATAATGACCCCAAACACACCTCCAAGATGACCACTGCCTTGCTAAAGAAGCTGAGGGTAAAGGTGATGGACTGACCAAGCATATCTCCAGACCTAAACCCTATTGAGTAGGGATGAGCTTCGAGTTCGAGTCGAACCCATGTTTGACTCGAACATCGCCTGTTCGGTTGTTCGTCGAATTGCGAACGTGGTCGGCCACTCGAATTTGGCGCATCACGGCCTATAATTCACTGCAGTGCATTGCTGGCTGATGATTGGCCTGCACTATGACCCGCATGCTTGGCCAATTACATCGCCGTCTGTACAGAGAGCCGTAATTGGCCAAAGCCAGGGTGGCTTTGGCCAACTATGGCTCAGGGGGTTTAGTACACGCCCCACACTATATAAGGCCGCCTGTGTGGCAGCCTTGTGTGGTATGTTGCAGCGGCGGAGAGAGATAGACAAAGAGACAGTGTAATTTGATTTAAGTTAGATAGAGTATGCAGGTGAGTCAGTTAGCTGCACTTACAGTGTATTGTGTATATATATGCAATACCACAGGCAGACAGCTGCAGTATTTACAGTTAGTGTACTGTGTCCTCTGCACAGTGTGCACCTAAAGCTACCTGAACACAATTGCTGGTGTTCTTCTGATCCTATTAATAGTGTACTGTGTCCTTTGCACAGCGTGCACCTAAAGCTACCTGAACACAATTGCTGTTGTTCTGATCCTATTAATACCACAGGCAGGCAGCTGCAATATTTACAGTTAGTGTACTGTGTCCTTTGCACAGTGTGCACCTAAAGCTACCTGAAGACAATTGCTGGTGTTCTTCTGATCCTATTAATACCACAGGCAGGCAGCTGCAATATTTACAGTTAGTGTACTGTGTCCTTTGCAAAGTGTGCACCTAAAGCTACCTGAAGACAATTGCTGGTGTTCTTCTGATCCTATTAATACCACAGGCAGGTAGCTGCAGTATTTACAGTTAGTGTACTGTGTCCTCTGCACAGTGTGCACCTAAAGCTACCTGAAGACAATTGCTGGTGTTCTTCTGATCCTATTAATACCACAGGCAGGCAGCTGCAGTATTTACAGTTAGTGTACTGTGTCCTTTGCACAGCGTGCACCTAAAGCTACCTGAACACAATTGCTGGTGTTCTGATCCTATTAATACCACAGGCAGGCAGCTGCAATATTTACAGTTAGTGTACTGTGTCCTTTGCACAGTGTGCACCTAAAGCTACCTGAAGACAATTGCTGGTGTTCTTCTGATCCTTTTAATACCACAGGCAGGCAGCTGCAGTATTTACAGTTAGTGTACTGTTTCCCCTGCACAGTGTGCACCTAAAGCTACCTGCAGACAATTGCTGGTCTTCTGATTCTATTAAAACCATAGGCAGGCAGCTGCAGTATTTACAGTTAGTGTAATGTGTCCTTTGCACAGTGTGCACCTAAAGCTACCTGAAGACAATTGCTGGTGTTTTTCTGATCATATTAATACCACAAGCAGGCATCTGCAGAATTTGCAGTTAGTGTACTGTGTCCCCTGCACAGTGTGCACCTAAAGCTACCTGAAGACAATTGCTGGTGTTCTGATCCTATTAATACCACAGGCTGGTGTTCTGATCCTATTAATACCACAGGCAGGCAGCTGCAATATTTACAGTTAGTGTACTGTGTCCTTTGCACAGTGTGCACCTAAAGCTACCTGAAGACAATTGCTGGTGTTCTTCTGATCCTATTAATACCACAGGCAGGCAGCTGCAGTATTTACAGTTAGTGTACTGTGTCCCCTGCACAGTGTGCACCTAAAGCTACCTGCAGACAATTGCTGGTCTTCTGATTCTATTAAAACCACAGGCAGGCAGCTGCAGTATTTACAGTTAGTGTAATGTGTCCTTTGCACAGTGTGCACCTAAAGCTACCTGAAGACAATTGCTGGTGTTCTTCTGATCATATTAATACCACAAGCAGGCATCTGCAGAATTTGCAGTTAGTGTACTGTGTCCCCTGCACAGTGTGCACCTAAAGCTACCTGAAGACAATTGCTGGTGTTCTGATCCTATTAATACTACAGGCAGGCGGTTGCAGTATTTCCAGTTAGTGTACTGTGTCCTCTGCACAACGTGCACCTAAAGCTACCTGAAGACAATTGCTGGTGTTATTCTGATCCTATTAATAATACAGGCAGACAGCTGCAGTATTTACAGTTAGTGTACTGTGTCCTCTGCACAGTGTGCACCTAAAGCTACCTGAAGACAATTGTTGGTGTTCTGATCCTATTAATACCACAGGCAGGCAGCTGCAGTATTTACGGTTAGTGTACTGTGTCCTTTGCACAGTGTGCACCTAAAGCTACATGAAGACAATTGCCGGTGTTCTTCTGATCCTATTAATACCACAGGCAGGCAGCTGCAGTATTTACAGTTAGTGTACTGTGTTTGCTGCACAGTGTGCACCTAAAGCTACCTGAAGACAATTGCTGGTGTTCTTCTGATCCTATTAATACCACAGGCAGGCAGCTGCAGTATTTACAGTTAGTGTACTGTGTCATCTGCACAGTGTGCACCTAAAGCTACCTGAGGACAATTGCTGGTGTTCTTCTTTTTTTTTTTTTTTGCCACATCAGACAACCTTTTCAGGGGTCTTAAATCAACTTTACAGTTCATTTTCGTTTAAAATCAACCCCATCAGAGTCACATCATCGTGGCCTTTGCTATATCAAAAAAATAACAAAAGGGGGGCACAAGGATAGTATATACATAGTATAACAATATTATTTCGTATCACGCCCGTTAATATACTTAACCCCGTCTCTATTCCTAGATTAACTCCCATTTCCTTTTACTTCTATTTCCCCCCCCATCCCCTCCTACCCCCTCCCCGGGTCCCCCCCACCCCACCTCTCCAAGGTCTATTTTTCTGCTACTCTCCTCCTTTAGTCTAGGGCTTTGAATTCTTTGGCATAGCTCCATGTTTTTTTAAATTTTTTCCATCGGTCCCACCTACCCATGTTTCCACTTCCTGTTTCCTCGAGCAAACTCCCCAAGGTCTCCATATTGCAAGTCTCCTCTACAGCATCAAACCACTCCCAAATCTCTGGGGACTCTCTCCTCTGCCAATTCCTCGGTATCGTTCTTTTTACAGCATTTAATAACTGCGGTACCAGTGACTGTTTGTATGTTTTTGAGTCTCTTGTCCCCCCATGGAACAGGACCTCCCAAGGGTCTTCTACCACCTCTATTCCTGTGATTTTTTAAATTAATTCTAGTATTTTACTCCAGAAGTTTTTAATTTTGGAGCAGTTCCACCACAGGTGACCCATTGTACCTACTTCTTGGCAGCCTCTCCAACAATTGGCTGACCCTTTCTGGTATTTACTAGTTATCTCTGGAGTGAGGTAGCTTCTGCTAATGCATTTGTAGTTCATTTCTACCATTCGGGTGTCCATTGCTAAATAAGCGATCATTTTCAAGATTCTTTTAATTGTGACTAAATCCTTCTTAGTGCCCAAATCTCTTTCCCATTTGGCTATAAATGACGGTATTTCCAATTTTTCTGAGGTCATCAAAATTTTATATATTTGAGATATTGTATTTTTTGGGACCTCTTTATCACACAACCTCTCAAGGTCTGTCAATTGATCCCCCGACCTAATCGGGTGCGGTAGCGTTTTGATAAAATGACTTAATTGGAGATAACGCCATCTCTCTAATCCCCGTGGTTCCCTTCCGTGTATAAGTTGTTGGAGTGGTATAATTTCCCCTTCGTTCATTATTTCTCTTAGTTGTGATTTCCCCCAAAGTGCTTCTTTTCCTCTAATATTCTCCATCCCTGGTGCAAAAAAGTTGTTATCTATTAGTGTGATCAATGGTGAATTGTGATTCCCATTAACTTTCTTATATATCCCATCCCATATTCTAAGAACATTTCGTGTTATGACATGTGTACTGTTATCTAACAATCTAAAGTGTGGGGGATTCCATATAATAGTGCCTAGTTGTGCATTACTAATATTTTCCTCCATTTTCACCCATTTTTTTAACTTTT
The DNA here is from genome assembly GCA_037952925.1 of Lithobates clamitans. Lineage (NCBI taxonomy): Eukaryota > Metazoa > Chordata > Amphibia > Anura > Ranidae > Lithobates > Lithobates clamitans. The sequence continues at coordinate 1,112,363 of JBBGZY010000931.1, read as the reverse complement.
CCTTCCTCGTCCATTCTACCACCCTTGATAGTACTACAGCTTTATAATACATCTGCACATCGGGTACTGCCAGGCCGCCATCTGTTTTCCTTTGTTTCAATATCTGAAAGGAGACTCTGGGGTTTTGTTTCCCCAAATAAAGGTCATAATTATTTTTTTTTAATTTTCTCAGGTAATATTGGGGTAGTGGAACTGGTAGCATCTGGAAGTAGTATATAATTTTGGGTAAAAGAACCATTTTGATGACATTAATATGTCCGATCCATGACAGGGCCTTGCCGGAGAGTCTCTTACAGTCTAATCTGACGGCATCGAGTAGCGGAATATAATTACTTGTGAATATCTTTTGGATTGTGTTAGTTAGCTTGATACCCAGATATTTTAATTCCTTAGTCCATTTAAAACTAAATTCTTTTTTCAAAGTCGCTTCCTCTGTCTTACTTATATTTATATTTAATACTTCCGATTTGTTCATATTTATTTGGAAGTTAGATACCTCTCCATACTTCCTCACTGCTTTTACTAGTTTGGGCATAGTAGAGATCGGGTCCGTTACATAAAATAACACGTCGTCCGCAAACGCTGCGTCTTTGTGCTCTTCCTCTCCTACCTTCACACCTCTAATATCGGGGTCTCTTCATATTGTTGCCAAGAGGGGTTCCATAGCTAGGACGAAAAGCAGCGGGGACAGGGGACACCCCTGTCTCGTGCCTGTTTCCATTCCGAATGGCTGAGATATTAACCCATTGATTTTTCCTACGGCAGTTGGATGGTGGTACAGAGTTTTAATCCTCCGGATCATTTTAGGACCCAGCCCCATAGTCTCCAAGGTCTGGAACATGAACCCCCAGTCTAGCCTGTCAAATGCCTTTTCGGCGTCGATTGACAGAAGCAGTCCTGGGGGCCCACCCTCCTTCATTTTTCCCAATAGGAGAAGAGTTCTGACCCCGTTATCCCTCCCCTCTCTATTGGGAACAAATCCTACTTGGTCTGGGTTAACTAATGAATTCATAAATTCCTTTAATCTCTCTGCCAATACTTTTGCATAAAGCTTTGTGTCATTATTCAGCAAAGAGATTGGGCGATAACTCGAGCATAGTGATTTCTCTTTACCTTCTTTCAATATAATTGTAATAGAAGCTTTTAGTGCGGCTCTCTACTCATCTCAAAGCTGTCCCCCAGACCATTCATGTAGCTACGTAGCCTAGGTACCAATGTTTCTTTAAATGTTTTATAATAAAGTATTGTCAGGCCGTCCGGGCCAGGGCTTTTCCCGGATGCCGTTGCTGCTAAAGCTTTCCTGATTTCTTCTTCTGAGATTGGTCTTTCTAATATTTCTCTGCCTTCTTCTGAAATCTTGGGTAGCTCTGCCTTTTTTAGATAGTTGTTATATCTTAATCTCCTATTTTTTAAAGAGGTGTCTTGCCTGGGGACTGAATATAGGTCTTTATAGTAGTTCTTAAAGATCTCCGCTATACTTGTAGTTGAATATTCCACATGGCCTTCTTTGGTCTGAATTTTTTCTATAAAGTTCCTGGCTTTCTTCTTTTGTGCTATTTTTGCTAACTGTTTGCTGGGTTTATTACCCCATCTAAATCTCTCCCAGGCTATCTTATTAAATGTTGCTCTTAACTCCTGCTCCATCGCGGTTTTCAGCTCCGATCTTTTAATAACCATCTGCTGATGTATCTCTTGGGGGAGCTGGCACGCTTGTTTTTTATGTTTTTGTTCTAATCCTGCCAGGTCAGTCCTTAGTTTTTGAATTTTGGCCCGTCTATCTTTCTTCTTCCTCGCTCCCATTTCCACCAAGACCCCCCTGATATAGGCTTTATGAGCCTCCCATAGCGTAGCTCCCGACACTTCCCCCGTGTCATTTACCTCAAAATAGTTTTCTAATTCTTTTCTAATTCTATTGACACCCTCCTCCTCCTTTATCAACTCCTCATTTAGCCTCCACTGCCCCCTATCGGCCTGACCTCTACCAGTTGCTATTTCCATGGTCATAGGTGCGTGATCTGAGTAAGTTATATTTCCAATCTTGGACTCTACTATCTTATCGATCGCCCGATGTTCGACTAGACCCCAATCAATCTGGGAGTAAGACCTGTGCACAGGGGAGAAAAACGTATAGTCTCTTTTGGTTGGATGTTGAACTCTCCAGATATATTGGTAGGTGGAGAGTTTTTGCTTTAACTCTTTCAAGTGAGCGCAGTTTCTCCCCTGTGTTCGGGCCGTACTGTCTAGATCTGGGTTAAGACAAAAATTAAAATCCCCCATTAGTATTAGATGTCCTCTCATGAACTTCATTATTTTCCCCAATATATTAGCTAAGTACTTCGTCGGATTCTTGTTTGGAGCATAAATGTTGACTAATGTATATTCTACTTCATTTAGTCTACCTCTGAGGCACAGGTATCTACCTTCTGGGTCCACTAATCTTTACCCAGCACAAACCTTGTTTTCTTTGCAAAGCCAATGGCCACTCCCCGTGCCCTATTAGAGATGGTATCTCCTTGGTACCAGACTGGGTATTCGTTTGAGAACAATCTAAGTCTCGATTGGAGTGTCTTGCAAGAACACCACATCTGGGCCCAATAATTTTAACTCGTTGAAGATATCCCATCTTTTCTTGGGGGTGTTTAGGCCCTTGACGTTGTATGTTATAAATTTTATTGTTGCCATGACCCTTTTTCCATTCTCCTAAATTCTCCCTTTACCTTAGACCTTGGAGAGTTTTCCCTCTTTCTTGATATTGAGGTTGGACGGGACCCCCTTCCTCTACTCCCCCTTCCTCTACTCCCCCTCCCTCTCCCACCCCCTCCCCCCCATCGCCCCCACCACCTCCTCCATCACCCCCACCACCTCTCCCCCCTCTCCCACCCTCCCCCCCATTGGTCCTCTCAGGACCCTTAGACCATTGAGGGTCACTTGTATTGTGTCCCACCATTGGTCTCCTTCTCTAAAGGTGGAGCTCTAGGTGTGTCATCCCTCCAGTCCGTGCTGCCTTAGTGACCGGACACACTAGGTTTCTACTGACGGGGCTTCCTCACCAATATTGTGGATTAATTTTGGTCCTAACCCGCCCACTCCCCCCCCGCTCCCTCCCCCCACAGATCCCCACCCCCCCTTGTCCCCTCACATCTGGCCTATGCTCAACTCAATCCAACGTTCATTAGACCAGTCCAGCATCTGGGGCACCTGCAAGCCCAATTTCTCACAGAATTCCTCTAATTCTCCCGGGAATCTTAGTCTTGCAGATCTCCCGTCTTTGCTACCCACCAGGCAGGCTGGGAATCCCCATGTGTATCTTACATTTTGGTTTATCATTTGCTCCAGCAGGGGTTTCAAATGTCGCCTTCTCCCAGTGTGTCTTTGGCCAGGTCCGCAAAGACTTGGATTCTTGCCTCTTCAAACTGTAGTGGGGTATGCCCCTTCAATTTAACCCATATCTTTTCCTTGTCTTCATAGAACCTGAATCTCACAATAATGTCACGACTTCTTTCTACCCGTCTGGTATCGAGCCTACCCACCTGGTGAACCCGCTCGATTTTTGGGAAGTCCTCCCCTCCCAGTCCCAGGGCCAAAGATAGTTGCTACAGTCCTCCCCCGCCCCCCCCCCCCCGCTATTTTCCGGGACCCCCCGGAGTCTCAGATTTTGTCTTCGATCCCTGTTTTCCTGATCTTCCATTCTGGAGCAGATTTTTATCTGATTTTGTTGAGTTGTTTTAAGTTGTTCTTTTAATTCGGAGATTTCCCGTTCCTGCTTGACTGACTTATCCTCAGCTTCCTCCACTCTGGTCAGAAGGTTGCCTAGATCTAACCTCAGCATACCAATCTCTGCTTTAATCGAGGTTTCCAGGGCTTTAAGCATTTCTGCTAATTCGTTTTTTGAGGGCAGTTGTGTATCCTGTCTATGCTCTTCTATTCTAGATGCCTCCAGCGTGTTGTCGGCTAGTAATTCCTCTCTTGAATGATCAGGAGTCTGATCTTCCCTCTCGTTTAGTCCCTTCTTCTTTTTGTCTACCATATTTGATTTTTGGGTTTCTTGATGGGCGCTTCCCGGGCTCCCCTCCTTGACCATATATTACTTAAGTGTACTTCCAGCAGCGTTCCCTGGTAAATTATCTTTTGGGGTTTTCGGTGGTCCCCCCTTCCCGGTTTTAGATGCGTTCCGACTCATACTATTTTCCTGCTGAACTATCTCAGTTTGATTTTAATCTGTGTGTCCAACACTCTCAAGAAATAGTCCCGGGTACAACTCTCTCCCGCTAGTTAACCAATCAATCTGAGGTTGTCAGTGTAGATACCAATGTGGCAGTCGTAAACTATTAGCGACTTGAATGAGACTCTATGGTACTGAGTTTAGCCCTGTGTCGCAGTGTCTGGTAAGCGTGTTTCCAGGCTATTTTCTGGTATACCAGTATTGTGACACAAGGAACTCACAACGGTAGCTTATGAGTGTGTTAGACATAGTCTACCTAGCCTGGGCCTAGCTTCCAATGCTGTAGGAGTGGACATCGTATATGGGTACAGTGCTGCGATTCCACAAAGCGAGTTAGTTGTAGCTTTGGTTATATCCGAAGCACTTTTATATTTCAGCAATATATGATGTCTCAAGCTTCACTCGTAGTAAACCAGTACTCAATGGTTAACGAACTTTAAATCAGATTTCTTTATCACTGGCCAAGTTTGTGCTGTATAGTATTCACGGCGGAGGTACCCACCACCCCTTCACTACATACACATATACCCCTAAGCCACAGGGTGAGCATACAGGCATAGGGCATGTATTAGTATCATAGGCTTGTTTATTATTTTATTATATCCCCGCCTTCCCTCCAATGTCAGTGCGGATACCGTGATGAAGGGACTCAATTGCAGCTTTGATCGTATCTATAGGCTTTGTATTTCAGCAAGATATAATGCCCCTAGTTTCCTCCATGGTGTATCAGTGTTCAAACAAGCTTAAACAACATTTCCTTGCATTTGGCAAATCTCATGCTTCAAAAAATATAGACCCACCACTCCTCCACTGTCTCACCTAGTTTAATAAGGACAGCAGGAGTTACCATACACAAGTTGATCAGCAGATTTCCTAGCTTCAAAATCTACAGTCTTACTTCTCCTGGCGTGCTCCTTATAGGCTTTACACTCTTACCTTGGAGATGGGTATTTTTAGTGAGTCTCTTACCACCATTACTTGTACTTCTACCTTCTACTTTCTGTTTCAAGCTATTTGATACTTCCCCCAGCTGGAGTTAGGTGGATTTAGCTGTCAGGTTTGCTTGCCACTATCAGGGCTCTGGATCTTCCAGCATATATCTTCCACTTCAACGTTCAGTCCCGGTCCTGTCTCACATGCTGCCAGTACTCAGTGCGGGGGGGGGGGGGGGGGGGAGCGAGGAGCTCCGGTCTGTTAATCGAGGCCGTCACCACAGCTGTTTCTCTCTGTCCTCCTGTCTTCCGTGCACAGATCTAAATCATCTCCTGGCACACGGGTCGCTGCACGGTTCTCTCAGCGGGATGGCTCTCCATATCCTCTCCATTGCCCCTGTTTGCTCGTCCTGATATGAGAGAGAGCCGGCCGGCACGCCAGCAGGACAACACACCTCCCACTCCTCCCTTCCCTACGGACGTCTCACGTCATCTCCCTCTTCCCATCCACTATCCTTGCTGCTGGTGTTCTTCTGATCCTATTAATACCACAGGCAGGCAGCTGCAGTATTTACAGTTGGTGTACTGTCTCCTCTGCACAGTGTGCACCTAAAGCTACCTGAAGACAATTGCTGGTGTTCTGATCCTATTAATACCACAGACAGGCAGCTTCAGTATTTACAGTTAGCGTACTGTGTCCTCTGCACAGTGTGCACCTTAAGCTACCTGAAGACAATTGCTGGTGTTCTTCTGATCCTATTAATACCACAGGCAGGCAGCTGCAGAATTTACAGTTAGTGTACTGTGTCCTCTGCACAGTGTGCACCTAAAGCTACCTGAAGACAATTGATTCTGCTAGCTGCAGTATAATCAGTATATACATCCCAGCTTTGTGCAGCTACATCTCACTGCAGGCCATTAGTATGTCTGGAAGGCCGAAGAAACCCATGGACTTGTATTTGGCTGGGAGGAGGTGGCTGCGGATCATGTCATCCTTAGTGACCCAGAGGACTCTGGACCGAATGCCTCAGCAAACCTACGCTGCATGGCCTCCCTGATCCTGCAAAGCCTGCAGAAGGATCCTCGTATTCGTGGTATCAAGGAGAGGGATCATTACTGGCTGGCAACCCTCCTTGATCCACGTTACAAGGGTAAGATTGCGGACCTTACTTGCCGTCGCAGAGTATGAAACATCTTCGGGAGGCCTTGCAGAAAGGTCTGTGCAACGCGTTCCCAGAGACTGGGAGGTTACAAACTCCTGTTCCTGGACAACGTGTTGCTGAGGCTTCCGTCAGTCAAAGAAGGAGCAGTGGAGAAGGTGGCCGTCTGACCGATGCGTTCAGACCATTTTTTAGTCCGCAGCCCCAAGGTATGATCGGTTACAGCAACCATCGCCAGTGTCTGTTTTACATGGTGCAGGAATACCTAGGGGCAAGATCAGACTTGGACACCTTTCCCACCGAAAATCCTCTGGATTACTGGGTCTTGAGGATGGATCACTGGCCAGAGCTTTCACAGTATGCAATTGAGCTACTGGCCTGTCCTGCATCCAGCGTTTTTTCGGAACGCACATTCAGTGCTGCTGGAATCTTTGTAACCAATCACAGGGTGCGCCTGTCCACCGACTCAGTCGATCGACTGACCTTCATAAAAATGAATCAGTCTTGGATCACCACCAGCTACCAAGCACCTGATGCTTATGTAACCGAATAATTTTTTTTGAAATGTCAGATCCATTCAAGACTGCCTATGCTGATGCTGAGTGACTATCCTGTTATACTGAGTGACTATTCTCTTCCTCCTCAATGATCATGCTGATAGCTTCTAAGAACATATTTGGCTCTGGGCGCCGCCACCAGTGGCTAAGGCCCAATTTTTCAGCCCCTGTTTAACAGGGGCGTGTAATTACAATTTTTGATGCAATATTTTGCAGGAGGGTTCGTTTCTGCACTCAACTACAGTATCTGTGAGGGGTTGCAGTGTTGTGGCACCAGCACCAGTGCCTAAGGCCCAATTTTTCAGCCCCTGTTTAACAGGAGCATGTAATTACATTTTTTGATGCAATACTTTGCAGCAGGGCTCATTCCTGTGCTCCAACTAGAGTATCTGTGAGGGGTTGCAGTGTTGTGGCACCAGCACCAGTGCCTAAAGCCCAATTTTTTAGCCCCTGTCTTACAGGGGTGTGTAATTACAATTTTTGATGCAATACCTTGCAGCAGGGCTCATTCCTGCGCTCCAACTAGAGTATCTGTGAGGGATTGCTGTGTTGTGGCACCAGTGCCTAAGGCCCAATTTTTCTGCCCCTGTTCAACAGGGACATTTAAATTCAATTCTTGTATTTCATAGCAGGGCCCATTCCTGCGCCCAAGAGTAACTGTGAGGGCTTACAGTGTTGTGGCAACACCACCACCACCATCAAAGGCCCAATTTTTCTGCCCCTGTTCAACAGGTGCATGTAATTACAATTCTTATTTCACAGCAGGGCCCGTTCCAGCACCCACCAAGCGTTACTGTGAGGACTTACAGTGTTGTGGCACCAGCATCACCACCACCACCACCACCAAAGGCCCACTTTCTACCACTGTTCAACAATGGCATGTAATTACAATTCTTGATCTAATATTTCACAGGGCCCATTCCTGCGCCCACCAAGAGTAACTGTGAGGGCTTACAGTGTTGTGGCAACACCAACACCTAAGGCTCAAGTTTCTGCGGAGTATATAGGGCAGGACCCTACTTTCAAACATCCAACTTACAAACGACTCCTACTTGCAAATGGTAGGAGACAACAGGAAGTCAGATGAAATCTACCCCTAGGAAGGGATATTCTCTCCTATAAGAGTTAATATGGGAAAAACGTGTCTCCTCTCCACTGATGCTTCAGCACCAATCCTTGTTTCACTAAAAACCCCAAATTTTCAAAAATCATTTGGACCCGACATTACATTAAAGCCGCAAGCAGCTTTAAATGACTTTTATTGCTTTAAAAATGTCATTTTGTGCAGGGACTGTTCTAAGCACGGGAGACACGCGCCACTTTACAGGCATACTATAGACACCCCCCAGGTACGATATTTAAAGGAATATTTCACTTTTTTTTTTCAATTTAAGCATCATTAACCACTTCAATACAGTGCTTTTATACACCCTTCCTTCCCAGACCAAATTTTAGCTTTCAGCGCTCTCACACTTTAAATGACAATTACTCAGTCATGCTACACTGTACCCAAACCAAATTTTTATCATTTTTTTCTCACAAACATAGCTTTCTTTTGGTGGTATTTAATCACTGCTGGTTTTTTTATTTTTTGCAATATAAGCGCAAAAAGAGAGAAATTTTTGAAAAACACTTTTTTTTAGTTTTTATTGTAAAATTTTGCAAATAAGTAATTTTTCTTCATAAATTCAGGCCAAAATATATACTACTACATATCTTTAGTAAAAATAACCCAAATTAGTGTATATTATTTGGTCTCTGTGAAAGTTATAGAGTCTACAAGCTATGGTGCAAATCATTGAAAAATGATCACATCTGATCACACCTGATGTACTGAAGGCCTATCTCATTTCTTGAGGCCCTAACAAGCCAGGAAAGTACAAATACCCCCCAAATTACCCCTTTTTGGAAAGCAGACATTCCAAGGTATTTAGCAAGAGGCATGGTGAGCTTTTTGAAGTTGTAATTTTTTCCCACAATTCTTGGAAATTTTTTTTTTTTTGCACAAAATTGTCATAATAACAAGTTATTTCTCTCACACAGCACATGCATACTTGCAATGACACCCCAAAATACATTCTGCTACTCCTCCTGAGTATAGTGATACCACGTGTGTGAGACTTTTACACAGCCTGGCCACATACAGAGGTCTAACATCCAACTAGCACCGTCAGGCGTTTTACGAGCATAAATTGCACATCTCGTATGATGACAACCTATCACACTTTTGAAGGCCCTGGAGCACCAGGACAATGGAAACGCCCACAAAATGACCCCATTTTGGAAAGCTAACACCCCAACGTATAATCTATGAGGCATATTTAGTCTTTTGAATGGTTCATTTTTTTCCCGAAGTTTTTGGAAACTGTGGAAAAAAAATGAAAACGCATTTTTTTTTACACAAAGTTGTCCATTCATAAGATATTTCCAACACATAGCATGTATATAGCAAAAATGACACCCCAAAATACATTCTGCTACTCCTCCTGAGTATGGCGATACCAAATGTGTGAGACTTTTACACAGCCTGGCCACATACAGAGGCCCAACATTGAAGTAGCAGCTCCAGGCATTCTAGGAGCATAAATTACACATCTCATTTCTCAACCACCTATTACAATTTTGAAGGCCCTGGAGCACCAGGACAACGGAAACGCCCACAAAATGACCCCATTTTGGAAAGCTAACACCCCAACGTATAATCTATGAGGCATAATTAGTCTTTTGAATGGTTCATTTTTTTCCCGAAGTTTTTGGAAACTGTGGAAAAAAAATGAAAACGCATTTTTTTTACACAAAGTTGCCCATTCATAAGATATTTCCAACACATAGCATGTACATAGCAAAAATGACACCCCAAAATACATTCTGCTGCTCCTCCTGAGTGTGGCGATACCAAATGTGTGAGACTTTTACACAGCCTGGTCACATACAGAGGCCCAACATTGAAGTAGCAGCTCCAGGCATTCTAGGAGCATAAATTACACATCTCATTTCTCAACCACCTATTACAATTTTGAAGGCCCTGGAGCACCAGGACAACGGAAACGCCCACAAAATGACCCCATTTTGGAAAGCTAACACCCAAACGTATAATCTATGAGGCATAATTAGTCTTTTGAATGGTTCATTTTTTTCCCGAAGTTTTTGGAAACTGTGGAAAAAAAATGAAAACGCATTTTTTTTACACAAAGTTGTCCATTCATAAGATATTTCCAACACATAGCATGTACATAGCAAAAATGACACCCCAAAATACATTCTGCTACTCCTCCTGAGTATGGCGATACCACATGTGTGAGACTTTTACATAGTCTGGCCACATACAGAGGCCCAACATCCAAGTAGCACTGTCAGTTGTTCTAGGAGCATACATTACACACAAATTCCTGCCAACCTATCACATTGTTGAAGGCCCTTCATATTTCTAACACATAGCATGTACTGTACATACCAATTACAAACCAAAATACATTCTGCTGAGTAAAAGGTAAAGAAAAGATTACCTGCAGTTTTAGTAGTGCAGTGGTCCACAGAGGAGAGCATCGGTCCAGTCAGCAGGCAGGAACGTGGACAGCGACAGCAAAAGAGGCAGCAGGCAGGAATAGTCAGTACAGGTAGAGATGTCAGCACAGCCAAAGCATTAGTCCAGATAGCAGGCAGGGATGTGGTCAGCAGCAGCAAAAGGATCAAAGGATCGTCCATGCAGCAGGCAGGAATACTGTCCATAGTTAGTACAAGAAGCAGGCAGAGGTATGGTCAGCACAGCCAGAGTATTTGTCCAGGGAGCAGGCAGTACCATCAAGCTTAGGGCATCGATCAGGAAAGAATGGGGACAGGGGTAGAGGCTTCTCCCACCCAAATCGCTTTGAAGCCTCCGGGCAACCAGACCCTGTTATGGGAACACAGAAAACCAAAAACTGGTTTTCTGAACTCCGAACACTATTCTGGAGCCCCTCACATATGTGAGACCCCTGTGTAGCAGGGTAAAAGATCAATCCAAGGGGCAGGCAAAAACATGGTCAACAGGCCGAGGTCAGTGCAGGTAAAAGGCAGAAATAGACGGTAGGCAGAGGCATAGTCGATACAGTCCAGGGTCAGTTCACGTGAAAGGCAAAAACATGGCGGAAAAACAATGCAGACGGTAGGCAGAGGCATAGCCGAGAAACAGGCCAGGGTCGGTTCACATGGAAGGCAATAATATGGTTGGTTGAGGAAGGGAAATATTCAGGACAGAAATTAAAAACGGGGAAATGGCAGTATTAGAAATATGGACTAATAATTTTCCAGAGTGTGATATCGCCTGAAGCATTCTCCGATGCAAAGGCCAGGTTGGGAGGGACAGTCGGTACAATGAAAGCTGGTATCTTTCCTAATTCCTCTTTTGGTGCACACCCAACATTTTTTTTGGCGTCGTCTTCCGGATCCTGTTGGTGGAATATGGTCTGGGAAATGGCGCTCATGTAGTCTGCTGACAGAATCGGAGCGAATGCTTTCTGGGGGGGATTCTTGTTGATAAATCAGGGCAGTGACAATGTCTTCAATAAACTTTAAGAAGGTGGTGGGTGTTTCTGTGGATTTTTGGTAGATTATGAAAGAATTTAAAAGGGCCAAATGAAAAAAGTAAATTGCGACTTTTTTGTACCAGAATAAGGATTTTCTTGTTGAAAGATAGGGCTGCAACAACTGATCGTTTAAATCCACCCCCCCCCCCCCCATGTATTTATTGTACTCAGTGACACAGGTAGGCTTGCGAACGGTACCGCGTCTTCTGTGAAGTTCCACCGAGGTGTCATCGTGAATGGTGGACATGACGAACACGTCTTTTCTATCCCTCTACTTCACAGCCAACACTTCTTCGTTCCTCAAGCTTGTCGATCCCCCCCTTGGAATGTTTGTGGTGACAAGACGCTGTGGGAAGCCCTTTCGGTTTTTTCTAGTTGTACCACAGGCCAAAGTTTGTTTGAGATATAGGTGGCAGAGAAGGGGCAAACTCGTATAATAATTATCCATATAAATATGGTACCCCTTTTGGAGGAGTGGGAATGCCAACTCCCAAACAATTTTCCCACTTATTCCCATGTACGAGGGACACTCAGGGGGCTGGAGCTGGGAATCTTTCCCTTCGTACACGCGGAATGCGTACACATAACCGGTGGCACTTTCACAAAGCTTGTTAAGCTTCAAGCCATACCTCGCCCTCTTACTGGGGATATATTGTTTGATTCCCAGCCGGCCTGTGAAATGCACCAGGGATTCGTCCACAGATATATTTTTTTCAGGGACATAAACTTCGACAAACTTCTGGGAAAAAAAATGAATTAGGGGGCGAACTTTATATAATTTGTCAAAGTTTGGGTGATTTCGGGGGGGCACTGTGAGTTGTCATTGAAATGCAAGAAGCGCATTATGATTTCGTATCGGGTCCTGGACATGGCGAATGAAAAAATTGGCATATGGTGGATGGGTTTGGTCGACCAATACTTATGAATTTCATTTTTTTTTTGTAAGCCCCATGTTCAGGGTTAGGCCTAAAAACAATTTTAGCTCCACTACTGTTAGCGGTCTCCACTCAAAAGGGCGGGCATAGCTGGAGCTGGGGTTGGTTGCAATAAATTGTTGGGCAAACAAATTAGTTTGGTCCACGATGCCTTGAATCAAATCGTTCGGGAAAAATAAATTAAAAAAGTCCATTTGTGAAAATCCTGCAGTGTTGACCTGCACACCCGGCTGTGCTGTAAAAGGGGGGATTGTGGCTGACCCTGTGGTAGAAGGCAGCCACAATGGGTTTGCCAAGGAATCTGGAAGATGGGTTTGGGCCCTACTTCTTTGGCGTCCACTTGTGCTGGACCTTTCCTCCTGGGGTCTAGCAGCGCTTGTACTGGGCCCCTCCTCCTGGGGTCTACCGCCGCTGGCACTGCTGGTAGCTGCATGGTTTTCAGACCATCGTCTTTTTGGATGGACTACTTCCTCCTCTGATTCGGATCCTGATGTGCTGCCTTCAGGGGGCTCATATTCCGAATCAGAACCAGAATCTGAACTGAGCGGTGAGAGCTCCCTGTTGCTCTCATCGGTCAGACTCAGTATCTGGTATGCCTCTTCTGGGGTGTACATCTTTCTGGACATAGTGGCTGACTGGCTGTATGTACTCTGGTGGCAAGTGATGAGGTGGCGGGTACTCTGGTGGCAGATGATGAGGTGGCGGGTACTCTGGTGGCAGATGATGAGGTGGCGGGTACTCTGGTGGCAGGTGATGAGGTGGCAGGTACTCTGGTGGCAGGTGATGAGGTGGCGGGTACTCTGGTGGCAGGTGATGAGGTGGCCGGTACTCTGGTGGCAGGTGATGAGGTGGCGGGTACTCTGGTGGCAGGTACTCTGGTGGTGAGGTGGCGGGTACTCTGGTGGCAAGTACTCTGGTGGCAGGTGATGAGGTGGCGGGTACCCTGGTGGCAGGTGATGAGGTGGCGGGTACTCTGGTGACAGGTGATGAGGTGGCAGGTACTCTGGTGGCAGGTGATGAGGTGGCGGGTACTCTGGTGGCAGGTGATGAGGTGGCGGGTACTCCTGATGGACAGGTACTTTGAGATGACAAGTACTTTTTGAGGTGACAGGTACTCTGAGGTGACAGGTACTCTGAGGTGACAGGTACTGAGGTGACAGGTACTCTTTATTTAGGAGGGGCGATCTGGGCACAGTAGTACATGAAATTAGTAACTCACTGTTAGCTGATCTCTTCTCCTCACACTGGATCGGTGTGTGAGGAGAAGAGCCCAGCAACAGCAGTTACTGTTTGACTGTGTGTGTTTGTTTACATTAGTGACCGGCTGTGATTGGACACAGCCGGTCATGTGATGCAGAGCCATGCCATTGGCTACAGTGATCGGGGCTGAGCTGTATCCAGGGGAAAAGCCTCAGCCCCGATCACCGCCCTGATCACTCCTCTTCCGCCGGAACCCGCCTAATACACGCTTCCCAATGCCGCTCTGCATCCGCCGTTACCGCCGTTACCGCCGCTCCGCCGCCTGCCGCCGCTTCAATACCCCCATCGGGGAACGGCTGTGTCCTGAGGGACACAACGGTACCCCAATCGCCGCTCTGCGGGCCCCCGGGAGCTCGCAGTAGCGGCAGAAAGCCGAGGCCGTCATATGACGCCCACCCAGGATGGGAGATCCCATCTGTGGACGTCATTTGACTATGGCCGGGTATTGAAGCGGTTAAAATCACTACTCTCGAAAAACGTTTTTAAAACTTTTTTTTGCATTGATACATGTCCCCCTGGGGAAGGGGCCCAGTCCCCAAACCCTTTTTTAGGACAATAACTTGCATATTAGCCTTTGAAATTAGCACTTTTGATTTTGAACGTTCGAGTCCCATAGACTTTAACGGGGTTTGCGCAAACTTTCGGTCCGTTAGCAGGTTCTTTTGCGAACCGAACCAGGGGGTGTTCGGCTCATCCCTACTATTGAGCATCTGTGGGGTATCCTCAAATGGAAGGTTGAGGAGTGCAAGGTCTCTAACATCCACCAGCTCTGGGATGTCATCATGGAGGAGTGGAAGAGGAGTCCATTTGCAACCTGTGAAGCTCTGGTGAACTCTTTCCCCAACAGGGTTAAGGCAGTGCTGGAAAATAATGGTGGCCACACAAAATATTGACACTTTGGGCCCAATTTGGACATTTTCACTTAAGGGTGTACTCACTTTTGTTGCCAGCAGTTTATACATTAATGGCTGGGTGTTGAGTTATTTTGAGGGGACAGCAAATTTACACTGTTATACAAGCTGTACACTCACTACTTTACATTGTAGCAAAGTGTAATTTCTTCTATGTTGTCACATGAAAAGATATAATAAAATATTTACAAAAATGTGAGGGGTGTACTCACTTTTGTGAGATACTGTATATAAGCCTGGGAAGGAGTCAGGCAGTTGGAGAGAGACGTGCCACCTGGGAAGGAGTAGGTGAGCTGTGCTGCACTCAACCATCCCAGGCTAGAGATTGCATTAGACAGGACCATACCAGAGCCAAAGGCAGACTGTTATGCTGAGCCCTGAGCTGGAGTGCCAATCAGGAGTGTGAGCACCCATCATCCAGAATCGGTGTTCAAGTTGCCTTTGTCTCAGCTGATGTTGCTGCACTGCTGTTTAAGGGAGCCCCCCACTAAACAGATTTCTTGCTGTCGCACATGGTCTGCCGCATAAGGATCTGGTGAGAGGGTGTTTGACCTGCATAACAACTATAACTACTTGTTAACCATTTCTTCAACCCAAACCTGAAGGAGAGCTATTACCCTCCATTGACACTTTGCCATCGGAAGTCAATCACACCTGCTGCCACTTCCACCTGTGAGCAGCAGCCATCAGCATCGGAGACAGATTCCCAAGTGGTTTGTAGGCCCCAGAATGCTTACCTTGATTACTCTTTATGCACCCTGCTCACTGCATAATACCTTGGTACTTCCCTCACTTTTATGTTATTTACTGAGAGACCAGCACATCTTCCAGACCAACTGAACTGACAGTCAAGTCACTGTCACCTTAGGATTGTCTCAAGAGGGGGCCCCTTCTGCCACTGGCCCATCTGTATCACTAATAACAGAGACCACTGAGGGTAGGATACTGTTAGCATTCCTCTCATATTCAGATAGCACCAGTTGATATTACAGACACTTGGTTTACGAGTGTTCTGCCTTGCCTTGTTTAAGCTGCATCTCTCACTGCCTGCAGAATATGAAGACTTCCTCTAGTGCAGCAATGGTTATTCAACGGCCCCAATGTTAGCTGGCAGAAGATCCATCTTAGAGATTGCCCATTTTACTATATTTAATAGCCCTTCCTTTTTTTCTTTAGATTGTTTATGCTGTCTAATGCTTTCACTCAGTCTAGGCCCAGCACAGCCAATCCCTAGGACGCTTGGGCAGTATAGCTCTGGTAATTTTAAATAAGATCTCACTGCCTATTCAGTATTCTGGGTGACACTGCTACTGTTTATGCTAACTTGGGGCCATTTTGCCATTTATGCCCCCCCCCCTCTTTTCTGTTAACTGATCAGTGTGCTGGATTGTGTTACGGTAACCATAATCCTTATTGGTTTACTGTACATTTTGCCTTATCAACCACCTTTCTAAATAATAATATAAAAGTTTATTTTACCCATGGCCTTGGTGCCTCACTTATATCCTTAGTTCTCAGTGTTAAGTAATCTTTTTGTGTTGATTGTTCCTGGTGTTCCTAAACCTGGTGTCTCAGAGGGGCAGAGGCCTCTGAAAGGTCATGGCAAAAAACAGAGGACCCATCTTAACCAGTGGCTCCTTCGGGGGTAACACTACATAGCAATCAATAAAAGAAATCAAAGTGTGTGGTGGTGGTGGTGAGGGGTTGCAGCCATCTTACACTACACTTCCAGGAGTGTAAATATGAAGCCATAGCTCTTGACCAGAATAAGGACTAAAACTATCAGTGTGACAGGTGAGTATAGTACAATTAAAAAAAGTACTCTTGGCCAATATAGGGAATGACTGCAGCACTGAGAAAATCCCTGGATTGGTGGGATGTGGTAAATGTGGTATTAAGTGTAAAGTGCGCTGTCAAAACTAAATGTATAAGTTCATAGACTTATGTAGCACTAACCCCCGAAGGAGCTGCTGAAATATTTTGGGTTGTTGCCGTCACCCCTTTACCTGTAATTTCACCACATCAGGAACCTAGAGTCCATGTTGAGCTTTGTATCCAACAATGTATGCACCAGTAACTTTAGTAATTTTCCAATGCTTTAATGGAAGAACTTGAAAGAAGTAGCAGTGAAGAGGTAGAAAGGGAGTTGCAGGAAAACTCAAATACTGTCAGGGAAATAGGCGCATCCCTATGCATAGTCCTGCCAGGCTAGCAAACCGGCACAGGCAAGGTCGTGCTAGCGCGCGTCAACACACACGGGTGCGCAATGTTTCTACTAGGCGGACACCTGGCGCCACGTTCGAACGAATGCGCGTGCGTAACAACATCGCAATGGTACGAACGCACGAACGGAACGGTGCACTACGACGTGATACTACGCCTTGTTTATTTAAACGTTCCACTGACAGTGCCACATTGCTGGATTATCATCAGCTCTTCCTGTGTTCCTGTGATTGTGATTCCTGTTGTCCTGACCTCCTGTGTACCGACCCGGCTTGTTATCTACTCTTCTGGACCTCCTGGTTTACCCACCAGCTTGCTTCTGACTCTTCCTGCCTGCTTCCTGCATTTGACCCCGGCTTGGCTAAACGGACTCCGCATTCCTCTGTCTCCTGTACCTGGATTTGCTGCTTGATTCTCGGACTGCTTACTGTGTTTGACCCCCTGGCCTGGCTTCTGATTTCCATTGGACTTCCATTTTGGACTTCCATTGGTCACCTCCTTGGACCTTAAGCACGTTGCCTCTAGTGACTTTGCTCTATCAAGCCACCAACACCGGCTCCTACTTCCAGGCAACCATTGCTTCTGTGAGCACCACATCCCTGTGTCATCTTCAGGGTTGTACTGCACTCGGCCGCAAGGGGAGCCCTCTCAGCAACTCGGTCTCCTACCAAGATCCTGACAGTATAATCCAGCCATGTCAGAGACCGACGGAGGTGACTCCCCGATGAAGGCCATTCTCCAGCAAATCACGGCCCTTACCCCAGTCATTCAGCAGCTTCAGGAGGAATACTTCCGGTTGGAGGAACGTCTGCAGCACCTACCCGAGTCATCCTCTTCCTCGTTTCAAAGTCCACCTCCAGCGGTAACTGCTGGGTTCATGGCCCCTCCAGAACCACGTGTCCCAGCGCCAGAATGTTTCCGTGGCGATCAAAGAAAATTTAGGTCCTTTAAAAACTCCTGCTATTTATACTTTGACTTGCAACCACAGACTTTTTTCAGTGAAACAGTCAAGGTGGGGTTCACTATCTCCTTACTACGTGATGAGCCACAGACCTGGGCCCATGGCCTATTGGAACAAAGCAGTTCTTTGAAGTCATGGCTCGGTTATATGATGATCCCCTACGGGTAGCCACTGCCGAAGCAACTCTACATTCCCTCCGTCAGGGTCAGCGCCCTGCGGAGGACTATACAGTAGAGTTTCGCACATGGTCCATAGACTCTGGTTGGAATGAGGCAGCATTAAAGTACCAATATCGATTGGGTTTATCAGAGGCCCTCAAGGATGAGCTAGCCAGGTTCCGGCCACACTCGAAGACCTCATCCAGTTAACTGTTCAGCTTGACCGACGTTTACGGGAACGTCAGGGTGAACGTGATCAGGCCTCTTGCTCTACTCGGATCCTGCCCTGAGTTCAGTCCGCATCAGTTCCCATACAAATCGGCATGTTCCGTCCAGCATTAACTCCTGGGGTGAGACTTTATCGCCGGCAGGCGAGACTTTGCTTCTACTGCGGGGAATCAGGACATTTCATAGATTACTGCCCCATAAGACCAAGAAAACCGACCCTCCGTACTCACCTTCAAGTACCCAGGTCTTCTTCTACCCATATCTCACTTCCTGTTACATTGCTAGTGGCAGGTAAGGAGATCCACTTCCAAGCAATACTGGATTCCGGGGCGTGTAGTTGTTTCTTGGACTTGGCCTTGGCTAAAGATCTAGCTATTCCGCTGAACCATAAGGAACAGAGACTAACAGTCCATCTGGCTGACGGCTCCTTGCCAAGCTCGGGTTATGTCACCCAGGAAACCATACCTATCCTTACCACTACCAATTCTAGTCATCAGGAGTTTCTCAGATTCGATGTCTTAAGTTCCCCTATGTTCCCGGTCATCCTAGGAATCCCATGGCTACAAGCACACAATCCTCAGATTGATTAGTCCAGAAAGGAGGTACTCTTTTTTCATCTCCC
Organism: Lithobates clamitans; assembly: GCA_037952925.1. Classification (NCBI taxonomy): domain Eukaryota; kingdom Metazoa; phylum Chordata; class Amphibia; order Anura; family Ranidae; genus Lithobates; species Lithobates clamitans. The sequence continues at coordinate 1,093,629 of JBBGZY010000931.1, read as the reverse complement.
TATTGCCAACAACATTGTTTGACCCCCGAATTCCAGGACTTTTCCAGTTGCCTGACTGTACAATCCACACCGAGTCCGGATCCTAACGTACCAGCAGCTTACCTGGAATTTCTTGATATCTTCGATAAAAAGAAAGCAGACACCTTACCGCCACATCGTCCTTACGACTACCCCATCGAGTTACTGCCAAGAGCTACTATTCCCTTTGGTCGTATATTCCCCCTTTCCGAGACTGAGCTTGAGACCTTGAGACAATATATTGATGAGAATCTTGAAAAAGGTTTTATCTGTCCTTCTTCTTCCCCTGCCGGTGCCAGAATTTTCTTCGTTGAGAAGAAGGATAAAATACTGAGACCATGTGCGGACTACAGGGAATTAAACAAAATTACCCTTAAGAACTGCTACCCACTCCCGCTCATCCCTGAGCTTTTTCAAAGGTTCCGCACAGCACACATCTTTACCAAACTCGACCTCCGTGGTGCCTATAATCTCGTCCGGATCCGAGAGGGGGACGAGTGGAAAACGGCTTTCAGAACAAGATTTGGACATTTTGAGTACCTAGTCATGCCGTTTGGGTTGTGCAATGCCCCGGCAACCTTTCAGCATTTCATAAATGACATCTTCCAGGAGCATTTAGATCATTTTGTTGTTGTCTACCTTGAGGACATTCTTATTTTTTTTGCCACTCTGGAACTCCATAGAATACACATGAAGAAGGTACTGTGCATTCTCAGAACCCATGGGTTATTCGTCAAATCCGAAAAATGCGATTTCGAAAAAACTTCAATTCAATTCTTAGGACTTATCATCACCACAAGTGGAATCGCCATGGATCCTCAAAAAGTAAAGTCCATCCTTGACTGGCCGGCCCCTTCTGACAGGAAGGGTGTACAGAGATTCATTGGCTTCACCAACTTCTACAGAAGATTTATAAAGAATTTCTCCACCATTGTAGCACCTATTACTCAGACCACCCGCCAACATACCAAGTTTCAGTGGTCTGCAGCGGCACAGTCCGCTTTCAATCAGCTTAAAACCTTCTTCACTTCTGCCCCAATTCTGCAACACCCTGACCCCGCTCTACCCTACATTCTATAAGTCGACGCCTCAGAAGTGGCCACAGGGACGATTCTATCCCAGCGTCGGGGTCCCAAAGCATTGCTGCATCCCGTGGCCTTTTCCTCACGGAAAATGAGCCCTCCAGAGAGGAATTACGATGTGGGGGATCGGGAACTTTTGGCAATCAAGACAGCTCTTGAGGAATGGAGGTATCTCCTGGAAGGTGCCACTCATCCCATCCTGATTTTTACGGACCACAAGAACTTAGAATATCCCTGCACGGCCAAATGCTTAAGACCCCGACAGGCTCGATGGGCCCTATTTTTCTCTCGGTTTAATTTTCACATAACCTATCGCCCAGGGTTGAAGAATGGAAAGGCGGACGCCTTATCCCGGATGTTTCCGGATACTCCTGAAGAAATTGCACCCAGTACAATTTTGTCCCCCCAAATTTTCTACTGATCCAACCCGACCTAAGATCCTCTATTGAGCAGGCCTCTAGTCAGTGTACTGAAGCGGAAGTTTCCTCCCTGAGAAGCCAAAAGGGACTCCTATGGCACCAAGATAAGATTTTCGTTCCTCAGCAAGCCAGATTACAAGTATTGAAGACCTTTCATGATCATCAGCTAGCTGGTCATTTTGGGGTCCGAAAAACAACTGAACTAGTTCAGCGGTCCCTATGGTGGCCCACTTTGAAACTTGATTGTAAAACCTACGTCAACTCTTGCATCATCTACCAACGGAACAAAGGATCCAACGCCAGGTCTTGGGGCTTGTTAAGACCATTGCCAGTCCCAGAACAACCATGGAAGAAGATTTCCATGGACTTTATCGTGGATTTCCCCCCTCAGAAGAATTTACTACCATCTTGGTGGTAGTAGATCGCCTGTCCAAAATGGCGCATTTTTTGCCCATGAAAGGTACTCCCTCTGCCTTGGATACAGCAAAAATCTTTATTAAGGAAATTGTTCAACTACACGGATTACCAAACAACATCATATCAGATAGAGGGGTACAATTTACCTCTAGGTTTTGGAAAGACCTCTACAAATTACTTTCTATTGAGATGTGTTTGTCCACAGCCTGCCACCCACAGGGTAACGGTCAGACCAAAAGGATCAACCAGACGCTGGAGTAGTATCTACGGTGCTTCTGTTCTTTTTCTCAGGACGACTGGATTCAACTATTACCTTGTGCAGAATTTGCTTATAATAACTCAATACACACTTCTACCAACCAATCACCCTTCTGGGCGAATTACGTCTTCCATCCCTCATTCTTACCCAAAGTCATTCCGGAATCTTCAGTCCCAGCGGTTCAGGACAGAGTGGATTTCATCCATACTAATTATCAGACACTCCAGGATACCATAAAGAAGGCCCAAGAAGCATATAAGAGGCAATACGATAGGAAGAGAAGAGCGAACCCTTCCTTTAAGATAGGGGATAAGGTAGGCTCTCATCTATAAATCTCAAGCTACCATGCCCATCTTGGAAATTGGGACCCAAGTTCCTAGGTCCTTTCGAGATCAAACGTGAAATCAACCCTGTAGCCTTTGAACTCACTTTACCTGAATCTTTCAAGATCCATCCTGTTTTCCATGTGTCACTCCTTAAACATGTTGTTTCTAGTCCTTTTCCAGGGAGAGAAGAAGTGCCCCCACCTCCGGTCCAGGTTGGAGATGAAGCGGAATTTGAAGTTGAATCTATCCTTGACTGTCGTCGGAGAGGTAGGACAATTCAGTTTCTAATCAAGTGGAAGGGGTATTCTGCAGAAGAGAACTCTTGGGAGCCTGCAAGTTATGTACATGCTCCTAGACTAATACAGAGATTTCGCAGTAGTTACCCCGAAAAATGGGCACATTTAGGCATCCGGAGGCTGTCAGGGAGGGGGGGGCACTGTCAGGCAAATAGGCACATCCCTATGCATAATCCTGCCAGGCTAGCAAACCGGCACAGGCAAGGTCGCGCTAGCGCGCGTCAACACACACGGGTGCGCAATGTTTCTACTAGGCGGACACCTGGCGCCACGTTCGAACGAATGCGCGTGCGTAACAACATCGCAATGGTACGAACGCATGAACGGAACGGTGCACGTACGACGTGATACTACGCCTTGTTTATTTAAACGTTCCACTGACAGTGCCACATTGCTGGATTATCATCAGCTCTTCCTATGTTCCGGTGATTGTGATTCCTGTTGTCCTGACCTCCTGTGTACCGACCCGGCTTGTTATCTACTCTTCTGGACCTCCTGGTTTACCCACCGGCTTGCTTCTGACTCTTCCTGCCTGCTTCCTGCATTTGACCCCGGCATTCCTCTGTCTCCTGTACCTGGATTTGCTGCTTGATTCTCGGACTGCTTACTGTGTTTGACCCCCTGGCCTGGCTTCTGATTTCCTATTGGACTTCCATTGGTCACCTCCTTGGACCTTAAGCACGTTGCCTCTAGTGACTTTGCTCTATCAAGCCACCAACACTGGCTCCTACTTCCAGGCAACCCGTGCTTCTGTGAGCACCACATCCCTGTGTCATCTTCAGGGTTGTGCTGCACTCGGCCGCAAGGGGAGCCCTCTCAGCAACTCGGTCTCCTACCAAGATCCTGACAAATACCTTTTTAGATCATTGAGGGATTGGAGATCTTAGAGACGATTAAACCTTCAGTTCAAAGATCTTTTGCCCACCCAGATAGGTCTCTCTCACTGACCTAGCAGCCGGAATGGCGCACAAACAAAAAAGTCTCTGCCACAGACTTTTAAGGAACAAAATTTGTTGTACGATCCTCTGTGTAGCACTAGATGAACAGTCCTCTGCCACAGGACGTAATGGTTTTAGATGAACAGCGACACAGTACCAGAACCTTTTAAGCCGACCCGGCAGTATCGTGTGATAAGTTAGGTTAGGATGCATCCTCCAATCGAGTCACCAGGCCCCTCTTGAGACCAGCCTTCCGCATGGTCCTCTCCAAGATGGGTCCTCCCCTGGATCTTCTCAATTGCTTGGCTTCTTCCCGCAGGACAGACAGCACAGGACCACCTCTAAACCAGCAGGCCCCAGATGACCTCTGGACCCACTTATAGTAACGCAGCCTCGGGCCAGCATGGCCCCGAGACTGAAAAGAAGCCGTCACATACCTCTAGGCCAGGAGGGCCAACTGGTGAAAAAGAACCAAAAAATGGCATCTGCCCCTTAAGTACTCTCTCCCAGAATGCATAGCCGTGGACCACCTCTGCCGAGTTGCTTTTGAGAAAGAAGAGCACTCAATACACTTCACTCTGTTGCTTTTCAACACCGGCCTGTGGTGACAACGACACCTACAGGCAACAGCGTGAAACTGCACACAACACAGCCAATGCTGGAACAGAGACTAATTTAGCCATAGATTAAATCTGTATCATATATTAACAGATAACCCACTAAAATTACATATAAGCGCCTAATCAACAGGAGCAGGGCGCTACACTTATATGCAAATACCAAATGTGTGTAAACAATTGATAAAAAATTACAAAAAACTTGAAACAAACCAGTGAAACAAAGTCTGAAAAACAAGAGTCCTGAAATTAAATAAAATTATGAGTGCAAAAAACCTCTAATAGGTAAGTTCAAAATTATGGTTACGTTAAGATCAACCTAATGACAAAAAATTGTGTGTATAAAAATTATTACATCTGTGAATCAACTGCTAAATCCAATGAAAATATCCATCCAAAACATTACAAGAGTAAAGTTTCAGTGCAAACATATCCAAAAATGCTTCATCACCATGCTAAGGAATAAATAGATGGCAGCTTCCCAGATACAAAGGTCCTAAAAGGATCTATATGCACGTGTCTCCACACTGGGAAATCAGCTGTTGATGATCACTTGCTGGAACTCAGGCTGAACACCGACTCCACCAGCTGCTGAAGAAATCCCAACATGATCCTTGTGTGTTTGTCCCCACCAGGGTAATTCAGCTAGTTATGAACAGTTGCTGGGATTCACATTAGACTAATTTAGTTTTTACGGCGCACTTTACACTTAATACCGCATGACAGGTGAATATAAGCCCTCTTTTTTAGTTTTGAATAGTTCTTTACTCAGGTACAAACATTCTTTTCCAGTCCGTGACTTAGGTACTGAAAGGCTCCATTACTACAACATACTATGTAGGCGGCACCAAATTTAGATTTAATTAGTTGTATCTCTGACTGATCCTGGTTTGTCTCAAATTTTGGTTACTTCTTGCTGGCTTGGCTGGGTAATAGTTCTATCATTTGAACTTAGTTACATAGTTAGGTTAAAAAAAGACACAAGCCCATCTAGTTCAACAGAAAAAAAAAACTAAAATACACTTCCATATACATAATCCTTCACCCACAGTTGATCCGGAAGAAGGCAAAAAACCCCAGCAAAGCATGCTCCAATTTGCTACAGCAGGGGAAAAAATTCCTTCCTGATCCCCCGAGAGGCAATCGGATTTTCCCTGGATAAACTTTACCTATAAATGTTAGTACCCAGTTATATTATGTACATTTAGGAAAGAATACAGGCCTTTTTTATCCACTTCCTGGACCGGCACATGTACATATACGTTGGCAGCCCTGCGCAAAATGACGTACAGGTACATCGGCTCCTTTAAGAGCCTTAGCTGGCGTGCGCGCCCACTGCACAGTGGGGGACCCCATGTGCGTGGCCGGCGGTCACGATCGCGGGCATGAAAGACAGAATATTTGTAAACACACAAACCCCGGTTCTATCAGGAGAGGAGAGACAGATCGTGTGTTCCTATTAGTTAGGAACAGCGATATGTATCCTCCTCTAGTCACTCCCATCCCCCCACAGTTAGAACACACACGGAGGGAACACATTTAACCCCTTGCAATTAATATATATATATAAGTGCTGCGCTTAGGATAGAGTGTAAGGTATGCAGCCCCCCTAAAGGAGCTTCCCTAAGGAGACTCCGCAAAATGTATAGATTGTGTAATGGGATATGGCGCTCCCTTTAGGATAATGGGATATTAGAGTGTTGGGGGAAAGGTTTTTCTGTTGCAGGGTTCCTTGTGACTGGAACCAATTATTTACTCCAGCTATACCCCTATTAGTGGTACGGAGTACCATCAACCCAATAAAGTGAAGAACCTAATGTGCAACGATGCAATCTTCAGATGAAGCAATACATAATTCATACATGTGACCAAAAAAAAAAAAATATTCCCAATTTCAGGTGTGCTAAATCAGTAATTTTCCCTTATATCACATGGACTTCCAAGTGCATTCTTACTCAAATAAGTGCAAGTGTGTGCAATGGCAATTTAGTGGTAGATAATGTGTACAACAACGATTTGGTAATAAGTAATAAATAATAAATAGTTATAGTCCATGTGGTGATCAAAATCTTCAAGTCCGATATTCAAATGATTTCCAAACGAACTGTGACAACGGTGCTTTCAGATGATAATGGTGAGTTATTGTGCTCCCCCTCTCGGGTCCCCACTCACCGAATCCTGCAGCCCCTGCAGGGGCAAAACAGCTTAGGGTATCACGGCCACAAACTCCTCTCCACCGCGATTATCTGAGGTATCCAATTTTGGTCTCCACTCCCCGTGTTTTTCTCAAATGGCTCCCTCATGTAAAAAGGAATAAAGTGCTCCCATAGTGTAATAAAGTAAAACCGTTTTTATTCCACAACTTTTCCAATTAATTACACCATCAGGTAAAAATAGTTAAAATTAAAAAATATATATAAACTAAAAAATATATATCTAAAAAAAAAATATATATATATATATATATATATATATATATATATATATATATATATATATAGAATCCAGCACTGGATTCTCTATATATTTTTTAGATATATATTTTTTAGTTTATATATATTTTTTAATTTTAACTATTTTTACCTGATGGTGTAATTAATTGGAAAAGTTGTGGAATAAAAACGGTTTTACTTTATTACACTATGGGAGCACTTTATTCCTTTTTACATGAGAGAGCCATTTGAGAAAAACACGGGGAGTGGAGACCAAAATTGGATACCTCAGATGATCGCGGTGGAGAGGAGTTTGTGGCCGTGATACCCTAAGCTGTTTTGCCCCTGCAGGGGCTGCAGGATTCGGTGAGTGGGGACCCGAGAGGGGGAGCACAATAAGTCACCATTATCATCTGAAAGCACCGTTGTCACAGTTCGTTTGGAAATCATTTGAATATCGGACTTGAAGATTTTGATCACCACATGGACTATAATTATTTATTATTTATTACTTATTACCAAATCGTTGTTGTACACATTATCTACCACTAAATTGCCATTGCACACACTTGCACTTATTTGAGTAAGAATGCACTTGGAAGTCCATGAGATATAAGGGAAAATTACTGATTTAGCACACCTGAAATTGGGAATATTTTTTTTTTTTTGGTCACATGTATGAATTATGTATTGCTTCATCTGAAGATTGCATCGTTGCACATTAGGTTCTTCACTTTATTGGGTTGATGGTACCCCGTACCACTAATAGGGGTATAGCTGGAGTAAATAATTGGTTCCAGTCACAAGGAACCCTGCAACAGAAAAACCTTTCCCCCAACACTCTAATATCCCATTATCCTAAAGGGAGCACCATACCCCATTACACAATCTATACATTTAACCCCTTGCGCCCCCTAGTGTTAACTCCTTCCCTGCCAGTGACATTTATACAGCAATCAGTGGCTATTTTTAGCTCTGATCGCTGTATAAATGTCAATGGTCCCAAAAAAGTGTCAAAAGTGTCCGATCTGTCCGCCACAATGTCACAGTCCCGATAAAAATTGCTGATTGTCGCCATTACTAGTGAAAAAATAAATAAATAAATAAAAATGCCATAAAGCTATCCCCTATTTTGTAGACGCTATAACTTTTGCGCAAACCAATCAATATTCGCTTATTGCGATTTTTTTTACCAAAAATATGTAGAAGAATATATATCGACCTAAAGTGATAATGAAATTAGTTTTTTTTTTTAAATTGGGAATATTTATTATAGCAAAAACTAAATAATATATATTTTTCAAAATTGTTGCCCTTTTTTTGTTTAGAGCGCAAAAAATAAAAACCGCAGAGCTGATCAAATACCACCAAAAGAAAGCCTATTTGTGGGGAAAAAAGGATGTCAATTTTGTTTGGGTACCATGTCGCAAAACCGCGCAATTGTCAGTTAAAGCGACTCAGTGCCGTATCGCAAAAAATGGCCTGGTCAGGAAGGGGGCAAATCCCTTCGAGGCTTAAGTGGGTAAGGCAATCTACTGAGCTGGCCAGAACAACTTCTGGAGGGAGTCTATTCCACATTTCCATAGCTCTTACTGTGAAGAAGCCTTCACGTATTTGGAGATGAAATCTTTTTTCCTCTAGATTTAAAGAGTGCCCCCTTGTCCTCTGTGACCCCAAAGTGAATAACTCAACAGCAAGTTCACTATATGGACCACTTACGTATTTGTACATGTTGATCATATCCCCCTTAATCTCCTCTTCTCAAGAGGGAATAGATTCAGTTCCTCCAATCTTTCCTCATAGCTGAGCTCCTCCATGCCTCTTGTCAGTTTGGTTGCCCTTCTCTGCATATCCTTTTTGTGAACTGGTGCCCAAAACTGAACTGCATATTCCAGATGAGGTCTTACTAATAATTTGTACAGGAGCAAAATTATCTCTCTCTCTCTCTCTGGAGTCCATACCTCTCTTAACCACTTCAGCCCCGGAAGGATTTACCCCCTTCCTGACCAGAGCACTTTTTACAATTCGGCACTGCGTCGCTTTAACTGCTAATTGCGCGGTCATGCAATGCTGTACCCAAACGAAATTTGCGTCCTTTTCTTCCCACAAATAGAGCTTTCTTTTGATGGTATTTGATCACCTCTGCCGTTTTTATTTTTTGCGCTATACACGGAAAAAGACCGAAAATTTTGAAAAAAAATGATATTTTCTACTTTTTGTTCTAAAAAAAATCCAATAAACTCAATTTTAGTCATACATTTAGGCCAAAATGTATTCGGCCACATGTCTTTGGTAAAAAAAATGTCAATAAGTGTATATTTATTGGTTTGCGCAAAAGTTATAGCGTCTACAAACTAGGGTACATTTTCTGGAATTTACACAGCCTTTAATTTATGACTGCCTATGTCGATTCTTGAGGTGCTAAAATGGCAGGGCAGTACAAAACCCCCACAAATGACCCCATTTTGGAAAGTAGACACCCCAAGGAATTTGCTGAGAGGCATGTTGAGCCCATTGAATATTCATTTTTTTTGTCCCAAGTGATTGAATAATGACAAAAAAAAATAAAAAATAAAAAAATTACAAAAAGTTGTCACTAAATGATATATTGCTCACACAGGCCATGGGCATATGTGGAATTGCACCCCAAAATACATTTAGCTGCTTCTCCTGAGTACGGGGATACCACATGTGTGGGACTTTTTGGGAGCCTAGCCGCGTACGGGGCCCCGAAAACCAAGCACCGCCTTCAGGATTTCTAAGGGCGTACATTTTTGATTTTACTCCTCACTACCTATCACGGTTTTGAAGGCCATAAAATGCCCAGATGACATAAACCCCCCCCAAATGACCCCATTTTGGAAAGTAGACACCCCAAGCTATTTGCTTTGAGGCATGTTGAGTCCATGGAATGTTTTATATTTTGACACAAGTTGCGGGAAAGTGACAATTTTTTTTTTTTTTTTTTTTTTTTTGCACAAAGTTGTCACTAAATGATATATTGCTCACACAGGCCATGGGCATATGTGGAATTGCACCCCAAAATACATTTAGCTGCTTCTCCTGAGTACGGGGATACCACATGTGTGGGACTTTTTAGGAGCCTAGCCGCGTACGGGACCCCGAAAACCCAGCACCGCCTTCAGGATTTCTAAGGGCGTACATTTTTGATTTTACTCCTCACTGCCTATCACAGTTTCGGAGGCCATGGAATGCCCAGGTGGCACAAACCCCCCCCAAATGACCCCATTTTGGAAAGTAGACACCCCAAGCTATTTGCTGAGAGGCATGGTGAGTATTTTGCAGCTCTCATTTGTTTTTGAAAATAAAGAAAGACGAGAAAAAAAAATTTTTTTTTTCTTTTTTCAATTTTCAAAACTTTGTGACAAAAAGTGAGGTCTGCAAAATACTCACTATACCTCTCATCAAATAGCTTGGGGTGTCTACTTTCCAAAATGGGGTCATTTGGGGGGTTTTTTTGCCACCTGGGCATTCCATGGCCCCCGAAACTGTGATAGGCGGTGAAGAGTGAAATCAAAAATTTACGGCCTTAGAAAGCCTGAAGGCGGTGCTTGGTTTTCGGGGTCCCGTACGCGGCTAGGCTCCCAAAAAGTCTCACACATGTGGTATCCCCGTACTCAGGAGAAGCAGCAGAATGTATTTTGGGGTGTAATTTCACATATTCCCATGGCATGTTTGAGCAATATATCATTTAGTGACAACTTTGCGCAAAAAAAAATAAAAAAAATAAAAAATTGTCTCTTTCCCGCAACTTGTGTCACAATATAAATTATTCCATGGACTCAACATGACTCTCAGCAAATAGCTTGGGGTGTCTACTTTCCAAAATGGGGTCATTTGGGGGGGGTTTGAACTGTCCTGGCATTTTATGCACAACATCTAGAAGCTTATGTCACACATCACCCACTCTTCTAACCACTTGAAGACAAAGCCCTTTCTGACACTTATTGTTTACATAAAAAAATAATTTTTTTTTGCAAGAAAATTACTTTGAACCCCCAAACATTATATATTTTTTTTAAAGCAAATGCCCTACAGATTAAAATGGTGGGTGTTTCATTTTTTTTTTTCACACAGTATTTGCGCAGCGATTTTTCAAACGCATTTTTTGGGGAAAAAACACACTTTTTTACATTTTAATGCACTAAAACACACTATATTGCCCAAATGTTTGATGAGATAAAAAAGATGATCTTAGGCCGAGTACATAGATACCAAACATGACATGCTTTAAAATTGCGCACAAACGTGCAGTGGCGACAAACTAAATACATTTTTAAAAGCCTTTAAAAGCCTTTACAGGTTACCACTTTAGATTTACAGAGGAGGTCTACTGCTAAAATTACTGCCCTCGATCTGACCTTCGCGGCGATACCTCACATGCATGGTGCAATTGCTGTTTACATTTGACGCCAGACCAACGCTTGCGTTCACCTTAGCGCGAGAGCAGGGGGGACAGGGGTGCTTTTTTTTTTTTTTTTTTTTTTTCTTTATTATTATTATTTTTTTATCTTATTTTTAAACTGTTCCTTTCATTTTTTTTTTTTTTAAATCATTTTTATTGTTATCTCAGGGAATGTAAATATCCCCTATGATAGCAATAGGTAGTGACAGGTACTCTTTTTTGCAAAAATTGGGGTCTATTAGACCCTAGATTTCTCCTCTGCCCTCAAAGCATCTGATCACACCAAGATCGGTGTGATAAAATGCTTTCCCAATTTCCCAATGGCGCTGTTTACATCCGGCGAAATCTACGTCATAAAATGCTCGTAGCTTCCGGTTTCTTAGGTCATAGAGATGTTTGGAGCCACTCTGGTCTCTGATCAGCTCTATGGTCAGCTGGCTGAATCACCGGCTGCATTTTCAGGTTCCCTGTTGAGACAGGAGAGCCAGAGAAAAACACGGAAGATGTTGGGGGGGGGGGGGCATTCCCCACTAGGATTGCTTTTACATGAAAGCCGACCGCTGGCTGAAAAGAATGATACCAAGATGATACCTAAACCTGCAGGCATCATTCTGGTATAACCACTCAAAGTCGTGAATGGCATACCTGAAGACAAAAAAATGGTTAACAATAAAGCACAGTAAACGGTAAGGTATAAAAAATTGCATACCTGAAAAGCAAACATGATAAAACATAATAACAATAAAACATTGCAGAATAGAATACAGTAAAAAAGAGCAGAACAATAGAGAGAGAATAGAGAGAGAGAGAACAATAAAACGACAACTATTTTTATTTTATATTTTTGTTTGTGTTTTTTTTTTTTTTACACTTTTTTTTGTAACTAACTATAATAACTGTAACCGGTTCCAGGTTCGGGTCTCTCAAAATGCGTTGGCATCTCGGGAGACCCTGTGAAAGTGTGCCTAGTCTGTGCAATGCTGTACCCTACGCTAATACTCAACTAGTGCATGGTAGCGTTCAAAACATTCACCAATGCAAAGACCAGGATTGTCAGGACAGGAGGGACAATAATAGCGGGTGTCACGCCTATATCCGCGCTTGCTGCAGACACGACATCTTTTTTGGGGGGTTCGCTGGGTAGGGGTACTCGGGAGGACATAAAGAAAATGCCTCTCATGCAGCTGACTGAATTTGGTTGGGGATGTGAATGTGAATGGGGGAAGTACGGGCGCTGCAGAAGCGGTGGGTTCCCAATTAGGATTGGCGAATGCAGCAGGAAGGGCACTATGGGCATGACGGGCCTGTGTTTGTCTTTTTGGTGGCAGCGGGACACTACTTGTGCTTGCCACCTCACCAGCTTGAACTGCACTTATGGGACTCGCCACGTCACCACGTGTTACTGCAGTGCTGGTTTGACTACGACCGGGGTGTACTAGGCCTCTGGTGCTTGCCAGTTCACCAAGACGCTACAAAAAAAACTGTTAGCGATCGCAGGGATCAGGCCTGACTCTGCGAACGCTGCAGTTATGCGTTTAGAGTTTTGTAAGTGACAGTGATCGATCGATACTGCACTTGGGTGGGCCGGGCCGGGCGGAGGGGCAAAACGCAGGTGCTAGCAGGTATCTGGGCTGATCCCGCTAACACTGCGTTTTTGGGAACCCTAAACTGCTGGGGACGCTAGTATAGATCTGATCGGATCAGATATTGATCTGTTCAGATACTATACCACTAAGGGAGGTGTACGCTGCGTGCGTGGGTGTTAGCGGTACTGGCGCTAACCTGACGCTGCCTGGGGCTGGTGCTTGCCAGTTCACCAAAATGCTACCAAAAAAACTTTTAGCGATCGCAGGGATCAGGCCTGACTCTGCGAACGCTGCAGTTATGCGTTTAGTGTTTTGTAAGTGACAGTGATCGATCGATACTGCACTTGGGTGGGCTGGGCTGGGCCGGGCGGAGGGGCAAAACGCAGGTGCTAGCAGGTATCTGGGCTGATCCCGCTAACACTGCGTTTTTGGGAACCCTAAACTGCTGGGGACGCTAGTATAGATCTGATCGGATCAGATATTGATCCGATCAGATACTATACCACTAAGGGAGGTGTATGGTGCGTGTACGGTGCGTGCGTGGGTGTTCACGGTACTGGCGCTAATCTGACGCTGCCTGGGGCAACGCATATCACCGCCGGGCGATCAGGGGGCTAAACCTTTATTCGGTAATAAACGGCGGGTGCCCTGACACTATAAAAAATAAACTAACTAACCAGCGTCACCCGTAACAGTTATACGGTGATCAGTGGTGAAAGGGTTAACTAGGGGGCAATCAAGGGGTTAAAACATTTATTAGATAGTATATGGGGGTCCCTGTCGCTATAAAACACTGACGGCGAACCTAAATATTTACGTCCCTAACTAGCGTCACCAGTGACACTAATACAGCGATCAGAAAAATGATCGCTTAGCGACACTGGCGACAGGGGGTGATCAAGGGGTTAAAACTTTATTAGGGGGGGTACTGGCGCTAATCTGACGCTGCCTGGGGCGACGCATATCACCGCCGGGCGATCAGGGGGCTAAACCTTTATTCGGTAATAAACGGCGGGTGCCCTGACACTATAAAAAATAAACTAACTAACCAGCGTCAACCGTAACGGTTATACGGTGATCAGTGGTGAAAGGGTTAACTAGGGGGCAATCAAGGGGTTAAAACATTTATTAGATAGTATATGGGGGTCCCTGTCGCTATAAAACACTGACGGCGAACCTAAATATTTACGTCCCTAACTACCGTCACCAGCGACACTAATACAGCGATCAGAAAAATGATCGCTTAGCGACACTGGTGAGGGGGGGTGATCAAGGGGTTAAAACTTTATTAGGGGGGGTAAGGGGGGTACCCTAGACCTACAGGGGGGTTACAGTAACTGTCCTAACACTGCTAACTGTCACAAACTGACACTATGCAGTAATCAGTAAAAAAAAAAAAAAAAAAAAAAAAACCTGCTTGGTGTCAGTTTGTGACAGGGGGGGGGGGTGATTGGGGGGGGATCGGGGGGCGATCGGGGGGGGATCGGGGGTGTAATGTATGCCTGGCATGTTCTACTGTGTGTGTTTGTGTTGTGCACTTACTTACATGTCATCTCTCCTCGGCGCTGGAACGGAAACTGACAGCCGAGGAGAGATGACATCACATCCTCTGCCTCTGTGTACTATACAGAGGCAGGGGATGTCTCTCATTGGCTGGGAGCGATCGCGAGGGGGGGGCCACGATCGGATGGTCTCCCCCTCGTCTGTCATCGCTCCCAACCAAATGCCGACCGCAGCTGGCACAGGGGGGGGGTCCGATCGGACCCCCCACCCGCGGGAAGGCAATCACGTACTAGGTACGTGATTTTGCCTGCCCGTGCCGCTCTGCTCACGTATATAGGCGTGAGGCGGTCGGCAAGTGGTTAATACAAGAAAGGACTTTGCTCGCTTTGGAAACGGCAGCTTGGTCTTGTTCTCTTTTTGTTTGCGCTTATCATTTACCTTGATAATGGATATAGAAGCCCCCAGCTCCCTGTTTACAACATTAAAGAGGAGTTCCACCCAGGGGGTCCAGTAAAAAAAAAAAAAATTAAAAGTCAGCAGCTACAAATACTGCAGCTGCTGACTTTTAATTGGACACTTACCTGTCCCTGAGTCCAGCGATGCGGGGGATCGAAGCCCCGCTCGTCACCCCCTCCGTTCAGCGGCGCCGGCATTGCAACTGTGGGCGCCGGGCTGTGGCTTCACAGCCTGGCACCCACTGCGCATGCGCGAGCGGCGCCGCACGCCGTGATTGGCCGCTCAGTCACCTGGGACTTGTAATGGGTCCCAGATGATTGACAGGAAGGAGGGAGCAGAGCGGAGCCCTTCCTGTGCCGAGGGGGAAGTGATGTCACCAGCCCAGGCACTGGAAGGGGCAGACTACGAGGGACCCCCTAGCAACAGGCATTTAGAGGTAAGTTAAAAAAAAAAAATATCCAAATTTTTTTTGTTTTTTTGTTTTGTTTTTTTAGGATTTTTCATGTATTTTTGTTTTTTTGGGTGGAACCCCACTTTAAGCGCTTGGCTAGATGTTACATACATGTGTTTTCTAGTTGGCAGCAAGATATTGTGCTTGTGCTGATTTTAAATGTCCAACTGGCTTTTTAAATATATGGGCAGCTTTTTTATAGACCAGGGATCTCCAAACTTTCTAAGCAAAGGGCCAGTTTACTGTCCTTCAAGCTTTCAAGCTTCAGGAGGGCCAGACTGTGGCCAGCGGGAGTAGAAAATGCCCCAACATCTGTGCCCCATCAATGGGAGAAATAGTGCTCAATTCTTGGTATCAATGGGAAGAATAGTGCCCCATTGATGATGTCAGTAGGGGGGAATGGTGCCCCATCACTGATGTCAGTTGGTGAAAAAGTGCCCCAAGTGCCAGATAAAGGCAAGCAAAGGGCCACATCCAGTAGCTTGGCCACAGTTTGGAGATCACTGTTCTAGACATTTCTGTAGATTTCCTTGGTGATTTTTTTAAATGCTATGAAACTAAAAGTATCTCACCAAATCCTGAATTTACAAAGCCATATGAGCTTTTTATTTATGATCATTAATTTATCTGATCAAATATGTTTTATGGACAAAAATAAATGCAGTAAAGTGGAATCATTTTGTGGCTCTGTCACTTCAAGACACAGGGAACTACAAGACCCAAGGGCCATAAGGAGAAACCATAGAGCATGGAGGAGGGGGGGGGCACAGGCATCTGACACAGAGGGAAGGTTCTGCAAACAGATACAGGGTCAGGTAAGTATAGCATGTCTTCTTTTACAGCAGCTTTTTTATGTACTTTTTGTTAGCAACATAGTATCCTTACAATTAGTATTTGATTAGTAATATCTATTGATTATGTCAAACTCGTTTTAGCTATAAAACTGCCCACACATAATAGAATCTTATTCTATGATTTATGGAGTTCAAGAGCCTACATAAACTTTTCAAGGACTTTTCCAGAGCCTCTCCAATCCTATGGAACTCATTACCCCAATTTGTCTGATTATGTCCTACTCTATTAGCTTTTAGATGTCCCTGAAAACCCTCCTCTTCAGAGAACTGTATTTTCATTTTCTCCATCAGCTCATCCCCCACAGTTATTACCTTTTGTTCTACTTGACCATCCTTTCCAGAGGGCCCTCTGATTCCTCCTGTATTGAATTGTATTGTAACTGTACTGTCTGCCCTCATGTTGTAAAGCGCTGTGCAAACTGTTGGTTCTATATAAATCCTGTATAATAATAATAATAATAATAATAATAATAAACAATTTGTCTGTAAGGTGGACCCTTGCAGTACATTTTTTTTGGCTGGTCTAAAGCAGATTTTGTGTGATCAACAGCATGCATATCAACTTCAAACTACTGCATTTATATAGCATTACAAATAGAAAAGAAAAAAACAGTTCTTTTAATGTGGCTTTTATGTATTTCATAAAAAAACAAAAAAAATCAAATAGTCAGCGCTATAAATAACCTTAATTATCTAATAAATAGCTGCTAGCAAATAAAAGGCAATATATCCCAACCTTTAGTGAAAAAACTATATATATATATATATATATATATATATATATATATATATATATTGCAGCGCTCTAAATAAAAAAAAATAAAAAAAACCCCATAGCTTTTGAGCAAAAAACAGAATATTGCCCCCTGGTGGATGTAAGAACGTTTTATTTCTGTAAACCTGTTTTCTGTTTACCTTTTTCTCAGAGGGCCGCTGAGACGGCCTCTCCCCGCCCCTCCACAGCTCATCGCTCCAATAAGCGTGGAGAAGCAGACCACAAGCGATGCTGACTGATAGTCAGCATTGCTCTGCTCGCGGAGGAGTGAGAACCGAGCCATTGGCGATGTTCGTTGGCTTGGGGGACAGCTGCAGCATCGGTCTGATGCTCCGTCCACTGAGGTAAGTATGATTAGAAAAAAACATACTTCTCTTTTAATATTTTGCATAGGAAAAGTTTGGGACTTTAAATGAGGCCCACATAGACATGTGCCTCCTTCCCTGTTCGAGGACATAGAGGGGAAAAATTTTTGGGACTTTGAATGAAGCATGTAGCCAACAGTCGATGTAGTAAGTATAACCATAGTATAAATGCATTTGCATGGTAAATGTACAAAAAGAACAATCCTTATTAAATTATCTATCGACATTTGTAGCCAATATTGAAACATGATAAAACAATTCATAGGCTCTGTACCCAAAGCAATAATACAATGAACAATAATAGATGAAAATCAAAGAACATTTAAACATGATAAAACCAGAAGGATTGCAGCACAGTATTCTCTACGCGTTTCGTGAAACATCACTTCATCATAGAGAAGGCGCAATCCAACTGTCTATAAAGAAAGCATGTATATATCAAGAACAATCTATCTGGGTAATAATACAATACCAATCCAGATAGGAGTGATGTCAAAACTTGATTGTGTTGTTACTCACAAAATGGCTCCTATGTCAAGCACAGCACCGATAGCTAGGGCCCGCTTCAAGGGTGTCCAACATGGGAACTGAGGGGGCCATACCGATGTACGACAAGTTGCAGTATGAAGATCATGAAGAGAGTACAAATATCCATATAGGAATCACTAGTGGCTTAATCGACCGTCCAGAAGGGTTTTATAAAAATAATAATGTATATATGTAGATAGTATGTATAGTTATACCAAAAAAGGTTGAATTGTCAGAATCTTAATGAGTATTTAAGTCTATATGTGGGTGCACTACTGCTGGAGTCTCAGCCCAGGAGAGGAAAAGGCTGGGCTCACACTATGTGCAGAATGGCTCGCAGCAGGGGGTCCAGTGCGTCCCTGTTTACCATTTTAGGGGTGAATTTTTGCCTGAATTCGGACCTGAAACAGAATCAAAGACGCACATGACCTTTCTGCTGTGCGCTCCGCGGCCCCCCCGGACATGTGTGAACCGGAGAGCCGGTCACAATCTCCTGTCATGCGAATTGAATGTGGGGAAACCTGCATCCAATTTGCATAAGTGTGAACCCAGCCTAAAGGATATAAAGAAAATATTATGTGCAGAATCCCAAAAGCAAAGAAAATAATAATCATCAGGTTAGCTCAGCAATTGCAGAAGTGGCTGAAACCAAGTACAATTGATGTTTCTGAAAACCCCACCACTTTAAAAGAAAGAGCCAGAACAGGTTCAGCAACAATACCACACCTACAAACTCAATATTACTTTCTCAGATTAGGAGGTGATTGCTGTTTGTGAGGCTGAGCAAAGTTATATTTTTTCGGAAAAAGAAGATGGTGACAGCAGTTTGTTTTTTAAGCTCAGGTAGCAGAAAACAAAGAAAACACTATGGGGTCTTTGTATAAATCGTTTGTTGTGCAGATGTGACAAACTATCAGGATGAAAACTGCCAAACATCCTCCATTATATGTGGTTCCACAAATCATCAGCGCCATCTGGTGGCCACAATATTTTCTTTTCTGATTGAAGTATTTGTGGAAAAAAAAACATCATGGCCACTAGGTGGTGGTAGCTATATAGGAATTACTCATGTTAGCGAAAACACATCATTTTTGTCCTCCTGATTGTGCAGATGTTTTACACATGATTAATTATGTGAACCTTCCTTAGATGAGACTTAACTTGATATCATGATTAATCTAGATGTAGGCGGGCTCTACTATGCCTATGCACATGGGGTAGCACTCGTGTGGAGTATGCTCATCAATGCCTGGGATCAAACAGGGGCTGCGGTCATGTGAAAAGTCAAACATTAAGGCAGTTCCCCAACTTAGAGATGAGCCTCATGAGCCTCACTGTGTGTAGTGATGAAGTGCAGAGTTCCTTTGACATGCGATTTGTTCCATGTTGCTACACACTAGACATGTGCAGAACATAAAAATGTGATTTTTGTTTCGTTTCGATTCGTTATTTTCATAAATTTGTTTCACTACATTTGTTTTATTTGTTTAATTCATTTTCGGAATTCATTTAGTGTATTCGAATTCAAATCAATTAGAACTTTCCGAATTAGGACGAATTGAACTCAATTCAACAAAATTCGGAAATTTTTAATCAATTTGAATTTGAATACACTAAATGAATTCCGAAAATGAAGTCCATTCGAATTGCATTCGAATCACAAATGGTTATATTCTTTCTATTATTTTCTATTCTATTGTTTTATTATTCGTTTCTTTACTATTATATTCTTTTCTATTCTATTCCAATTTATTCTATTTGAAATTCAAATTTGGGAAGATAGTTAAATTCTTTCTATTCTATTTTTTTTCTATTCTATTCTTTTATTTTCTATTCTAATCTATTCTTTTCTATTCTATTCAAATTTATTCTATTCGAATTTCGTAAGAAAGTTATATTTCTATCTTATTCTATTCTTTTTTTATATTCTATTCTTTTTTTATATTCTATTCAAATTCAAATAGATCAAGTAAGGGAGGGCTATAACTCTGTTGGCTTATTTTTTGTCATCTGTGCCTCATTGGGGAGATTTACCTTCACTTGCTGTCCCATAGCTAAACAGGAAGATAGAGGAAATCCCTGCAAATTAAGGGAATCCCCTGGAGACCCCAGGCCTCTAATACCATTGGAAGATTTCCCCTCTATGACTTTTCCAGGGAAAATCCAAAATTTGAGATTTCCTTTTACTTTCACTTTTAATACTAATGGTAAACAGGACAAATAGAGTTTAAAAAGTTAACAAAACAAACCGGAATATGTTGTAAGAATATAACACTATTAACCACTTCTGGACCGCCCACCGTACATATACTGCGGCAGCGCAGCCCAGCTGCATGAATCAATGTACCTGTACGAGATACAGTGGGCATACGCCTCAGGAGCACACCCACAGGTATGGCAAACTTGCTGTCTGCTGGCACAATGCGACCGTGGTACACAGAGGCAGGATCTGGGGATCTGGTTATGTAAACGAGGCAGATCCCCATTCTGGCAGGGGACAACACTGAGATCTGCTGTTCCTAGTGATCAGGAGGAACAGCGTTTTCTGTGTTGTCCCAGCCTATCCCCAACACAGTTAGAACGCACCCAGGGAACACAGTTAACCCCTTGATTGCCCCCTAGTGTTAACCCTCTCCCTGCCTGTGTCATTTATACATTGATCAGTGCATTTTTTTAGTACTGATCACTGTAATTATGTCACTGGTCCCCGAAAAGTGTCACTTGGGGTCAGATTTGTCCGCCGCAATGTCGCAGTCCCGCCAAAAATCGCAGATTGCTGCTATTACCAGTAAAAACAATAATAAAAAATAAAAGTCCATTAATTTATCCCATAGTTTGTAGACGCTATAACTTTTGTGCAAACCAATCAATATACACCTATTGCGATTTTTTTTTTTTTTTTTTTACCAAAAATATGTAGAAGAATACATATTGGACTAAACTGATAAATAAATTTAGAGAGATTTAGAGAATGGGATTTTTATGGTGCCACATGAAAAACAACAATATTTATATAAAAGGATATTTTATTACATTGTAGAAAAATCCATTAATTTGTTTGTTTCTTTGAACAAACAGTGATCTAAATACAAAGGTCACAACATTATAAGCAGCATTAATGCATACAAATACATAGAGCTATATGCCTGTGTGCTCATGTTTCACAAATTGCTTTTTCATGTTATATTTCTCCATATACTGGATGAGGGTGCTTTGGTCTCTTGAATAGTGGCAAACATTCAAACTACATGATGAATAAATGTGTTTTTTAATATTTATTTTTGGATATGTATTATAGCAGAAAGTAAAAAATACTGTGGTTTTTTTTTTCAGAATTGTCAGCCTTTTTTTATTTATAGCGCAAAAAATAAAACTGCAGATGTGATCAAATACTACCAAAAGACAGGTCTATTTGTGGGAAAAAAATGACATCAATTTTGTTTGGGTACAGCATCCCATGACCGTGCAATTGTCAGTTAAAACGAAGCAGTGCGTATCTCAAAAAATGGCCTGGTCATTAAGGGGGTAAATCCTTCTGAGGGCTGAAGTTGTTAACATTGCATTTTCTATTACGTTTTTCTTTAGCACATACATACAGTAGCTGGTGCTTGGTGAAGACTTAAAGCACTGATTCAGACTGATGATGAAGACATATGGACTCTCTATACACGTGAAATCTCTGACAGACATCTTAGGGGAACATGAGCGTCCCTCACTTAACTCTCCTCTCTACTAGCTTCTATAAAATAAAGACTCATTTTCAGTAGTGTATACTGTAACCTCCCTTAAAACAGTTTACTACAATTACAACCCATTTTTGACAAATTTCCCTTCAACTATTCCATGTTTTTACATATTGTTGTCTTTATCAATTTCATATAATTGCAGTAGGTGTGGCTAATAGGGATAAGCCGAACACCCCCCGGTTCGGTTCACACAATATTTTGTACTTTTTGCTATAATAAATATCCAAAAAAAATGTCTTCATTATTTTTTGCTGATATGTATTCTTCTACATATTTTTGGTAAAAAAAAATCGCAATAAGCGTATATTGATTGGCTTGCGCAACAGTTATAGCATCTGCAAAATAGGGGATATATTTGTGGCATTTTTATTATTATTTTTTTTTACTAGTAATGGCGGTGATCAGCAATTTTTATCGTGACTGCAACATTGCGGTGGACAGATCGAACACTTTTGACACTTTTTTGAGACCAGTGACATTTATACAGCGATCACAGCTAAAAATAGCTATATAAATGTAGACAACGATGGGCAAGATCCTGCGAGCCACACAAACCTTAGTAAAGCACTACTCAGCTGCGTGCGTTAAACACGTCTCATACGCGTGCAAATAACAAAAGTAAAAAGGATTACGCTGCGCTAGAGTGTGTTAGACATGCTACTAAATTATAGCATGATAAAACAACTGCGTCTAAATAAACGCATGTGGATGTGGGAAACACAATACCTCTACAAGATAAGCGGACCTAATACTAGATAAATACTATGAATACAAATGTGAAATATGACAAATGCATATAAATGCATCAAAGTATAAATGCAAATTCAGATGTGAAATATGACAGATTAACGCATCAAAGTGCACAAGTACCAATAAGCATAACTGAATCACAGCATTACTATTACTAGTGCAATGAATAAATGAATATAAACACATCAAAGTGCAAATGTGCCAATATGCATAACCATGTTCACCATGAAGTCCTACAAAAGGTATAAAGGTGCCTAAACGTGATGTCCACTGGTGATACAATCAAACTTGATAGTAACTCTCAAAGTGCCACAGACCATGCAATGGTGCGATTCGGTCACCCCAAAGGTAATGCGCTCACCTCAGAGCGCGTGACCAAGTCGCTAGACAAAGTCAAACCATGCTTGTGAACCCCCCTGGGTTATAGCTTTTGTAGGACTTTGATGAACTATATTTTTGTTTCCATTTAGGATTTTTTTTACACATGAACTATGTGACACCAAATTACTTTTTGTTTTGTGTTTTTTGCACTTAGCACCTTTTACATGCTCATATATATATTTATATTGTAATAGCTATGTTTATTTGCACATTTGCACTTTATGCGTTTATATTTTGCACTTTTGAGTAATATTGTCATTTAGTTATGCATATTGGCACATTTGCACTTTGATGCGTTTATATTCATTTATTCATTGCACTAGTAATGCTGTGATTCAGTTATGCTTATTGGTACTTGTGCGCTTTGATGCGTTAATCTGTCATATTTCACATTTGAATTTGAATTTATACTTTGATGCGTTTATATGCACTTGTCATATTTCACATTTGTATTCATAGTATTTATCTATTATTAGGTCCGCTTACCTTGTAGAGGTATTGTGTTTCCCACATCCACATCCGTTTATTTAGACGCAGTTGTTCTACGCAGCGTAATCCTTTTTACAGCTGTATAAATGTAATTGGAAGGGAAGGGGTTAACACTAGGGGGCGATCAAGGGGTTAACTGTGTTCCCTAGGTGTGTTCTAACTATGGGGGGAAGGGACTGACTAGGGGAGGAGACCAATCGGTGTTCCTACTTAGTAGAAGCACACAATCTGTCTCCTCTCCCCTGAGAGAACCAGGATTTGTGTGTCACAAGCGATCATGGGTGCCCGGAGGTCAGCGCACCCGCTAAAGCATCTTAAAGAGCTGACGTACAGCTACGATGGCTCGCGCAGGGGAGCCAACCTGCCGCAGTATAACTGCAGTGGCTAGTCAGATGGGGTTAAAATTGCTTGTGGCTGTAATGTATTGCCAGATCCTGATCCAGATACATAAAAAATCATTTAAAAAAATGGCGTGGGTCCCCCCCGGCCAGTCCATACCAAGCCCTTCTGATCTGGTATGGTTATTAAGGGGAACTCCACGCTAAATTTTTTTTTAAATGGCGTGGGGGTCCCCCCCCAAAATCCATGCCAGGCTCTTTAGGTCTGGTATGGATTTTAAGGGGAAATCCATACCAGACACTTATCCAAGCATGCCACCAGGCAGGCCACAGGAAAAGGGTGGACGAGAGAGCGCCCCCCCCCCCTGAACCGTACCAGTCCACATGCCCTCAATATGGGGAAGGTGCTTTGGGGTCCCCATGGGACAGTCCAAGGTCAGGACAGCAGGCAAGCATAATCCAATAGACAGTTCTGGGGTCAGGGCATATAGTGGAAAAGCATAAATCAGTAGAAAGTTCCAAGGTCAGGATAGATCGCAAGTATAATCCAGTAAACAATCTTAGGTGAAATCAAGTAGCAATCCAAAAGAGTAGCTTGGGTACAAAGCTGTGGTCAGCAACAAGGAATCCAAATGAGAGGTAACACAACTGGCAGGTCACATGATAAAGCTGAGGGGAGGACTTTCCCTCACTCTGAACTGCTTTTACATCAGGTAAGAGAGTTTATCGAAGAAAGGAGAGCTGTACAAAAAGGGTCCTCTGCTGGGGGAGTCCTTCCTGGTGGGGAGGGTGGGAGTCTGTACTTGAGGGGGGGTTGTACTGTGAGTTGGGCTAGGGGATCTGTACTGAGGGGGTGGGATGTCTGTGCCGGGGGTTCTGTCCTAAGAAGGGGCTGACAGGGGTTGGTTTGTGCTAAAGGTGTAGGCTAAAAGGGGGGTCTTTCCTGGGTTGGGGTTTGTACTGAGGGGGTAAGCAAAATTTGTACTGGAGGAATTGGGGCTGTTGGGGTAGCTCTGTACTGAGGGCTTGGGGGGATTTGTACTAAGAGAAGGGGATAATTTTTTAATAGAAAGAAGAAGAAATGTATTAAATATTTCCCAGAATGGTAATACAATGTCACAGTTGGTAAAGTACAGTGTACAATTTATGTTTTCCCAGCAGGGGAGAATTAGACAAAAGATAACTTTAAACAAAAATGCAATATATGAATATCCAAAATATAGTTTGTCCCATACAGGGAAATTAATGTGGATATAAAATAAGGTTCTATTTCATGGGGGCTCGGGTTAAAACAGATTTACACAAGGAATATGCGAGGGGCGTTCAAGTCAAACTGGACTTTAAATTTTACAGGTATAACAAAGGGATGCTTGCACACAATAGTAAGTGGCAAGTGTGTCCTATTACTGATAGGCGCGCACAAGAGACAAATCTTTCTGTGGAAACGGTGAACACAATCATTCATGAACATTTGTATTTTTGAAAAGTTAGCGCACCCTGAGTACCAAGATTGCTTTCCGCTTTTGACTGGCACAGAAGAGTTGAAGTCTACACTGCGTTGAAGGAGCATTTTGACAGGGAATGCCAGGATTTTCTGGATCGCATCATTACATGTGATGAAACCTGGGCACAGCATTTCACTCCAGAATTAAAACAATCATCAAAGTAGTGGAAGCATGCAGACTCACCACCACCAAAGAAATTTAGAACAATTGCGTCTGCAAGTAAAGTGATGGCACGTGTTTTCTGGGACAAACATTGAATTATTCATGTGGATTTTCTACCCTGTGGTGACACTATGAACAATGAATATTACTGTTGTGTTCTGAGTGATGTGCATACGCGTCTGCGGAAAAAACAGGCTGGTTTGATCACAAGGATGTTCTATTTCTCCAGGACAACGCACAAGCTCATACTGCTCACCGCACTAGGTGCACATTAAAGCAACTTGGCTGGGAGGTAGTGCCACATCCCCCTTACAGCCCAAACCTCACTCCAAGTGATTTCCACCTGTTTCGACCCCTAAAAGAGTTCCTCGGAGGTCAGCATTTCAGCACTGATGACTGATGGTTCAGGCATATTGACAAGTCTTTCTACGCCGAAGCTTTCCAGGCATAGTTAAACACTGAGATAAGTGTTTAAATGTAGCAGGGGAGTATGCTGTAAAATGAATGCAGTTTCCACTACTTGAAATTTGTTCATTTATTATATCAACTCAAAAGTCCTGGTTTGACTTGAACGCCCCTCTTAAATTTGTGCTCATCTCTATACCTAGATAGGATATCACCTCACCATCCATGATAAAGGGAAGGAGAGGAAAAAGGGGGATGGGAAGAGAAGGGGATAGTTTTTAGTTGTACTCTGTAAACTGGACTGTGCATTATGTACCTCAGACCCCTGCACTCCTGAGTCCTGCACCCTGTATATTGTGCACTCCAGAGCCCTGCACTCCTGAGCCCTGTGCATTTTGCATTCTTAAGCCATGCTTTATAGATACTATGTTGTACATTTCATACTCCTGTCCATTTCACTCTATATGCTGGCCTTTATATGACATACTCCAAACCACTGCACTAT
The DNA here is from genome assembly GCA_037952925.1 of Lithobates clamitans. Taxonomy (NCBI): domain Eukaryota; kingdom Metazoa; phylum Chordata; class Amphibia; order Anura; family Ranidae; genus Lithobates; species Lithobates clamitans. Next base: position 1,067,600 of record JBBGZY010000931.1, on the reverse strand, counting down.
AAGTAGATTTTAAACTCCTGAAGGTCTTCTCTAAGGTAGAATTTTTAATTCATTAAAAATTAGTTTGCTGAGGTTTGTACATGTCTGTTGCACTCTCCATTGTAGCACATTAATTAACAACTTCCCACCCAGCCTATAGCAGAATGACAGCTGGGCGAGACTCTCGTTGATCCTAGTGGACGTCATATTAAATATAAATACATTTTGGCTGAAATTTATGAAGTACAATTATATATTTGCAAAATTTTATAACAGAAACTTGGAGGTTTTTTTTCAAAATGTTCAGTCTTTTTTGTTCATTTAGCAAGAAATAAAAAAAAACAGTAGTGATTAAATACCACTAAAAGAAAGCTCTAGTTGTGTGAACAAAATGATAAAAATGTAGTTTGAGTGCAGTGTTGCATGACCACGCAATTATCATGCAAAGTGTGACAGCTCTGAAAGCTGAAAATTGGCCTGGGCAGGAAGGGGGTAAAAGTGCCCTGTATTGAAGTGGTTAAAACGTACTTTGGAGGTACAAGGACTTTGGCATGTGTGTGCTGTGTAAAAAGTGACTAGGATCAGATTTTACCGAACTATGTCCCCCTCTCACTGTTAGTACAAATTGGCCACACCCACATTTCAGCATGCCATTATTTTACAATGGGTGCTCCCAAGTCTATTACAATGCTAGCAACACCCCTGCTGTCTGTGATATGCCATTGCTAACTTTAGTGCATTTTCAATGCGTTCCATTTACAACCACTCTCTCTTTTACCATTCTGTCTTTTACAAAAAAAGTTGGATCCACAAAAAAAAAAAAAAAAAGATTTATACTCACCTGTCCCACCACTCGTTTCAATCTTTGCTCTGTTGCATAACAATGGCCTCTTCACATTTAACACAGTTTTGGTGTGTTAGATGCCTGGTCTCCCGCTGTGAGATATGGTTTCTTCTGGCAGCATCCAAGTCACTACAGGACATTGTAGGGACATAGGGGTCAGTGGAAGGAACTGCAGTGCGCGTTGGGGGGACGAAATAATCCAACACTTTCAGAATTGTTGAATATGAAGTTGAAGTTCTTGAACTGAGCAAAGATTAAAACTTTGCCCTACTTTTTCCTACTAAAAGGCTCCATTCTACTATATAGCCATCAAATTTACTTTTAAAATTTACTTTTAACTAGTTGTGTCTGACTGATTAAATTTTGTCTGCTACTTGGCTAGGTAGCAGTGCCATAACTTGACATTTTTTTCACTTTTTTTTTAATATTTCGCTTTTTACCTTGATTTATGGTTATAGACGCCTATAAGTCCTTGGTAACAACAAACTGCTCCCTGCTAGGTGTTACCTATACTGTATGTGTTTTTCAGTTAAGAGCAAGATGTTGTGCTTGTGTTAATTTTAAATGTCCAACTGACTTTTTCAATATATGGATAGTTTTTTTGGTAGATATTGCTGTAGACTTTGTTATTGAGCCTTTTTAATCACTCTCAGGGGGTTATTTATGAAAGGCAAATCCACTTTGCACTGCAAGTGCACTTGAAAGAGCACTGAAAGTAAGGGGTAGAAATATTAGTAAGGGGCTGAAATCTAAGGGGTAGATCTGAAATGAGGGGAAGCTCTGCTGATTTTATCATCCAATCATGTACAAGCTAAAATGCTGTTTTTTATATTCCTTGCATGACCCCCTCGGATGTAGAGCGACTTTACTTCCAAGTGCACTTTCAGTGCACTTTCAATTGCACTTGCAGTGCAAAGTGGATTTTCCTTTAGTAAATAACCCCCTCAGTACTAAAAGCTATGGGAGTATGGACTAAATGTATCACACCAAAGCCTCAGTTCACAAAGCCACATATGTTTTTTTTTACTAATGGTCATTATTTTATTTGAACATAGAGATTTTATACACATAAATAAATGCATTATTGTAGAATTATGTTGTGGCTTTGTCACTACAGGGCACAAGACACTACATGACGGGGTCATACGGAGGAACCAGAAACAATTTCTCTGTGAGATGGACCCTCAGACTACAAATTTATTGGTTGATCTAAAGGAGATTGTACAATCAGATTGTAGTGTGTGCAACCAACAGTATGCATATCAACTTTAAACCCCTGCATTTTATATAGGAGTACGCAAAAAAAATAAAAAACAGTACTGTGGGTGTTATTTATAACAATCACATAAAAACATAAGATTTGGAAAAAAAATATCTAATGTACTAGACCAAATCACATTAAAATGTACAGTATTTTTCATAGTTTATCATATTTCCTAGTTTTGTTCCAGCAAGATACTTCTCAAACTTTGCATCCACCTCCTTGCTCTGTTCTTCAGTAAAAAGGCTCTTCCAGTCCCCTACTTCTCCTTTAAAAGCAATAAAAATAATAGATTAGAATAATAGATAGATATTTTAAGAGTTGGAATCAAAATCCAATCCTACAAGCACTTGATTAAAAAATCATTTTGGAATCCTAGCCTATAAAATTAACACCATTTCTAAATTTAACAGCTAAATATGAAACATAATCTTTTGAAAGGCATGCATACATTTGAAATCTTGTATTTTGAGACCCGGGGGAATGTATGTCTATAGCCCAGTGTACAATGATCATCCTAACAATGCAATAACTATTATTGTCAGCTGCTCACAATACATGGGCTTATTCAGTTAACCACTTAAAGAGGAAGTAAACCCTTATGGGTTTTACTTCCTCTTTTGTTTCCTGCAAACCCTGCAAAGTAAAAGTATAATGGGCTAGTATGCATCACATACTAGCCCATTATGTCGCACTTACCTGCAAACAAAGCCCGCGCTGTCCCCGCTGCAGGAAGCATCCATCTTCGCCCCTATTCCTTCCGGGGGCCGTGGACTCCGGCTGTGTGACTGGCCAGAGCCGCGTGACGTCACTCCCACGCATGCGCGCCAGAGCCACCAGTCACAACACACACGGAAGACAATTTTGAAAAAAAACAATGTTTTTTACTTTTTACTTTTAATAAAAAATGTAAAAAAACTAATGTCTTCATCAGTTTAGGCCAATATGTATTCTTCTACATATTTTTGGTTAAAAAAATCGCAATAAGTGTATATTGATTGGTTTGCACAAAAGTTATAGCATCTACAAAATAGGAGATAGATTTATGGCCTTTTTATTTATTTTTTACTAGTAATGGCGGCGATCAGCGATTTTTAGCGGGACTGCGACATTGTGACAGACAGATCGGACACCTAACTGACATTTTTGACACTTTTTTGGGAACCAGTGACATTATTACAGTAATCAGTGCTAAAAATTTGCACTGTTATTGTACTATTGACACTGGCATGGAAGGGGTTAACACTAGGGGCGATCAAGGGGTTAAATATGTTCCCTGGGAGTGGTTACTAACTGTATGGGGGACTGTGTCACTGGGGAAACACACTGATCTGCATAGCAGAAAGACAGGATCTGTGTGACCTTGCTTGTCTCCCATGTGCACCCACAAATCGCAGTGTACGTACAATGACAGTGATTCACAGGATCGAGCCACATTGTCACAGTACAACTGCGGCGGCTGGTCCTTAAGTAGCTAAACAGTGCATTGAGAAAAGAACAATGCTTAAAGCAATCAGTCAAAATTGTATACGTATTGGACTCCACATATCACTTTGACTTGTCCAAATATGTTTAGTATATAGTGCAAGAGAACCCTTGATTCATATTTTGCAACACATGCTAACCACCTCTAGCAATGCGATGGACCTCTCTCGCAGATATTTAAGCTTAACTTTGTACTTTAAATGTAAAATGTGCCAACTAATATACATTGTGAGTGAGGACTATAAAAAATATTTTAAATTTTATTTTTTTTATTATACAACAAAATGTATATTGGCACCTTACTGGTGCAGCCCACATCAATCAAATATCCATATCACTTTGCAGTATATCTTCTTTTGCAAGCTGGACCTTCTATGTCAGATTTTGATCTGAGGAATATAGCAAAAGTTTGCAATGACATTGCAGTGAACACTTCTCCTTGGTTAGATATAATTGGAACGGGTCAATTAGTTAGGCTGTCATGGTGCGGCTGATTTACTAATGAATTTGAGAGTGTTCAATCAAAACTTACCAACTTTACAGCAACATACTCAAAGAGGTGCTGGCAACTTTTACAATTGCACATTGATTCAGTTAAAGGAAAACGTCAAAAGTTTTATAGCTCTGGTGAGGTGCCTCCCACACAGCAAGACTTTCCTCAATGGACACCCAACAGTAGATCAAATCATAGAATTACAGGAAGCAGTGCAAGATCAAAACAAGGTGAAAAAGAGTCCAAGATAATTTTATTGTTGGTTAAGGAAGTCATATAAAAACACCCAAATCGTTTTGGGGGCAATACCAATCCCCCCCTTTTATCAAGGCTCAACACAGGATGGAAACAGGGAAGCTCGCCATTTTCGAAAGCTCGCCATTTGCTAAATGTCTTACAGGACAATTTCATGGGTCAGATGGTAAATGCACCAACAAGAAACAATTACTAGACCTACTGATTACGAACAATACAGACTTGGTTGTGGATGTAGAAATACAGGGCAACTTAGGAAACAGTGATCACAGGTCAATTAGTTGCAGCATAAATCACACAAATACAAAGACACTGAATTTCAAAAGAGCCAACTTCCAGAAACTACGCGCCTTGCTAGAAGATACTAAAGTCTTAGGAACAAAGAACACGCAGGAAAAATGGGTGTGCTTTAGGAGCATATTAAATAAAGGTATTAGCCAGCGCATCCCAAAGGGTAATACATTTAAAATAGCTAATAAAAGCCCTGGGTGGCTTAACACCAGTGTAAAAATTCATATAAAAGCAAAGGAGAAGGCCTTCAAAGTATACAAGGCTGAAGGGAAATTATCAGCATTCCAACTGTACAAAGAATGCAATAAGAAATGTAAGGGTGTAATCAGGGTGGCTAAGATAGAACACAAAAGGCACATAGTGGAGGAGAGAAAGAAAAATCCCAAGAAATGTTTTAAGTACATAAATAGTAAAAGAGAAAGGACAGCTCATATTGGCCCCATAAAGAATGATGAAGGGATTCTGGTTACAAAGGGTGGTGAGATGGCAAAGGTTTTGAATGTATTCTTCTCCTCAGCCTTCACAAGGGAAACGGGGAGCTTCAGTAACCAAAACTGCAATGTTAACTTCATGACACGTCACAGGAAGCACCACCATGGTTAAAATCAGAAACAGACTTAAAAAACTTAAAGGGGTCGTAAACCCTCGTGTTTTTTCACCTTAATGCATCCTATGCATTAAGGTGAAAAAACTATGCACCGGGGGGCGTGGTCGAGTCCGGAATTAGTGTCTATGGAGGGGTTATCTAAAGTGGGGAGGAGCTACCAGCGCCGCCGGGGGACCCCAGAAGAGGATGATCGGGGCCACTCTGTGCAAAATGAGCTGCACAGTGGAGGAAAATATGACATGTTTGTTATTTTAAATAAAAAAAAACGAGGGTTTACAATCACTTTAACAAAAATAAGTCACCAGGCCCAGATGGCTTGCACCCGAGGGTCCTTAAGGAACTCAGTCAAGCAATTGCCAGACCGTTGTTGCTAATTTTTACGATCAGTCTATTGACTGGTATGGTACCAGCTGATTGGAGAAAAGCCAATGTAGCACCAATCTTTTTGAATCAAAACTCATTTATTGATAAATTGCTCATATGATACATACAATCTTTGCAGTATAAAGACAAAGTAAAACAATACATGCAGTATATATCTCTGTGGGTATACATAGCATCTGAGCAATAACAGAAGATAGTGCATATGATAAATTTCTTTTACCCTTTCCATCCCCAGCGAAGAAAGATTTGAAATAGATTTAACCAGCACTTTCGACCTAGTATGATAAATCAATGTTATACTTTTCTTCAATTTACGGATATAGCAAAGTCTAGTGCGTAACCTTAAACTTAACCAAACTTGTGTTTCCTGCCTCTCTCTTGCTCCCCCACCCCCCATCTATTGATGACTTTTTACTGAAGGAGTCTATCCATTACCAATTGTGGTGGAGCTAGGCTAGGGTCGTCCAGCCATGGTTACCAAATAAGAATACATTTTCCCACAGCCTTTCTGTGGTTGTAAGCCAACTGTTCTCTGGGAAGTAAAGAATTAACATATGCAATCCACTGCTTTCCTGTGGGGACCGCACGTGCCATCTAATACCGTGCTATAAGTTTCCTGGCCAGGTACATCAGTCTAGTGATCAAATAATACATGCCCCTTGGGTACATTTCCTCATCTATTGCCCCAAGCAAGTACACCAGGGGGTTCAGAGGAACAGGAATCTGAGCTAGTCTGGATACATTGTGACACCTCCGCCCAAAACCGGCGGCGTTTTGGGTACCTCCAGAGGAAATGTATAAAGTTCCCCTGATGTACTTTACATTTTGGGCACAGGGGGGAGTCTCTACTTCCCCAACTGTGGAGTTGTGTTGGCGTTCTATAGGCTCTATGTAGGATAAATAATTGTGACAGTTTATGAGATGCTGAAACAGATACCGCAGGTATTGACTCCAGGGCCATGTCCCACTGATCACCATCTATGTCTCCCATATCCTCTACCCACTTACTCCTACACTTATGAGAGGCATGATCCTGGAAGGAGGACAACAGTTCCGCGTATATCCTAGATATAAGTCCCTTCCAGGTCTCAGCCTGGAGGACCTCCATCAGCAGAGGAGACAACGACACTGTTAAGGACTGGTCGCTGCGTCCACAGGGCATGTCTAAGTTGGAGGTATTTGTAGAAACCCCTTGGGGTCAAGTGAAACTCCCTGCATATCTGTTCATAGGTTTTCAGTACTGTCCCTTCATATAGCTGCGGAAAGAACCAGATCCCACTTTCTCTCCATGAGGAGAACCCCTGTAATTATCGAAGTTCTGGGTATCTAGGGTTGTTCCACAGTGGAGTGAAAGGCATCTGACCCCCAATCCCCATCGCCTTCTGAAATCCCTTCCATGCTTTTTTAAGGAGGCCGCTGATGGGGGCTGAATGCTGGATACTTGGTAGATCCATTTCCATATCGGAAGTTGTTGAATTTGTGAGGCTAGGAAATACATTTTAGGGTGCGGTACAGCTAAACCCCCCTTATCCTTTCCATATTGTAGGGTAGTCAGGCTAATCCTCGCTTTGTTCTTTTTTTATATCAGATCTCTCATTAGGGAGTCTATGCGTTTGAAGCATTTGTTTGGGATCCACACAGGTGAATTGTGGAACACGTACAAGAGATGCGGGGCACATACCATTTTAATTAAATTTACTCGTCCAACCACTGACAAGGGTAGTTTACACCAACTGTTACATTTAGCCTTCTGCCTGTCTAGTAACGGACCTAAGTTCAGTCTGAGATAATCTGTAGGATCTGGGGACACCACCACCCCCAAATACTTAAAGCTGTGCGCAATGTCAATCTGACTTGCTCCTGCCAGCAAAGGCGCCGAGGGGTCAATAGGCATTAAAGATAGACCAATTTATGGTAAAGCCTGAGAATCCACCAAAATCAGTTATAATCCCCATCACTGTTCGCAGAGAGGCAGCTGTGTCACCCAGATAAATGAGTGCGTCATCCGCATACAGGGATATCTTGTCTTCAAATAGGCCTCTACGAAATCCTACAACCTCTGACGCATTGCAGATCAGGATGGCTAGAGACTCTACCGCCAATAGGCATTAAGATTGACTTGGACCAATTTATGGTAAAGCCTGAGAATCCGTCAAAATCAGTTATAATCCCCTTCACTGTTCGCAGAGAGGCAGCGGTGTCACCCAGATAAATGAGTGCGTCATCCGCATACAGGGATATCTTATCTTCAAATAGGCCTCTACGAAATCCTACAACCTCTGACGCATTGCAGATCAGGATGGCTAGAGACTCTACCGCCAAAGTGAACAGCAATGGGGATAGTGGGCATCCCTGACGGGTGCCCCTGTGTAGATTTAAGGAAGGGGGACAAATTGTTATTGACACGAATCCTAGCCCTGGGCCCCGAGTATAACACTTTTACCCAAGCAATAAATTGTTTTCCTAGACCAAACCTTGCCAGGATTTCCAAGAGGTAGGGCCACTCCACGCTGTCAAAAGCCTTTGCGGCATCCAATGACAAAATGGCCCTACCCCCCGGATTATCCACCGGCACCTGCAGGTTCATAAACAAACTCCGAATATTATCAGCCGTGGATCAGGTAGGAATAAACCCAGACTGGTCACGGTGGACCAATCCTCCTATCACTTGAGAGAGCCTGGTGGCCAAAACCTATGCCAATAACTTAACGTCCATGTTCAATAAAGAAATTGGATGATATGAATCCGGCAGAAGCTTATCTTTGCCCGGCTTGGGGAGTACTACAATAATGGCTTCTTGCATACTATCAGGGAGGCTGCCTGTTTCTAAGGCCGCCGTGAGGGCCTGCAGTAAAAGTGGGAGAAGAACCTCACTATATTTGGAGTACACCTCGGCCGGTAGCCCGTCTGCACCCGTTGATTTGTGATGAGATGCCTCTGTCAGAGCATCTGTCAACTCTGTCAGGGTGATTGGGGCATTCAACAATTCCCTGTCAGCATCCGAGATCTGAGGGAAAGGGCAGTTCTGTAAGAATGTGGTTAATTCTGTGGAAGTATAGTTAGTTTTAGAGGTATATAATCCATTATAGAACTGGTGAAATTCATTTAGTATGTCAGAGTTACAGGTATGTACTTCCACGGTAGCAGTCTTAATGGCTGAAATAGTAGTAGAATCCCTTTGTTCTCTAGCCACTAGGGCCAGGAGCTTGCCTGTATTTTCCCCTTCCTCAAAATATCCCTGCTGAAGGAAGTATCTTCTCTTCTCTGCTGGTGACATTAGGACAGAGTTATATAGAGACTGTGCCTCCCTCCAGGCCTCCTGATTGGATTGAGATGGATCAGTGACCAATGCCTGCTCTCTGCCTCTCATTTCGTCTCTCACTCTATCTTCCCATTCTCTAGAACAGTTCTTAATGCCTGTGATCTCTCTAATAAGGCAGCCCTTTAGGAATGCCTTGAGCGAGTCCCAAACCACCGCTGCACTGGCAGATCGCCTATTGAATTGCAGAAACTAACCCAGTGTACCCATTACCCCATCAGGGGATGGAAACAGGATCAGCCAAAAGGGATTCACTCTCCACAATGGATGGCCAGAGGAAACAATGTTATCCAGCCGCACCCAAAATGGGGAGTGATCAGATAGGAGGCGTGGTTCATATGCAGAGTCCCTCACCCGTTGCAATAATCCACCATTACCTAACCCCATATCAATGCGGGAGAGTCCATCATGTGTGGCCGAGTGGCAGGAATAACATTTATCATCGGGATGTCTTTCTCGCCACACATCATGAAGCCCCAGTTCAGTAAGCTGGGAGGCATAGGCTGTCTTTCCTGTATTAGGTCTCGCTGTCCGGGGTGTTAACGGCAACCTATCTAGGCGTGAGTCCAGGGTGTTGTTAAAGTCCCCTAGGGCCATTACCGGCGCTAGCACCAATCTTTAAAAAAGACCAAGATATATCCCTGGGAACTACAGACCAGTTAGCCTAACATCAATAGTATGCAAGCTCTTTGAAGGGATGATAAGGGACTATATAAAAAATTTTAGTAATGAAAACAGTATCATTAGCAGTTATCAGCATGCATTCATGAAAAATCGTTCTTGCCAAACAAATCCACTAACCTTCTATGAGGAGTTGAGCTGCAATCGAGATGAAGGAAGGCCCGTAGACCTAGTGTATCTGGATTTTGCAAAGGCTTTTGATACAGTTCCCCACAAACATTTACTCTACAAGCTAAGGTCTGTCGGCATGGTCCAAAGGGTGAGTACCTGGATTGAAAACTGGCTACAAGGGAAAGTTCAGAGGGTAGTGATAAATAGGGAGTACTCGGAATGGTCCAATGTGAGAAGTGGGGTCCCTCAGGGTTCTGTCCTGGGACCAATCCTATTTAGTTTATTCATAAATGACCTGGAGGATGAGATAAACAGCTCAATCTCAGTATTTGCGGAACGATACTAGGCTAATCAGGGGAATAGCTTCTCCACAGGATGTGGAAACCTTGCAAGAAGATCTAAACAAATTAATGGGGTGGGAAACTACATGGCAAATGAGGTTTAATGTGGAAAAATGTAAAATAATACAATCTACTCACTAGGGGGAGAACCTCTGGGGGAATCTAGGATGTAAAAGGACCTGGGGGTCCTAGTAGATGACAGGCTCAGCAACGGCATGCAATGCCAAGCTGCTGCAAGCAAAGCCAATAGAATAATGGCATGCATTAAAAAGGGGATCAACTCCAGAGATAAAACGATAATTCTCCCAATCTACAAGACTCTGGTCCGGCCGCACCTAGAGTATGCTGTCCAGTTCTGGGCACCAGTCCTCAGGAAGGATGTACTGGAAATAGAGCAAGTACAAAGAAAGGCAACAAAGCTAATAAAGGGTCTGGAGGATATTAGTTATGAGGAAAGGTTGCAAGCACTGAACTTATTCTCTCTGGAGAGGAGACACTTGAGAGGGGATATGATTTCAATATACAAATACTGTACTCGTGACCCCACAATAGGAATAAAACTTTTTCGCATAAGAGAGTTTAACAAGACTCGTGGCCACTCATTAAAACTAGAAGAAAAGAGGTTTAACCTTAAACTACGTAGAGGGTTCTTTACTGTAAGAGCGGTAAGGATGTGGAATTCCCTTCCACAGGCAATGGTCTCAGCTGGGGGCATTTATAGTTTCAAGAAACTATTAGATAAGCACTTGCATGACCGCAACATATAGGGATATACAATGTAATACTGACATATATTCACACACATAGGTTGGACTTGATGGACTTGTTTTTTTTTTCAACCTCACCTACTATGTAACTATGTAACTATGTAATATTGGCATGCATTAAAAAGGGAATTAACTCCAAAGATAAAACAATAATTCTCCCACTCTACAAGACTCTGGTCTGGCCGCACATGCAGTATGCTGTCCAGCTCTGGGCTCCAGTCCTCGGGAAGGATGTGCTGGAAATGGAGAGAGTACAGAGAAGGGCAGCAAAGCTAATAAAGGGACTGGAGGATATTATTTATTAGGAAAGATTACAAGCACTGAACTTATTCTCTCTGGAGAAGAGACGCTTGAGAGGGGATATGATTTCAAAGTACAAATACGGTACTGGTGACCCCAGAATAGGGATAAAACTTTTCAGTGAAAAGGCATTTAAAAAGACTCGCGGCCATTCACTAAAATTAGAGGAAAAGCGATTTAACCAGAAACATCATAGAGGGTTCATTGCGATAGGAGCGGTAAGAATGTGGAATTCTCTTCCACAAGTTGTGGTTTAAGCAGGGAGCATAGATAATTAAAAAAACTATTAGATAGGCACCTAAATGACCACAACATACAGGGAATCAGGGATATACAATGTAATATTGACATAAAAGCACACACACAGGTTGGAATTGATGGACTTGTGTCTTTTTTCAACCTTACCATCTATGTAACTATGAACTCTCTTGACAGCAGTTCAGTGGATCAAGATTTATCCTGTTTTAAACCTTGGTAATGTTGCCCCTGAAATGCATGGGTTGTTTTTAGATTACTTATTTTACCTACTATTAAAATTATTTGGGAATTTGTATTTCGATGGTTTGAGCAACTTTATAACATGCGTATTTTTACTTCTGTGAACAGATTTATTTTGCTAAATGAACATCTAAAACTGTATTATTTGTTTGCTCAGCAAAATATAAATATGTTTACCTTTTCGGAAGAAAACAATCCCTAGATCTCCATGTGTTTTACTGGATTTCTCCTTCATAGACAAAAAAGTAGTTTTTTCTTTTACCAACTTGATTTGCTCATCCATCATAGCTAAGCCATAGAAGTCACTTATTTTTTTCAGCTCTTTCGGAAGGTCCTTTAGACAGGAAACACACACATATATAAATAGCAATCATTGCTTTAATGATTTATTATCAATAGCAAAAATGTGTTTTTATATAATTAATAAGATTATGTCACTTCCACTACAGTATTGAAGGGCACTTCCCTGTGAATGCACCTGCAAGATGATAGAACATATTCAACCAATTCAGAATGGGGAAGGTGAACACATTCAGCTTCATCTTGTTCACCATTGGGATAAGCCCACATGATTAAGAATATTAGGATTAGAGTGGGCAGTAAAGTGTAGGGGAGAGGGTATGGGAAGGCTTACAAATCTACATATTAGAGGTGCCACACTGTCCAGTGCTAATACTCCAGCTGGCATGTTATTGAGGGCCTGAAAGATAGAAAGGACCTCTATGATTAGGCCCCACATGGGCAAAATGCATTAATGCATTCCATGGGTGGAGAACTTAACTGAAGCCGATTCTCATTATCTCTTAATATTTTTTAACCTTACAGTCTGCTGATCCTGTGTGCAGCCGAGCACCAATTTTCTGTAGTCATAACATCTCAGAGACTCAAAGGTTGTCAGAGCTGGAAGATCTTAGGTCTACACTTAGGTGAGCAAATAGCTAAATAAATCTCAACAACTGTCACCGACTGCATGTCAAACTATGACTGAAATTTGAATGTAAGAGTATATCAATTCAGGAACACTAGCTCAGTCCTCTCATGTTGTCTTTTTTGGAGGATAGAAACATTCTAAGCACAGACTTGATCCCAAATAAAGCTCAAGAACATCTATTACAGTTTAAACAAAAGATACGGACTGGTGGAATCATTGTCAACTACAAAACCTAATCAAAAGCTAAATGTAATAACTTTGTTGAGTAAATTCTTAATTAAATCTGTAAGTCCTTGTAATATAAGCTATTGATGTATTTTGTATTGTACATAAATCTACTAAACAAAGACAGCACAAAATTTTAAGCATAAAAGCAGAAGTGTTTTTAGGTTGACTATGCACAATAGAAGTTATTAGGATTACTATAGACTGTAGGGCATACACTTACCACTTTCATGTCTTCAAATGTAAGTACAAGGATATTCCTATCATCGATATGTTTTTCCCATTGAAGAGTGTAATCAAAGTATGATCCATAGATTACTAAGATAAAGATAATATTAGGCAACACTCACATTACCATTAAACACAGACAGTTTTATATCACTAATCCAGCCATCTATCTACCTGCGCTTCTGAAGAAGCTCTGCTCCTATCGATCTCTATAAAATTTTAAAGTAAATGTACAAAAATCAGAGGCTAATATTTCCCTTTCTGCATTATCATCCATTTGCCCTAACTTCCCATTTTGTTGGGTTGAACAAACTATCCAGTATCTAGGGACGCAAATTCTGGCGAGCTCCAGCATTCTCTTTAAACGAAACTTTTTGATGACCTTAACATTACTAAGTCCAGATCTTAAGAAATGAAAAATGTTGGCACTGGTTTGGCAGGTGCAATGTCCTAAAAATTAACATAATGCTCAACCCCCTGTATCTGTTGCAAACCCTGCATGTTCCACAAACCTTCTCTAGAGTGGTTTGGGCCAAATGTATTAAATTCATTTGGCAGGGTAAAGAAGCCTTTATCTGCAGAATTCCTTGCTTAACATTCAAATCAAGGGCAGGACTGTTTTTTCCATACCCTGCCATGTACTATGTAGCAGTACATATGGCAAGAGGCGTGGACTGTTGTAGGCACAGTTCACAAAAGCTCTAGGTATCTGGGTAACAAGATTCCTTTCCATTTCCCTTAGCAGGAAACCCCTGGATAGGTAAGAAAGCAATACTCTAACTTTACTTGAAGTAGACAGATATAATAAAATATCAGATGTGCAGAGCTTCCCTTCCCCTTTTGACACACATTGTTGGCCACTAGGGATGGGCAAATGGTTTGGCCCGAGCATGAGTTTGGGCCTAACATTTGCCCTTTAGCTGTTCACCTAACACCTGAATTGGCAGGGTGTTTTTCCCGAGGAACACCCTACAATGCACTGAGCGCTGAACACTGCCTGCCCCAGCATCCTTAACAACTGATGAGTCATCCACACAGGGAATGAGCAAGCGCCCCCCCCGAACCATATCAGGCCACATGCCTCCAACATGGGGGTGGGGTGCTTTGCCCCCACCCCAAAGCACCTTGTCCCCATGGGGAGAAGGGCCTCTTTCCAACAACCTTGGGTTGTGGTTGTCGGGGTCTGTGGGTGGAGGGCTTATGTGAATCTGGAATTTAAACAAGGGGTCCCCCCTATGTGAATGGGTATCAGTTACATCGTACCCCTACCCAGTTACCAAAAAAGTGTCAAAAAGTAATAACCCTTGATTCTCGAGTATCCCTCAAATTATATCCATCGTCAATCACGACACCCGCTAGGCCCGAAAAAAAGAAAAAAATGAACGCTTCCCCTCCTGGGAGGACTCCGGCCGTATGCATGCTTTGATAGTTCTAATATAGGCAAGGGGCAGCATGTGCTGTCAGAAGGGAGAGGTGGCACTGGGTGACGTATTAGGGTGGCCCCACCCCTTGCCTATATCAGAACTGTCAAAGCACAGACAGGATGCATACGGCAGGAGGCCTCCCAGGAGGTGGAGCATTTTTATTTATTTTTTCGGGTCCGGCGGGCTTCGTGATTGATAATGGAGAAACATCGAGGGACACTATTTTATTTTTTACTTGTCAAAAACTGTTTCTTGTGATTATTACTTTTTGACACTTTTTTTTGGTGACTGGGTAGAGGTACGATGTACCCGATACCCATTCACATAGAGGGGGGCCTCTTCCAGATTCCGATAAGCCCTCCACCCGCAAACCACGACAATCACAGCCCAGGGTTGTGGGTAAGAGGCCTTTGTCCCCATCAACATGGGGACAAGGTGCGTTGGGGTGGAGGGGCATGTGGCCTGGTATGGTTCAGGGGGGGCTTTTGCTCATCCCCTCCCTTTTCCTGACCTGCTGGGCTGCATGCTCGGAGTCTGGTATGGATTTTGGGGGGACCCCACGCTGTTTTTTTTTTTTTAATTTTGGCGTGAGGTTCCCATTAAAATCCATACCAGACTTAAAAGGCCTGGTATGGACTGGGGGGGACCCATGCAGTTTTTTTCTTTAGTTTTTCACTAGCCGGGTGCTGGCAATTGTAACCTTGAGTCATTTTAAATGGGATTTGACGCATTTTTTTTTTTTTTTTAGAATTGTCATTTTTGCTGTAACATGTTTTATGCATGCTACAGGTGCGCCACTTTACAGGCACATTAGGGGTCCCCCCAGGCACTATATTCAAATATATCACTATATTTTTATTGTAGCACTTTAAGCATAACTAAAATCTCTGCTCCTGAAAAAGCTATTGTTTTAAAAAGAAAAAAATATTGTTCCCCTAGGGCAGTACCCAGACCCCCATACCTCTTTTAGGGCCAATTACTAGCCTTCAAAATGGGCACGTTTAATTTCTCCTGTTCGGGTCTCATAGACGGCAATGGGGTTCGTCATTCGGGTTAGAACATTTCCCGTTTGGGAGTTCTGCTGCCAACCGAACAGGAGGATGTTCGCCCATCCCTATTGGCCAGCCAGACTTTGCCCCTGGCTTTTCAGAAATTGGTCTGAACAGGAACTCATGAAAGCTTGAAATCTCTTGCATTCTAACAGATGGGTGAACATCATCAACCTTCAAACTCACTCTGTGACCCCAGATGTGGGAATGTAGAGATCCCAGCAACTCACCCACTTTCTCAGTTTCTTTGACTAGACCAGTCACTTTCTGAAAACTGCTTACACCATTTGAGAAACTCTGCCAGGACAGAGGCATGATAAGGAAGACCTTTTCTTTATCCTACCAGATGTTAATGGAAATATATTCCCAATAGGATCCAACATACCTATCCAAATGGGAGTAGGACTTAAATACCAAATTCTCCAATATTCAGAGAGACCAAATTCTATTCTTTGTGCACAAAGCCTTGATTAGCAATAAGTACCAAGAAATTACTTACAGGATCCTGACATGGTGTACAGGACCCTAACCATATTTAAAAATGATTTCAAAGTCAAAGTGACCTGTGCTAGAGATGTAAAATATATAAGGGTACACTTCTGCACATATTTTGGGAATGCGCTTCTATCTGCTCATTCTGGCGAGAGGCCCATCATACATTGCAGCAACTTACAGACATTTCCATTATTAATGATCCAGCAGCTGTCCTCTTAAATCAGACCTCTCTTTCTGGAAAATGTTACTAAAAATCACTACTTGTACATCTCTTGAATTTCCCAAGGGCCTGCATTGCAATTATGTAGAAATAGCAGTCTTCATCCACAGTAGCAGAATGGTTTGCTAGGGTGAATGATATACAACACATGGAGCAACTTACAGCTGCCCTAAGGAATAAATATGAAGAACACACATCTAGATGGTTCTACTGGGAACAATATCAATTATCAATTGAATATTTACAGTTTTGAGAAGCCCCTCTCTACTCACTTAAACAAGAGAGTTCCAGGGGGCACTTTCAGGGATGCCCTCTCCGACACCCCTCCCTCGTAAAGTGTTACTAAACCCACAACAGTAAAATCAGTCTGTATATGCAGTAAAGCATGCTTATTATACTCACTGTGGAACCTAAAGAGTTAATCCTCTGCATTATGTAAAAAGGCTGTTTGATTCTGTATTCTCAGATCCTCCCCTTCTTCTACAGCCCCTAAATCATCACCTGATAGAACAGAGCCTTGGGGGCAAGCTGCACATGCCCAGTTTAGTGTGTATTGCTAGAGAGTTTTATTTTTTATTGGGAGAGTGCATGTGATCAGCACAGGGCAAATCAGAACTGTCCAGACAGAGGGTCAGGGGTCATGCAGCCTCATAGGACAATCAGGGGAAAATGAAAACTCCTCCTACAAGCTTTAATCAGACACTGATAGAAGTCACAAGACTGCTCTAACTTCTGATAAGAAAAGGTATTTAGCAGTTTATATTTACTAAAACTATTGCATTTCCATGTTCCGTGTACTGTGGGAGACCAGGGGGGTTATTTACGAAAGGCAAATCCACTTTGCACTGCAAGTGCACTTGAAAGTGCACTGAAAGTGCACTTGGAAGAGCAGTCGCTCTAAATCTAAGGGGAAGATCTGAAATGAGTGGAAGCTCTGCTGATTTTATCATCCAATCATGTGCAAGCTAAAATGCTGTTTTATTTTCCTTGCATGTCCCCCTCAGATCTACAGTGACTTTATTTCCAAGTGTACTTTCAGTGCACTTTCAAGTGCATTTGCAGTGCAAAGTGGATTTTCCTTTAGTAAATAACCCCCCAGATATAGTGAATACAGGGTCCTGGGTTTAGTAACTCTTTAATATAACATTTTTTTACTATTATTTATTTATAAATTATTCTTTTCTCCACCATAAGAAACCCCCTCTCTGCTTTTTTCCTTCCCCTATTCTCAATACTGTTTACCATTCATCCCTAGCGTTAAAAATCATAGAAAACTGGTGAGCATTGGGCTTGTAAATGTTACTGACAATATGCCCCTTCTAGGGGACCAAAATGTGACAGTTGATACTCCTTTAATTTTCCAAAGTTACAATTCACTTTAAAAAGTGAGACACGCTCTATTCCTTTGGGAAATCAAACCCACTTTACCTGTAGGTAAAAACAATTGGCAATTAACAGGTAAAGTTTTTACATTTCACAGACAGCTTACAATACCATATCACCTTTTATAAAGATGTACTGATATTATAAGCTAAAATAAGGCTAACATTATGCAAAACTTTACAAAGCATGATACAGTTGTAAATATAAAAATATGTCAAGAAAACAAATAGGTGATAAAACAGTGTGTTAGATTTACTTTGTTTTGTCTCTTTTTTAGTGCACCTCTTTTTCTAATTGTGCATTTTTAAAAACATTCAGTCAGTACCATTTCCAGATATATAATCCTTGAAGAACAAGTCCCAAGATTCATATGTAGGAAGCACGGGATTGTTGTTTGTGAAATGATAGTAAGACACTGCTGTATCTTTTGGATTCCGAAGGATAAGTAACATCTGCAACAGAAACATAGTTAAAATTGGTATATAAAAAAACCCATTGGGGTTGATTTACTAAAGGCAAATCCAGGTTGCACTACAAGTGCACTGCAAGTGCACTTGTTAGTATAGTTGCTTTAGATCTGAGGGAAAGATTTGAAATGAGGGGAAGCTCTGCTGATTTTATCATCCAATCATATACAAGCAAAAATGCTGTTTTTTATTTTCCTTGCATGTCCCCCTCAGATCTACAGCGACTGCACTTCCAAGTGCACTTGTAGTGCAAAAGGGATTTGCCTTTAATAAATCAACCCCATTGTGTTACTTCAGCAACATATCCACATGATTATTATCATATTTTGTATGCATTGTTATAATATTTATAGTTGCATAATACAATGTATACTGTATATCAGGGCTAGGTAACACCCCCGGCACTGGTGCCGCCATCGGCACTCAAAGCCCCTTTTGCCAGCACTCGACTCCCTCCCCATCAGCAGAGCAGTGCAGGGAAGTGTCAGTGAGACACTAATGCATTCCAATTTCAGAATTTCCCATGTCGCACCTGCACTGAGGGGGAGGCACTTTGCCCCCACACATTGTAAAAGATGGGAAACATTGTTTGGTTCTCTAACTTTGCAGTAGCTGCGATTGTCGGCTTTTGTGATGGGAAAGAGATTGGGTGCAGTTCTGCTGGGGGGGTCCCTGTTTCCAGGAGGAGGAGAACTGTCATTGTTCACTGTTAACCCAATCACAGTCCTGCTAGCCCCGTCCACCATCTGGAGGAAGATTGATTCTCACTACCAATCTCAGAAAGAAGGGATTTCACTGTGACTGAGAAAACCACAATCAGGTGACAGTTTGTGGAATTACTGTTGAGCTTCTAGGAATTTTGTTGAAATTTTTCCTGAACCTTTGTGTCACTTACTACTGAACCCCTGCACTCTGTGTCCCTTTAAGCCAGAGCCAGTATTCAGAGCAATGAAAATCACACACAACTTTTGCTGCGGCAGTTCGTGCCACACATTTTCTCAGCTGCGTGGGCCCAACTTATGATCCTGCACACAGGCCCACTACTTTCAGAAAATGCCCCTGACCTGAGCTCATCATTGTACATCCATTCCAGATGCTTGTATGTAACATGACATTACATACATCACATATGTCACATACATCACATACGTCACATACAAGCACGTAGGCTGGATGCGAGAGGTGGATCAGCAGGATGAGTGTGCCAGGACAAGTAGATGTGTCTCATTTCTGCTTCCTTTCACCACTCTGCATATCACGCATATCATAGATAAGAAGAGGGCACAGCGGTGGAGCAGATGAGCAGGAGGATACAGCGGTGGGGAAAATGATCAGGAGGGTTTTAGAGGCGGGACAGAAGAGCAGAAGGGTACAGTGGTGGGGCAGATGTGCAGGGTGGTACAGTGGTGGAAGCGATGAGAAGGGGGTTACAGTGGTGGGACAGATGAGCAGAGGGGTTAAGTGTTGGACCAGATGAGAAGGAGGTTTAGTGGTGGGACAGAAAAGCAGGGGGGTAGAGCAGTGGGGCAGATATGAAAAGAGGTGTATTGGTGGGACAGATGATCAGGGGGTTACAGTGGTGGGCCAGGAGAGCAAGGGGAACAGAGGTGAGACAATTGTTACAGTGGTGGGGCAGGTGAGCAGATGAGTTCAGTGTTAGGACAGATGAGAACGTGATTCAGTAGTGAGACAGAAGAGCATGGGGATACGGCGGTGGAGCAGATGTGCAGGGAGGTACAGTGGTGGGGCAGATGAGCAGGGGTGTTACAGTGGTGGGGCAGATGTGCAGAAGGTACAGTGGTGGGAGGGATGAAAAGGGGTGGGACAGAGAAGCAGGGAGTACAGAGAAGCAGGGAGTACAGTGATGGGACAGATGAGCAGGTGATTACAGTGGTGGGAAAAATTAGCAGGGGGGTTAACTGTTGGGGCAGATGAGAAAGTGGTTCAGCGGTGGGACAGAAGAGCAAGGGGGTACATCAATGGGGCAGATGTGAAAGGAAGTGCATTGGTGGGACAGATGAGCAGGGGGTTACAGTGGTTAGGCAGAAGAGCAGGAGGTACAGAGGTGAGGCAGAAGAGCAGGGGGTACAGAGGTGGGGCAGATGTACAGGGGGTACCAGACATGGGGGTAAGTCACACATGTGCAAGTCACAAGCAAGTCTCAAGTCTTAACCTTCAAGTCATAAGCAAGTCCCAAGTCACTGTGGCGAAAAGCAAGCAAGTCAAGTCGAGTCCCTGCTAGAAGTCAAGCAAGTCAAGTCAAGTCATTTATTTTGGTCAAGTCACAAATTAAGTCAAAATACTGATCTACCCCATTTCCATCCTTTAAATGAGTTAAAAGTCAGTTTTCAGGAAAGGTTTTGTTTTATTTTCAACATTAACAAAACAGCTTAGTGCTTTTTTCTTGGCATATTAAAGAAACACTTTGAATGCCCAAATAGCAGACAAGGAGCAGAACACTCAGCAATTAAATGGCCAACAAGCCTGAAAAAAATGTAGTCCTTGCTGAGGGGGAAAATAACTAAGCTCAAAGTTTGAACTTGACACAATGCCAATATCTGGACACTTGAATGGTGATGAGAATAATAGTATTCCCATCACCATTCTTCAAGTGTCCAGATATTGGCAATTTGGCATTGTGTCAAGTTCAAACTTTGAGCTTAGTTATTAGAATAGAAAAAAGACGGAGAAACACCCGCGCAATGGGATGCATGCAATGGAATAAAAATTTAAAAATGAAAGAATGTTGTTGGAACTGCTGCCACTACCGATTACTTCCACTAGGTGGAGTAAGATATTAGAGAAAAGGAATAGAAGTAAATAGCGCTGTTTCCAAGCCTGGTGAATTCAAATGTGTTATAAAGGTCCTGGATGTGCATAAGTCAAGTTGGTTGTCTGACTTAATAAAGTGCAGTGTGTGCTCTAAAAAAGATATAACTTAATCCGTATAAACATAATATATCCATATATAAATGAACCCTATTTTTAAATTAAAAATATTTGTGCAAAATTATGTGATCCATAACGTAAATCGATAATGTACATATGAAGTGAACAAACAAATATATATAATCAAGTGCTTTCAGTGCTGCTAGGATCTGGTGAGTGCAATCAATCACTATTAGAACACGGATTAAGGCACGCACTGAAAGGTTTACTTATTGGAATATCCATCAGAATCCAGGGGTTTTTTTTGTAGCAGCACTGAAAGCACTTGATTATATATATTTGTTTGTTCACTACATATGTACATTATCGATTACGTTATGGATCACATAATTTTGCACAAATATTTTTAATTTAAAAATAGGTTTCATTTATATATGGATATATTATATTTATACGGATTAAGTTATATCTTTTTTAGAGCACACACTGCACTTTATTAAGTCAGACAACCAACTTGACTTATGCACATCCAGGACCTTTATAGTAATTCCACGGGATAAACATTCACTAAATACTATAGGCAACATCTTTACAATCTTTCCCACTCCATACTGCCCTCCCACTAAGGGAATAACAAATTTGAATTCACCAGGCTTGGAAACAGCGCCTAACTTCTATTCCTTTTTTCTTAGTTATTAGAATAGCCACTTAAAATGCATTGCATTTGCAAAAAATAGTATTCTCACTTCTCAGAATACTATTTTTTGCAAATGCAATGCATGTTAAGTGGCTATTCTAAGAATAGCCACCTAAAATGCATTGCATTTGCAAAAAATTAAATTTGAAAGTACTTTCTCGCTCAGTTGTGAGCGATGGGGTCGCATTATCACCCCACCATGGCTAAACACACGTTCAACAGGTGCGCTTGATGCAGGGACTGACATTACTCTTACCGCTACCCTGAACAAAGAGGGGAGCATGTGCCTGTTCATGGCCCAAAACTGAAGGCAGCTCTGTCCATCACAAATGTCTAAATACTGGTTCAGCTGAATTTGGGGACTGGAACATGAATCTCTCTTCTGTTTTTTGCGGTATGCTGTGAACAGCCCAGATTGACTCTCTGACTCTGCCACTGGCATTTGCTCGTCTTCATCGGTGGTTGTTGGGGTGGGCTTGCAGTCCTCTTTGAGAATCAAGTCTGAAAAACACAAGCATAAAACAGTGACTCAATGCACTCAGGTGTTATTACTGCAAACGGGTTATTACCAAAAACATAACATACTTTTTATCATCGCAGACACAGCCTCCTTGACATTTTCGGTAGCCAAAACATCATGGGTCAACCACATGGTGCCAAATGAAGGATCCAGCAGAGCAGCTTTTAGGTATAGAGGGTCAGAGAAGGGTAAGGTTGCTACATCATTCTGTTCATCTGCCATCCTCACATTGACAAAGATCCCTTCGAATCGTCTTTGGAGTGATTCTTGCAGGCTACGGATCAAGCCACCAAGGTAGCGCACGCTCTCTTTATGATTTTCCAAGTGGTGATTCAGAGAAAGAATACAGGGTACAACAGCACTTATTGTCACAAGTTTTTCTCCCTGTGAGAGGTCTGTGGCTTCTCCAAAAGGTTGAAGGACATCCACGAGTTCCTTAATCTGATTCCACTCTCTAGCTGTGAATACAGTCTCTTTGTGTCCCCCATCTTCAAGCATTCTAGTCAGTTTCAGCTGGTCACAGCTGACCACTGATTTCAATTGCCTCGGTGTGGAATTCCAGCGTGTGGTAACAGAGGCAGGGATTCCACGCTGTCCAAACTCCTCCTCAAATTTTTCCTTGAAAGAGGTGCTTGTGTGTAACAAGGAGCTCAACCTGGAAGCTTTGGCGAGAGCTGCATTGACTAATTTAGTCTCTTTAAGTCCATCACCTATTACCAATTGAAGCGTGTGTGCAAAACATTGAAGTCTAGTCTGGGTTTTTGCACTCAAATAATTGTCAAACATCTCCTGTTCTTCCACTGACAGGTCATTCCAAATGTCTGAATCATCAAGGTCATCGTCTTCATCTAGCTGTCCTGGAAAACATGTAGTGAATGCTTTTTTCATGTTTGCGGCGTTGTCACAAATGATGTGGTCTACCTTTTTTTTAATCTTGTACTCTTCACATATATGCTCAAATTCCTCACAAATTCTTTCCCCTGTATGGGGACCTTTGAAGCGGTTGCACGCAAGCAACTGTGATTTTAACTGAAGACGGTCATCCTCAATGTTGATCCAGTGCACTGTGACTCCAAGAAAGCCTCTCATCCTGCGGTCTGACCATATATCTACAGTCACTGACAGATGATCTACCACTTCGAGTTCATTTTTCAGCTTCATTTTCCTATCTGCCACCAGATTGTCAAGCTTGCCAGTAATTGTTCTTCTACTTACTGGAGAGTACTTGTTGTCTACTATTGACAAAAAGCGACGAAAGCTTTGATGTTCAATGATGGACAGTGGCATGTTGCAGTTTATAATGAGGTCTGACAGGATTGAGTTTGTAATTGCCTTTTGCTGCTGGTGGTTGCAGTGGTATTGCTGCACAGTCCCCTGTGCGATGAATTGTGAGATTTGAGGCTGGGTATCATCAAAAGTCCCTTTGGTATGGATGTACTCTTCATATCTATAGAGTAAACAGAAGAGAGATAGAAAAAAAAGTTAGCTATGTGATTTATTGATTTGAACAACAATACACTCTGCTCCCACCTAAAGTGGGATGTAGGCCTAATTTGCATATATATATATATATATATATATATATATATATATATATATATATACACACATACACGTGACGTTACTGTACCTACTTTTCTTTGTGGGTTTTGTAGTGACGGATGAAGTTGGATGTTGTGGTGGACGTGTCTCTTATTTTTGAGTTGCAGACCTTGCATATCGCCGTTCTCTTCTTTTCACAAACATCTAAAACATCATCCTTAAATCCAAATTTAATTATTTTTGGAATCGCTCCCTCCATTATAGCTGCCTTGTGCGTTGATCTGTCAGGGGTGGATCCAGAGTTTGCTGTCGGGATGGCCCGGGCACTGCCAGAAAATAAGGTGTTGCTGCTTAGTACACTAGTACTTACAGAACTATTTTTTATATTTTATATATATACGGTCCTAACCTAACTTTGTTTAAAACAGTGACACGTTTATCATTCCAGATTAGAATATTACATTAGTGACTCATAGCGACACTTTTGGGCACCAGTGACACCAATACAGTGACCAGTGCTAAAGTTTGCATTGATTTCAGCATGCATGGACTGGAGCATTGCAGTACATGAACTTTCACTGGATGTGGACTGTTTAATGAGTTTGTAGTACGCATGGAGAACTTAATTCAGCAATATGATTTTTATGTAATATACACGTTGAGCACTTTGTACTTCGCACAAGTAATAGTTAATTAGTGAAGGACTCAGGGAGGAACTGGTCTGGGACTGAGGGTCAGTGCAGTGGCCGTCGCAGCGCAGGAGAAAAAAAGCACGAGGAGGAGGAGAAAACAAGGAAAGAAGGTTTGTACCTACCTAGGTTTCATAGTTTTAGCATGTGCAATGATATTGATGATTGATTGATGATTGCATCTGCAATCATATCTGCGTCCTGTAATCATCAGTACAGGCCAGGCCAGGGCCCTGCTAGCTGCAGATTTGCAGAAGCTGCAGGTCTGTTTGATGCAGTGCCAAGCAAGCTAATGCTTCCCTGCAAAGTTTGCAGGGAAGCATTTGCTTGGCACTGCATCAAACAAACCTGCAGCTTCTGCAAATCTGTTTCCTCCTCCTTGGCTCCGGGCTCTGTGCTTTTTCTTCTGTGCTGCAACGACCACTGCACTGTCCCCCATTCTCAGACCAGTTTCTCCCTGAGTCGTGTGACTGTCCCTGCTCCAGTGCCCCCTCAGTAGAAGAATAATAGTCTGCCATGACTTACTCTATGGCTGCTGGACTGGACTCCACTCAGATTCAGTCGGCTAGGCTTGGCTGGCTCCTTGGGCAACTTCCAGTTCCTTCTTCCTCCCCCACGTGAGGCCCGCGACTCACGCTGCTGGCTCTGCACACTTGCACAGAAGCCCAGCCCCTCCCTCAGAGATCACTCCGCAGTAGGAGGGGGGCGGCGCCGCGGCCTGGCCGGACGGAATACAGAGACCTGTACAGCCTAGGAGGTGAGACTGCAGCGCAGTCATCATCAAATAAAAAAAAAGTCTGCGGCGGCCGCGAACACTGCAAGCGCCGCTCGCGGACACCTATGCGATCCCCGCCCACAATGTTAGCAAGCTGTATTTGTGCGGGCAGAAGCCGGGACTCGGGGGAGATTTCTTTTGTGGGGGGGGCGGCTTTTGCCTAGGCCAAGACACAGCACTGGTGGTGCCAAGTCATTGCAAGTCATTGCAAGTCAAATAGCCCAAGTCAAAGTCAAGTCGCAAGTCATTAGTGGCAAGTCAAAGTCAAGTCGAGTCATTTATTTAATTTTGTCAAGCAAGTCGCAAGTCCTCAAACAGGTGACTCGAGTCCGACTCGAGTCAAGTCATGTGACTCGAGTCCCCCACCTCTGGGGGGTACAGTGGCAGGACAGAGGAGAAAGGAGGTACATTGGTGGGACACATGAGTAGGGGATTACAGCGGTGGGGTAGAGGAGCAGGGGGGTACAGAAGTGGGGCAGATGTGCAGAGGGGTGCAGAGGAGAAAGGAGGTACATTGGTGGAACACATGAGCAGGGGATTACAGTGGTGGGGCAGAAGAGCAGGGGGAACAGAGGTGGGACAGATGTGGAGGAGGTACAGTGGTGGGGCTGATGAGAAATGGTGATGATGAATGAAGGTGCAGGAATTGGGGCCAATCAGAGGCGTGAAGGAGCAGGAATTGGGGCTGATCAGAGGTGTGAAGGTGCAGGAATTGGGGCTGATCAGAGGTGTGAAGGTGCAGGAATTGGGGCTGATCAGAGGTGTGAAGGAAGGTACATAAATTGGGGCTGATCCGAGGTGTGAAGGTGCATGAATTGGGGCTCATCTGAGGTGTGAAGGTGCATGAATTGGGGCTGATCTGAGGTGTGAAGGTGCAGGAATTGGGGCTAATCAGAGGCATGAAGGTGCAGGAATTGGGGCCGATCAGAGGTGTGAAGGTGCATGAATTTGGGCTGATCAATTTGTCATTTGTTGCCCTGTAGGCACAGCCTATGGTGGCGTAAATCTTCACATTCTGGTGTCAGAAGTTTCTGTTTAAACATGAGGCATGCAGCATGGCACTAAACAGGTTAATGTAGGACCTCTGTCTGTATTTTAAGAACTGACACTTCCTGTGAAGAAACTACATATCCCATATAATACATATAAATAAATACATAAATACATAAATAAATGCATATCCCTGGATCTCTTAATTTATTGTGCAAGTGAGAGCTGAGAAATAGATTTGACACAGACACAAGCAGGCAGAGCAATTAACACAGAGATGACTGTTTCATCACATTAGCACTTCCACATTTGTGATGCAACACAGAGGAAATGTTGAAGCACACACTGGATGCTATGTGACTTTGAATAACAAATTGCCTGCCCCTTTTGACAATAGAGACAAGCTAGGTGAATGAATACATGGACATGTGATGTGTATGACCTATGAGTCATACTAGTTTTTGAAAGTATTTGTGAGGCTGCTTCTTTGAAGAAGGCAATGCAAACACCCGGTTGACCATTACTATTCTTGCTTTTTTGGGGGGGAAGGAGGAGGTCCTTCCCGATTTTAATAGCAGATGATTTGAAATTTTCCAAGTAGTATAAACCGATCAGCCATAACATTAATATCACTGACACGTAAATTGAATAACATTGATCATCTTGTTACAACGGCATCTAAAAGTCAGCGAGATATATTAGACATCAAGTAAACATGCTGTGCATAAGGTTCATGTGTTGAAAGCAGAAAAAATGGGCATCCCAGTTTGTTGTGTATAGAGCAGACCTGTCAGGTTGTGAAAATAATGTCACCGGTGCAAATAATTATATATATATATATAAAGTCAAAATGTGCTATACCATGTGTAGGAAAAAATGTATTGAAAATAGTGTGACTGCGCTAATCAATATATATGTGCATGTATATATTATTACCACTAATGCGGTGTTTCAACTTTTGTATTTATGCGTGTCAACCTAATTCTTTTGAAGTGCAACGTGACAAAATATAAAAATATATGTAATAAAAAATATACAAAAAATGCCAGAATTTATAGACTGAAACAGGAATCACAATTATAAACCATGTACATATATCATAAGTCTCCAATGTTCATTCTATTTTGACATGTATATTCAAAGTGCTCTTGTGCTTCAAATTTCATCCGTGCTGCATAACCATGACTTTTCACCACTTCTTGTGCCACCACCACCTTCTAAAATGGTCACTCACCAGAGCCTAGAAAAAGTCTTGCCTTTGGTTCATATAGGGATAACCACTCCACTATCCTGGCGTTCCTCCAGTCAGTTAACCACTAGATGTTTCTTAATGTCCAATGTTGATATCTCATAAAGATTAAAGATTTATCATTGTGCAGTATGTTTTATAAAATACATTTACTTGTAACCATTAAAAACATAAAGAGTGCACACTCACATTTCCCAGTGCCTTAAACCGGCACTGAGTCTATCCAGCGTTCTGTAGTGGGGCTCTGTTAGGTCGCTTAGTTTCTCGTTCCTGGCTTGCACTCCAAGCCTCATTTTGGTTCGGGTTAGTGACCGCAAGTAAAGTTCGTAATTACCCAGAAGCCTTTACGCGTTTTGCATTCATACATGCGTCATCAGGAAGCTTCCCGATGACGCATGTATGAATGCGAAGCGCATAGAACCCCACAACAGAATGTTGGAGTGGAGTGGTTATCCCTATATGAACCAAAGGCAAAACTTTTTCTAGGCTCTGGTGAGTGACCATTTTAGAAGGTGGTGGTGGCACAAGAAGTGGTGAAAAGTCATGATTATGTAGCACAAATGAAATTTGAAGCACAAGAGCACTTTGAGTATACATGTTAAAACAGCATGAACATTGGAGACTTATGATATATGTACATGGTTTATAATTGTGATTCCTGTTTCACTCTATACATTCTGGAATTTTTTGTATACTTTTTATTTTTATTTTTTTTTACATATATTTTTATATTTTGTCACGTTGCACTTCAAAAGAATGAGGTTGACACGCATAAATACAAAAGTTGAAACACCGCATTAGTGGTAATAATATATATATGAACATATATGGATTAGCGCAGTCACACTATTTTGAATACAGACCTGTCAGGTTGCCCATGCTGACAAGTATTCACATCCAAAAGCATCTACAATGGGCACATTCATCAGAACTGGACCATGGAGCAATGAAAGAAGGCGGCCTGGTTTGATGAATCACTTTTGTTTTTACATCATGTGGATGGCCAGGTGCATGTACATTGCTTACCAGGAGGAGGATGCAGATAATATCAGGATGCATGAGAAGAAAGCAAGCTGGCAGAGGCAGTGTAATGCTTTTGGAAATGCTCTGCTGGAAAACCCTGGTCCTGCCATTCATGTGGATTTTACTTTGACATGTAACACCTACCTAAACACTGTTTCTCACCAACTACACTTTTTCATGGAAATGGTATTCCTTGATGGCAGGGACCTCTTTCAGCAGGACGCACCCTGACACACTGCAAAAGAGGGTCAAGAATGGTCTGTGGAGCACACCAAATTTGAGGTGTAAATCGGCCTACAAACTCTCCAAATATAAATTAAGCATCTGTGGGATGTGGTGGAAAAAGCAGGTCTGATCCATGGAGGCCCCAACTCACAACTTACATTGCTTAAAGGATCTGCTACTGATGACTTGTTGCCAGATATCACAGAATACTTTCAGAGTTCTAGTGGAATCCATGCCGTAATGGGTCAGGGCTGTTTTGGTGACAAAAGAGGTTGCTTTGGCGGCAGAAGGGGGACCTAATCAATATTAGGTGGGTCTTCATAATGTTATGGCTGATTGGTGTATTTCAGATAAATAACCCTATTTTCTCATATATTTTTGTGCTCAGCCATTTATTAACTACATGCTCCAATGTATGCCCCTTGGCTCCTTGCTAATGGATGTGATTTGATATACAACAGATTGCATGAAAGCACTGTCACGTGTGGCAGTTCAACTGTGTTACAAAAAATACAGCTTTTTCTGTTTTAGTGTGTTGGACAGTCCATTCAAATGAATGCAAGAAAAACACTGTGAGGAAGTTATTGTAACCATCACCATCATCTTGTATTCTTGTATGCTATCTGTCCATTAACTTTTAAAGTAGAATTCTAGTGAAATACTAACTATACCTAAACCTGCTCCCACCCCTATTCTAAGACTGTTATAACTACCCTGTAAAGAAAGATGATTATACTTACCTATTCTGAGAGCGTTTTGGTCCAGTCACATGATTCAGTGTAGAGGAGGGACTGCCGACAACAAATGCCCTATAGTAAGTCTACGGGTGACATCATCGGCCAGGCTCTGCAGTCATTGGTGGCGATCTCCCCTCTTCACTGAAGCCAGTCACTGGAAAGATCATGTGACTGGACTGGAGAGCCCTCAGAATAGATAAGTATAGACATCTTTCCATTACAAGGTAGTTAGAATAGGCTTAGAATGGGGGTGGGAGCAGGGGAGCAAGCTTAGATATAGTTAGTATGTTGTATTTGACTGGAATTCTACTTTAAGTGTTATAAAAGGGGATTGGCTAAATCTTTGGAGAATGAAATGAAAAGAAAAATTACATGGCTAATAGTTCAATGTTATTTTTGTAAGTTTGCAAGAAAGGTAAGTGCACTTTCAAAGTGTAATTAAACCCAAATCATTAAAAACTGTCAGTACATGCTATTCATACAAATGCAGTCACTATTGGATTTGTTTTCTGTATTCTGTAAAACCTTCTTGATCCTGCTGCTCACTGTTCCTCGTTGCTTGTCTGTGTCCCCGCTGCAGCCTAAGATTGTGTAGATCAGTCATTGCCACAGCTACTGAGCATGTTCTGGTTTCAGTTCCCTTCTAAGCTCTTCATTTCCTCCTTTTTCTTAGCTGTGCAGCTCATGTGACTATAGAGTCACACATATACTGTACACTCTGGATAAATGACAGGACACTCACTCTCTCCTCCTCCGTGCCCACCAATCAGCTAAACACAATTGAGCAGGATATTACATGTTGATTGATGGAGGCTTCACCTCCCTGTAATTCTAAACACATTCAAACAATAGACACAGGATGGAGGGGCATGAAACAGGCTGTGGTTGGACGAACCTCACCCTAGATAGCCCACACTATATTTTTGCACAAAAATAAGAAAGATTTGAGTTCAAAAACATGTTTGTATGAGTCTTCCCACTGATGTTTCCTTGCAGCTGGGCTGGGAAAGAGCTGGGTCACATGACAGCTGTATTTTATATAGTTACATAGTTAGTCGGGTTGAAAAAAGACACAAGTCTCCTGTTCAACCATAAAAAAATAAATAAATAAAATAAAAAATATTGTACAATCCAATATACCCAATTCTATACCCACAGTTGATCCAGAGGAAGGCAAAAAACCTCAGCAGAGCATGCTCCAATTTGCTACAGCAGGGGAAAAAAAATCCTTCCTGATCCCCCAGGAGGCAATCAGATTTTCCCTGGATTAACTTTATCTATAAATGTTAGTACCCAGTTACATTATGTACATTTAGGAAAGAATCCAGGCCTTTCTTAAAGCAATCTACTGAGCTAGTCAGAACCACCTCTGGAGGGAGTCTATTCCACATTTTCACAGCTCTAATGTTCGATGGGAGCTTGTTGTCAGAAATTCTGACCATGTGTAGGCTCCATTGGACATTTTCATCGGAATTTCCGTCACACAAAATTTGAGATCTGGAAATGTCGAAAATTCTGATCGTGTGTACACAATTCCGACACACAAAGTTCCACGCATGCTTGGAATCAAGCATAAGAGCCACACTGGCTATTGAACTTAATTTTTCTCGGCTCATCGTACGTGTTGTACATCACCGCATTCTTGTTGTTTGGAATTTCCAAGATTTCTGTGACCGTGTGTATGCAAGACAAGTTTGAGCCAACATCTGTCGGAAAAAATCCATGGATTTTGTTGTCGGAATGTCCGATCGTGTGTACGGGGCATAACTGTGAAGAAACCTTTCCGTATTTGGAGAAGAAATCTCTTCTCCTCTAGACGTAGTGATTATGAAAAATGCGTTATTATAGTAAAATAAATACAGTACCATCATCCATATACATAAAGAGAAGGGATAAGGTAAATTAAACAGTGTGTTTAATATCACTTTAACATACTGTATAGCTAAAACCTAAGTATAAAAAATATATTTTTAATTGGTTCACTTATACAATACCTTGGTCTTCTTTTCAAAAAATGTTTTAGGAATAATTTCATATGAAATATGCGATGCTAAGATCCTTGGTGAAGGCTCTTGATTCAGGTACTTTAGAGAAGGAAAATAAATATTGTTGGTAGTTTAATTTTCATGTTTATTTCATGTACAATTCATGTTCATATTTATTTTTCATCAAAAAAAAATGTACAGTATGTATAGAGGCAGAGGGGAAAACGGAAAATTTATATCAAAATACTTACCGTAATTTTTCTTTCCTGATAGGCTCCATGGCAGCATACGTGTGGGTAGGCTTCGCCTCCATAACTACCCAATAGGACCCCTCTCCCATAAATCTTTGCTCTAGGCTGCTATCTATGTTCCGTAACTAGCCTACTCCAGATATTTGGGAGGGACTCCTGCTGCCATGGAGCCTATCAGGAAAGGAAAATTATGGTAAGTATTTTGATATAAATTTTCCGTTTTCCTGACAGGCTCCATGGCAGCATACGCGTGGGAAATAACTCGCCAAAACACACCCGGGTGGGCAAAAATGTTTGAGCAAAGAAACCAAATTTATTTTACATTGTCAACCGATAATACTTGTAAACCAAAATTAATGGATGACAGAGCAGCAGGTTCAACACAGTAGTGAGAAACAAAAGTGTTAATAGAAGACCAAGAAGCCGCTTTACAAATGATTTCAGGCGCGACATGCCGAGAAGCTGCCCATGAGGTCGAGATACTCCTGGTCGAATGAGCTGTCACTGCCTCTGGAGGAGCCAAGCCCTTTGCCTTGTATGCCCTCTGAATGGTTTGCACAATCCAAGAAGAAATTGATCTGACCAAAGCTCGCATTCCCTTGTTTTTACCATGAAGAAGAACAAAAAGAAATTCTGTTTTTCTGAATGGAGCCGTGACCTCCAGATATTGTGTTAGAGTGAGGCCTACGTCAAGAGGATGAACATCCTGATTATCCATTGTTCTGAAAGTAGGAAGTACAATCTCTTGGTTTTCATGTAAGACTGAGGTCACTTTAGGGTTTGACCCAAGCATGGGAATCAACACTACCCTGTCTGGAAAGAAGGTCAGGAAAGGTTCTTCTGAACCTAGACTTCTAATCTCTGACACTCTTTTAGCCGAAGTCACAGCTACTAAGAAGGTGGTCTTGAGCGTGAGGTCTCTCATGGAAAGAGGTTTGTTAGGATCTGATGCGAGATTGGAGAGAAAATCCAAGACAATAGGGAGGTCCCATTTGGGAAACCTAGGTCTTCTTTGAGGTTTAAGCCTCATAGCTCCCTTAAAGAATTGACGAACTAATGTGTGATTTGCCCAAGGTACTCCTGTGAAGGCCGAGATGGCTGAAACTTGAAATCTTAGTGAGCTGATTGCTAAGGATAGGTCCAGCCCTGATTGGAGAAAACTTAGAATGTCCTGTACTGCTGGAGAGTTACATGGATTTGACCTGGAAGACATATGATCAGTGAATTTAGACCATATACGTTCATATACCCTATTAGTACTTCCCCTCCGGGCACTAAGAAGAGTTGGAATAGCCTCTTCAGGACAACCTAGAGATTCAAGCCTTTCCCTCTCAAGAACCACACCCTGAGGTGTAGGCAAGATGGGCATGGGTGTAACGTCGTGCCTTGAGACAGTAGATCCGGCCTGAGAGGAAGGGGAACTGGGTCTTGATAACTCAGGAGCAATAACAGAGGAAACCACGGCCTGTTGGGCCAGAAAGGAATCACTGCAATGATCTCCACCCTCTCTGTTCTGAGCCTCCGGAGAAATTGAAGAATCACCGGTACCGGAGGGAAGGCATAAGCCTTCTGAAACTTCCATTGATCTGAGAGAGCATTTATTCCATATCCCTGCGGGTCTCTGAACCTTGAATAATATCTGGGCATTGTGTGATTGCATGGGGAAGCAAACAGATCGACCTCTGGAAGTACTCCCAGGGTCAGAAGCCACTCGAACACCTCCCTGTGGAGAGACCACTCGTTGTTGTCCATTTGAACCCGCGAGAGGAAGTCCGCCTGTACATTCTGAATCCCCAGAAATGTAAATTGCCGAGATGTTGGACAAATACTTCTGAGCCCAGCTCATTATTGGCTCCACTTCCTGTAACAGAGACCAGCTGCGAGTTCCACCTTGCTTCTTTATGTAAGCCACCGCGGTTGTATTGTCCAACCTCAGCATTACTGATGACCCTTCTATTAGATGGCGAAATGACAGGAGTGCCTGAAAGGTGTCTCTCAGCTCCACAATGTTGGAGACAATCCCTCGAGCAGGGATAATCCATCGGCCTTGAGCCACTACTGAAAGGTAGTGAGCGCCCCAACCCCGATTGCTGGCATCCGATGTTAATGTGACCCATGAGATGGGAATGATTGAATGGTGATTGCGCAGATTCTTCCCTTGAAGCCACCAAAGGAGAGACGTTCTCATGGTTGGAGTAAGGTGTATGCGCTGGACTTGACTGGAAGAATCCCATTGTTAAAGGAACCCTTTTTGGAAGGGTCATGTATGCCATTGGGCCCACTTCACCATAGGAACGGTGGCTGTCAACGTGCCAATTACTTTCAGGCATTGGAGAGCGGAGAGGTGAGATGATGCAATGGCTGCGTGTATTCTGTCTCAAATCACTCCAATCTTCTCCTCTGAAAGGGAGATGGTGCCTTCCAAAGTGTTGAAGTGAGCGCCTAGAAACACCAGAGATTGAGTTGGCTCTAGATGGCTCTTCTCTAGATTCAGAAGCCACCCGAATTCCTGCAGGGTGGAGATGACTACGTTCTTGTGCTCTAAAAGTTGATCTTTGTTCTGAGCAAGTAGGTCATCTAAATAGTGGTGAAGACGAACCCCCTTGATGCGAAGTAGAGCCACAACAGACAAAAGGACCTTGGAGAAGACCCGAGGTGACGTTGTTAGACCGAAGGGTAGACCTGTGAACTGCAGATGCTGATTGCCTACCGCAAAGCGGAGGAATTTTTGGAAATCTGTTGCCACTGGCACGTGAAAGTATGCATCTTTCAGATCGATTGAAATCATCCAATCCCCCAGTTGTACTGATTGTTGAATCGTAAGTAAAGATTCCATTTTGAACTTTTCCTTTCGGATAAAGGAATTGAGATGTGTTAAATCTATTACTGGCTTCCATGTACCGTTTTTCTTCTGTATCATGAACAGAGGAGAATACATGCCTTTGCCTCGTTTGTTTTCTGGAACAGGGATGGCTGCGCCTTGATCCAATAAACAATTCACGTAGGTTAACAGGATCTGCTTTTTCTCTTCTGAACCTGGAAGAGATGTGGGAACAAATCTGAGTCTTGGGGTATTGTTGAAGACCCACTTGTGACCGGAGGAGACCGTCTTGATGGTCCAGTAATCCCGGATTGAGGCCGCCCAGACATGCCTGAAGTGGCGAAGACGAGCCCCCACCTGGCATGCCTGAGCGGGCCCAATCTCAAAATGACTTAGTGGAGTCCTGGTTGCCAGAGGAACCACCTTTTGCGGGTTTCTTAAAAGAGGACTGCCTGGATTTCCAGGGCCTTGAAAACTCCCGACCAGGTCTGTAGCTGCACGCATCCCTAGCGCGATCAGAGTTTTGTCTTCTAGGAAAACTACGTTTCTGATTTTGTAGACGTCTGTCTTGAGGGAGGAAACCAGACTTCCCACCTGTGGCCCTGGTTATGGCACTATCAAGCTTGTTGCGGAACAATGAAGAACCTTCAAACGGAATTCGGCACCAAGCTTGCTTGGAAGCTGGATCCGCCAACCACGGACGGAGCCATAAGGCACAACGTGCCGAAACAGCCGCCAACATAACCCGGGACATCAGGCGGATGACATCAATAGAGGCCTCCCCAAGAAAGGCTGATGCCAGCCTGATCTCCTGGATAGGAGAATCCTTCGCTGTTTCAGTAGAGATACCTCTTAAGAACTCATCCACATTATCAGACCAAGATTCCAAAGCTTTGGAGACTGCAGCTATCGCAAGTACTGG
The DNA here is from genome assembly GCA_037952925.1 of Lithobates clamitans. Lineage (NCBI taxonomy): Eukaryota > Metazoa > Chordata > Amphibia > Anura > Ranidae > Lithobates > Lithobates clamitans. The sequence goes on along the minus strand of JBBGZY010000931.1, from coordinate 1,032,247 downwards.
CTTGCAGGCCATTCCTGATGTCAGGTAGACCCTTTTTAAATCTGAATCAATTCGTCTTTCTAAAGGATCTTTAAAAGATACAGTGTCTTCTAAGGGAAGTGTTACATATCTTGCTAGTCTCATCAGTGCTGCATCCACTAATGGAGCAGATTCAAGGTGTTTTACTTCCTCTTCCTTAAAAGGATATAGTTTCAAGACCTGTGACTGCATGGAACTTTTCTTGTCCATCTTGCTCCATTCCTCAGAAATGACATCGCCCAGCTCAGAGAGAAAAGGAAAATACTGTCGCTCCTTATTGAGCTGCTTGAAAAACTTTCCCTGTTTTGGGGGGGAAGTAACCGGATCTTCCCACTTCAGGGCCTCTTTTACTGCCTTCACCAAAGAAGGAACTAGAGCATACTCAAACCCCACGCCAGGATCTTCCAGATCCGATTCGCTATCTGAAACAGGAGCAGAAGGGTGACTTGGCTGGGAAGACTCCCATGTCTCATGCACCGAACCTTCTCCCACTGTAGGGCATAATGGGTCTGATGTGGAATCACGGGGCTGTTGAGCCTCTCTTTCCTGTAGATATTCTTTCACAACCCGTCTCACCATAGATTCTAAACGCTGGTCTGCACCATCCCTCTCATCTGCAGCTTTAGAGAAGCAGTGATCGCAGAGAGATTTGTCTGCTGGAACAGGCATCCTGCACCCCCAGCAGGGGGGTAAGAAGGATCTTTATTGCGCTGTTCAGATCTGGAAGGAGATCTATGATGGCTAGACCTGGAGGAAGATTGCCGGTGGTGTGATTTTGATGATCCACTTCCTGTATGGGAACTACGGTGTGGATCAGACCTAGGAGGGCTGTGAGGAAAGAAGCACAGAAAAGATAGAGAAAGAATCAGCTAGCGTCCTAAAATCCTACTCTCAATCCTTGTACAGGCAGAAAAGCATAACTGCAAACATACCTGCTACAAGCGGGCTGGCCACTAGGGGGCAGTGAGGAGTCCATGAAGTCAACACAATAGGAAACTGCAGAGACAGATTCACACATCAGCTGGCTGACAACAGACCTCAACCCCCAGACAATAGAGATTATCTTACCTTGAACCGCCAAGATAGTTGCCCCGGGAAGTCGCCGTATCCCCCACGATCATTCCCGGGGCTCTGTAAGCTTTCCACAGCTTTTAAAAGTGGCGCCCGTGACGTCATCACCGACGTCAGACGCGAGACGTTCGCGCGCATGCGCGAACCAAGCCTCGACTATGTATCGGGTCCGCGCATGCGCAGAGCGCACGCCGATACCCGGAAGTAATAGAGAGAGCGGCTGCTGGAACGCAGGGAGCGTCAGCGCCGATTAGGACACCAGTGAAGCAGGAGAACACAAAGAGGTACAACAACACATAAACACTGCAGCCATATGCAAATGAGTAAAAACTTACCCCTCCACCTACGATCACCTGGGCCGAGGAACCGCCATCCATACACACACACACCGGACTTGTCAGCAGATAATGGTCGCCTGAAACATTAGGCAAACAGACCGTGCGCACATAGATGAACCGATCCAATCTTCAGCGCTACTCTGCTATACACTCCATACCCTGCTTAACAGTCAAGGCCTATCGGAGGAATTTATGGCACTCGGCTGATTCGATCATAGGGAGGTTTATCTTCAGGTAGGAGAACCAACACCTGGTCCTACGGAGGAGTACAAAAAAAGGAACATGGATAGCAGCCTAGAGCAAAGATTTATGAGAGAGGGGTCCTATTGGGTAGTTATGGAGGCGGAGCATACCCACACGTATGCTTCCATGGAGCCTGTCAGGAAATAAAGCATTTGTCTGTTGAAGTCACAGATGAAGCAAAAGTTATTAGCCCAAGTTATCCTTTTTTTGCCCACATCCCCCACACACACTCTTAAACTGATTAGTGGGGATTTCCCTGTTTAGTACCCTACTGATCAAGTCAGGTTGTCACTATTCAGAGCTGCTTGGCTTTTTTTTTTTTTTACAGCCAAAAGGGAAAAAGAGAACCCCAAGCCCCTAATCAAGGAGCAGTATACAAATATATACAATGTTACAAAATCTTTATTTTAAAAATATAAAATATACAATTGTGATAAAAATTGCTCTCTCTCTCTCTCTCCCTCCCTCTCTCTCTCTCTCTCTCTCTCTCTCTCTCTCTCTCTCTCTCTCTCTCTCTCTCTCATGATGTAGATGGTCCTCTAGGCTCTACATTGTGTAATTTACAAGTCTGTATCATTATATATATATATATATATAGCAATTTTTTTATCACAATTGTATATTTTATACACTAATAAAGATTTTGTAACATTTTTTATACAGTATTTACTTTTTTGTTTATTATATGACGCACCAAACACCCCCCTACTCCAGGCTCCTTGATTGGGGACTTGGGGTTCTCCGTTTCCCTTTTGGCTATTACGATATAATAGGGGATGGTGCCAGGATTTTTTTTATTTAATTGTGACACTGTCTCTCCCCCGACATAAATATTTACATTCCTTTTGACCTGTCCTTAAAAATCCATTACTTTAGGTGAAAAATGCTCAACTCAAGTGAATTACCCACAGTGGAACCTGTCATCCTGTCATGTTTATATTGTAAAGTGCAGTAATGCAATGCAATCTGTTAGCAAAAGAACTCTTAACTAGTATATATATATATACTTTCCTGAAAGTCCCACCAAATTTCCTCCCTTATATATATATATATATACTATTCAGGAATGTTGGTGCCTTCTTGTTGACATTGTCACCTATCCATATTAACCACTAACTCTTAACTAGTGATGAAGTGATAAAACCTGGACTCGCTTTGAGCAGGGTTATGACTAGGGAAGCTAAATGTTAAACAACAGTTCTGTCCATTTTCTGGGCTAATAGAGGGATTGTTAAACAAATGGAATGGGTGGCTGGGCACTGCCCTTGGGTGTAGGTACCAAAGCAAATAACATTTTTACAAAATTCTCTTTTTAGCAGGGAGCAGCGATTTTTGGACTGTTTAACCAGTTCCCGACCAGCCACCGCAGTTATACTGCGGCAGGTTGGCTCCCCTGGGCGAGCCATTGTAGCTGTTCATCGGCTTTTTAAGACGTTGTAGGAGGCACCGCGTGCCCCACGGTGTGTCCCCGGAGCAGATGCGAGTGCCCAGTAGGTGCGAAGACCGCTGGGCACCCGCGATCGCTTGTGACAGAGCAAGAACCGGGACCTGTGTGTGTAAACACACAAATCCCGGTTCTGTCAGGGGAGAGGAGACCGATCATGTGTTCATACTAAGTATGAACACCGACCGGTCTCCTCCCCTAGTCAGTCCCATCCCCCCCACGGTTAGAACATACCTAGGGAACACAGTTAACCCCTTGATCACCCCTAGTATTAAACCCTTCCCTACCAGTGACATTTTTACAGTAATCAGTGCATTTTTAAAGCACTGATCACTGTATAAATGTCACTAGTCTCAAAAATGTGTCAAAAGTGTCCAATTTGTCCGCCGCAATATCACAGTACCACTAAAAATCGCAGATCGCCGCCATTACTAGTAAAAAAAATAATAATAATAAAAATGCCATAAATCTATCCCCTATTTTGTAGACGCTATATCTTTTGTGCAAACCAATCAATAAAAATAAAAACCGCAGAGGTGATCAAATACCACCAAAAGAAAGCTCTATTTGTGGGAAAAAAAAGGCGTAAATTTTGTTTGGGTACAGCGTTGCAGTGACCGCGTAATTGTCAGTTAAAGCGACGCAGTGCCGTATGGCAAAAAATGGCCTGGTCAGGAAGAGGGGGGAAATTCTTCAGAGGCTGAAATGGTTAAAGTGAAACATAAAAAATGCAAAACTCCATTGGTTAACATGCCTGAGGGGTGCCCTGGTCCTGCCTATGAAGTCACTCATTTGTGTCATGTATATAGCGTACTACAGCAAAACTGACCTTAACAAAGAAAAACGTGTTTTAAACTGCTTGTAAAATGACAGCGTTTGACCACCTTGTCCTGGAGATGGGAATTCCATTAATTCCTACCAGACTCTTATCCTAGATAAGGGATGGATATAGATGTTAGTGTGAGAATCCCACACATAAGGCAGACGTCAGCTGTTATAAACAAAGAGGCAGGATCAACCAGGTGATGTCATTGACAAAATATGGCCAGTGAGGTCACTATAAATCCCATGACTTAATTAACCAAAATGATCACATCCAAATATGGTCAATGACGTTATCCAAGAGACCCCGCCCCCTTTATAGTTCAGCTGCCATCCACCAGACCTGAGGTGAAGGGAAAAGACCTATGCCAGAGAATGGCCTTTTTGGACATCAAGAATCATGATTGATATGGATCTACAGTGCTGGATGACATGATAATAGGTGTACACTGCAGGACATTGTTTGGATTTTTTTTATTTACTAAATAACTTGTCTCTGTGCTTTTATATAAACTTTATATTTTTTTACAATGTACCCCTTACATGGAGGGGGCCGGTATCGTGGTGCTCCCTTATTGCTAAAAGGGTCTTCCATATTCTGATAAGCCCCTCGCTCTCTGACCACCACATCCAGAGGGCCAGAGATAAGGGGAAGAGGTTTTTGTCCTCATCAACAGTCACCCCTCCATGTTGAGTGTGTAGCACCCTCTAGTGTACTAGGGATGATAGTACATTTGGCAGCCAAGCCTGGGTGTGTTTTTTTGATCTGAGAGGAAAGTGACTCAGAATAGAGCTGGGTGACTCATAGGTGGTGTCACCAGGACCTCCCACTTCTTTCCAGAATGTTCTGGTGTTTTCTGGAAAGAGAGGTGGAGAGGAGAGATGGAGCCACCTGGGGTGTTCTGAGGAGCCCTAACCAATACCCAATCTGGATTGGCAGGGGGGCAGGCCACCTTAAATACCCAGGGTCAGCCCAGCTGAGGAGGAGTTGATCGGGTGGAAAATGGAGAAGGTGTGTTAGGCTGTCGGGGCCTTGGAGGGAGCTCCCCAGTCTGGGGGTGGGTGACCTTGGGCCCTGGGCTTGGGTGCGAACAGAACCCTCTTAGAACCTAGTCTGCAAGCAAGGAAGTTCAGGAGGAGAAGAGGAGATTGTATATACCGTGTTGTATTTAGTTGGTCCCAATATCGACTGTCGATTATCTGGGCATCTCATAAGTTCCCTATCCAACTTAAATCCCCCTCAATAAAATACAAAAAACAAGTGCAAGGACTGCTTTCGTGCCTCTGGAAGCTTGAAAAGTGTGTGCCTGGCTGGACAGGATGACAGGTGGACTACTACACTCAGCAGCCCCTACGGGGGTACCGCTACAAGTGCATGTGGTCTGGAGGGAAGGGCGCACATTTGTCTGCTCCCTTTCCTGGCCTGCCAGGCTGAATGCTCAGATAAGGGTCTTGTATACATTTGGGGGGAGGGATTTCATGTTTTTATTTCTTGATTTTTGAGTGGGTTCCTCCTTAAAATTCATACCAGACCAAAAGGGACTGTTATGAATTGGAGGTAATCCAATGGCTTTTTTTTTAAACTACTAACTCCCCTACCAAGGGAGTTTACTCCCACTTTAACCACCTCCGGAAAGTTTCACCCGCTTTATGACAAGATCATTTTTTGCTATTCGGCACTGTGCTCCTGTAATTGGCAATTGTGTCTTCATGCAACACTGTATGTAAATTTGATTTATATCCTTTTTTGCACACAAATAGAGCTTGCTTTTGCCATTTACTAATCACCACTAGATTTTTAAATTTTTTGTTATTTAACTACTTCAGCCCCGGAAGGATTAGTCCAGGCCATTTTTGTGATACGGCACTGCATTAATTTAGCTGACAATTGTGGGGTCGTGCGACGATGTACCCAAATAAAATGTATGTCCTTTTTTTCCCACAAATAGAGATTTCTTTTGGTGGTATTTGATCACCTATGCGGTTTTTATTTTTTGCGCTATAAACAAAAAAAGAATGACATTTTTGAAAAAAGAACAAATAATTTTTATTTTCTGCTATAAAAAACACAAACAAAAGAAAATGAAAAAAAATCTAATTTCTTTGTCAATTTAGGCCAATTTGTATTATGCTACATATTTTTTTTTCCCATAAAGATTTTTATTAGTATTTGCATAGGACAGCATATACAAGAAGAATGTAACAATGGATGCTTTGGATGAAGTGCAATTCCAGGGTACAGATATAAAGCACAAACAAGAAATGGTTAACAAGCCTCCTGGAGATTCAGCTTCACACTTCAAAAGTAAGAAAATGCAGCAATAGAACCGTATAAGGAAGTGAGTGGAGAAACAAATTTATTCTGTTAAAGAGAAGGGAAGGTGGAAGAGTATATTGTAGAGAATGAAAGAGAAAGGGAGCAGGGGGGAAGAAGAGCTGTAAGAAAGAAGGAGAGAAAACACCAGGGAAGGGGGAAGAGCAGGAGAAAGAAGAAAGAGGAAAAGGGGAGAATATATAAGAGGGGAGGGGGGAGAAGTGAGGGGGAGTATTAGGGGGATATTAGAGGTGGGGGAGAAATGGTAGGATTCATGCTCATCCTCCAACGCGGCCCAACCGCCCCAGCGCACCCCCCCAGACTGCCTACCGCTAGAATGGTGGCAGTTGTGATTTAAGACCAATAGGCATGGAAGCTTTGTGTCGATCTAAAGTGGGTCCAGCAAGCCCATGTTGTCGTAAACTTTTGAATACGTTCTTGCGAGATGTGGACTAGCTCTTCCATTTCCTCTATTTTAGAAATCCTCAAGAACCACTCGCCGATCGTCGGAGTGCGTGTGGATCGCCAGTGTACCGGAATGCATAGTCTCGCCTCATTAACCATGTGCATGGCCAGAGACTTGTAGTACTTAGTTTTGGTTAAATGGGTATGGTGTAAGAGATACTGTGCTGGAGAGTAATCTAAGGTGTACGTGGTGATGTGTGTAATAAGTTTGTGTACCTCTTTCCAGAATGGCTGAAGGGAGTCACAGTTCCACCAAATGTGGAGCATGGTTCCCTTTGCTTTCCCGCATCTCCAGCACGTGTCTGGAATGGATGGGTAGAACTTATGTAGGCGTTATGGTGTCCTGTACCAGTGTGTCTGAATTTTATAGCCATTTTCCTGAATGGCGACATTGAGGGAACTCTTGTGGACATATTCATTAATGAGAGTCCAGTCGTCATCAGTGAGGGAAATGTGGAGGTCAGATTCCCATGCTATGTGTGCTGAATCTAGGGTGTTGGAAGGGTCATCTATGAGTATGCTATATATACCTGAAATCAGATGCCTTCGTGGGGAAGGTCGCGTGCATAGTGATTCAAAAGGCGTCAGCTGTCTTGTCCATGTCCCTGTCGGTGCTTGGGTAGAAAGTAAATGTCGAATCTGTCTATACGACCAGAACGGAAAGGAATTAGAAAGGGATGTAGCTACTACGTCTTCGTAGGAGCGAGGGGATCCGCAAGTAAAAAATTGATGTGCTAATACTTTGTGGTGTAGCCATTCCTGACTGAGAAAGGAAGTTGAGACTCCCGGTATGAAGTCGGAGTTCCCTCTCAGCGGGGTTAGGGGTCCAGGAACTGAGGAGACTGTTGAAGTTTTTATCGTTCGGCCAAAGGCCACGAGAGATGGCTGAATAAGAGGGTGGATTACGATCTCTGGAGGCCAATGTCGGGGCGGCACCCAAGGTAGGGACCCAAGGGGGAACTGTGTAAATGAGTTTTCTAGGGTCACCCGGACCTTTCCAGCCTCATGAATGTTCCAATCTACATTTCATGTAAGATGGCTTGCCAGGAAATATTTATAGAGGTCTGGTAGCCCAATGCCACCTCCAGATTTTGGGCGTGTAAGTCGAGTGTATTTAATATGGGGTGGGGAGTTTCTCCATATAAACAGTGAGCATGCCTTCTTGCATGCTGCAAAGAAGGAGGTTGGTAGGTTGATAGGGACGCAATGAATGAGGTATAAAAGACGTGGTAGAGTTATCATTTTTAGGAGAGCGGACCGACCAAACCATGAGACGTTGAGGTTTCCCCATTCTTTGAGATCATGTTGGGTTCTTTTCAGGGCAACTAAAAAGTTCTCGTTATATAGGTCAGCTAGTTTTGCCGTAATTTGGATACCAAGGTAAGTGATGGCCTTCTGGTTCCATAGAAAAGGGAAGGAGCTCTGACATCTCTCTACCTCTGTTTTTGTAAGGGAGATATTCAGGGCATGTGATTTCGCATAATTGATCTTTAGGTGTGATAGAGTCCCAAAATGTTTTATGTCTTTCAGCAGGTTAGGTATGGAAGTACATGGGGAGGTCAAGGAAAGGAGGAACGCAGCTACCTTATATTCCTTTTCCCGTATTGAAATGCCTTTAATATTAGGGTTGTCTCTTAATCGAATAAGGAATGATTCCAGTAAAAGCACGAAAATTAGAGGGGGCAAGGGGCAACCCTGACGGGTACCATTACTTATGGTGAAGGCGTCCGACAGGTGGCCATTGACTCTCACGTTTGCACTCGGAGAAGAATATAAAGCCAAGATGTGGGCTAACATACGAGAGTGAAGACCAATTATCTTTAACACCTCATGCATGTAATCCCAGGCCACCCTGTCGAACGCCTTCTCGGCATCTAGGGATAGGAAAAAACCTTGGGTTTTCGAGGTAGAGAGCCAATGGTGGAGATTTAAGGCTCAAATGGTGTTGTCCCTAGCCTCCCTCCCTGGGACAAAACCCACCTGGTCAGAGGAGATAAGGTCGGGTAGAAGCGGGGATAACCTGTTAGCTAGGATTTTGGCATAAAGTTTGATATCTACGTTGAGAAGGGATATGGGTCTATAGTTCTGTACTTGCGTGACATCTTTCCCCTCTTTCGGTATGACCATAATGTGGGCCTCTAGCATGCAACCAACTGAGACCTCGGGACTTGCCAGGGCATTAAAAGTGGCTATCAATTTTGGGGACAATACGGTGAAAAAGAATTTGTAATATTGCAGTGTAAACCCGTCTGGGCCCGGGCTCTTACCGGTTTTCATTTGCTTTAAGGCGACTTTGAGCTCCTCTACAGACAGGGGTTGTTCCATTTCTTTAGCCTGCGTCCGCGAGAGTGATTTTATATATTTTGTGTTATGAAGTCCCTAATGGCTTCTGATCTCCTTTCTGCCTGATCTGGGTTCTGGCTGGTGGACTTTAAGTTATACAAGTTTTTGTAGTAATGTTCAAATCATTTTGCAATGTCCTCGTTTCTAGAGAAGAATGTGCCCTGTTGATTTCGAATCTGATAGATTGTGGTAGAGGGTCTAGAGACTCGTACTACTCGCGCCAGCATCCTCCCACACTTATTACCCTGTTCATAGAAGACTTTCTGATGGAGAACGTAACGGCGTCTTGTACGTTTCCCTAGTTCTTCTAGTACCAAAGAGCGAGAATGTGACAGTTCTGTTAGGGACTGTTGAGAGTGGGAGTGTGAGGCCTCTAAACGTCTAATTTTATCGATTAGCTTTACAATATTGTTTTGACGTTGCCTTTTGACCATTGCTGCCTGAGCCATTAGTTCCCCCCGAATAACACATTTGTGCGCTTCCCATAGGGTAGTTGGAGATATAAAAAATGGTAATGAATGCAGCGCTAGGTATGATGAAAAACAGGGTGATGAACTATCACCCTGTGTGCATATATTGTGTATGGTGTTTACTAGTGATAATACTTATAAACCAAAATAAACAAAGTGAAAGGACAGTCCCAAAAGACTGGAAGGAATGTCCATAATGAAATAAAAGTTCATCAACACATGAAGTGTAGTGTTCTTTATGTGGAGAAAGAAAAAAACATATGTGGATGATGCTTCCAAATCAATGCGGAATCTTCATGCATTCAGAATCGACATATGGGTAGCAGAAGTGGATACGCTTACCAGAGGAGGTGGACACAATCACCATACGAGTGTCATACAGGCTTAAGGATCAATCGATCCCAGAGATGCTTGCTAGGAGGCACTGGTGGTAGGTTCCATTTAGGGCAACCGTGGCTGTAAGGTGATGCTCAGATCCACAGCCGATGGATGGATGACCTTCACAGGAAGCAGACCACTGGAGAATATGACTTCCACCACATGGAAAATCAGTTCATAAGGAAAAAGATCTCCACATATCAATATCCCAATAGAGGAAGAGGGGGGACTCAGAGAGGTAGGGGTTATTCCCATGGGAGGAATGAAAGCTATGGGCACCCAGACCCATACACCTTCACTAGATCCCCCCAACCTAACTATCATATAAGGAATTACTCAGAACAACATCACACATATCGTACCCCTATTCGCACTCACAACAGATTCTCCCCTCTTAGAGAAGAATCATATAGAAACCAATACAATATTCAACATCCATATATAGATAGGGAATACAACCAATTCGATAGATTGCCATATACTTACAATCATACATATCCTGACCCTCCCCGTAATGAGTATTTTCCTCGGGGACCCCCCAGTTCAAAATGAAGAGCAAACACAAATGAGACTCCAGAGGGGGGTGGACCAGGAAAAAGAAAGCGACATTAAAAACCAGTGGCATTTTCAATTTGAGTTAGAAAACTTTCTCTAGTGCTGAGCTTTATGTGCTGGATAAAGGTCTCAAGTTTGCTCCTTCTAAAAAATTGAACAGATTTGAGACCTTCATAGATGTCCAGAAATTTAAAAGAAGACTTAACGTCCAAAGACATTTTTTGGCTAATCCAAATATCCCTGGAATTAGAAATGAAACGAATAACGTAGCATGTAATGAAGCAGTTCTCCACTCTGGGTTAGCAAACCCCTCCCTGTTTAACCCCCCTAATGTCACAGCACCTTCCATTAAAGTCTTTTGTGACTTAGTACTAAAAGACCTGGAAAGGTTACCTGACAAACACGTTTTCGACCATCCTAACATTAAAATCGGCCTAAAATCTCTTTGTGAACATAAAGACATCGTGATCTGCCCCACCGACAAAGGGGGAGGGGCCTGGTAATTCTTGTTAAAAAAAGATTACCATATAGAGATGTGTCGCATTCTTAGTGACGATAAAACCTATATGGTTCTCCCTCGAGACCCTACTAGGGAGTTTAAAAAATGTCTAGTTGACTTAGTTGAACGCGGTTTCCGACAGGGAATTATAAATAAAAAGGAAAAGGATTATCTGGTTCCGGTAGGCCCATGGATTCCAGTGATGTACTATCTTCCTAAGGTACACAAAAATATTACAAAACCCCCTGGCAGACCCATCATAAGCGGGATCGATTCGATAGCATCCCGAGTCGGCCGCTATATAGACTTTTATCTCCAACCGCTTGTGTGTAAATTCCCATCATGCCTTAAAGATACAGGTGACACCATCCGCTGTCTGGAGTCCGTTGAATACCAGGACAACCTCATCTTTTTCACTGTGGATGTCACAGCATTATACACCTGCATCCCACACAAACTAGGTTTGGCTGCTGTGAAACACTATCTAGCCACCAGTAAAAGTATCTCGCCATTACAGCAATGTTATATCATGGAACTTCTCCGATTTGCTACGCAAACAAACTATTTTTGGTACAACAACCAATTCTTTTTACAGAAGAAAGGCATGGCAATGGGGGCTAAGTTTGCCCCCAGCCTTGCCAATCTTTTTATGGCACTATGGGAGGAGGATGTCGTCTATCCATCACAGCGACCAGAGCTGTGTTTATGGGCCAGGTATATAGACAACATCCTCCTCCTATGGAAAGGTGATGAGGAAACTCTCCATGACTTTATGGCTACCCTCAATCATAACGAAAGAGGCATTGCTCTCACGTATGAGGTGAGCACAGTCTCCATCCATTTTTTGGATCTGGAGATCTCCATTGCTGACCGCTGGATTGTGACCACCACATTCTTCAAACCGACAGACAGAAATGGTTATATCTCCATGGATAGTTGCCATTACGGCCCCTGGCTTGACTCTGTCCCTCGTAGCCAATTGCTGCGAATCCGCAGAAACTGTGCAAACTCTTCAGATTTTGTAAAGCAAGCTCATTTTCAGAAAGAACGCTTTGTGGAAAAAGGTTATCAACCGTCTCTGATAGATCAGGAGATAACAAGGGTCTCCCTCATATATCGCGAGACACTCACGACTGTGTGATCTAAGTCAACTTCCAATGATAAGTTCAAGTGGTCTCTGTTTACCCAATTTTCTGTTCAACACAGACAAATTAAGCAAATTTTGAACCATCATTGGAATGTCTTGAGAAACGACCCAATTTTAGGCCCAGTGCTCCCTACCAGAGCAGGTGTTACCTTTAAAGGAGCTCCTTCCTTACGGAATCGCATTTCCCCTAACGTTATTGAAGCCCCCACAAAACCATCTTTTTTCCCAGAGGCCAAAGCTTATTATCCCTGTAAAAAGTGCATTGTATGCACACACAACCTTTGTGGAAGTAAAAAATCTGAGTCTTTCCAGTCTTCCGTTACCTCCACCATCTACCAGATTAGACACTTCACCACATGCACCACCCGCTATATAGTGTATCTCATCACATGTCCTTGCAATAAGCAATACGTGGGCCGCACCATAAGAACGTTTACCATCCGAGTAAACGAACATATCACTATCAAACGAGGCCGCACTAATCATAGCGTTCCCCGACACTTTTTACAGTTTCATGACAAGAACCCGAGGGGCACCAAATTCCAAGTTATCGACAAATTTGTCCCGCATTGGAGGGGAGGTCCACATACTAGGGGGGTATCCAAACTCGAAACGTTCTGGATTTATCAGTTAAAAAGTTACTGCCCCTACGGGTTAAATGTGGAATGGGACATAAATGCATTTATAAATAAATCCTAAATATCTTGGAACGGTCCCCATAGTTTATACCCTGCTTACTTGCATTCGAACTATCTTGTCAAATGATCTTGAGGTTCATTATATGTTTGGACCACTTGGAATTATATAATAGGCATCACATATATAACTTTCCTGTATTTTATTTTTATATTTTTTATATTGCTATGTCTTTGACGTTCCGGATGATACATTGATTCACCACAATATATGTTTAGATTTGAGGGTTTTTTTTCCTTTCCTTCCCCTTTTTTTATATGCTCATATTTTTTATTATTTCATATTTTTTTCCCCATATGGGATGTCCATACAGCTTCCAGGGATTTTTATACTTACTGACTCATGACTTATATCATTTTATACCTGTATTATGACGTTAATATGGCGTCTATATTTTATGGACATTAGTGCGGGATAATGTATACATCTATGATGCCTTTTGTACCCATGTCCCGGTTTAATGTAAGAACATGTAAGACATATTCCATCTAATACACAAACAAAACTTCTTTTTTTAACTTTAATTTTATCCTTTTCCCCCTTCACTACTCTCACAGCGTCTGTTTCGCACTTCCGTAGACACAGGAAGTTGCGGAGATAGGAGCACTCCATACCGGCGCGCAATGACAGTCATCGGTGGCGAGTGGGTGGGGTTATCTCACCCCTGGCCGTATAAGCTCATTGGCCGCTAGAATGGAAAGGAGGCTTGGAGTGCATTAGCCGGTGCGCGGTGACATCACGCGTAACGGCGCTGGCACATGATTTTGCCTTAGAGGTTGTGATTGGAGGTTGTCACTTCACGTGTCAGTGATGCTGGCTGCAAGTACACTGTTCACTTCTGATTGGCTGATGTGTCCGCCCAGCGGCGGTACACACAGCTGATTGTCATTGTATAATTTTATGTGTTAATATGTAAGCGAGGTGCCAGACATTAAGCTATATGCCCCAATTGAAGGACCATCATCCGAAACATGTTGGGTCGCTGAAGCTTTCTATGCCCTGTCACCACGCGATTTTACAGCTATTTTTGATCACTTTTTATTCATCTTTACGGTGCTTGTAAAGAAGTTTTTCTCTCCGGCATCTTTCAATAAATTTTTTATACCGGATTCATGCCCTATGTGGAGATCTTTTTCTTTTTCCTTATGAACTGATTTTCCATGTGGTGGAAGTCGTATTCTCCAGCGGTCTGCTTCCTGTGAAGGTCATCCATCCATCCGCTGTGGATCTGAGCATCACCTTACAGCCACGGTCGCCCTAAATGGAACCTACCACCAGAGCCTCCTAGCAAGCATCCCTGGTATCGATTGATCCTTAAGCCTGTATGACACTCCGCCGTATGGTGATTGTGTCCACCTCCTCCGGTAAGCGTATCCACTTCTGCTACTCATATGCCGATTCTGAATGCATGAAGATTCCGCATTGATTTGGAAGCATTATCCACATATGTTTTTTTCTTTCTCCACATAAAGAACACTACACTTCATGTGTTAATGAACTTTTATTTCATTATGGACATTCCTTCCAGTCTTTTGGGACTGTCCTTTCACTTTGTTTATTTTGGTTTATAAGTATTATCACTAGTAAACACGATACACAACATATGCACACAGGGTGATAGTTCATCACCCTGTTTTTAATCATACCTAGCGCTGCATTCATTACCATTTTTTATTTTTCACTGCACGGTTCACTATACTGTTTGATGCTGGCAGCTACAATTTTATTATTTTATTATTTTTGTAGTAGCGCAACTACAGGTATATATTGTTTTATTAGTTGGAGATATATTCGGTGTGGCGTTTTCTATGAAGTACTGGCGGATTTGAGATTCTAGGCGTGAGGTGAATTCCACATCCTTAAGTAACGCGGAGTTTAAACGCCAGGTTTTGGTTCTTGGAACTGAGTCTGGAAAGGTCAGAGTAACCGAAATAGGATGATGTTCTGAGAGGTACATTGGGTCTATTGTTGCATGTGAGAGATAAGTGAAGTCAGTTTGGGAAAAAAAGAAATAATCTATACGTGAGTATTTTTGAAATGGAATAGAATAAAAAGTATAGTCTTTAACTGATATAAATAACGTGCGCCACGTATCGTGCAATGCCAGACCCTGAATTGTAATTTGATTTGGCGAAGAACTCGGTAGGACAGCATAGAGGTACCAGAGAAAGTATCAATGTCTGGATTGAGGGGACATTGAAGTCTCCCCCCAATAGGACTACACCCTCCCTGAAGGAAGACAGGAGCTCACCTATCTTCCTAAAGAAGGAGACCTGGTGTTCGTTTGGGGCGTAAATATTCGCCAGTGTAAGTGGCTTGAAGGCATATAGGCCCTTAATAAGGACGTATCTGCCCTCGGGATCCACCAGGGAGTCTGATAGTTGAAAAGGCGCGTGCTTGGATATTAATATGGAAGTCCCTTTGGTCTTTGCGGTAGGGTTCGTGGAGTGAATGGCTGTCTGGTAGAGATGGTTAGTGATTTTAGGGATAGAATTCGAACGGAAGTGGGTTTCCTGAAGCAGTACAAATTGGGCCTTCTGCTTGGTAAGGGCAGACAGGACTTGCGATCGTTTTTCCGGTACATTTAGGCCTTTTATGTTGAGCGACACACACTTCAGCGATAAGGGGTCATGGGACCTTGAGTTTCCCTGCATAGTGCGAAAGGAGCTAGGGTAAGGGCTATAAAACTAGACTCTCACTTGCCTTGGTTCAAGGAGCGCCTGCCCGTAGCGGGGACTGCTACATATTTTTAGGAAAAAAATCCCAAAAAGCGTTTATTGATTGGTTTGCAAAAAGTTATAGCGTCTACAAAATAGGGGATAGATTTATGGCATTTTTTTTTTTTTACAAGTAATGGCAGTGATCAGCGATTTTTAGCGGGACTGCGACATCCGCTAAAATTATGGTAAAACGCAGGTAAAAATAGCGGAGCTTTACCGCCGACGCCCCCCCCCCGCCCCAATGTGAAACCGCCCCTACTGTAGTTTAAATCAGCTTAATACATACCAGGTGCGTCAAAACATAAGGTGTTCAGTGTTTGTTTTGTTTCTAAACTGTCACAGCCTGAGTAGAAAAGCCTGGCCCCTGCCAGCAGCTGCAGAGTGAGACCCTTGTTCTCTGTTGGGAGGCAGTGGTCTCAATGTAGATGTCTAATGTGCCCTCTATTGGGGTAAACCTAAAGCTCTTAAATTAGCACCTGGAATGTATTTAGTTAAGTAAAAATAAAAATTGCAATTGGGCTTTAAAGTATGCCAGGTGCTACCCTCTGCTCCTAATTTTATATTTTGCTACCTTTAACCACTTCAGCCCTGGAAGGATTTGCCCCCTTCCTGACCAGGCCATTTTTTGCGATACGGCACTGGGTCACTTTTATTGACAATTGCATGGTCGTGCAACGTTGTACCCAAACAAAATGTATGTCCATTTTTCCCCACAAATAGAGCTTTCTTTTGGTAGTATTGTTTATTGTAGATCAGCATCTGACTGTGAATTTGTGCCACATCCAAAATTATTTATACATAACAGCAAAGGGGAGTCCCCTAGTGGTGGACTTTTCAGGCACATGTAACAATCATAAAAGAGGTATACTTAGTACAAATATAATTTATTGAATTAACATAATAAAATATGACAACAACTGTAACATCTATTGTTAGGAATGTGAGTCCATCAGTATTACAATTGTGTATATACAGAGTTTTGAAGCAGTACTTTTTCACCCGACGCGTATCGGAGTCAATTAAACTCCTTCCTCAGGGGTAGTGTACGCTTTAAATGGTTATTATATTGTATTGGCTGATTTGACATTCCATAAAATTTGTGATTAAAAACATCGACAGTGACAAAGTCTGTCTGCCCAGTATGCTCCTGATTTCAATATGAACAAACATCTATGTGTTGAAGATGTTGTAAACAGGTAGAGGTGTCTTTTTTTTACTCCACCAAGAGTATATATATGTTGTTCTCTTCAAATAGAAAAGAAAAGCCCAAGAAATATGGGCATAAACTAAATGCTTGAGGCTCCACTGAGGCCGAGAGGCAAATCCTGAAGGTGGCTCAAAAGTTGATGTTCATAGGTGTATCTATTGATAAATGACATGAGAGTGAATTGGATCAAGTAGCTGTTCAGGTCGGTAACATCCCACAGCATGTGGAGGATGGTATTTGATCACGTCTGCGGTTTGTATTTTTTGCGCTATAAACAAAAAAAAGCCACAATTTTGAAAAAAACACAATATTTTGTATTTTTTGCTATAATAAATATCCCAATTAAAAAAAACAAAAAACAAATCTCTTTATCAGTTTAGGCTGATATGTATTCTTTTACATATTTATGGTAGAAAAAATTGCAATAAGCTTATATTGATTGGTTTGCACAAAAGTTATAGCGTCTACAAAATAGGGGATAGATTTATGGCATTTTTATTATCGTTTTTTTACTAGTAATGTCAGCGATCTGCGATTTTTATCGGGACTGAGACATTGCGGCGGACAAATCGGACACTTTTGACACTTTTTTGGGACTATTGATATTCATACAGCAATCAGTGCTATAAATAGCCAATGATTATTGTATAAATGTCACTGGCAGGGAAGGGGTTAACACTAGGGGGCAATCAAGGGGTTAAATATTTTCCCTATGTGTGTTCTAACTGTGGGGGGAATGTGGCTGACTAGAGGAGGAGACAGAGCGTGTGTTCCTACTTGGTAGGAACACACGCTCTGTCTCCTCTCCCCTGACAAAACCGGGATTTGTGTGTTTACACACACAGATCCCGGTTCTCCCTCTGTCACAAGTGATCGCGGGTGCCCGGCAGTCATCGGGCCCTCCGGGCACACGCATCGGCTCCGGGGACATGCTGTGGGCGCGCGCTTGCTACAGCGTCTTAAAGAGTCTACGTACAGCTACGACGGCTCGTGCAGCTGTCGTAGCTGGTCGGGAAGGGGTTAACAAATCAGTTTTGTATTATCCATATGCAGTATTTAAAGCCATGACAGATTTTAATACCTACCTCATATTTCTCTGGCTTTCCAAATTCCAGCATACCTTTATCCATTGTTGGCTCTTTGTTGTACATTTCCAATAGCATTTCATGTAGTATCTGTAGAGTCCAGTTTGTTCCTACAATGCAGTATAGCACATTATACCTTGATGAGTTTTAGCAGTTAAGGCACTTAAAAGCTAGGTTTTCACTTGTGAGTGCCCGTTTCATAGCTACAGCCGCCCATTTATTTTAATGTGCTGCTGTACACTCAAAAAATGTGGGGAAAGAAGTCAACAACGACCTCCAACATTGGTTTCAATGGATACACTATTAACCCCCTACATTGGTGTCAGTGGACATAATATTTACCCTGGTATTGGTGTCAGTGGATGCAAAAAATAGCCCCCAGCACAGGTGTCAGTACAATAAATCGCACTACAACAGTGGTCGGTAGCAGTACAATTCCCCCCCCATCCCCTCACATTGATGGTCAGTGGAACTTAAAGTTCATCCCCCCCCCCCCGAATTGGTAGTCAGTGGAAGGGAAAGGTAACCCCCATATCCCCCACATTGGTTGTCACTGGCAGGGAAAGTTAATCCCACATCCCCCACTGCATTAGTGGTCAGTGGCAGTGAAATTTACCCCCCATCTCACCTGCATTGGAGGTCAGAGGTAATTCCCCCCTTTCCCCCCCACATTGGTGATCATTGTCATTGAAAGTTAATCCTATTGGTGGTCATCATCTAGTCACACGCTTTGATACCCACTCTCTCTCTCTGAGGGCGAAACTTTGCTTGTCTTGTGGGTGGAGATAACTTCGCTTCACAGTACAGTCTGTAACTCGGAGAATGTTCTAATGCTTAGTACCCTGCTGCCCAACTGATGCCAAATAGCTGGGTCCAGGAAGCTGCCCCCTCCCCTTCTTTGCTTTCACAAAAAGTAGTCTTCTAGAATGCTATTACCTAAACCAAGTAGTTTTCTCACTTGGTGGCCCCCTTTCCTGTCAGTTCTCCTTCCTACTTTTTCATAAGAATAAGGTCTACATTTGTTTCCCTCTTTTCTTTCCAACCTTATTCTGACCTTCCAAAACAACATTGTCTGTCTTTCCTTTCTTTTGCCATTCACTCTCTCGACCTTGGTAAGTAGTTCTCCACAACCCTGATGTGGTGCAGGCCCTCAATGTTTACATTGATTTTACAACTCCTTTTCATAGTTGAAATTCCCTTTTTCCTAAGGGCCCTCTCAGGGTACCAATGCATTCAGGGATTATCATGAGTTGCTGAAATTGCCAGACTGTCTGTCATGTGATCCAACTTGCCAAAACTCTGGCTATTCTTGGGACTGTTTTTGAATATTCCCTTAGGTTTGGGGTGTCCTCTAGTGAACATTCAGAGACAAAAGGATTTTTTATATTTACTGTAAAATCATTTTCTAAAAAAAAGAAGGGTTACATATCCCCCAGCTGGTCCTCATCTGTTAGTTTAATTATAGGACTGTGCTTTGTGAACAGTTTGTTTTGTTGCTTCTACTTCTCTTAGAACAGCTAGCTACTTTTAAGCTTCCACTTCCTGTGCAGCTTTCTGCTTCCTGCAAAGAGAGGAATAGCCCACAAGGAAAAGAGCATGTGCTTCTGATTTTCCTTTAAGTGATATTAAAGGCTATTTTTTTTTCAAATAAAATAAAAAAAGAGGCTATACTTACCTGTTTTGTGCAACAATATTGCACAGATCAGTCTCTTACCTTTTCTTCTGGAAGTCCTCCACCGGAACTGCCCACGTCTCTCTGCTCTGGGTGCCTCCCTAGCAAGCCCTGTGCTATGGTGGCACCCATGCAGGTGTACTTCCCAAGCCACACTGTGTGCCTTTATAGACTCAGTCGCTGGAAAGACATGCCCCGCTCCTTCTCACAGGAGTTTGGCTGACAGCAGCAGGAGCTTATGGCTCCTGCTGCCTTCAGTGTCTCCTGTGAAACCAGGAAGTGAGAGGAGCAGTGATGCAACCAGGACAGCACTGGATCAGTGAGATGAGCCAGGTAAGTGTTTAGGGATGGGAGAATAGTTAGCAGGGAGTGTTTATTACCTTAATGCAGGGTACGCATTAAGGGGAAAAAAAAACAATTTAACTATTGAATTCTGACAGCCAGATCCAGTGCCAGTATCAGCATACCCTGTTCAGCCAACAATTTTCCAATCCAAATGGATGTTGGGCAGGAGGTGACCCATGTAGAGAATTTCGTCCGGTTCCTCTGTAACAGCCCAAAATTTGTATAGTGTGCTTTAGTATTCATCCTCATGGAGGAAGCATTTAAACTCCAGAGCTCTATTGTGTCCACAAATAAATTCTTTAGAAAAAGGATTTTACAGTAAGTAGGAAAAAACTTTTTGATGCTTACAAAAACAAAACACACGTAATAAGCCATTTTGAGGTGGTATGCCTTTTTCGTTTTAATCTGCAAATGCTGTGATACTAAATATGTAAAACTTTTTAATGTTGCTTCCTTGCAATTTGTCACTCTGGAGCCATTCTGTACATTGTATACAAACAAATCCCCCTTAAATTCTTTGCTTGTGTGACTGGCTCACAGCTTTTCCCAGAAGTCTTCACTGAGCTATAACAATAAATTTTAAGCCCCTACAAAAAAAAAATTGCTTAGATGATTTCCTTCAAGGCACTGTAGTTTTTCTCAGTACAACACTTAAACAGATTAGCTACTGATTGTGAAGGGGGCCCCTTCCATTCAGAAATCTGTATGACAAGGACATAATGAGACAAGAACATATCACTACATGTTCTACATGTAATCCCACTCCTCTTTTAGGAGAGGCATCGTGAAAAACCTGGAGAATTTGATCCTTCTGAAAACCAATTAAAAGCCTGAAGCCACTACTTACAGGGAAAGGCACTGAGCTTAAAGGATAAGTTCACTTTAAAAACAAAATAATAATAAAGGCACATTTTTTTGCAGGTAAACATAAAATGTGCATTTTTTTTCTTTTTTTTTGGAGCCTGTAAAGCACTGCTGATCTGCTGATCACTGGTGCCATGCAGGTTTCCTGCAGACCTGACAGTGTACCTGTGTACCAATACATCCCGTACAGACAAGCAGATGCACTGACCGGAAGAATCTACCACCGCACTCCAAAGTGCTGTGGTAGTTCATTGAGAACTACAATTTGACATGCGAGGATGTTGGGTCTTGTAGTTCATACACAGAATTCTGTGAATGAATGACGCGTCCATGTAGGCGGAGCCCCACACAGCTGCACTGATTTAAAGTGTTTGTTAATCCAAAAAAAAAAGGATCCTGTTCCCTTAGGCTGAGTTCACACTGGAGAACGCATCGGCTCACAGCAGTAGTCCGGTGCATCTCCATTCACTTTTTAGGTCCGATTTCAGCTGAATTCGGACCTGAAACGGACCAAAAGACACACAGGGCTCCTGTGCAATTCACAACGCAGCCACTGCGGAGATGTATGAACCGTCTCCATAGAGAGCTGGTCACAATCTCCTGCTATGCAAATTGGATTCAGGGAAAATTGCATTGGTGTGAACCCAGCCTCAAAGTGTGTTACCCAGCACAGTGCTTGTGTTGGGTCATTTGTCCCCCCCCCCCCGTAAAACCTGGCTGATTCTGCCTGGTTATGCCCTCCACCCTGTAAACTGACCACGGTATATCATGGCTGCTTAGCCCTCACACCGTGGTCAGTTTACGTGCCTCTGTCAGCCGCAGCTTTCCTGTCTCTCCTCCATCCTCTCCCCCCTCCCTCGCTGCCTGTCTGCTCCTATGTCAGTGCCTGCCCTCTCCCCTCCTGCTGCTAAATTTACTTTTATTGTCCTATATAATCCTCATTGTTTCCTAATGACAGGTGCTCCTGTCTCTGTGTTTTATAAAAAAAAATTCTTCTTTACCTGATTTCAGAGCGTCTCCCGGCGCTCACGTGACCTGCCAGCTCTTTTTCTCTCCACTCCTCTTCTCATCCCGACTGACGTCAGCAGGGGAATCTCAGTCCCGCCTGCTGCAGCTGTCAGACGAGGAGAGAGCCAGCCGGTCACGTGAGCGTCGGGAGATGCTCTGAAATCAGGTAATGAAGATATTTTTTAATAAAACAGAGACAGGAGCACTTGTCATTAGGAAACAAGGAGGATATTAAGTTGTCAAAGTGGGTTAACAACCACTTTAATTAACTGACAGCTAGCAAGGGGAACTTCTCCCCATAGTGCTGTCACAGGGCGGGGGGGGGGGGGATTGGACAGCAGCTGCAGCATTGGGAACATGTTACATGTTCCACCCCAAAAACAGGGGGGACATGTAACATGTCCCCAAAGCTGAACTTATTCTTTAACCACTTGACCTTCAGAAGATTTAAGCCTAGTACACAAGGCCAAATACAGGAGGTGATCACCGGGTGAAAACAGAGGAAAAAAAGCCAAATAAAAGAAAACTGATGCAGCCACCCCATCTAATGATTGGTAATCTGCAATATATTACATTTTTGGTTTCGGGTTTAATACCACTTTAATTCTACCTGTCATTTCTGCAGCGTAGCAATGCAAATGAAATAAGGATTCTAATTGGCTTTTATGGACAACAAATTAAGGGACAATTTTTACTATAGTCAGCCTAATGAAATTTTTGATTATTTTTGTAGTTCACTGCATGATGTACATACATTAATATTCTTTCACTGTCTTAGACATTTGTAACCAGAATGGAAAGTTTCCTGTCCTTCCTGTTTAAGTGGCATTTTTACATCACTCTCTGTCCTGGTGGCAATGATCAACAAGACGGGTAGATAAGGTGCATTTCCCCATTGGATACACAGTCAGGTAGGGGTTTTGTCACTTCCCCATTGTATAAAAAGAACAAATTAATGATTTAAAGCTCCAATTGATATTTAATACAAGAGCAAATACTGAAGGTATGCATTCAATTAAAAAACGTTAAACTGTACGTGATACAAGGAATCGACCAAATGATCAGATAGAGGGTAGCTTTTACTTTAACATTACCAAACAGGTTCAGAGTAGGAGTAACAATGTAAATAGGGTCTAAAAGTCAAAAGGTTGAGCATACAGTTCAGTACGATATTGAACAGATTGGGAAGTTGTACAAATAAGAGCTAATAAGATCAATAACCCTTTTACTCAATAAGGACACTAGGTGGAAGTACAGCTCAATCTCTTTAAGGTCAACCATACACGGTTCGAATCTCAGCCAGTTCAGCAGGAACTGTCCGAGATTTGAATCATTAATGAGTAGGCTGAATGTACCAAGCTGATCAATCGATCAAATTGGGTATCGCAGCCTGCCGGATTCTCTTGCGATTATCGCTAGCGGCTCTTATAGCTGCTAGCAATAATCACCGTCTTCTCCCGTCGGGGACGGCTTTCCCCACCCGCTAATGCCCTCCGCCGGGAGAAGACAGTTGCTGATTCCCCTGTCTACACTGTCTGTGTTAATGGAGGAATTGTGTGAATTTCTTTCCTGCATCCCATGGTTGCAGGAAAGAAATTTGCACCAGGTATGGCCTGCCTAAGGCTCTGTAGCCACAGATATAGAGAACAACTAAATCATAAACAGTACAGTACATGCACAGCTACTTGCATTTAACTTCTTTGCATTTAACTTCTGTGACAGTGTCTATAACAGTGAAGTCCAGGGCAGGTCTGGGTACACAGGCCAACAGTGTGAGGAATCTCTAAGCTAGCACCCCAGGAACTGGCTAAAGAAGTCTCAAGGCTAGTACAACAACATACCTCCTAACATTTTGAGATAGTAATGAGGGACACCTACTAGCAAATGTATGTTGGAATTTGACACTTCCCCTGTCACGCCCCTTAAAGGGGATATAACCCCGAAAAAAAAAGAAGGTTAATTAAATCCACAAGTGCTTTTTTTTACCCCATACTATTCCTTTATACTGGCTTTTAAAATTGACAAATGAGGAGAAAAGAGGGACAGAGGGACATTGCTCCAAATCAGGGACAGTCCCTCGAAATCAGGGACAGTTGGGAGCTATGCAACAGATGGGTAGCTGGAGACACCAGGGCCCCCCCCCGCTTGAAGCACAGTACTCTGATAACAATTGGCCTAGTACTCTGTGCAGTGGCTTGGGCTTCTGTAGAAGCTATGGAATACTAGGCTCCTCTCTAACTTCCCACAAGTTGGGAAAAACATTGGTGGACCATACACCTGCATGCAGATCACATGCCAAGCCACCTGTGTCTCATCAGGTGCAGTCCCTTTGTGCTGCTGATGTTGGGAATCCTATAGCCCATGGACCTGTCCAGGAGCCAGGGGATTGTGGAAAATGACGATAAAGAAGCCTGTTCCTCCATCTGGGTATAGTAAATAAACAAGCACTTTGCTACACTCCTGACTCCTGATATCAGCCACTTGTTATCCCCTGTACAGCAGCACTTAGACTGGGAGGGGGAGGTGATGCACTATTGGCCAATTAGATCTCCAGCAGTGCACATGTGATGACAAGTAACATGCTAGTGAGCTACTGTTGCTCCTTCACTGTCAGACGTGGGGCTGAGAGGTAACATAGCTTTCTAATATGTTAACTGACAAAAATAAGTCTGATCACTGTACTGGATGTGCAGTCTTGCTATACTGTATAAATTTCCATACTGGATGGATGGACAATAATACTAGCCTTTTTGATAGCTAAAGCACCTTCATATGCTGTATGGATGTTCAAACGTGTGTAGCTTTTTGTCTGGTATTCAAACAGAAATCAATTTTACAAAACAAAACTCTCACCTTCAACACACTTACCACATTTTGGATAGGTTAGAATCAGCACATCATCTTCTCTAGCCTCTAATTTCTCCATTGCTTGAAAAGTTTCCTCACTACACAGAACACTAGGATACAGAATTCCCTTATAACTAAATTTTAGCTCTTCTTTTGACATCTTGCTGGCCTGTTCTATCCAGTTCTTCATTTGTGCTATTAATTTTTCCTTCTTTGTTTGCTGCTCTTCGGTGGTAGACATTTTTTCCTATTTAGTATTAGCTCGTAAGCTCGCAGAGTTTTCAAAGACAATTCCTTTGTAAAAGAAGCACTGGGAGGGGGAGGATTACACACCGGCACTGCCTTTTCTGGCACGTCGTCCCTGGTGTGGTACACTGTTTTTTTACACACCCTCTAAAGCAAAGCTGGCAAAGCTGGTAAAGTCACACAAGCCAGCCAAAATAAACAAATAAATAGAATATACTTTGACCTACTGACAATAAGGACAAATCACTTTCTGAACCTTGAGACTACTACTACTAATTGTTACTCAAAAAATTACGTCCCTTTACACTGAAAATTTTAATATTTTATCCTACTCAGTTTGTTTTCAGTGTGTATGCTAGGAAATAAATACATTTTGGGCCTCCCGTGACCATATACGTGACAACTTTCTAGCATTTTCGATCATTTTTGAGCGATCAAATGCAGAAATAACTGGTTTTAATTGACTGCAAGGAGATAAGATTGAAATTAACTCAGTCAGACCCAACACCAAAATCTGATCGCTTTCAATAAAATTGCTGCCTTTCTATGGTTTTGATCAATTTTTAACAATAACCTGTGTGGAAGCTGTCAATTTATAACCCAGTTCAATTGTTCAAATTTAGGTGAATTAACGTGTGGGTTCAATTCTTTGGTTTCAGGCAACCACTTTCGATTGTATGTTTGCTTGCCATTTGAGCGGAAGTGGTTGAAATTGCATAGGGGTATGGTTAAATAAAACGTGAACAAACAAGTTGACAGTGCTCAGGAGCTGGGATGGGAAATAGTGAATGGTGGCTTCAATAAACCACAATGTATCTTCAATAAGCTTTCTGGCGATTTATTCAAAAAGTGATAAAAGCAGTACATAGTTCATTACACATGTGGTTGCAACGTTACCACGCTGGCTGTGAGGCTGGCTCGGGCACTAATGGATCACTGTATCAAGATCGAGGAAATCCATGGAGAGGCGCCGACCATCATCGCCGCAAGGTGGAACAGGCAGACAGTGTGTTCCATGCCAGACCCGTCGGCATGTGTGGATGACGTCCTTGGAGCGCTGGGCGGAAGCACGGTATCCAGAAAGGAAAGGTGCCATGGCTGGCGTGTGAGGGTGGCGTCACAGGAGCCCTGGACGGAACTATGGTGTCCAGAAGAGGAAGCAGCTGTGGCCAGCGTGGAACGCTTGCATCCCTGTTGCTGTGACAAGGCGTTTCTCGTGCATATGCTTTATAAAGGGCTTGATAAGGCGCATGTGTGCGAAACGCGTTGTCACAGCAACAGGGACCAATGCGTTCCACGTTGGACGTGGCTGCTTCCTCTTCTGGACACTGTTGTTCCATCCAGGGCTCCAGTGACACCATCCTCACACGTCAGCCACTGCGGCTTTCCCTTCTGGATACCGTGCTTCCGTCCAAAGCTCTGGTGACGTCATTCACACACGCCGGCGGGTCCGGCATGGAACACACTGTCTGCCTGTTCCAATTTGCAGCGATGATAGTCGGCCCCTCCCAATGGATTTCCCCAGTCTGGATACAGTGATCCATCAGTGCCCAAGCCAGCCTTACAGCCAGCATGGTAATGTTGCAACCACATGTTTATGTACTGCTTTTATCACTTTTTGAATAAATCGCCAGCAAGCTTATTGAAGATACATTGTGGTTTATTGCAGCCACCATTCACTATTTCCCATCCCAGCTTAAGAGCTCTGTTGTCTTGTTTGTTTTCAGTATTTTAGCATCCAATCCTATGCCACTAGACAGCAACACTGTATAGCTGTGAACATACCATTCCAACTATTGGGTGGTTTTTCAGTCAGTAACGCCTGGAACCCAGTTTCTATTAAATAAAATGTGAGCCTATGCTTCTTTGATTCAGGAGTAAGTAATGCACAGAGTGCAAGGGTCATGTATAGGCAATAGGGATGAGCCGAACACCCCCCGGTTCGGTTCGCACCAGAACCCGCGAACGGACCGCAAGTTCGCACGAACGTTAGAACCCCATTGACGTCTATGGGACTCGAACGTTCGAAATCAAAAGTGCTCATTTTAAAGGCTAATTTGCATGGTATTGTCCTAAAAAGGGTGTGGGGACCCGGGTCCTACCCCAGGGGACATGTATCAATGCAAAAAAAACTTTTAAAAACGGCCGTTTTTTCGGGAGCAGTGATTTTAATGATGCTTAAAGTAAAAAAAAAAAAGTGAAATATTCCTTTAAATATCGTACCTGGGGGGTGTCTATAGTATGCCTGTAAAGTGACGCGTGTTTCCCATGTTTAGAACAGTCCCTGCACCAAATGTCATTTTTAAAGGAAAAAATCTCATTTAAAACTGCTTGCGGGTTTAATGTCATGTCGGGTCATGGCAATATGGATGAAAATCAGTGAGACAAACGGCATGGGTACCCCCCAGTCCATTACCAGGCCCTTTGGGTCTTGTATGGATATTAAGGGGAACCCCGCACCCAAATTAAAATAAGGAAAGGTCCCTATATACTCTGAACAGCAGTATACAGGCGGTGCAAACAAGACAGGGACTGTAGGTTTGTTGTTAAGTAGAATCTGTTTGTAATTTTGAACATTTTTAATGTGTTTAGCTCCAGCCAAAAAATCTTTTCTAAGCTTTTT
Organism: Lithobates clamitans; assembly: GCA_037952925.1. Taxonomy (NCBI): domain Eukaryota; kingdom Metazoa; phylum Chordata; class Amphibia; order Anura; family Ranidae; genus Lithobates; species Lithobates clamitans. The sequence goes on along the minus strand of JBBGZY010000931.1, from coordinate 1,004,827 downwards.
GGAAAACATAGGGAAGGGTTATCACCCCTGTGACATTTGTTTTGCGTCTTTCCTCCTCTTCAGAAGATTTCACCTCACTTTTTTGTCCCAATGAAAAATGTTTTTTGAAAATTTGGGTTTTTTTGTGGAACAAGGATTGGAAAGCATCAGTGGAAAGGAGAAATTGTTTTCCCATATTAACTCTTACAGGAGAGAATTTCCCTTCCTTAGGGGTAGATTTCATCTCACTTCCTGTTGTCTCCTTCCGTTTGCAAGTAGGAGTCGTTTGTAAGTTAGATGTTTGAAAGTAGGGTCCTGCCCTATATACTCAGCAGAAATTTGGGCCTTAGGTGTTGCTGTGGCCAAAACACTGTAAGCCCTCACAGGGCCCTGCTGTGAAATATTAGATCAAGAATTGTAATTACATGCCCCTGTTGAACAGGAGCTGAAAAATTAGGCCTTAGGCACTGGTGCTGGTGCCACAACACTGCAACCCCTCACAGACACTCTAGTTGGAACGCAGGAACGAGCCCTGCTGCAAAGTATTGCATCAAAAATTGTAATTACACGCCCCTGTTAGACAGGGGCAGAAAAATTGGGTCTTAGGCACTGGTGCTGGTGCCACAACACTGCAACCCCTCACAGACACTCTAGTTGAAACGCAGGAACAAGCCCTGCTGCAAAGTATTGCATCAAAAATTGTAATTACACGCCCCTGTTAGACAGGGGCTGAAAAATTGGGTCTTAGGCACTGGTGCTGGTGCCACAACACTGCAACCCCTCACAGACACTCTAGTTGGAACGCAGGAACAAGCCCTGCTGCAAAGTATTGCATCAAAAATTGTAATTACACGCCCCTGTTAGACAGGGGCTGAAAAATTGTGCCTTAGGCACTGGTGGTGGCGCCCAGAACCAAAAATGTTCTTACAAGCTATCAGCGTGATGATTGAGGAGGAAGAGGATAATTACTCAGGGATAGTCACTCAGCATCAGCATAGGCAGTCTTTGAAGGGATCTGAAAAAAATTATTCAGTTACATCAGCATCAGGTGCTTGGTAGCTGGTGGTGATCCAAGACTGATTCATTTTTATGAAGGTCAGCCGATCGACCGAGTCAGTGGACAGACGCACCCTGTGATCGGTTACCAAGCCTCCAGCAGCACTGAATGTGCGTTCCGAAAGAACGCTGGATGCAGGACAGGCCAGTAGCTCAATTGCATACTGTGCAAGCTCTGGCCAGTGATCCATCCTCAAGACCCAGTAACCCAGAGGATTTTCGGTGGGAAAGGTGTCCAAGTCTGATCTTGCCCCTAGGTATTCCTGCACCATGTAAAACAGACGCTGGCGATGGTTGCTGGAACCGATCATACCTTGGGGCTGCGGACCAAAAAATTGTCTGAACGCATCGGTCAGACGGCCACCTTCTCCACCGCTCCTTCTTTGACTGACCGAAGCCTCAGCAACACGTTGTCCAGAAACAGGAGTTTGTAACCTCCCAGTCTCTGGGAACGCGTTGCACAGACCTTTCTGCAAGGCCTCCCGAAGATGTTTCATCCTCTGCTCCCTCTGCGATGGCAAGATAAGGTCCGCAACCTTACCCTTGTAACGTGGATCAAGGAGGGTTGCCAGCCAGTATTGGTCCTTCTCCTTGATACCACGAATACGAGGATCCTTACGCAGGCTTTGCAGGATCAGGGAGGCCATGCAGCGTAGGTTTGCTGAGGCATTCGGTCCGGAGTCCTCTGGGTCACTAAGGACAACAACGTCCGCAGCCACCTCCTCCCAGCCACGTACAAGCCCATGTGTTCCTTGGGACTGATCCCTTAAAGACTGCTGATGCTGAGTGCCAGGCTCCACCTCCATACTGACACAATCTTCCTCCTCCTCCTCCTCCTCCTCCTCCTCGTCCTCTTCCTGTGTGATCGGCGGGCACGCAGGAACACTGTCTGGATAAAGGGGGCCTTGAGAGCTAAGGAAGTCCTCCTCTTCCTGCCTCTGTTCTGCCTCAAGTGCCCTGTCCATTATTCCACGCAGCGTGTGCTCCAACAGGTGGACAAGGGGGACAGTGTCACTGATGCATGCACTGTCAGTGCTCACCATCCTCGTGGCCTCCTCGAATGGTGACAGGACAGTGCATGCATCCCTGATCATGGCCCACTGGCGTGGGGAAAAAAAACCAAGGTCCCCTGACCCTGTCCTGGTGCCATAGTCGCACAGGTACTCATTGATGGCCCTCTGCTGCGTGTGCAGCCGCTGCAGCATGGCCAATGTCGAGTTCCACCTGGTGGGCATGTCACAGATTAGGCGGTTCTTGGGCAGGTTAAACTCCTTTTGGAGGTCCGTCAGCCGAGCACTGGCATTATATGACCGGCGGAAATGCACACAGACTTTCCTGGCCTGCCTCAGGACATCCTGTAAGCCCGGGTACCTGCCCAAGAACCGCTGCACCACCAAGTTAAGGACGTGAGCCAAACAGGGCACATGGGTCAGTTGTCCCTGTCGGAGGGCAGAGAGGAGGTTGGTGCCATTGTCGCAAACCACCATTCCTGCCTTAAGTTGGCGTGGCGTCAACCACCTCTGAACCTGCCCCTGCAGAGCTGACAGAACCTCTGCCCCAGTGTGGCTCCTGTCCCCCAAGCACACCAGCTCAAGCACCGCATGGCATCTTTTGGCCTGCGTACTTGCGTAGCCCCTTGAACGCCTACGGAGCACCGCTGGTTCCGAGGAAGAGGCCATGGAGGAAGAAGAAGAGGAGGGGGTGGAGGAGAGAGGTGTGTCACAATCAGCATTTTGGAGGCGTGGTGGCGGAACAACCTCCAACACTACTGCACCTTGTCCTGCATCCTTCCCAGCTGCCAGCAGAGTCACCCAATGCGCCGTGAAACTTAAGTAACGTCCCTGTCCATGCCTGCTGGACCATGAGTCAGCGGTAATATGCATCAGCGAGGCATGGACATTGCCTTCCACATGCCGGTAGAGAGCCGGAATCGCCTTCCGTGAGAAAAAGTGGCGTTTGGGAACCTGCCACTGAGGAACCGCACATTCCACAAACTCACGGAAGGGGGCAGAGTCTACCAACTGAAAAGGCAGCAGTTGAAGTGCTAGCAATTTTGCCAAGCTAGCATTCAACCGCTGGGCATGTGGATGGCTGGGAGCAAACTTCTTTCGGCGGTGCAGCAGCTGGGGCAGGGAAATTTGCCTGGTACAATCTGACGTCGGTGTACCAAAAGCAGATTGCCCACAAGTACTTGGCTGTGACACACCTAATTCTACACCTTCATTCCTCTCACTGCAGGTCTCAGAGAGGACTGAAGGTCTAGTGGGGTTGGAAATCTCAGCTGATGAGGAGCAAGGAGAGATCCTCTTTGTTCTTTGGTGTGGGTCTTTTAGATATGCTTGCCAACGAACTGCATGGCAGGTCAACATATGTCTGGTCAAGCATGTGGTACCCAAGCGGGAGATGTTTTGGCCACGCGAGATACGCTTGAGACATATGTTGCAAATAGCAACGGTGCGATCTGATGCACTCGTCTCAAAAAAGGCCCACACCAAAGAACTTTTTGAATAACGCGCAGAGACTGCAGCGCCCTGCACATGTGGAGCTTTGGGGTGTGATGCAGTCAATGTGCTGCCCTTAGGCTGGCCCCTGGAGGGCATCCTGCCTCGTTGGTGATGTGCCGCCTCCTCCTCCTCCTCCTCCTCCTCTCTCCTATCAGGCACCCACGTTGAGTCAGTGACCTCATCATCCCCTCCCTCCTCATCACTGGAGCAAACCTGGCAGTATGCTGCAGCAGGGGGAGCATGACTGCCAGATTGCTGTCCTTCTTGGGCACCCCCTCTGTCCGTGCTCATGTTACTGCCTTCATCGAGCTCAGTATCATCATCAGAGCCTTCCAAACGCTGGGCATCCTCCTGGAGCATGTACCCAACACTGTGGTCAAACAGTTCGAGGGAATCCTCAGGAGGACATGGTGGAGCTAGGGAAGGAGTCACTGATGACATTGAGCTGAGGGAAGAGGCCGCTGCTTTGCCAGACAAAGCACCCTGGGCATGGGTGAGAGAGGATGAGGAGGATGAGGACGGCTTGGTCATCCACTCGACCAAGTTTTCTGCATGTTGCGGCTCAACACGGCCAGCTGCCGAAAAAAAGGCCAAGCGTGTCCCATGGCCACGGGCTGATGAGGATGCACCGTCTCCACGACCAGCACTAGACACAGAGCCTGCTTGCCCTCTCTTATTGGCTTGTGACTGTCTGCCTCTCCTTCTTGGCCTTCCAGACATACTAATGGCCTGTAGCTGCACTAAGCTGGGATAGAACACCTGTAATTTTCTTCAGGTAGCTTTATATACTGTAACCAGACAAGCCTGCCTGTCAGTAGGAAGATAACAGGAACGGATCTAGCTGAACACTGTGAGCAGGACGCACTGACTGCACTAAATGTAAATAGCAGGAACGGATCTAGCTGAACACTGTGAGCAGGACGCACTGACTGCACTAAATGTAAATAGCAGGAACGGATCTAGCTGAACACTGTGAGCAGGACGCACTGCACTAAATGTAAATAGCAGGAACGGATCTAGCTGAACACTGTGAGCAGGACGCACTGCACTCAATGTAAATAGCAGGAACGGATCTAGCTGAACACTGTGAGCAGGACGAACTGCACTAAATGTAAATAGCAGGAACAGATCTAGCTGAACACTGTGAGCAGGACGCACTGCACTCAATGTAAATAGCAGGAACGGATCTAGCTGAACACTGTGAGCAGGACGAACTGCACTAAATGTAAATAGCAGGAACAGATCTAGCTGAACACTGTGAGCAGGACGCACTGCACTAAATGTAAATAGCAGGAACGGATCTAGCTGAACACTGTGAGCAGGACGCACTGCACTAAATGTAAATAGCAGGAACAGATCTAGCTGAACACTGTGAGCAGGACGCACTGCACTAAATGTAAATAGCAGGAACAGATCTAGCTGAACACTGTGAGCAGGACGCACTGCACTAAATGTAAATAGCAGGAACGGATCTAGCTGAACACTGTGAGCAGGACGCACTGCACTAAATGTAAATAGCAGGAACAGATCTAGCTGAACACTGTGAGCAGGACGCACTGCACTAAATGTAAATAGCAGGAACAGATCTAGCTGAACACTGTGAGCAGGACGCACTGACTGCACTAAATGTAAATAGCAGGAACAGATCTAGCTGAACACTGTGAGCAGGACGCACTGCACTCAATGTAAATAGCAGGAACGGATCTAGCTGAACACTGTGAGCAGGACGAACTGCACTAAATGTAAATAGCAGGAACAGATCTAGCTGAACACTGTGAGCAGGACGCACTGCACTAAATGTAAATAGCAGGAACGGATCTAGCTGAACACTGTGAGCAGGACGCACTGACTGCACTAAATGTAAATAGCAGGAACGGATCTAGCTGAACACTGTGAGCAGGACGAACTGCACTAAATGTAAATAGCAGGAACAGATCTAGCTGAACACTGTGAGCAGGACGCACTGCACTAAATGTAAATAGCAGGAACGGATCTAGCTGAACACTGTGAGCAGGACGCACTGCACTAAATGTAAATAGCAGGAACAGATCTAGCTGAACACTGTGAGCAGGACGCACTGCACTAAATGTAAATAGCAGGAACAGATCTAGCTGAACACTGTGAGCAGGACGCACTGCACTAAATGTAAATAGCAGGAACAGATCTAGCTGAACACTGTGAGCAGGACGCACTGACTGCACTAAATGTAAATAGCAGGAACAGATCTAGCTGAACACTGTGAGCAGGACGCACTGCACTCAATGTAAATAGCAGGAACGGATCTAGCTGAACACTGTGAGCAGGACGAACTGCACTAAATGTAAATAGCAGGAACAGATCTAGCTGAACACTGTGAGCAGGACGCACTGCACTAAATGTAAATAGCAGGAACGGATCTAGCTGAACACTGTGAGCAGGACGCACTGACTGCACTAAATGTAAATAGCAGGAACGGATCTAGCTGAACACTGTGAGCAGGACGCACTGCACTAAATGTAAATAGCAGGAACGGATCTAGCTGAACACTGTGAGCAGGACGCACTGCATTAAATGTAAATAGCAGGAACAGATCTAGCTGAACACTGTGAGCAGGACGCACTGCATTAAATGTAAATAGCAGGAACAGATCTAACCTAATCTAGCTAACTCAAATCAAATGACACTGTCTGTCTCTCTCTCTATCAGCACACCGGAACACACTACACAGGGCCGCCGTGCAGGCGGCCTTATATAGTGTGGGGCGTGTACTAAATCCCCTGAGCCATAATTGGCCAAAGCCACCCTGGCTTTGGCCAATTACAGCTCTCTCTACTGACGGCGCTTTGATTGGCCAAGCATGCGGGTCATAGTGCATGCTTGGCCAATCATCAGCCAGCAATGCACTGCGATGCCGCAGTGAATTATGGGCCGTGACGCGCCACACGAATTTGGCGCGAACGGCCCATAACGTTCGCAATTCGACGGACGGTCGAACAGCCGATGTTCGAGTCGAACATGCGTTCGATTCGAACACGAAGCTCATCCCTAATAGGCAACACAGAGGTCAGGTGCAACTAACACAGAAAGAGCAGAGTCAGGAGTAAGTCATACAGATGTCAGGTCATGAGTAAGTAACACAGAGAGATCAAAGGTCAGGTCACACATAAGTCATGCAGAGAGAGCAGAGTTCTGGTCTGGAGTAAGTCAGAGACAGTGGAGGTCAGTTCAGCTGTAAGTAATGCACAAAGAGCAGAAGTCAGGTCAGAAGTAAGTCATACAGAGAGAGCAGAAGTCAAGTCAGGATTAAGTAATATACAAAAAGAAAATTGTCATGCTAAAATGACAAAGAAATAAAGTCCCATAAATATTACAGTCCAATTAGAAGTGATATAGTCCAATCATGAAACTAGTAAATCACTCCAAGGAAAATGTGAGGCGCTAAGTGTTCAACATATATGAAAAAAACACCTTGATAGTGAAAATCGTATAAAAAGGTGCGCCTTTACCATATAATATGAGATGGCCACTTACTAGAGGAAATGGATTCTTATAAGTGTCATGAGCACAGTATGATAGAATATCCTTAAGACAGGAGTCATAAACCCACTTTCCTTTGCAGTGGAACAGAAGACCTCTATGGCTTTTCTTTGGTGTCCAATGGGAACACTCATGGGAATAATCAATGGTTCACCAGCAAATCATGCATGTAAGATGAAACTCCCATAGTGTGAAACTGTTTAAAAATTGTAAAGATAAAAGATTCCAACTACTTACATAGAGGCAGTTAAAAACGAGCATATATGCAATGTATATCAGTCCCAGGATTCAAGCCGACAGCCTCATGGGGTCAGCAGGCGTGGTACCGTTGCAAGCATGGACTCCGCCAACCGCAATTCGTAAAAGATCGGGTCTATATTAGGTTAAAGTGTTATTAATCCTAGGACCCTGCATTCACTATATCTTGTCTTCCACAATACACAGAACATGGAGATGCAATTATTTTAGTAAATATAAACTGCTAAATACCTTTTCTCATCAGCAGTATATAGCAGTCTTGTGACTTCTATCAGTGTATGGTTAAAGCTCGTAGGAGGAGTTTTCATTCTCTTCTGACTGTCCTATGGGGCTGCATGACCCCTGACTTTCTGTCTAGACAGTGCTAATTGGCCCTGTGCTGATCACATGCACCCTCCCCAAAAAAAGTAAAAAACTCTCCAGCAATACACACCAAGCTGAGCATATGCAGAGTGTCTCCTAGGATCCTAACTCACAAGTGACGGGCTTCTCCCAGTTACCCACAAAACAAGAATAATGCAAACCTTTTTCTGTCTCTCACAAAGCAGACATCACATCAGTAGCTCTCTGTCAGGTATGGCTTCCTGAGTCCCAGGCCAAGAGCAATTCTTTGCTTCAGTCCTGCTTTATTTATACCACCTGTTGGTGGACACAAGTGGACCAAAAAATCTGGTCCGGAACTAATACTGCCAGACTGAATTCCACCTTAGTTCTCTGCAAATGAACACATGTGAGGTGAAACATAACGTCCATCAATCACCTCTCCTTTCATAATGTCACTATATATATATATATATATATATATATATATATATATATATATATATTGTATTTTTAAAAAATGGGTTAATTTCTTAAGTGGTGTGACTACAGCAGAAAGAATTCCAGTTATTATAGCTTTGTGAAGTTTGCAGGTACAATAGCGATTGATCGCTATGGACAAGTTTTCACAAACTACTGGTGCATCTGTGCGACCAGTAATCTTGCAAATCAATCATGCAATAATGATTTATGACTTCTTTTGATCATTTCCCTTTAGTAAATTAGGCTCAATTAAATGTATGTAGCACTATCCTGCCAGGGCTGCTGGTAACTGTCTCCCCTATTCCTGCACAGTCAGGTAACAAGCATTTTGCGCTTGCATCTGGACACAGGAATTCAATCACTGTTCTTGTTATTTTTATTAGGGATAATAACTTGGGTGGGGTAGAGGGGTTATGGGATGCCCAACATGACAAAAAAAATGAATGTGGACAACCTCCTTCCTCTATACAAAGTAATGATCCTAGTCTGCTCTCCCCCTAGACACCCTCAGTCCTTCAGGATCAGCAGCAAAAAGTCCCTTGAGGAGTAGAAGCTTTTGGTTCCATTTTAGATAAATAGCAGAAAGATGTAAACTGAATGCAGTACTATCTCCTCTCTGTTGTAGAACTGCTCCCAACTCCACTGCCTGCAGGAACTACTAGCCCACCTGGCTGCTCCAAAGATCTCCCAGGGCAAGGGATAGAAAAGGTTAAGCACAGCGCTGTCCTTCAGAAAACTTGCTACATATGGCAATGTTTCCCCTTGTGCATCCCTGGGTGTGCCGATGTACTCATTTTGTCCTCCTTGTTCCCTGCTGCTCCTTAGGCAAGATTCCTTCTCAAACCATGACTCTGATAGGATCTTCCCAAGCCAGCTCGATCCCAGCCTGTAGGCAGAGCCCCCTCTCCCAGACCCAGGGGTCCTCATCTTTCACCCGACTCTCCTGCTGGTTAGAATCTGTCATATTTAAGGGCTGATCTATCCACCCTGCCAGGACATTCTGCCTGGGGATTGGTCAGCTTCCCCTAAGTATGCAGATCAGGACCTCCTGGCCTCTATCCACTAACTTCCAGAAGCTTCTACCAACTTCAAGACCCACGGGGAGATACCAGAGACCAGCCTCTGTAAAGTCATCCAGCCTGACCCAATTTCTGACTCACAAAACATACCATGAGTCATAAGCCTAAATTTGCCCACAGTGGCACTAGTAGCACACTAGATGGTGCTACATTTAATATGCTGTTTTGAAAGTTATATCTAATGCAGCATCCCCAACATTTTTGAGTGCAAGGTCCACTTTAAAGAGTAAAGTAATAAAAAGTTAAAGCACCAAATCATGCGGTGAAAGGAAAGCTCTATTGTTTTAAATCCCCCTGTACATGAATACAGGTGCTAATGACCAGTGCACTTCATTTTGCTTCATCAGTGGTTCTCAAGTGCTGACATTAATTGACTTTTTCAAGAGAAGGAATGCAAGGTTCTGATATGGGCAATCTAAAGGGCACCCTTCCCAATAGCTACATCTATAATGACAAGGAAACTGTTCAGGTGAAACCTCTAGTACAATTATATTTAGAATAGTACAGTGCCTTGAAAAAGCATCCATACCCCTTGAAATTTTCCACATTTTGTCATGATACGACCAAAAACGTAAATGTATATTATTGGGATTTTATGTGATAGAGCAACATAAAGTGGCACAATTGTGAAGTGGAAAGAAAATTATACATTTTTAAAATGTTTTACAAATAAATATCTGAAAAGTGTGGCGTGCATTTGTATTCAGCCCCCTTTATTCTGATACCCCTAACAAAAATCTAGTGGAACCAATTGCCTTCACCTAATTAGCAAAAAGAGTCCACCTGTGTGTAATATAATCTCAGTATATTTACAGCTGTTCTGTGAAGCCCTCAGAGGTTTGTTAGAGAACCTTAGTGAACAAACAGCATCATGAAGGCCAAGGAACACACCAGACAGGTCAGGGATAAAGTTGTGGAGAAGTTTAAAGCAGGGTTAGGTTATAGAAAAATATCCCAAGCTTTGAACATCTCACAGAGTACTTTTCAATCCATCATCTGAAAAATGGAAAGAGTATGGCACAACTGCAAACCTACCAAGACATGGCCGTCCACCTAAACTGACAGGCCAGGCAAGGAGAGCATTAATCAGAGAAGCAGCCAAGAGGCCCATGGTAACTCTGGAGGATCTGCAGAAATCCACATCTCAGGTGGGAGAATCTGTCCACAGGACAACTATTAGTTGTGAACTCCACAAATCTGGCCTTTATGGAAGAGTGGCAAGAAGAAAGCCATTGTTGAAAGAACGCCGTAAGAAGTCCCATTCGCAGTTTGCGAAAAGCCATGTGGGGGACACAGCAAACATGTGGAAGAATGTGCTCTGGTGAACTTTTTGGCCTAAATGCAAAACGCTATGTGTAGTGGAGAACTAATTGCACATCACCCTGAACACACCATCCCCACTGTGAAACATGGTGGTGGCAGCAGCATCATATGTTGAGGGGATGCTTTTCTTCAGCGGGGACAGGGAAGCTGGTCAGAGTTGATAGGAAGATGGATGGAGCCAAATACAGGGCAATCTTAGAAGAAAACATGTTAGAGTCTGCAAAAGACTTGAGATTGGGGCAGCAGGACAACGACCCTAAACATATAGTCAGAGCTACAATGAAATTGTCTAGATCAAAGCATATTCATGTGTTAGAAAGGCCCAGTCAAAGTCCAGACCTAAATCCAATTGGGAATCTGTGGAAAGTCTTGAAAATTGCTGTTCACAGATGATCTCCATCCCATCTGACTGAGCTTTAGCTATTTTGCAAAGAAGAATGGGCAAAACTTTCATTCTCTAGATGTGCAAAGCTGGCAGAGACATCCCCAAAAAAGACTTGCAGCTGTAATTGAAGCAAAAGGTGGTTCTACAAAGTATTGACTCAGTGGGGCTAACTACAAATACACGGGCCCCACATGCATCCCTAACTAAACCTAACTATGGATGCCCCAGGTTACCTGCACAGGAGAAGTATTTTAGGGGAAAATCCAAACTTAGTCCAAACTTAGTGGTGCTCTAGTAGAGATGTTCTTCCAGCAATTCACACTCCATGCAGACCATAGTCCCAGCAAGTCTTTAGCCTAGATTTCCCATACATTTCAGATTTATAGTCCACCAGCGAACTCAGGACAGAGTGACTTTTAAACATCAGGTCAGAGAGTTGGGCATGGCATATATATGATCATACTGATTCTGAAATAACTTGCTATAAATGTTATCACAGTAAGATTTTATTTTTATTACCTGTCATTAAATTCAAAAGCAACATGTCAGTGGGCCAAAAGCTTATCAAAAGCTTATCATCAGAGTCCATGAAAATGTTTGATCAGCAACCATTCCCCAGCTGATAAAATACATTTAGGGTTTTTTAATAAAATGTACCCTATAAAAAGCTTGCAAACATTTGTTTTCCATGTTAGATTTATTTTATTCTTCAGTTTAAATTACTCCAGACTGGGGGAAGGTAAACAGCATCAGCATGTCATATTTGATGAAACTGAAGGCGCCTGTACGAAGGGGGTGGTGGTGGTGGTTAGCAGGTGACTTTTCAGGTGACTCTTCTTCTATGCTCCCCATTAACTTAACACCAAATTTGGGTTACATGAGAGAACTACACGCTCCCCCGGGTGGGTTCTTTGGGCTACGCCAGGGGATCCATGGGGTCACTCATCCTTGCACAGGGGTAACACCTTGTCCTAAGGTGTGCTCACCAATTCCAGGGACCAGGCAGTGGACATGGTCATGTGAAGAATCAAGCATTAAGGCAGTCCCCCAACTCAGAGATGAGCCACTTGTGTGTAGTGTTGTATGCGGAGTTCTTCCAGAAGACGTTGTCTCTTGTCCTACACACTTGTACAGGTATATGTTTTTCATTAGGGGGGACATGCAGAGTCTATGCCCACTCCACCAGTCAGTGTACCTCTGTTACCTCACTCCCAGTAAAAGAATGGAGTCCCACCAAGCACATAATATGGACCTCATATGTGTTCTTGTTTAACTCTTGCCTTTCGGTACCTAGTGATCAGGTCATAGATCTCCATAATGCTAATCTGCTCCCGCTGACCAGCGAAGACGAAGAGCTAGGGAGGGCATAGGAACACCGAACCCCCTCACTACTTGAAGACCTGTCACCTAACCAGGTACCACACCAACGACTGGCTGCTATTCTTCCTTCCAGTTACCCATAGCAACCACTTCTTAGCCTTACAGGTTAACCTTTTGTGGTAGTGCTGTTATACCTACCTCAGAATGTTTTTACAGACACTGGTTCCTTAGAGAGATGCCAGGACCCCACATACAACCCTTAAGTAACTTTAGAGCAAGCCTTAAGCAGTTGAAACAACTTTGCTGAACTTTTGGCACAACATGTACAGTATAACATGTGGTAATGCCTTTTCCCTAACTAAACCTTACTATGGCTGCCCCAGGTTACCTGCACAGGAGAAGTGTTTTTGGGGAAAGTCCAAACTTGGCGGTAGAGAAGTCCATGTTGCAGTGTTCTTTTGACAATCTGCATTCCAGGCAGACCATAGGTCCCAGCAAGTCTTTAGCGTAGATTCCCCATGCATTTCCCAAGTTATCCACCCCACCAGGATCCGGACCTCTCCCCTTTTATAGTACACAGGAGGGAGGCTGGACCCCAAAGAAAGCCCACGAACATGCCGGGCAGAGGGCAGCAAAGCATTAACCCTTTCCCCCTATCTGGGCAGCTGGGTACCAACTAAATACACACAGTAGGCAACCTGTCTACACACCAACTTGCACTGTAGATGTATGTGAATGTCAGAGGGCATGAGTGCTCTGAATTTCACAGTTTCACAGTATGCTCAAATTCTGCTTGTGACAAGACACAGCCTGTGCAGTCCTGTCACATATATTGCCTCTGGCACCCTCCCCATCTTCAAAGCAATATTTAATTTAGGTAGGTTTAACTTAACTGAAGTCTTTGGGGTGAACCTTGATCAAGGTAATTAGGCAATATGTTGTCATAAAAGGGCACAAGGAGCTGGATAATGTCATTGAGAACATGTATCAATGCAACAAGCTTAAAAAAAATACTGTACAGTGGCAATATTGAAAACACACAAATTATTGAAATAACACATCTGGGGGATGCTTTAAAGGTGTTATGGAACAGTATGATTTTCACAGACAGTTTCATTGATGGCATGCACTGGCAGCACATCAATGACTGGGAAATTGAAAAGTTTTATTTTACAATTAGCTTGACTTACATACAGCAGCATCCTAATCTAATTCATTGCAGTCTGAACTTAGTAATAAAAAACATGGAAATAAATGTCATAGGGTCCCCCTAATGTTCAAACCAAAGCCTGCAGCCTGGATGGCTAAAAATGGGAGGGTATGCATACCCCTTTCCTGTACCATACTAGGCACATGCCCTTCAACATTGGTTGGGAGGGGGTACCTTCCAAGAAGAGCATGAAGCCCCCCCCCCCCATTGCAAAGCACCCTTGTCCCAGTGTTGAGGCACAAGGGCCTCTTCCCCACTTTCAGTCCCCCAAAAAGGAGGTGGGTGTAATACGGGTGAGACTAAGGCTACGTTCACATATACGCGAATTGGATGCATTTTGAATCACATTCGATTCGCATTGCAAGTGAACCGGGAGCCTTCTCTATGGAGCCTATTCACATATATGCAGTGCAGTGGCAGTACAAATTCAATGTGAATTGCAAAACAGTCCTGTGCATTTTCTGATCACTGCAGTAAGGTTCAGATGCAAATTTCCCCAGCTATTGCCTTCTATGGGAACACATCTGAATTGCACGTCATCAGCTTTGAACATGAATTTGATCAGAAAAAAAAAACCAGCGTGGGTTTGCAAAAAAAAAACCAACATGACCCCCCAGTCCATACCATGCCCTTTCAGGTCTAGTACAGATTTTAAAGGGAACCCCACACCAAAAATTAAAAATAAAGTGGTGTGTGGTCTACCCCCAAATTCATACCAGATCCTTAGGTCTAGTATGGATTTTGAGGGGCACCCCCATGCCAAAGAAAAAAAAATGGCATGGGTCCCCCTTAAAACCTATACAAGACCTTTATCCGAGCATGCAGCCTGACAGGGGGATGAACCATACCAGACCACATGCCCTCAACATAGAGAGGTGCTTTGGGGCAGGGGGCACTGCCCCCTGCCCCAAAGCACCTTGTCCCCGTGTTGATGGGAAAAAGGGCCTCTTCCCCACAACCCTGGCTGATGGTTGTGGGGGTCTAAAAGGAGTCCCCAGATTCCGCCCCCCATGTGAATGAGTAGGAGTACATTGTACCCCTACTCTTTCACCCAAAAAAGAGTAAAAAAGAAATAAAAACACAGAGACAGTTTTTGATAAATTCATTTATTAAAAAACAAAAACATTGTACCCAGTGTAGATCCATCATCAATCACGATGACCGCCAACCCGCAAAATGAAAAAAAAACAAGCTCCAGTCACGCCGAAGTCTCCACCGTCTGCCGGCTCCACCGTCTGACAGCTCCTAAATAGCTGAGGGGCAGGGCCAACTGGCAACATCACCTGGTGGCACTGCCCCCTTGTGATGTCACCGACACAGCTAGCCCTGGTCAACATGGTGCTATGGGGGGGGTTCAGACCTAAAGGTCTGGTATGGATTTGAGGGGACCCCCACACCATTTTTAAAAAAAAATTTGGTGTTGGTTTCCCTTAAAATCTGTACCAGACCTGAAATGGCTTGGCGGCCTTCATACCGTTTTTTTTAACAAATTTTTTTGCCGGCAATGATATTTTTTTTTACACTTCCAAAAAAAAAAAAAGAGGGGGCTATGGAATGGGACCGAGTGCTAAAAGTGACCATTTCTCTACAACATAAAGAGAAAAAAATGAAAAAAAAGGTCCAGTAAGAACAAAAATAAAGAGCATGAAGGGGTTGATTACCTCAAGAGCAAGGTACAGTTTCCTAACTGGCCCTAATGTCTTCCTCTGCAGTTTGACAGCTTTCCATATCCTTGCAACATCTTCCAATATCCTGACACTATGGCTGCTCTGTGTCCCCCTCTTATAGTAAGCCAGATGACCTAAGTTCAAAACCCCTAGCAGTGCATTCTGCTTATAAAGTATTATTGAGAGCAAAACAACCAGTGAAAATTAGTTTTCTGCAAAATTAAAATGATACTAAACCTTTTTTTTTTTAACTAAAATGAAAAGAGAATAAACTGATCTGAGCAAGGAGATTACACAGATTGGTAGCCTACTTCCTTTTTTTTCATTCTGCTCCTCCTTTCCTCAGTAAGCCATGTTCTGAGGGGGGCGCCCGTGCTCGTGCACTCCTGAGCTGGACTGTGTGCATCCATAGACACACACAGCATGACTCCGCTATGCTCCCCACTCCCTCCTCACAGGATTTTTTAAACAGCAGCAGGAGCCTATTGTCTGGTCCCAGCTCTGGCTTCAGTGAAGAAGAGAGATCTCCGCCAGCAATTGCAGAGCCTGGATGGTAACACCATCCATAGGCTTATTATGGGGCATCTGTTGTCAGCTGTCCTTACTCTATGCTGAAGCCAGCGATGGGAAACAATCTTGTGACTGGACCAGAGCACCCTTCGAATAGGTAAGTATACAGAGTATACAGATCTTACCTCTGGTCGCAGCCTCTTGGGACATGTCACAGGTTTTTAGAAGGCTGTGGGACCTTTCACAAAGCGCAGAGTGGCTCGCACACGTGCAGTGGGAAGCTGCAAGGGGTCACAGCTCACCTCCCACACTAAGATACCAGACTGGTGAGGAACTGACCCAGATGGAACAGGTAAGTGCCTTTTTATTAAAAGTCAGCAGCTACAGTATTTTTTGTTCCTAGAGTGAAGGACACATGCTCTAACACATGTCCTCCCTGACACCCCCACCCCCCCACCCCCACACACACCCCCACTCACACACACACACACAATCCCCCCCTTGAGAGGAATTCTCTCTCCGTACCCACTGTCACACGACAGTGGATGAAAACAGCTCCACCTGCACAGCCATGTCATCTATTCACAGGAACATGTGAATGAAAAACTACAAGTCCCATCCTCCACTGTGGCTTGTAGTTTTTAAAAGAGAAGTATATTTTTTTTCCTAAATTTTACTTACCTAGGTGGATGCAGCATCGGTCCAATGCTTTACCTGTCCCCCGCCGCCTCTACACTGGAAAGTGAGCGATCAAACACTGCCAATCGCTCGGTTCTCAGAGCTCAGTAAGCAGAGAACTGGAGACTGTCAGTCACAGCTCCCTGCTCTGCTCCCTCCTTGCTCATTGGAGCTCTGAGCTGTTGAGGGGGCTGGAGCGGCCGGCTCAGGCTCTCAGCGGCTTGCTGAGAGGCTAAGCAGGGTGTCAGTGCAGGGATCTGGCGACTCCTGACTCCGTGGTTGGGATGACACTGAGCCTGGACCAACTTCTATGACATCAGCAAAGAGCGGACTTCACCCCGCTCTCTGCTATACTTCTTTAATGAACTGGGAGGGCATTGAAAGCTGTAGGGCTTGTCTGCAGGAACCTGACATTGCACCCATTATCCACTCATCACTGGTGCAATGTTTTGCAGGATCGTTCAGGAAAATATAATAAATGCACTTTTTTTTTTTTGCAAAAATATGTTCATTTATAATTTTTCCCAGAAGGTGAACTTGGTCTTTAATATATTCAGTGGGTTAGAGTAAACCACTTATTGTGTATAATAATCCTCAGGCAGAATACAGAGATTAGGTATGGGAAAAGGGTGCATGCCCACAAAATACATTGCCAAGACATTTCTATGTAAAACTGTTAACCTGGTTTTAATATTGATTTTCCAAACTGAAGCAAAACGCAACTAATTTTACAGCTCTAATTTTTTTTTATTTCAGTTCACATTCCAGATATGTTGAAATACATTTACTATAGCTCATCAATGAATACTTCAAATTAGATATGCAACCTGCTGAATCAAGTATCATTGTAGTTACACATTGATTAAAGCTGAACTCCAGGCAAAAAGATTAATACACAATTAAATAGAGTTATGAAAAAATGTACCTGCATAAGAATTTGTATATCTGTCCAGCTAGTCCTAGGATATACTGTAGAGAGTGCTACCAGACAGCACAGCTAGGTTTGGGATTAGATTTGCTCTACTGGAGTTAAAGTGGACGATAAGGCTAATGCCGCGTACACACGGTCGGACTTTTCAACCGGACTTGTCCGACGGACCAAATCCGGTGGACAATTCGATCGTGTGTGGGCTTCACCGGACCTTCAGCGGACTTTACCAGTCGCAAATCTGACGGACTTTAGATTTGGAACATGCTTCAAATCTTCACGTCGTAACTCAGACCCAGACCCAGAAATCCGCTCGTCTGTATGCTAGTCCGACCGACAAAAACCCACGCTAGGGCAGCTATTGGCTACTGGCTATCAACTTCCTTATTTTAGTCCGGTGTACATCATCACGTACGAATCCGTTGGACTTTGGTGTGATCGTGTATAGGCAAGTACGGTCATTAGAAAGTCTGTTGAAAGTCCACCAAAAGTCCGTCGAAAGTCTGTCGGACGGGCTGTCGAACTTTTGTAGCTGAAAAGTCCGACCGTGTGTAAGCGGCATAACTCTAACTATTCCTAAAAACTTAAAAACCTCCCTGTGTCAGTGATTTGCTGCTGCAGAGGAGGGAAGGGAATGCAAATAACAGGGGGGCCATGGAAATCTATGAATGATGTCACAAGCTTCAGGAATTCACAGCCATTGTCAAGTGCTCCTATACACAGGGGAGCCAGAGGTGCTGAGCCATGTAATTGGAAATGACCAGGTTAAAAAGGAATACAGATTTTATTTATAAATCAGGGTGTGCAGGATAGGTAGGAGGGTGGGAGAGAAAACATTTTTAAAAAATAGTTACAGTTATCCTTTACTAACACTTTAGGCTTTACAGTTTGGTCACCTCCCTGTCCCCAGCATGTGATTGAACAAGGAAGAACCACATGTAGCACAGCGATAGGTCATTCCTCTATACACTTTGCTCTCTCCTCCTGCCAGAGTATTACTTGCCAGCTCAAATGGCTTGATTGGCTCCTAGTCCCAACCCCCCCTTTCAATCTTAGTGCTGCTGTTCAGGTGATTAAAAGAGACTGATAGCAAGTAGAACTGCCTTCATTGGTGTTTTATTTAATTAATTCCCGTGGTTCAGCTTTACACTTCATTCATTTTCTAGAATATCTACATTTTGCAGTATTTTGTATAGTTCAGTAATTCTCCCAACTTTGTCCCTGCAAGATATTGTTGGAATTTTGCATCCACTTCTTTGCTCTGTTCTTCAGTGAAGAGGTTCTTCCAGTCTCCAATTTGTCCTGTTCAAAAACAAAAATGATTCGTAGATTTCTTATCATGAAACATCACAAAGAGAGACAGGCGATTTCTATGTAGGAACAGGACTGTCTGGATACCTAGGTCATTTGCAGTGATAGTACCAATGATATTGGGGCAAGATAAAACCATCTCAGTGAACACTATACAGTACCTAGTTCTATATGTCGTGTGCACCTGCGGTGTGCTATAATGTATTGATCAAAATGTCTCACTATTCTGCCCTTCTGTTTTATACGTTAACTGTTTTGTTCCCAGTGTAGAAAAATACATTTTTGATTTATGATACTTCTTTTACTTTTTTTTTTTTTACAAAAAAAAATCATTTTTTCAGTTTTTCACTCTCATCATTCCCTCTGTAACTGTTCTTTACTTCTGTGATCCTTCTCTACATGTGCATGCCGATCCACCCTGAACATTCTTTATCCCCATCCTTGCTACTCTCCTCTTTGATTCACTCTGCTTCTGTCCACCTCCATTTTCTTCATTGGTCATTATATGCAGAAGTCTTGGGGAAGTTTCCCTGGTTTGGTTTGACCAGTGTGACAGGCGGGAAGAGATCAGGCAAAAGCCGGAGATTGCAGCCTGGCAGTACCTGGATGCCCAATGCTAACGATAATACTAATGCCCCCCCCCCCCCCCCCCTCCACATTACACCAGCTGTGTCCTAGCCCTGGGAGGAGTTCGGCAGGTGGGCACAGCGGCTGGGGTAGAGACAGGAAGGGGGGAGGGTGCAATTCGCTGTTTGGAGGGCACAACTTAAATCTGGGGGGAGGTGTAGCCCACCCCAGCACCCCCTAGATCCGGCCATGCTACAGAACTGCTTATATCTGCTTGGAATTCAGCTGTAACATTATCACCATCATGTGTATATTTAATAACAACAAAATAGCAGTAAACGTTATCTCATTTATATTCGGTTAATGATCCTCTGATGCAAAGACTGAAACCTAAAAACTCAGTCCGTGTATTATACTGTTCTCTGCAAATATTAGAATTGTTGCTACCTTTTCTGAAGAAAGCATCACCAAGCTTCCCATGTGTGTCTTCAGATTTCTCTTTCATAGATGTAAAAGAAGTTCTACTTTGTACTGTGCAAATTTGCTCCTCTGTCAAAGGAAGTTCAAAAAATTCTGATATTTTTTTTAGTTGAGTTGGAAAATCCTTAAAGTGAAAAGAAACAAATTATATTTTTTCTGGTAGAATCATGAGAAAATCATTCATCATGAGAAATGATGTAACTCCACTTTTGTTGAGAAAAAAACATTCCCTTCTGGGTGATCTATGTCCATTGCAAGGATTATACAGGCATACCCCACTTTACAGACACTCACTTTACGTACACTCGCGAGTACGGACATACCCACAAGTGTACGTAAAGTGCCTCACAAGTACAAATATTCCCCCGCCATGCACCCGCACTAGACGGAACTGAATATCTGAGCACGTAGCCTGCCCTGTTCCATTGTGCTCTTCCTGTATCCTGGCCGCCTCCCCACCTCCAGTGACATCACATCCACTCGGTGGTTCTTCTGGCTTCCCTGCCACAGAATGCCATCCAGCCTCTTCACAGCACTGTTCTCTGTGCACAGCGCAATGTCTGTTGGGATCGATTGGAGCGGCCTCCCCTTGCATCAGATGAGCTTATTTACATGTAAGTGTTCCCCTGACCTCCCCACTACAGCCCCTGACGCCCATACTACAGCCTCTGATGCCCACATTACAGCCCCTGGCACCCCCACTACAGCCCCTGACTCCCCCACTACAGCCTAGAAGTGAAAAAATGTATTGCTTCACTTTAAGTACATTTTCGTTTTACATACTTGCTCTGGTCCCTTTGTGTACTAAAAAACGGGGTATGCCTGTAACAACCTTTGTTGCAGATTCCTACCTTTTATTATTCTGAAGAAATCCCTGTTTGTTCCTCTGTGCAGAGTGGGTCTAATGGGAGTGGTTTCATAATTAGTAGCCAGCTGTGCACCTTCTGGGCACTAATGAGGAAATCTGCTGGGCCTGTATCTCTTTAGATACCTTACCAAAAATGACATTCAGTATCTTAGGCAGACTTCTGGGAAAATTGGTGAGCCAATTACACAAGTAGGAAATTATGTTTCTGGGGCGTGGTCAATACACATTCTGTGTACAGAACAACTCCATTTAGCCATATTGTATTGCATTTTCAGAAAATTACAGAAAAGGAAAGTTTAATTTTTAATAACATTCAATCACAATATGACTATTATCTTTTTCTTTATTTGCTATTTTTTTTCCCGCACAAAAGTGGAGTTACCCTTTAATGTTTATATTTGATTATTGGAGATTATTGTATATTTTTTTTCTATGTGTCTGTTCACATATGTATATTTTATATTTAATAGTCTCTATTATTTTTATGTACTTCTTCCACCTGAAGTACCTGTTTAATCCTGCTGGTCACCTTTCTTTGTTGTTCTAAGCTTACCACACAAAGCACAGGAGCTGATCTTTGTTAGCCTAGTCAGTTTAAATCATTTGGCTGGCCATTCAGCGGTGCAGGACAATGTACAGACACACATCATGCCTGCATTGGGTGGTTTGTTCAGCCACCACACCCCTCAACCTATCACAGCCTGCCTCTGTCCTTTTGAACATGCCCCCTGCTCAAGCACAGCCCGCATCTTGCCTTATGCCCTGTACACACGATCCGAAAATCGGACAGATCGTCCGACTTTTTTCGCTTACTAGTCGCAAATAGAAATTGAACAGGTTACTAAAATCACAAAAATTCTCGTACGACAGAAAAAAAAAATCTGGAGTGATGTAACGTGTTGTAGTGTATTTGTATTGTATTTTCAGGCGACAACTGTACTGATTAAACGAAAATCATACGATCTGGTATCGTACGAGGAAAATTTTCGTCGTGCTTGTCCCATCAAATAATATCAAATGAACTGTCGTGAACGGCTCTCAAAAGCTCTATACTAACGATCCGATTATCATACGATCGAGTCAAAAGAGATATTTTTCATCCGATTTTCAAATCGTGTGTACGGGCGATTAGGCTGAACAGTCTATAGAATACAGGCACACTGGGGGAGATTTACTAAAACTGGAGCACTCAGAATCTGGTGCAGCTGTGCATGGTAGACAATCAGCTTCTAACTTCAGCTTGTTCAATTAGGCTTGGACAATAAACCTTAAGGCTCGGTTCACACTGGGGCGACTTGGGATCCGACTTGTACGCCCTCAAGTCGCCCCAAGTCGCCCCAGAAATAGTTTGAATGGGAGTGAACGCTAGCGTCTTAATAGACGCTACTGAAGTCGCTCCAACTTCAGAGCGTACTCCCTGTACTACTTTGATCCGACTTGGTAGGCGACCTGTACCATAGAAATCAATGGAAGTCGCCTCCAAGTCGGATCTCTCTGTAAAGTCAAGCGACTTTGCAGGGAAAACCCCTCCCTCCCCCCCTCCCTCCCAGAGAGCTGATTGGCCACAGGCGAAGTCGCCTGTCATGGAGGCGACTTCAAGTCGCCTCGTAATTTGCCGAAGTCGCGCTGAAGTCGCGCTAAAGTCGCGCTGAAGCCGCGTTGAAGTCGCGGTACAAAGTCGCGCTAAAGTCGTGTTGCCCATGTGTGAACCGACCCTGAAGCTGATTGGTTTATATGCAGAGCTGCACCAGATATTGCACTCTTCAGTTTTAGTAAATCCCCCTAACTGTGTGCAAGAAAAAGAGATGTATGGTCATATGACAAAACTTTTTAACCTTATAAAAAGATAGATCATTAGATCATTTTTGAAATTAGGCAAAAGCAGTAATGGTGCCGGCATAGTTATAATTGTATTTGAAAGTGTCTATAACATTGTATGTTCACACAACTACTTTAATGCATGAAGCATTATTGTGGTCTAGAAAGGACAGTTCTCACTTGACAGATTCAAGCCAATATTTTTATTTGAGCAAAAATGCCAGCACAAATGTAAGCATTTGTTCTAGCATCGGTATTCAGATAATTGTTTTTTGGGTTAGTTCAGGAAATATGATAGGTTAATTTTAGAGCACACATTAGGGTTTCCATTAAAAGTTTAGGATTAAAGTTAGGGTTAGGTTTTGGTGCAGGATTTAGGAATCTCTTTATAAAACCTTAGTTGCAGGAATGTCAGAAATATTTTTGCCAGCAATGTTAAAAACCATATGTTTTCTTATAGAATAATTCCTTTATCATCAGTTACACCAGTGACCAAAGTTCAGTATAGTTTTCTGAAATACCTAAACGAGAACATAAACATAATTTTCAGAATCAGAATAAATTAAATATCTAAAATGAAATGCTGATGCAGCCCCCTCATAATAAAAGACATCACATACAACATAAAAACACTGTCATTATAAAAACAACACATATATCGCATAATAAAGACATACCACATATTTAGTTTAACCCTAAAAAGTCACTTGATGGGGCTGCTAACACAGGATTATTCTATTAGAAAAAAAGGGAAAACTTTGTTCAGCTTGCACAATAGCATTTAACATTTGGCCAACAAATGTTTTCTATAAATAGACCCCTTAAGCCTCATACACAGGCTACACAGGTGTGATGACAGGCTGTTGGCCTTCCGACCATATGTATGCTCCATCATACAATTGTTGTCCAATTTTCCGCGGACAAATGTTTGATAGCAGGTTTTAAAATTTTCCGCGGACAAATGTGTGTTGTCGGATTTTCTGAGCGTGTGTACACAAATCCGTCGGACAAAAGTCCAAAGTACAAACACGCATGCTCGGAAGCAAGGACGAGCCAGAAGTGGTCGGTCTTGTAAACTAGCGTTTGTAATGGAGAATTAACATTCGTGACGTGGCAAATTATGAAATCTCGAAAATGCAGCGCACAATTCTCTTCTTCTTTGTTTAATGGGATAATAATGAAGCTGCTTTGCTGGGGATACTGATGGAGTTAATGCAAATGAATTTTCAAAAGCTTTTTTTTTTTTCTAGTGATATCAAGCACAATATT
Source organism: Lithobates clamitans (assembly GCA_037952925.1). Classification (NCBI taxonomy): domain Eukaryota; kingdom Metazoa; phylum Chordata; class Amphibia; order Anura; family Ranidae; genus Lithobates; species Lithobates clamitans. The sequence goes on along the minus strand of JBBGZY010000931.1, from coordinate 981,297 downwards.
ATTATGCTTTTTTTTGGGGGGGGGGGGAGTTACCACAACACCATTATCCTGTAGTTTTTAAGATCAAAGATACAACTATGTTGGTGTCCCTTGTAAATTTTACATTTTATTTTTTTAAATGTAACTGCCTACTCCCAAACTGTCATTTGAAGTAAAACACATAGCCAAGGATTATTCTACACAATTTTTTTATTGTGCATTAAAAAAACAAAACAAATAAAATTAGACATGCTATCTGCCAATAGAACTTAACAAAAAAGTGCGTTCTATGCATCCAAAAATATAGAAAATATACCAAATCAAATCATTATTCAACCAAAAAAATAATGTCAAAGCAATAACTCCAAGGCCAATAATAAATACAACGTTATCTTCTCTGATTCCGCAACGTCTGGTTGACGAACAGCCGTTGAGAAACGAAAAGAAAAGCATGAAAAGAAAAGCGCTAAATGAAAAGCGTAAAATGAAAAGTGCGACATGAAAAGCACGAAACAACACTCACCAAACTTCTACTAACACGAAATTAGCAGAAGGAGCCCAAAGGGTGGCACTAAAGAGCTAAAAAAACATGTAGTATGTCACTACGTTTGTGATTGTTGGCCAACAATTGTAACAAGTTTTTAGCTTTTTCGTAGGGAAAAAATGTGTGGCTTATAACTATGCAGGGATAAGCCATTTATTTTCCATTGTCAAATGTAGGCATAGGCTTACTGCTTTCAATCCCCAGAAGGGATTTCAGGATTGTCATGAGCTAAAAGTAAAACTACAACATTAAATATTTTTTTTTTCTCTTTTATTAAACATAAAGTTAATACACACAGTCCTGCACAAAGCATGGTAGAGACAGTGAAGCTGATTTACTTAAGGCAAATAGGTTGCTCATTCTCAAAGTGTATTTTCCTCTAGCTTAGTGAAAATTTATTTTGCAAAGAATACCCTATGACAAGCAAGGAAAAAAAATATTTTTGCTTGCACCTGATTGTATGATGAAAATCAGTAGAGCTGAGGCGCATGCGCGGCAGTGTCCAAGATGGCCGCTTAGCCCGGGAGCTCCATGCCACTCCGACCTAATGCCGTCCACAGAAGCAGTGTAAGCCCTCGTTTTGGCCTGGCTCTTGTCCCTGCTGCTTGGGGACACCTCCAGCCACACTTGGATGTCCTTCACTCCCTCCCGGCAGAACCTCATTAACGCCTTAAACGAATCTTTGGAGCGGCCCAGCCATCCCAAAATGGCGACCGTCTCCTCACGAGGCCTGCCCTGCCTGTCAGAGTCCATTGCAGACCAGGATCAAGGGGCCCTCCCGTCCTCACAAGCATCGGATGCCACAGTGAGTACTCTCCCGGGGTTCCCCTCACCAGCATCCACTGACTCTCTGTTAAGGAGGACATTTGGAGGGGCATCTCTCACCCCTCAGCAGGATCTGCCTCACAGCCCGGACCCCTGGGATATACAGGCCAGGGATCTCCCTCCCTTTCCTACTGATTTCCCCTCCATGATGGCTGCTTTCTCCCAGATGCTCTCAAAAGGCCTATCCCACACAGCTGCACAGATCACTGCTTCCATACACGTGGATTTGCAGCAGATTGGTGACAGAATTGAAGTGATCGAGCAAAAATCTGATCAGGCTATCCTGAGAATTAACCAAAATACTTCCAGAATCCAGGATCTCCAGGACCAACTGGAATCCGCCACCTCCAAAATAGATGACCTCGAGAACAGGTCGAGACGTTACAACTTTCGTCTCAGGGGGCTCCCCGAATCCGTCAAAGACACCCACATGGTAGTCCAGGACTTCATCAAAAGTTTAATCCCCAACATTCCAGCTCATCGCTTGGAGCTCGACAGAGCCCACCGGGCTCTACAACCACCTCGTTCTGATGGTCTGCCACAAGACATCATCGTGAAACCGCATTTCTATGCAGTCAAGGAAGAAGTGATGAAACTCTCCAGGTCAGCGGAGAAACTGATGTTCCAAGGTCATCAGGTCCAAATCTTCGCTGATATTTCCCCATATACCGTACAAAAACGAAGGGCCCTGAAACCGCTACTACAAGTCCTGGCGGGCAAAGAGATCACCTACAGATGGGCCTTCCCGCTGAGATTGAACTTCTCATACCGCAACAAACCATACAAATTTTCAACGTTCCAAGATGGGGAACAACTTCTCCTTCATCTGTGTCTGATCACTCAGGAAGTCCCACAGTCTTCAGCCTCTCGAGGAACATCGTCTGTCAAGAGAACATCCCCCACCAGCCCAGTGTCGCCAGTGTGGCAGAAACAGCTTCCCAAGCGATCGAAAGAATCCTTTCCCCCATGATCGGGCCTGCAGCATCTTCAGACTCTGTTTTTGGTCCTCCCTTAGGTCTGTGTCGACGTTCGACCTAAAGCCAGTATTTTGGTGACTTTCCTCATCTGAGTTCTCCCCAGGACTTCCTTTCGGATCCCTACGGGTCCAGATTTTCCGGGGAAATTGTTGTACTGTTCCGTTTTTTAATATTTTTTTTCTTTTTTCTTCCAACTATTCAAAGCTTTTTGATCACTACTAATATGGGATAGCAGGGCTTACATTGCATTGTTTATATACTGCCACAATTTCAATCAGAGGCGGCGTTGACCGGAGTTGTCGTAGTGCGCCTCCCTCTGGCTCCGATAGCTGAACCCTTGTTCACTCATCTATCGGACCCAGACTCTCTCGACCCTTGGGTCGCGGAATTTTTTCTTTGTTTTGGGTATCGGTCCAGGCAGGGATGGGTCCCTGGCTGGTCCGTGGGGATTTGGGTAAAAACTTTCTGATGCAATATCTAATGGTTTGTTTTTTCACTCCTCTCTACCTCTTTTCCTCTTTGCTCCTCTCTTCTCTCCTTTCTCCTTTCCTCTCCCCCACCCCCCCTCCTCTTCAGCTACAGGTTCTCGCTGGATCTCCCGTTTGCCGTAACACAGATCGAGCCCGCCATGTTACTGGGGTTGTCTCCTATCTGCCAGGGACAATTACGACGTCAGGTGAGAATTACAAATACTTAGTACCACACTCATTGCTTCCCCATGACTGACTCCATGCCACTGGCCGGAACACTTAAGATACTCTCCCACAATGTACAGGGCCTTAATTCCCCTGTGAAGAGACGCAAAATACTGCAACAGCTTCACACACTGAAGGCTGATGTAGTACTGCTCCAGGAAACTCATTTCCCCGCTTCCTATCAGCCCAAATTCCTTCACAAAAGCTTCATGAACTTCCACCTAGCTAATGCTGACAACAAAACGAGAGGAGTGGCGGTCTGCTTCTCAAACAGAACTCACTTCGTGCACGCGAATACCATCAAAGATCCAGAGGGACGTTACATTCTAGTGTCAGGTACGATCAATGGCGAGGCCTACACGTTTGTCTCATATTATACTCCTAACACACACCAGGACCTTTTTTTTGACACCACACTGAAGGTACTTAAGCAGCATTTCGTTGGCACAGTAATATTGGGGGGAGACTCCAATACCCCATTTGACTACTCCTCTGACAAATCAAACCCCCTGCGGCCCAAATCAAAACGGCCCCCTAAACGTAGCCTTCGGGTTGCGCAAATAGTACAATCTTTTGGCCTGATTGATATCTGGAGGGAAATGAACCCCCAAACTAGAGACTACACGCACTACTCGGTTCCCCACCACACCTTCTCTAGGATTGACCACATACTTGTCCCACCACACGTAATCCCGAGAGTAACCTTCTCCAAAATATATGACACTCCACTATCCGACCACTCGATAATGTCTCTACCACTTAGGGGCGGGTCGGGAGTGAAGGGTCCCTTTCAATGGCGCCTTAATGAAACTCTCCTAAGCAACCCAACCCATTGCACGCTCCTAGACAAAGCTCTTTCCGACTACTTTATTGAGAACGACACGGGGTCAGTATCCCCAGGCTGTCTTTGGGCAGCACACAAGGCGGTGATGAGGGGCAGGCTCTTACAACTCTCCTCTCAACTTAAGAAGGAAAGCAGGGCAGACTCACAGCAGACTTCCGCTTGCTGAGTAAAGCCCACAAACAACACCCTACACCAGATAACCTGGCCAAACTTGACTCGGCTCGAGTGAAACTCAACCTCTCTCTTACTACTTCCGCGGAGAAACACCTACGGTGGTCCGGCGCGCGTTTCTATTACCAATCAGATAGGATAGGCGCTAAGTTGGCTACCAAACTTAGCCCGAGGATCCGTACCTCGGTATTTCCCAAAATTCGTGCCTCGTCGGGCAATCTGACGCAAAATCCAACCATCATTATGAAATAATTCCATGATTTTTACTCACATCTTTATAAGAAAGTACCTCACACACATTACAAGGCCAGAGAGTGGTTTCTCCGAGACATTAACCTGCCTCACCCACAGCAAACACACCGTGATCTGCTAGACGCCCCCTTCTCCTCCGAGGAAATCTTAGTTATCATTAAATCCTTGAAAACGAATTCTGCCCCGGGTCCGGACGGTTTTTCAGTATGTTATTATAAGGAGTTTGGCCCTCATCTGGCTCCTTACATGGCCCGGTTCTTCAACTCCCTCCGGGATGGAGCCTCTCTCCCTAGTGATTTAAACTTGGCTTTTATCTCGGTCATACCTAAACAGGGTAAAGACCCAAGCGAGGTGGGCAGCTACCACCCTATTTCGTTAATCAATAACAATCTCAAAATAATGACTAAAATACTGGCAAACAGGATGTCTAAATTTATTGCTAATTATATACAAGTGGGCTTCATCCCGGGGAGACAGTGCCTGGACCAGGTTCGCAGAACTATTGATTTGATTTCCCTTCTGCAGTCCCAGTGGGACGAAGGCCCTGCTCAAGAGGGCTTCTTGTTGTCGCTGGATCTGCAGAAGGCCTTTGATTCCGTGTCCTGGCCCTACCTTTTTGACATTCTAGAACGCTGGGGGTTTGGCGACGCTTTTCACATTATAATTCACACATTATATTCCTCACCCTCAGCTCAGGTGCGACTAATGGACCATTACTCGGAACCCTTCAATAGGGGAACTAGACAGGGTTTTCCCCTTTCACCCTTGATTTTCGCTATTGCGATCGAGACACTGGCTATAGCCATTAGATCGAACGAGAACATCAAGGGAGTGAAATGTGGTCCTAACATTCACAAATGCGCCTTATTTGCTGACGACATGCTCTTGTTCCTCACTGCCCCTCTCATATCCAGACCAAATGTCTTCAGACTTCTGAGAGACTTCGGACTCGTCTCTGGTCTTCAGGTGAATGTGACTAAATCTGTGGCCCTCAATGTTTCGGTCCCGGTACCTCTAATAGATCAACTCCAACCACACTTTCCCTTCACGTGGGCTAGTAACTCAATCCCCTATTTGGGTATCAAGCTGACAAAAAACATTGGAGACTTATATGCCGCTAACTACCCCCCCATGTTCCGCTCTATAGAGCTGGACCTACAGAAATGGTCGAGGGAGGGCCTGTCATGGTTGGGTAGACTCAACGCAGTCAAAATGAATCTCCTGCCACGTCTTTTATACCTGTTCCGCTCAGTTCCTATACCGATTAAAAAATCTATCCTGTCCAAATTTCCGTCCGGGGTGATTAGATTTGTCTGGGGGGACAGAGGTCATCGCTTTGCTAAAGAAATATTGTTCAGGCTTCGGTCGCAAGGGGGCCTGGGTCTACCAAACTTGTGGCTATATTACCAGGCAGCACAGCTAGCACAGTTCTCAGCCATCTACACTAAAATCTGCAGGCCCGATTGGATCTCCATTGAGAGGCAAGCGGTACCGCATTTCAAACTCAACTTCTTAACATGAAGACCTCCCAAACATAGACCGGCCATCTTAGCCCCCACTTTGTCTCACTCCCTAGCCCTCTGCGACCAATTGCATAACCACGCCAACTTGATTTCACCCTTAAGACCTCTCACGCACCTGTTTCACAATCCTGATTTTCCCCCTGGGATGAACATTCATGCATTTCATTGGTGGCTGAACAAAGGCCTTTTCCGGATAGGCCATTTCTTTACACCTAATGGCCCCTTTTTTATTGGGCCATTGTTTGAGTACATTGGTAATGCCTACCTCGGAAACGTTACGACTTTCGCAAATACGACACTTTCTCCACTCACTTTGTACTGACAAGGTGAACACTCCTAAGGCCACGATGTATGAGCTATGGTGTTCTTCGTCAGCCCCCCAAAAAGGTGGGATATCCATTATCTACGCGTCCCTGGCAGATAGGATGGACACCCCGGATACGCTCGATCCTGGGAATCGGACCTGGACATTCAGTGGGATCCTGCTAAGTGGTTCCAAGCCTTCAGCAGATCATCTAAAGGTATCTTAAATATGGCCTTGATTGAGGCTAACATTAAAGTCTTTACTAAATGGTACTATGTCCCAGCCAGGCTCTCCAGGATATTCCCAGACACCTCTCCCCTCTGCTACAGAGGTTGCGGTCATATTGGCACGATGCATCATATCTGGTGGACATGCCCCCGCATACGGAGTTACTGGAATAAATTCCTTTATATTCTAAGGAGAGTCTCTGGGATAGAGGTACCACAGGACCCCACATACATTCTACTGAATTGCAAAATACACAACACTCCTAAAAATACACAACAACTTATCTTCTTTATTTGTTTGGGAGCCAAAGTTACTCTAGCAAAAGCCTGGAAAACTCCTTCGGTATCCATCTCGTCCACCAAACGGAAGATTTCTTGGATAATGTCACAGGAACAAATAGTGGCTAAACTGCGTGACACGGTCCCACACTTTGAAGGGATTTGAGAACCTTGGGCTAGGTATGTCGGTGTCTCACTTTACCCAGGTCACCTACTAACGTAGGGGAGAGTTCAGCGAGACTACCACCTCTTTCCATATACCCCACCCCACCTCCCTCCCTCTGTCCTCATCTAGCTTCCTCTCTCCTCCTCATCTTTCTTCTCTCCTTTTTCTTTTTATTTTCTATCCTCATCTTCCTTACGCTCGCTAACAGCTAATAACAGTTTTACCAGACCAAAACATACTCATTTGTTATCTTAGTTTGTCCTAAACTATTCATTTGGCGTCCTAGCCTAGGTGGCGGCCAGTTACTCTCAGGTATCTATCCTGGACAATGTGTCTGTCAGCTCCGTCCGGGGGGCTGCCTCGCCTGCGTATCTTCCCGGCGTGAGCGCCTCCCCGGGGGAGCTGGCAGGAGATGGGGAGGCACCTCCTCTGGGAGGAACCCTGAAGCTCTCGCACTCCACAGTGTGTTCCCATTGGGGTGGAGTGATGATCTGGGGGCCTTCCTGGGGAGAGTTCCCAGATTGAAATTCTTCTCAGGTTGTCCGTCCTCCTTGCGGGAATTAACAATTTATTGATACGACAGTAATCATACCAGGAACTTTGTTCTACCTTGGTTACATCATCTGTGTAAGTGATATGTTACTCCTTCCATGTATTTTCCTCTTTTGGCTGCCTTAGTCATTGAGGAGTATTATGTTGTATGTTTTGCTCATATTACATTTCCATTGCAAAAATTTCAATAAAAACATTGAACGAGAAAATCAGTAGAGCTTTGTCTTATTCACTAAGCTAAGCAAAAATTCCTTTGCAAAGCAATTGGCCTATATGCCTTTAGTACATTAATCCCTGCATCCCAAACAATGATTACATTTACACAAGGAAGTGAATTTGTTGTGAGGAAGTGCATTGGTTTGAGAGAACATAGTTACAAAGTTAATCTGGTTGAAAAAAAGACACAAGTCCATACAGTTCAACCCACAGAGAAATAAAATACACAATCAAAAACCTCCATATGCACAATCCTATACCCACAGTTGATCCAGTGGGAGCCAAAAAACAATAAAGAATGATCCAATTTGCTCCAGAACAAAAAAACAAATGTGTAAAAACTGAACTTACAATTTTCATATCTTCAAATGTAACTGCCATCACTTTTTTATCATCAATGTGTTTGTTCCATTCAACTATATAATCAAAATAGGATCCATAACACACTAAAATGCATAGAAAAACTTGTGAGACACACAAGATAAAATCATAAAGTAGAACTTTAACCATAACAACTTAATAAAAATAATGCTGTTTAGCAAGGAACATACATTTTACCCTAATATTTATGCTACCATAATTAGTGTGTGCTCCAGCATTGTTACTGTTTCTTCTTGCTAGATGCTGCCCTTTTGCTGAAGCCCAGAGCACCTGAACAGCAGTAAATCAGAAGATTGTCCTCTACAAATTCGGCACAGTGCCTAAAAATAGAGGGCAGCTGAGCATGTGCAGAGCAGGGTGAAATGGTGTATTACTGGATTTTAAACAGTATACAGTAGGTGTGATGGATCAGAATAAATGCCCATTTTCTATTCTATTCTTTTTTTATACTACAAAGTCTATATTCTTGCATATAAAAGTGCTTTCTTATTCCTTGCTCAAAATGGCCACTAGCAGCACCCCTCCCATCGAGTGAAGAATGTGTAACTAAGATGGCGCCTCCATCCAGGACTACACCCAAGATGATGACACCTAGATCCTGGAGGAAGTTCACCTTACATGGAAATGACCAATCAGAAACTACAATTATCTAGATAATGCTATTCTAATGATGCACTCCTTCACAGCACTAGTCGCTCACTTATAAAACCCCATGCATCCAGGAACAATAAAAGAAGTATCACGTATCTGAGCACGGTTTCAGTGTGGTTCTTCTTGTGCATGCACCAAATTACATAGGCCTAATCAGGACCGGGACAGATATTCACCAGACGATTGGTCTGATCCATTTCATAGGCACTTATTTTTAATGTTTTACATAGCTATACCTACAGAAAGGGCCAGCCTGAAATGATCAAGCAGGACTTAATTTTCGAAATGTATTGTACTGAAGCTATACATTATTATATTTACCATATTTACTGTTACAAAGAAATAAAAGAGTTCCCATTGTAAAAGACTAAACTTAAAAGAGGACCTAAGTTTCCACCATTTCCATGAGTATGACCAGCATCTCTCTATTAGTTGTTACACATTTAAGATAACTAAATTCAGTTTCAATTTCCACTGATTTTGAAAAAAAAAGTGATTTGCTTTTACTTTTATTTTTTGATTTAAAAAGGAATTTTAAATATGTTAAGACTAATAAATTACCATTCCCATGGATGAAGTCCTTGAAAAATAAGTTCCAAGATTCATAAGTGGGAAGTGCAGGCATGCTTTTATAAAAGTTGAAAAAGGAGATGGCTGCATCTTTTGGGTTGCGAATAACCACCAATATCTGTAGAAAAAAAAGAAATAATAAATTAACTTATACTTTATCATTACCACAAACCTTTCCTCAGTCAGTAATAGCAAAAAATCTTTAGCTTTAGAATATTCAGCTTTCACAGCCCAAGTAAATAAACATTTGTCAATTATGTATTATATGTTGTCTACTGTTCAGAAATCACATTCAATTTACCCACTATGGATCTACTTTACCTGGTATATTGTCATTAACTCACCTGCTTTTACTTGATTAGTGTCAATGGGCTTTAGATGATAGATTCCATGCTCCCCCAACATCTCAAGTGCGCTGAAAACAAATGATGACTTCTAGCAGCTTATAGTTTGCAACCGTTCTGAATTCTTATAATGCCCATATTATGAGTGTTTTTAGATCACCATAGCTTAGCCACTCTTGGCAGCACTCACGTCCTTGTTGCTAGGCAACGAGAACAGCACCCACACTGTGATGACTGTAATGCTCTCATTATTATCTGTACTTTTAGATTGCCACTTGCCTTGACCTTGGACTGTATACTGGTCTATGCTTATATGCCACCTGCCCTGACCTCAGAACTATCTTCTGGATTATGCCTACCCACTGCCAGCCCTGACCTTAGTACTGTGTGCTAGATTATGCTTGCCCGCAGTCTGCCTTGAGTTTGGACTTTCCAGTAGTGCTATATGCCCAGGCCCAACCTGTCTCCAGACTACAGGTACCCCTTTCTGTTAACGTTGCAGAGTTTCCGTGTCATATGCCCAGGAACCATAGCAGTGTGTACTAAGACCTGACAGCAACCAAGTACTTTAAGGCTTGCTTGCCTTAAAATGGAAGGCAAGACAAAAACCTAACTAAGCTTAAATCCACTCCCACTCACATTTTAAGCCTATTCTATAAACCCTGTAAAAGGAAAGATGTCTATACTTACTTCCAGCACTGGCTTCAGTGTAGAGGAGAGACAGCCTCAAAGCAAGCCTTTGGGTTATGTCATCAACCAAGTTATGCAGCCATTGTCAGTAATCTGTTCTCTTTACTGGAGCCGGTGCTGAAGAGACCATGTGATAGGACCAGAGCGACTTCCAAATAGGTAAGCATAGGCATTTTTCCTTTTACAGGGTAGAATAGGCTTAGAATGGAGGTGGGAGTTCACATATATTATTATTTATTATTAGTTAAGGTACTTATATAGCAAATATAAACTTATAATATTATTTAAGGTACTTATATATGCAAATTGAATGCGGGTTTCCCCACATCCAATTCGCATGACAGGTGAGTGTGACCGGCTCTCAATGGAGCCAGTTCACACAGGTCCGGGGCGGCCGCAGACGGATTGCAAAATGGTCCTGTGCGTCTTTTGGTCCGGTTCAGGTTTGAATTAAGGCAAAAATTCTGACTTGAATCGCACCTGAACTGGTGAACAGGGATGCACCAGACCCCATGCTGGGAACCACGGATGGAGATATGTGAACCCAGCCCCCAGGTTAAGTTTTTAGGTTTTGAGTTGCCTTCTACTTTTAAGGGAACAGGGGCTAGTATGGCCAGAAGAAACACAACAACAACAATAACAATGAGCTAATTATAGCCAAGAGCAAAAAAATCTGAAACTATTTGATGAATATAGTCAAATTAAATATCTTTTTATGGAACACTGTACTTTGTACATACATGCCACTTCTGTACTAGTAAAAATGAGGTATCCTGTACAGTGCCTTGAAAAAGTAGTCACACCACTTGAATTTTTCCACATTTTGTAAATGTATTTTATTGGGATTTTATGTGATATACATATACCAATACAACGTGACACATAATTGTGAAGTGGAAGGAAAACAATAAACGGTTTTCAAAATGTTTTCACAAATATCTGAAAAAGGTGATGTGCTTTTGTATTCAGCCCCCTTTACTCTAATGCCCTTAACTAAACTGGAATCAATTGCCTTCTGAAGCCACCTAATTAGTAAATAAAGTCCAATTGTAATTTAATCTCAGTACAAATACAGCTGTTCTATGAAGCCCTCAGAGGTAGAGAACCCTAATTAGCAAAAAGCATCATGAAGGCCAAGGAATACACCCGACAGGTCAGGGATAAAGTTGTGGAGAAGTTTAAAGCAGGGTTAGGTTAGAAAGAAATATCCCAAGCTTTGAACATCTCATGGAGCACTGTTCAATTCATCCGAAAAATGGAAAGAGTATGGCACAATTGCAAACCTACCAAGACATGGCCTTCCACCTAAACTGACAGGCCAGGCAAGGAGAGCATTAGAGAGAAGCAACCAAGAGGCCCATGGTAACTCTGGAGGAGCTGTAGGGATCCATAGCTCAGGTGGGAGAATCTGTAGACAGGACAAATATTAATTGTGCACTCCACAAATCTGACCTTTATGGAAGAGTGGCAAGGAGAAAGCTAACATTGAAAGAAAGCCATAAAAATTCCTGTTTGCAGTTTGTGAGAAGCCATGTGGGGGACACAGCAAACATGTGGAAGAAGGTGCTTTGGTCAGATAAGACCAAAATTTTACTTTTTGGCCTAAAAGCAAAACGCTGTGTGTGAGGGGAAACTAACACTGCACATCACCCTCAACACACTATCTCCGCTTTGAAACATGGTGGTGGCAGCATCATGTTGTGGGGATGCTTTTCTTCAGCAGGGACAGGGAAGCTGGTTAGAGTTGATGGGAAGATGGATGGAGCCAGGGCAATCTTAGAAGAAAACCGGTTAGAGTCTGCAAAAGACTTGAGACTGGGGTGGAGGTTCACCTTCCAGCAGGACAACGACTCTAAACATATAGCCAGAACTACAATTAAATTGTTTAGATCAAAGCATATTCATGTGTTAGGTCTGGACCTTGACTGGGCCATTCTAAATCCAATTGATATTCTGTGGCAAGATATGAAAATTGCTGCTCACAGACTCGCCATTCAATCTAACTGAGCTTGAGCTATTTTGCAAAGAAGAATGGGCAAAAATGTCACTCTCTACATGTGCAACGCTGATAGAGACATACCCAAAAAGACTTGCAGCTGTAATTGCAGCGAAAGGTGGTTCTACAAATTATTGACTCAGTGGGCTGAATACAAATGCACGCCACACTTTTCAGATATTTGTAAAAAATTTTGAAAATCATTTATTTTCCTTCCCGTTCACAATTATGTACCACTTTGTCTTTGTCTATCACATACAATTCCAATAAAATACATTTACGTTTTTGGTTGTAACATGACAAAATGTGGAAAATTTAAAGGGGTATGAATACTTTTTCAAGGCACTATTAGTCAAGCAGTCCAGTACAATTGTATTTAAGTGAACTTAATGTACTGTGCCTTACTTCATGAATTTAGGAAGCAGCTAATCATGAAAAATAGCACATACTTTAGTTTTCTTTTCAATGAAAGACTTTGGTATCACTTCAAAAATCAAATGTGACGACATGATCCTCGGTGAAGGTCGCTCTTTAAGTCTCTAACAAGATAATAAAAAGTAAATATTTTAGGTGTAATCTGAAATATTCTGGTTTACAAATGTAAAGGATTGTTCATTAAAGCAGCACAAAGTCCACTGACCTTGTCCAAACTGTCATACTACATGGAAATACACTACATTAGCATTCATCTTAACTACTGTAACACCCAGGGTTCTGTGCTAGGACCAATCCTATTTAATTTGTCCATAAATGACCTGGAGGATGGGGTAAGCAGTTCAATCTCTGTATTTGCGGACGATACTAAAATAATCAGGGCAATAACTTCTCAGCAGGATGTGGAAACCTTGTAAGAAGATCTGAACAAATTAATGGGGTGGGCAACTACATGGCAAATGACGTTCAATGTGGAAAGATGTAAAATAATGCCTTTTTGTGGCAAAAATATGAATGCAATCTACTCACTAGGAGGCAGAACCTCTGGGGGAATCAAGGATGGAAAAGGACCTGGGGATTCTAGTAGATGATAGGCTCAGCAATGGCATGCAATGTCAAGCTGCTGCTAACAAAGCAAACAGAATATTGGCATGCATTAAAAAGGAGATTAACTCAAGAGATAAAACGATAATTCTCCCACTCTACAAGACTCTGGTCTGGCTGTCCTGTTCTGGGCACCAGTCCTCAGAAGGATGTACTGGAAATGATTACAGAGAAGGACAACAAAGCTAATAAAGGGACTGGAGGATATTAGTTATGAAGAAAGGTTACGAGCACTGAACCTATTCTCTCTGGATAAGAGACGCTTGAGAGGGGATATGATTTCAATTTACAAATACCATACTGGTGACCCCACAATAGGGATAAAACTTTTCAGCGGAAGGGAGGTTAAGACACGTGGCCACTCATTAAAATTAGAAGAAAAGAGGTTTAACCTTAAACTGCGTAGAGGGTTCTTTACTGTAAGAGTGGCAAGAATGTGGAATTAAATTCCCTTCCACAGGCAGTGGTTTCACCGTGGAGCATCGTTAGTTTAAAAAACTATTAGATAAGCACCTGAACGACCACAACATACAGGGATATACAATGTAATACTGACAAATAATCACACACATAGGTTGGACTTGATGGACTTGTGTCTTTTTTCAACCTCACCTACTATATAACTATGTAACATTGAAACTCATCAACATTCTTCTTAACTACTATGACTACAGTAAATTAATAATCTATTACCATGGATTAGTGCAGTTTGCATGTAGCAACTGATTGCTATGGACTGTACTGTTGTACATGTATTATATTCTGCATTGTGGTATTGTATAGCCTGAATAATTATTTACTAATAGAATGATCACCTGTACATTCATGGCCTAGATGAGGCTAAACTCTGTAAACTCTGACAATATATACCATATTTTAAATCAATTTATACAGAAATGCATGATCTGGAAGTCTCTGCCTCTTACATTGGTCGGTAAGGTAAATCTGGTCAAGATGCCCTATCTTCCTAAATTACTATATATCTTTTGACATACACCTGTAATTGTGCCTGGTGCTTTTTTTCCGGAAACTGGACCAAGTCATCCTATATTTTCTCTGGGCAAGTAATGTCCCTAGGATAGCCAAAATTACTTTACAGTTACATTTGACTGAGGCAGGTTTGGCCCTGCCTTATTTTAAGAGATATTACTGGGCGGCGGTCTTGGTAACTGTTTGGTGGTGGTTTAAACAAGTCCAATCCAACCTGGTGGTTAACCTGGAGATGGCTTTGTTGGGTTCCTATTGGGAGCTCAGTAATCTTGTCTATAGGGGGCTCTGATCTAATCCTAATATTACTCCCCCCTATGAAGACCACCATTTTTGTCTGGAGACAAGTGACTAAGGCATTAAGAGAGGCCCATACTATCTCTTCTCATACCCCACTATGGGGTAATCCAACTCTACCCCATTTCAGATCAATCCCAGATCTGCAGGTCTGGGTGAGGCACAGCATCAGGACCCTACATTATATTATGCCTGCGCGTCATCTCTTAACCTTTGATGAGATGAAGTGTCAATTTTAATTACCCTCCTGGATGCTCTTCAGGTTCTAAGGCATGAAGTACAGGTGCAGTTTCCCGATTTGGTTGTCCTAAATTCTCACTCGGTGGGAAAACTGTTAACGGCTCATAATATTGATAGGCCACTATCCTCTCTATATAATTTCTGGAATGCGAGGTCGCTGACATAAACACCCTAGGTGTGGTTAAAATTACACTTGACCCTTTAATTCTCTTGTTGGGTGTAACTGATAATCTCCTGGCTTTCATGCACCAAAAATTGTTTATAATCTATACGGTTTATTATGCCAGGAAAACAATTCTCTCTAAATGGAAGTTAGCAGATCCCCCGACAGTGGCATCGTGGAGATCCATGATTAATGCAGTGCTTCCTCTTAAGAGACTCACTTACATGGGGCACAACTGCCCAAAGAAGTTTGACAAGATCTGGTCAACATGGGTAGATGATAGAAGTCTTACTTTTGATGCATAAGTGGCGTTCCGAAATTTTTAATGGAGTGGAGTCCGGTCTTCTCCTTTCTTCTGCATACCCTCTCTCTCCCTTTGACCATATCCCCACTATTATCCTACTCTTAATACCAGTGGTCTGGATGTCCCTTATCCTACTTTGCCTTCTCCCCCCCCCATGCCCCCCTTCTCACCTTCCTACCCTACCTCTTTCACCCCCACCCCCCTTGTGTGCTACTCCTCACTCAAAGATTTGAGATACTGTATGTTATACTGAATTTTAGCTTGTGACGCTATACTAAAGATTTAAGTTTGGCTTGTTCTTAGTTTGCATGTGAAGGACTACTGGAAATCTATTAAATGTTCTGTGTAGAACCACATCTTGCAGCTGGTATTTAACTTGCTACCAAATTCTGATCTATGTACTTGTACTGTAATGATTGTCCATAATACTATGTACTGTACTATGTACTGTAATGCTGTAATTGTCCTAATAAAGTTTCTTCTGTTACAAAAAAAACTCTGTGAACTCTGCTCCTGCACTGTAAGGGTTACCTGCGTGTTTCTGTTTAGTTGTGTAAAACAGTTTTATTTATTGGATCCTTCTCTCCTGCAGGCTCTTCCACTTCCAGACCAGTCCCCCCAGTCTATTTTCCTCTGCACTCACAGTCAGATTCCTCTGATGTCATCAAGATTGATGCAGAATCATAGCCCTGTATTGGACAGACAGTCCAGTGCCTAAGTGTAGGGAGCACTGTTTCTCCGGGGGGCACAGGATTAGGTTAGTAAAAGTGCTTTTATCATCTGCTAGACCAGGGGTATTGAATTATAAGTCTTGTCACTAAAATTTTCTCCTATCAGGTGTGCCCATGAGAGTGCCCCATTACATCAGGGGTTCCCATCAGAATACCCCTTTACATCAGATTTTCCCATCAGAGTGTCCCTTTACATCAGGTGTGCCTATCAGAGTGCCCCTTTACATCAGGTTTCCCCCTCAGAGTATTGTTATAGATCAGTTGTGACCCATCAACGCATATGTTCCTATAGCCAGGCAGGCAGGGGGAGGGAGCTGGGAGAAGAAGCAGGGGGTAGGAGATGAGCCGAGACGCTTGCTGCAAGGGGCGGGAGCTGGGCAGAGAGGCATTGCTGCAGGGGGCCGGGCACAAACGTGGCATCATTGGCTACTAGGACACTGGTGGTCTAAGCAACCAATGATTGTTGTGCACCGGGGATCTGGCTGAACACTGGCGGGCTTACGGTCCAGACTGGAGCCTCACTCGGTCCTTGTCCAGACCATGGTCAACCACTTAATGAAGACTGCCCAAGACTAAATGAACATATAACCTTTGCAGTGTAGATGCAGCCTGATGGCACCATGGTTGTAGTGCAGTGTACCTGCAGGTTTCATGAGGGTTAGCTACATTTTCCTATAGAGTTCTATTATGTCCTGTGGTTTTGGTGTACTTTCCAAAAGCGTATTAAAACTCCTGTGTGCAAACTCCCTTGGTGCGGTCAAATCGCACCGCATCAGTGTAAAAGGAGCCTTACTTTTCCCAGAATTGGGCATTACATTTAATTTAGTAGGTGACAACCCATTGCAAGGTACCCACTCTTTACTGTAGATTTGTGTGGACACCTTTCTATATAATAATAATTAATGAATAAATAATGAAATCATTTTAGTTCTAATACATATAAATTAGTTAGAAGCTACTTATCCTTATAGTATGGATAATAATAGAATAAAATAAGGGTTCATTAAGTCTCATTATGTCTTCATCACAAATATGTTTCTGTATGCCTTAACATTAACCTTTTATTTGTTTTGGACATAGTAGGTAAAGTTTATAATAAAACCCTTGTTACCCGTGATACATTTTTCTGTCTGTGTCCTACTGGGGAGGATTTTCTTTACATTCTATCCAGAGAGATCTCCCTGAAGCAAGACAAATCCTCTCTTTTAGATAGCTGTCATAAGAATAAGTGTCTTTATTGGAAGATTTTACTTTTCTATTCCTGGTCTAGTGACAATTCAAAATTCCAAAAATTCTCCATCACCTTGATTCTTTATTTTGGCACCAGGGCAAATAAAAAGCGTGAATCTCCCCAGTAGAAATGCAGACAGTAATAAAATCCTGACAGGGATTTTAACTTTTCCCACTCTATCCAAAATAAAAAAAAGACGATAGATACACTTTAAATTCTTAAACTGAAAAGGCAAAAATAGCAGTTGCAGAAATTAAAGATCTCTTATGTAACTAATTAAAAGGAAAAATATAAATTTTAGGTACACCTCCTCCAACTATTTTCTACAGTACATCTGTCTAACTACATTTAAATAATTACATTTATCATCACTTTATACCAACCTCTAACATCTGTGGATTTCCAAATTCAATCATTGGTTGGTCTAGCACTACTTCTTGATTTTTAATCATGCTCACAACTTCATGTAGTATTTGGACTACCCAGTTAGTTCCTAAAGTCAATGGAATAACAACATCAAAATACTAAAATATTTGATATTTGTATTACCCTTTGTGGAGCCATTGGGGACATGTGGTTTCTGTAAAAAAAAGCATTTTTAAGTAGAATAGAGAAGGGTTAAAAGCTTTTTCAGATTGTTGTTGTTGGTGTCTCTGTTGGTAAGATTTTTCTTACTTCCTGTGTAGTCATCAGGTCTAGCAGTGAATCCCAATGACGTCTACTAGAGGTGAATCTTGTTAGTAAGTTCTGGACATTTTTAGGGCAGACAGGCAAACTACTGTAATAAAGAAACAATCATAAGGAACTGGGCACTGTTATGGGGAACATGCACCAATGCAAAAAAAAAAACACATACTTTGTCATCACATGGTAATACCTGCTTTTACCGGCAGATAGACATTGGCCAGTAGTTTTTTTTAAGGTTGTCTCTGTTCTTACTGCTGCAAATTTCTAACAAACTCTCTGTAAGAATTACGAGATTGCAGATGATACAGCAGTCTAAAAGTTGCCCACCTGTATCAGAGTATTTTTAATGAGAATCTGTCGGAATATACTAGAAACAAAGAGTACATGCAGGTGTTTACTACAAGAATTAAGATGCTGTAGAGGATATAGTAGTGTAACATTTTATTCCTACTATGGGGATAGGAGGTTGCAGTAAATATGAGTAAACAGACCATTTGTTTTTAATAAATCAACCCATCAATCCATTGCGTCTTTTATAAATGTTTTAGCATTAGGGTTTATGGACATTCTGATTTTTGTAATTATCTACTTGTGAATAAAATTGCGATATTAGTGGTGTAGCTATATTGGAGGTGTCTCTTTTTGATGTGCAGGACTGGAAAATGGATGTGAAATGTTCCCAAGAAGGATAAAAAGGGCGATAAAAACTTACAACCTTTTCTAAAATCTAACCAAAACTAAAAACATATGTTTTGACTAGAGACAGTACTCTCTAAATTTAATAAAAATACATAACAAAAGGATTAATATTACATAACCGTTTCATGCTTTACAAGTGCACCTGTACCTTATTCCATTATCAAGCAGTAACTTAATCCTGTTTTTGACATCTATAATTATCAAGATTATCTTCTTACATTCAACTGTTCCCAGGCATATCACCTTTTTCATCCCCTTCAAAGCTCTCTAACATGTTATGTACAAATACCAAAATGTATTTTCAGTGTTTTTTCCCTCAGTTGAATGATCAGATTCATGCTGACAAGACATAGATTTTTTTTTTTACTAGATAATTACCTGAAACCCCCAAACATGATATATTTTCTGAATTTAAAAGCCCTGGAGAAAAAACGATGGTTGTTGCAATTTTTTTTATTGCACGATATTTGGGCAGTGGTTTATCAAGAAATATACCGTATTTATCGGCGTATAACACGCACTTTTTTCCCCTTAAAATCAGGGGAAAGTCGTGGGTGCGTGTTATACGCCGATCCCCGCTATCGCTATGTGAATGTCGGCGATCGCCGCCGACATTTACATAGCGAGTAGTTTCAAATATGGCGCCGCGGACTTCGGAAGGACTCGGCGGTGCTGAACGAGCGCCGCCGAAATCACAGAGCCGAGATACACATAGTTGGGTGTATTCGGCTCTTTCCGGCGCCGCTCACTGTCACGCCCAGTCCCGCCATTGGACCTGTGTTATGTCCATCATAGGGCGGGACTGGGCGGGACTGTGAGCGGCGCCGGAAAGAGCCGAGAACCCTCGGCTATGTGTATCTCGGCGGCGTTCGTTCACTTACGCCGGCGCCGAGTCTCTCCGAACTCCGCGGCGCCATATTTAAAATTACTACTATGTGTATGGCGGCGGCGGCGGCAGGAGGCATGGACACTAGGCTGCACTGAGGACAAGGCTGCAGGGACAAGGCTGCACTGGGGACAAGGCTGCATTGATAAGGCTGCACTGGGGACAAGGCTGCATTGATAAGGCTGCACTGGGGACAAGGCTGCATTAATAAGGCTGCACTGGGGACAAGGCTGCATTGACAAGGCTGCACTGGGGACAAGGCTGCACTGACAAGGCTGCACTGGGGACAAGGCTGCATTGACAAGGCTGCACTGACACTGAAAAGGCTGCAATGACACTAACAAGGCTGCAGATGAACACTGATGAGGCTGCATTGATGGGCATTTTAATGTAAGTTTCTTTTCCTTAAACTTCCCTCCTAAAAGTTTTTTTCCTTAAAATTCTCTCCTAAACTTGGGGTGCGTGTTATACGCCGATAAATACGGTACTTTGATGAATTTTAATTTACACAAACACAATACAATACCCAATTGTTTAGTAAAATATAATGTTACACAGAGTAAATAGATACTAAACATGTCACGCTTAAAATTGCTAAGCCCATGGAATGGCGACTAGCTACAGTACCTAAAAGTGGTAAACGTGAATCAAAATTAGAGTCCCAAAGTGGGAAATAATAAACAAAGATTAGGTACCATCATCCAAGTATTGTATGTAAAAAGGAAGTAGGAACAGTTGCTAAGGCTGTTTCCCACAGTGGAAAGAAGAATGGACTATCTCAGTACCGATAAGCACAATACACTTTGAATAAAAAATTTTTTTATTTATTTTACATATGTAGCACCCTCTACCTGAAGGTAGGTGCTAGAATAGTATTTCTTTAGCTCAGGGCCCAAGTGCAGCTAAATTTAGCCAAGCCTGTGCTTTAGGCTGCACCTGGTAGTTTTTATTTTGGACTGGGAGTGTTCAGTGCAGTGGTAGGTGTGGCCACCTGTACTCTGACTCAGAGGTGCCTCCCCTGCTTTCAGAAAGATTGTTCTGGAAGAGGGATTGGAGCTGATGGTTGAGTGGCTGGCAGCTCATGTGAAGAGCTCTGACCAATTACCCTTTGGTGTTGGCAGGGGGCAGGCCTCCCATATAAGCTGAGGTCACATGCTGCCAGGGAGGAGTTCTGGAAAGTAGGAACAGAAAAAATTGAGTTTTGAATTGCTGTTCCGGGCGTCCCTCCCACGTGGGGATGCGCTGAGCGTTTAGCGCTGAGGAGGGATGGAGGAACCGCTAGGAGGGAGTCCTAGATAAGATCTTCATCTCCAAGAAGTATCAAGCTGCTGTGACCGGGGAACACAGGATTTAGATGCTGGAGAAGATCAGAATGGAGGAAGTAGCAGTCAAGGGGAGGGGAGTAGAGCAACATTCTGTGACCGGGGACACAGAACTATTATCTTCTTAAAGAAAGGTCAGTGCAGAATGCTGTGGCCGGGGAACGCAGCATTGATAGTCATGGTCTGGCTAAAAGCAGTAGTCCGCCCATTACCATGTGTCAGGCCGTCGTGTGGAGGTACTGAGTGGCCTGGTTAGCACAATGGTAATACCTTCCAAAAGACTGTGTGGCTGTCTGATTCTCTGGGCCATCAGGTAGAGGCTGTGTATGCTTCTGGCTCTTTGATTCGAATGGACAATACCATTATGGTCTGCAAGAAGGAATTATTTAGAGCGATTCTTTCTTGTCCCAATGGAAGTGAAGAAATAGAATGTCAGTGGTTTTGCAGTAAAGGATTTGTACAAGGAAAGAAGAAGCAACAGTCTACAGAAAAGTTACTCAAAGGAAGGAAACTGGGGTGCAAGAAGTGTATCCCGTTTTTGCAAGGTCACTGAATAACTTCTAATAATGTGCTAAATGCTATGGGCATCTCATATCATCCTTTCCCAATCCAAGTTGTATCCTGCAATAAACGTAACAAAACTGTGCAAATGACTGTCCATTGTCTTCACTGATAGATGGGGGTCTGGCAGCAGGGTGACTGACGGATTGCTAGTAACCAAGTGGTGAACATACCGCTACACATATAAAACACAGACATGATTGCGAAGAATCAATACATAAAAACAAAAGAAAAGTCGATACAGTATAAATATACTTGTAGACTTCAAGTTCGGTTCAGGTATTTTGCAGTTCCTCACAGACTATATAATCCGCTATAAGTTTCGCGATCAAGGGACCGCTTCATCAACAGGATAAATCTATAAGGTAAATAACATGTTTAAGGTACAGTTTATAAGGAATGATGATAATTGAGTTGCAAGGGCAGCATAAGAAAATGACATATTTCAGACAGACATATGTCAAGAAACATAGTTTACATAAATATAGGCATCTCCCAGGCTGGGCTTCACACACTTTACCTTCCTTCCTGTTCAGCATCACACTCACATGTATGGAATTGTCCACTTTGTGCACATCAGGTATTATCCCCTTTTCCCTATTTTTTTCTTTTTCATCAGTCTTTATTGTTTCTGTTCTTTCTTGGCCTCATTTCTTTCTTTGTTTTTTCTCTCTTTTTTCACTCCTTCCTAATCCCACCCTCTCTCCTTATTTCCACGTTTGTCACCACATCACTCTTTTTTACATTTTCTCACACTCACACATCAACACATATCACTACACTTTGTTTCATCTAGGTTTCCCACATGGAGGTCCGCATCCTACACTCATTGCACCCACCATCTATTGTTTTGCCTATGGCGGTTGTTCTCATTCCCACAGATCACCCTGGCGTCCGGCGGCGTTGCTTTGCAGCTCTCTGCGATTCTGGATGCTGTTTCCCTGGATCACTGATGTAGATGTGAGTTTGGACGCACAACCTTTAATTAATTTTATACAACCAAACCATTCTTATACAAAACCTTTTTTTCATTTCCTACTTATTTACTGTATAATTTTTTTTTTTTTTATAAAAATATTTTTTTAGAATCATTCCATGACGTATGCTCCTGATGAGCGGTTGCTATACCGCAAAATGCGTAGAGCTTTATTACCAATCTTCCCTTATCATGGAATACCAAGATTTCAATCATTCCAATTACCTATCATGGCATTAAGTCTCTTTTACTATTTACATTTTTGGTCCTAATTTTAATGGCTCTTTTTGGGTCTAATTACAGTAACAAATGTACACATGTATATTGATTGTTATCTTTGCTTTCTGTGTGACAATGGATCATGACTTATTGTGTAATTTATGTGTATTTTATGTACAATTAATCCATGGTTTATTATATAGAGGCTTGATGCCCACAGCATTTTAGAGATTGGATGCCCAAAATGTTTTTCACATACCATGGATTATATCAAATAAATTAATTTTGGTCACTTGAACTGCGTTTGTGCTGCTGTGTGCTTCATTTAAAGTCCCACCTCTCTTTTTCTTTTTAACCAATGACCGGGATGGAGGCGAGCATCCCTTTGGTACCAGCCTCATTTAAAGTCCCAAATTAGCTTTTCCTTTTTTGAATAGTTTACATAACATTTAGTATAGCAGGTATAACAAAGGCGAAAGCACAGGTGCTTACCTAAGTGTCCAAAGCCAGGAGCACACTCAAACCACCACAGGATCCCCCTAAGGCAGATATGGGGGATGTATGCGGGTAAAAACTATAGCTGGGTAAAACATATATGAAGATATATATTATAGCAGGCACATAACTCAGTGGGTCAGAGGCCTTGGGGGGGGGGGGGCAGCGAAACACAAGGGGAAAAAGGGGGGGGGGATAAAGGGGGGAACCAAAAAGGGGGGAGGGGAGAAAGTGAAAAGAGGGGGGAGGGGGGGAGCAGGAAGGAAAAAGAAATAGCGGAAGGAAAACCAGGGAAAGGGGAAGGGGGAGAAGAAACCAGGGGAGGGGAGAGGGGGGAGGGGAAGGGAAAAGAAAGAAGAGGGGAGGAAACCAGGCCAGGGTAGATTCATAGTTCAGTGAGTATGTAGTTAAATAAGCCTACCTGGTACTGTCCAGGTAGGCATATTTAACTACACACTCACTGAACTATAAATCTACCCTGGCCTGGTTTCCTCCCCTCTTCTTTCTTTTCCCTTCCCCTCCCCTCTCCCCTGGTTTCCTCTCCCCCTCCCCCTTTCCCTGGCTTTCCTTCCCCTTTTTATTTTTTCTTCCCCTTCCTCCCCTTCCCCCCCTTCCCTCCCCCCAGCTTCTCCCCTTCCCCCTTTCCTTTCCCCTACCCCCTTTTTCCCCTGGTGCTTCACTGCCTTCCCACACCCCCCCACGTAAATCCCACATATCCGCTGTGGGGGGATCCTGTGGTGGTTTGAGTGTGCCCCTGACTTTGGACTCCTAGGTAAGCGCCCGTGCTTTGGCCTTTGTTATACCCGCTATAGTAAACGTTATGAAAACTATGTTTCTTGATATATGTCTGTCTGAAATATGTAATTTTTTTTATGCTGCCCTTGCAACCTAATTATCACCATTCCTTATATACTGTACCTTAAACATGTTATTTACCTTATAGATTTATCCTCCTGATAAAGTGGTCTTTTAATGGCAAAACTTGAAGAGGAACACCCTTTAAAAGTCTATGGGAGAAATCGAAAGTGCTAATTTTAAAGGCTTATATGCATGGTATTGTCATAAAAAGTGTTTGGGGACCCGGGTCCTGCCCCAGGGGACATGTATCAATGCAAAAAGAAGTTTTAAAAACGGCCGTTTTTTGGGAGCAGTGATTTTAATAATGCTTAAAGTGAAACAATAAAAGTGTAATATTCCTTTAAATTTCGTACCTGGGGGGTGTCTATAGTATGCCTGTAAAGGGGTGCATGTTTCTCGTGTTTAGAACAGTCTGACAGCAAAATGACATTTCTAAAGGGGAAAAAAAGTCATTTAAAAGTGCTAGAGCTAGCGCTGGCTATAATGAATTGTCGGGGAAAAAAAGTCTTTTAAAAGTGCTAGAGCTAGTGCCGGCTATAATGAATTGTCAGGAAAAAAAGTCATTTAAAAGTGCTAGAGCTAGTGCCGGCTACAATGAATTGTCGAGAAAAAAAGTCATTTAAAAGTGCTAGAGCTAGTTCCGGCTATAATGAATTGTCTGTCCGGCAATACACATAAAAGTTCATTGATAAAATCGGCATGGAATTTCCCCACAGGGGAACCCCAAACCAAAATTTAAAAAAAAAATGTGTGGGGGTCCCCCTAAATTCCATACCAGGCCCTTCAGGTCTGGTAAGGATATTAAGTGGAACCCCGCGCCAACATTTTTTTAAAAAATGGCGTGGGAGTCCCCCTCAAAATCCATACCAGACCATTCAGGTCTGGTATGGATTTTAAGGGGAACCCCGCGCCAACATTTTTTTAAAAATGGCGTGGGGTCCCCCCAAACATCCATACCAGACCCTTATCCTAGCATGCAACCTGGCCAGCCGCAGGAAAAGGTGGGGGCGAGAGAGCGCCCCCCCTCCTGGACCGTACCAGGCCACTTGCCCTCAACATTGGGAGGGTGCTTTGGGGTATCCCCCCAAAGCACCTTGTCCCCATGTTGATGGGGAGAAGGGCCTCATCCCCACAACCCTTGCCAGGTGGTTGTGGAAGGTTGTGGACAGGGGGCTTATCGGAATTTGGAAGCCCCCTTTAACAAGAGGACCCCCAGATCCCGCCCCCCGTGTGAAATGGTAACGGGGTACAAATGTACCCCTACCATTTCACAAAAAATGTGTGAAAATGGTAAAAAAAGACACTACACGCCTTGGGACAAGTCCTTTATTTAAAAAATTAAAAAATAAAACTGTCCCACGGAGTCTTCTTCTTCTTCTTCTCGCGCTCCAATGGACCAAAAAAAAAGCCGCAAGCCGCCTACGATCTGCCTCCATTGGAGGCACCCGCCATAATGACAGGCCTCTCAGGTGACAGTTCTTTTATAAGAGAGGTGGAGCCACACAATGTCATTGCCGGGTGATCCCGGCCCCCTCTGACGTGAGGGATATCCCTATGGCTTTCTCGTAGCGTTAGAGTGGGGCGGAGTCACTTGGTTACGTAACCGGGTGGCCCCGCCCCCTCTTACACTACAGGAAAGCCATAGGGATATCCCCTTACGTCAGAGGGGGCGGGGTCTCCAGGCAATGACATTGTGTGACTGTCACCTGAGAGGCCCGTCATTACGGCGGGTGCCTCCCATGAAGGTAGATCTTAGGCGGCTTGCGGCTTTTTTAATTTATTTTTCGGTCGGTCGGAGTACAAGAAGAGGAAGAAGAAGACTCCGTGTGACAGTTTTATTTTTTTAATAAAGGACTTGTCCCAAGGCGTGTAGTGTCTTTTTTTTACCATTTTCACACATTTTTTGTGAAATGGTAGGGGTACATTTGTACCCCGTTACCATTTTACACGGGGAGGGCCGGGATCTGGGGGTCCCCTTGTTAAAGAGGGCTTCCAGATTCCGATAAGCCCCCCGCCCACAGACCCCCACAACCACCGGGCAAGGGTTGTGGGGATGAGGCCCTTCTCCCCATCAACATGGGGACAAGGTGCTTTGGGGGGCGCTACCCAAAAGCACCCTCCCAATGTTGAGGGCATGTGGACTGGTACAGTTCAGGAGGGGGGCCACTCTCTTGTTCCCCCCTCTTTTCCTGCGGCCTGCCAGGTTGCGTGCTTGGATAAGGGTCTGGTATGAATTTTTGGGGGGACCCCACGCCATTTTTTTTTCAAATTTTGGTGCGGGGTTCCCCTTAATATCCATACCAGACCTGAAGAGCCTGGTATAGAATTTAGGGGGACCCCCACCATTTTTTTTTTTTCATTTTGGTTCGGGGTTCCCCTGTGGGTTCCATGCCGTTTTTATCAATGAACTTTTATGTGTATTGCCAGACCGATAATTCATTATAGCCGGCACTAGCTATGGCACTTTTAAATGATTTTTCTTCCCTTTTTGCTGGCAAACTGTTCTAAACACGGGAAACATGCGCCCCTTTACAGGCATACTATAGACACCCCACAGGTACAAAATTTAAAGGAATATTACACTTTTATTGTTTCACTTTAAGCATTATTAAAATCACTGCTCCTGAAAAAACGGCCGTTTTTAAAACATTTTTTAGGATTGATACATGTCCCCTGGGGCAGGACCCAGGTCCCCAAACACTTTTTAAGACAATACCATGCATAGAAGCCTTTAAAATTAGCACTTTTGATTTTACATGTTCGTGTCCCATAGAGTTTAAAGTGTTCGCATGTTCGAACAAATTTTTTGCCTGTTCGCAAGTTCTGGTGCGAACCGAATGGGGGGGTGTTCGGCTCATCCCTGGCTGTGATCATTGTTTACATATGTGTCCACGACCTAGATATGTGTGCTTTACCATTTTTTAAAATTTTATTATTAATATATATTTTTTACAATGTTTCTACATTTTTTTATGATCTTTATTGCTATCACAAGTGTTGAACAACATCCCTTGTGATAACATGTGCATTAACAGGTACCCTTTACTGAGAGATCTCAGGAGAGAAGCACTACAGATGGGTACACCTCTGGATCGAGTGAGGATTCAGGTAAGTATTTAGGGGGATGAGGGGGCAATACTATTACTGGACAATTTTTTACCTTAATGCAGGGAATGCATTAAGATAGAAAGGGGGGATTTATTAAAACTGGAGAGGGAAAACTCTGGTTCAGCTGTGCATGGTAGCCAATGAGCTTCTAACTTAAGCTTGTTCAGTTAAGCCTTGACAATAAAATCTGGAAGCTGGTTTCTATGCAAAGCTGCACCATATTTTGCACTCCCTAATTTTAGTAAATCAACCCTGAAAATATCTAGCCTTTATCTATCTTATAGATAATCTATCTTTAGAATCACTTGGAGAAGTTGAGAATGTTCACTTGATAAATTTAATGAGGATTTACTTAAAGTATCCTAACATGCGAAAAGAAAATTCGAATTTATTTATGCTTGCCTGGGCCATGAAGCTCCACTAATGGACTACTGAAGACGGGAAGAAGGTCTTATGGACTGATGAATCAAAATCTGAGACCCTCGGTTCATCATGCTGGGTTTTTGTACGCCGTTGAATAGGCAAAAGGATGTTTCCTCACACAGAGTAGCACCCTGGACCAAAACTACTACCACAGCATTTTTCAGCACCATGCAATACCCACTGGAATAAGTATAGTTGGTCAGGGGTTTATCCTATAGCAAGATAATGACCCAAAACATACCTCCAGGCTGTGTCAGAACTACCTTAGTCTCCAGACTTAAAACCCATCAAGCTGGTTTGGGATGAACTGGACAGAAGGATAAAAGCAAAAGCAACCTGCAAGTACAACACATTTGTGGGAACTCCTGCAACACTGTTGGGAAGAACTTTCCAAGCAATATTTGATTTCTGTTGTAGAAAGAACATTACGAGAATGTTCAGCTGTTATATCTGCAAAAGGTGGCTACTTTGAGTCAAAAATTTAGATCCCTGCTCTGGCCTCCAATGCAGCCAACCAGACAGACCGGTGTGATTGGCTGCTTCACTGATCCTCATCATTTCTGGTTTCTGCCGTCACACAGTGGGAGGAACATCAGTTCCTCTCACTTTGTACCCAGAGCTGGATGCCACCAGATGGCAGGGGCATAAGGGTGATACCCCCTTCCACCGCCTGTAAAAATAATCCAGTGGCTCTTTAGCTGCTTAGATTTACTTTTGCTGGCTTCAGAATCACCAGCTAAAAAAAATGATATCTTGGTCATCACTACAGCTGCAGCAATGACTGAGATTTTACCCTTCCTATCCAGCTACATTAGGGAAACCTAAAGGTATGCAGGCTGCCATTGCTATCTTCCTTCTGAGAATGCTAATTGCCTGGTCTTGTGCTGATTTAACAGTTTTAATACATTGAGTAACTGACCCACAATATGTATTATGTGTTCCAATTTCACTCTGACTAGATGAACAGTTGTTATAGGGCTGTAATGCAGACTGTATTGATGTTAAGAAAGACATCTATCATATTTTTAAATGTTTTCAGCAAAAGCAGACTACATACTTCTTTCATTACAGGTTTCCTCACAAAAAATTAGATATTTTACAGCTTACCAGTGCTTGGTGTTGCATTAGTTTTCTTTGTTCAGGCTTTTTCCTAAATTTGTATCTGACAACATTCACTCACTATTTCATATCTTTTGAATAATAGCATTGTAACCCTACAGCAGGAAGTGTTTTAGGACTACAGAACACCATCTTCTCATATTCATACCATAGAGGGCTTTGCTATCAGCTTGGTAGATGTCTGTGTGTGTTGTGGGAAACTGACTAACAGGATTGTAAATGGTCTCTGGAAATACAATTAACCCTGCAGCCTGCCTCAGGCCTGCCCAGTGCATGGGTGGTCCCGCTCATACCTGCCCATTTCCTGAAGTGGCCCACGCAAACCCTCTTCCTCAATAAATAAGAGTGGCACTGTGGTCCTGAAACGTTGCTTGGGACACAAGGGAGAGAGGTCCAAGATGTGAGAATGTCCCAGAAAAAATCCGGAACAGATGGCATCTATGTGTATATTTGTCATCTAGGGTTCTCAATTACACACTGTAAGGGGCTCAAGGGTTTGTGACTAATATGGAAAAAGCATCTGAATAAGTTCTGTTCTCGGTCCAGGAGCCCAGATGCTTATTAGAGCTCTGGGTGGGAATAAGCTTCCATCGCCAAGTCCAAATCTTACCTAGATGTAGTGCTAACCTTAGCTGACAGCAAACAGAGGATATAAGGAATGGATATAAGGAAAGGATATAAGGAATGACCATATACAAAGAGGTACCTAAAAACATAACACCTATCACACAGAGTGTAGTGAGGCAGGGTGCCTAAGATGAGGAACATATGGTAAATACTTTCTCGTTCCAAAAAGACTTGAAGGTTTAATTCAGTATTGAGACCTTTCAGTACCAGGATTCCCAACCTGTAAATTCACTGTTTTTCCTTTTTAAGGAGAAAATGTTAAAATCATCCCATCTTGCTAAAAACTTGAGGGCATAAACACAATCAACTTCACACTCTGTTTAAGGAAACATTCCATACAGGTTGCTTTTTTAAATGCTTTATTGCATCATTAACTTGGATGGGTTCAGGGAGCTGTGGGATACTCCACATTACTAACTGAAGTAATGAGGATACTCTCCCTTATAGTAGCTCTGCTGAACAGTCCCTTAAGCAGTGGGACATCAAGTGGATAGCAATGGGGCACCAAAAGCAATGCCCCAAACCAGGCAAGCCTTGTACTTTGTGCAGCAGGGGTGATAAAAGTGATACCACTGAAATGATTCCCCCTTTGGGTCAGTACTCACAGTGTCCTTCCAGTTTGGACTATTACTCTCTGATTCCAGCAGACAGGTTCCCCCTGTAAACCCCCCAAGGCAGGTCTTCAATGGCACCCCTGTTGAATCCCAGGATTTGTGACTGAGAGGGCCCTCTCAGAATTGCTGGGATCCTGATGAGCAGGCTGGAACATCAGCAGGACAGCCAGGAAGGCAGGCAGCCCTCCCTGGCCGGAAACTTCTCCTCTTGGATAAGAACCCAGGTACTC
Organism: Lithobates clamitans; assembly: GCA_037952925.1. NCBI lineage: Eukaryota > Metazoa > Chordata > Amphibia > Anura > Ranidae > Lithobates > Lithobates clamitans. Next base: position 951,296 of record JBBGZY010000931.1, on the reverse strand, counting down.
CCCAACCACCCTCTGGACGCACCTCTCCAGGAATTAGCTGGGGCTGCATAAATATCCAGGCTGCCCATCTGACTCTTCCACCCACTATATTCTGTAAAGCTCCAGAAATAGGGAGAAGCAGCCAGACTAGTTGCCTGCAGAACTCAGAGCATCCAAAAGCAATCAGTTTTGCTCTGCTGATTACAGGAGAGCCAAAAACTAAATTTGCCTTACCAAAAACCCATCAGAAGGGTGCTGTATCATAGTTAGACCTCATTATTTGTCTCAGTTGCCCACGAGCATTTAAATATGTAAGCTGACTGCTGCTCAGGGTCAAAACTGTTTTCTCAAAAAATTTGGAGTTTAGCATCACCCGTTCCCATAAAAACATAATTTTCCTTGTAGGCATGAAATGTGCCTGGACCGGGCCGGCCATTCATGTCATGCTGACTCCAGATCCACCCTGATCTTTTTTGAATGGATGAAGCCCAGGAGGTACTGATCTGCCTACTTGAGGAAATCTCGCCAGGCAGAGGGTCTGACAGGGTGGCTGGGTAACCCCTTGATATGATGGAGCCTGGCCAGCAGGGGGTCGGGTGGAAGATGGAATGCTGAGGTTAATGTCATGTCATGCCTAGGAGGAGAGCTCAGATCTCGGAGGCAGAAGCTGAAAAAAGGAAAGAGAGGAAGCTTAAGAGAGGAGTCTCCATTACCTTTGGACATTCGGGCTAACATGGGAAGATCTGATCAGTTGGAGGCCTTAACAGGGATCTTGCCCAGTGCAGCAGGGAGCAAAGGACAGTGTGTGTACCTCAGCACACCCAGGTGCATACAATGGGAAAGACTGCCAGATGTAGCATACTTTCCAAGGACAGCGTTGTGCTAAATCATAATCCCTTGTCCTGGGGAGTTCTTCAGAGCAGCCAGGTGGGCTGGTAGTATCTGCAAGCATCAAACTGGGTAAAGTTCTACAGAGGAGACAGGATACCTCTGCATATAGTTTGCAACTTTATGCTATTTTACCAAAGGGGACCGAGAGCTCCTGGTCCGTAAAGGATCTTGATCATTTATTCCGGAGGGAGTTCAGTCCAGGGTCTCCATTTTTGTATATAGAGAGATCTTCGTTTTTGTACATAGAGAAGAACGTTTGTCCTCATCTGTTGTTTTTCAAGTCAACTTGGGCATCCCATAATCCCTATACCCTATCCAAGTTGTTTTCCCCAATAAAACAACAAAAACAAGCCCATGGACTGATTACTTGTGTCTGGATGCAAGTTGGAAATGCGTATTGCCTGGCTGTGCAGGAATCAAGAGGGGGAATCAAGATATCCAGCAGCTCCTATGGGGATAGTGCTACAACACTTAATACTATCAAAGTGTACCAATGCAGCCATCTTCTCAGATGCTACATTCCCTTTCACAGGTAGTTCACAGTTGGGTGTTCCCTCCACACATGGGGAGACCTCAACTAGGCCTCGAGGCCATCCCAAATCTAGCCACAGGACCTGTTAGATAAAGGTCATGGGTGACAAGGCTTCTTCATCTGTCCCCAATGTGTCCTCCACTGACCACCCTGGCAGTTCAGCCCTGCAGAGGGCTCTCTCCTTCTCCTCCAGCACAGCATTACATCTTTGCTGGTTGAGGTATACTACTCCCATACCCCAATGCCACTGGACCCCACCCACAACTGACATATAAAGGATCATTAACCCCACCCCCTAGATCACCAAAGGAGGGGCAACTACTACAAGAGCACTAACACCTGCCAACTGGCAAGGATGAGAGAGGTTGTGTGGCTGCAGGATGCAGGCTTTTCCTCTCACCCCTCACTTCCCTGCTAGCTGATTTCTAAATTAGGCTCTGTGTGAAATTAATCTGCTTGCTTCTTTACCCCCTTCCTTCTTTGGTGAGAAGAAGGAAAGCTGAGCAGACCTGTGCTGGACCTGCCACTGCTGCACCAGAGGGACCCAAGTCCTGGGTACTGTGTGACCAGAGGCAAGTCATTGAGGACCAGATCTGCTGAGAGACTGAGCTGCCAGGACCTGACATCAGAGGACAGCAGACTACCAAGTGATCTGGACCAGATTCCTGTGTATCAAGAGGGATGAGCTGAACAATCTGTGCTTATCTCAACAAATAAAACACTTTATACAATAAACACTGCTCCCTTGTTTAGCAGCCCACTGGCTATCTGTACACTTATAAAGGGACAGCTACTTGTGCTCCACCCACAGAAATGCCCCATCGAAAGCCAGTCCACACAGATGATTAAGTGCCAGATTAGGTGCCAGGTACTTTGCAACCACCTCCAAAGGTACGCCTTTGGCAGGAACGCATACGTCCACCTGCCATTGGGCTGCATGCGTAGTATGCAAAGGAGTAGCTTTATTTTCCTGTGGTTAGTTCATGCCTATATTTTAACTTGTTTTGCACCAGTTATAGTTTGGTTTAAGATTGTTGCAGTTCAATTGACTGCCAGCTTATGGATCAGTGCCCATTTATCTAGTACAGCATCTTGAAATCTGTTTTATTTTCCTGTTCATTGATTTATGCATTGTTTACTGCATTGTTCTAATACATCCACGTTTAACTCACCATCAGCTGTTTGGCCTATTTGTCGTGCAGTGTTATAAAGTGGTAGCATACTAACACTTAAAGTGATACTCAAATCTTGATTTTTCTTTTCGTTAAAAATAACAAACATGTTATACTTACCTGCCCTGTGTAATTGTTTTGCACAGAGCAGTCCAGATCCTCTACTTGGGTCCCTATTCTGTGCTCCTGGCCCCTCCCTCCTTTTCAGTGCCCCCACAGCAAGCAGCTTGCTGTGTGGGCACCCGAGCCGAGCCACAGCTCCCTGTGTCTATTCAGACACGGAGCCTTGGCCTGGCCTGGCCCTGCCCCCTCTTTCTCCTCATTGGCTCACTGACGTTGATTGAAAGCAGTGGGAGCCAATGGCGCTGCTCTGCTGTCTCAGCCAATGAGGAGGGAAGTCCTGGACAGCCGAGTCTCTCGTTCAACATCACTGGATTGAGATGGAACTCGGGTAAGCGTTAGAGGGGCTGAGGGGGGCTTCTGCACACAGAAGGCTTTTTATCTTAATGCATCAAATGTATAAAGGTAAACAACCTTCTGCCTTTACAACCACTTTTAGTTACACAGGTGTGAGTGGCTTTCTCTTTATAACCAGGTGTGTCAGTGGGGACCAAGCAACTTTGTGGCAGAGCAGAGAAACCATCATCACCAGCAGTTTCTGCTGGGGTAAGTGCTACATCTACAACAAGTTCATGAACTTGGTTTGTTTCAACAACAGGATCACAAGAGCAACAGCCAATATCTATTGTGCAACAGTTAAATACACAAAGTAATGAACAAAATACACAAACATAGCTAGCAGAACAAATGTTGCAAACAAAATGAACGTAATTTGTAGCTAGCTGATCAAGAAACAATGTTTACATAAAAACGATTGTTTAGTGGAATAATTATTTTCAACACTCCTTCAACCAACTCTCAACCCTAAGGTTACAGCCACCATATACAGTATCTGACATTTAAAACATTGCGGCACTCTCCTGGATCTTTGTATAGATTTCAGTGGTAGGGGCAAAGTTCTCATTGTTGTCAGATTTAAGGCAATATAATGTTAGGTATTCCCAACATCCTAGTGATCACACCATGCTATCAGTAAACTATATTTTAAAAGAGAGAAAAAATATCCAGCAATGTATCAACATTCATCTAATGGAGGAAGCAATATTTAGCAATAGAAAGCCAGTAATTGTGTACTGCAGGGAAAAAGGTTTATATTTATGAATGAAAGGTGCAGGAGTTGGGCTGATCTGAGGTCTGATGGTGAAGGAATTTGGATTGATCTGAGGTAGGAAGGTGCAGGATTTGGGATGATATGAGATGTGAAGGTTCAGGAATTGGGGCTGATCTGAGAAGTGAAGGAGCAGGAACTGGGGTGATGTGAAGTGTGAAAGTGCAGGATTTGGGGCCAATCTGAAGTATGAAGGTACAAGAATTGGGACTGATCTGAGCTGTGAAGGTGCAGGAATTGGGGTGATGTGAGGTGTGATGGTGCAAGAATTGGGATGATCTCAGGTGTGAAGGTTCAGGAATTGGGGCTGATCTGAGGTGTAAAGGTGCAGGAATTGGGGTGTTCTGAGGTCTAAAGTGCAGGAATTAGGCTGATTTGAGGCGTAAAGGTGCAGGAGTTGGGGCTGATCTGAGGTTTGATGGTGAAGGAATTGGGACTGATCTGAGGTGTGAAGGTGCAAGAATTGGGATGACCTGAGGTGTGATGGGGCAGGAATTGGGACTGATCTGAGGTGGGAAGTTGTAGGATTTAGGGTGATCTGAGGTGTGAAGATGAAGGAATTGAGGTGATCTGAGGTGTGATGGGGCAGTAATTAGGGTGATCTGAGGCGTGATGGGGCAGTAATTAGGGTGATCTGAGGTGTGATGGGGCAGGATTTGGGGTAATCTGAGGTGTGACGGTACAGGAAATGGGGCTGATGTGAGGTGTAAATGTGCAGGAATTGGGATCTTCTAAGGTCTGATGGTGCAAGAACTAAGGGCTGATCAGAGGTGTGATGGGGCAGGAACTGCGAGGAAGCAATGTTTAGCAATAGAAAGCCAGTAATTGTGTCCTGCAGGGAAAAAGGTTTCTATTCACAAATGACACACACTGGTAAAAAGGTGGTAATTAACAGCAGCACAATGTCAGTAAATGTATATACATTATTTATACATATATATAGTAGCAATTGATTGCTGATATAAAGTTTTTTGTATTTGACATACTGCATCTATGTCGCATTTATATTACCTAGGGTATATCCTTCAATAAATGGCTTTTTTCCATACATGCTGATGAGGTTAATTTAATGCTAGACACAGTTCCTCTTTTTTTTAAAGTTCCTTGATGTTATGGAATAAGCACAAGCATTATTGAAATACCTAACAATTGAGCATCTATATCGCTCCACATCTAACATTTAAAGCATTGTGGCCCCTTTTTGAATATTTGTATATGCTACATCTCTGGCGGTGATCAAGATCCCATTGGTAGAATACATTTTTATTTACTAACAATGTTTCAGCACTAAGGAGAATGCCAGCTAATAAATGTGTTCTGGGATTGAGGAGTTATGAGCAAACGAAGGAGAGATGTCATGCGATGTAGCTGTGATTTTAACACTCCCCCCCCCCTTAAGGTGCAAAGAGCACACTAGTAGTGCATTCACATTTCCTTCATATATAAGTATGGGCAGAAAGCTGGAGGGAGAGCGTGCAGAAGCCTGAATGCACCCGGGATCCACTTATCATGGTTGCAAAACTTTGCGGGCTGTTGTGTAAAAAAATAAATAAATAAATGCACAATTTTACCTCCAATATTAGTGAGACACAATCAGGCCATAGGCAGCCTGGGTGTGTGCCATCTCATCAGTGCCCATCAGTGCAGCCTATCAGTGCCCATCAGTGCCGCCTCATCAGTGCCCATCAGTGAAGGAGAAAAATTACTTATTTATAAAATTTACTGACAAAATTTAAGAAAAACTTTTTTTTTTTTTTAATTTTTGGTCTTTTTTTTTTTTTTTTAGGAAAAAAATAAAAAACCCAGGAGTGATTAAATAACACAAAAAGAAAGATCTATTTGTGTGAAGAAAATGATAACAATTTCACATGGTTACAGTATGGCATGACTACGCAATGGTCATTCAAAGTGTAACAGCGCTGAAAGCTGAAAAATGGCCTGGGCAGGAAGTGGGTGTAAGTGCCCTGTATTGAGGTAGTTAAAAAACACACATAGCGGGAAAACCGCAGCAAAAACGCACTACATGCTTTTCTACAGCTTCTCCGTTGAAGTCTATTGGACCAAAAATGCACCATTTTGCTTTTAAAAAAGTCCCTGACCCTTTCCAAACACACAGTGGCTGAAAAAAGCATAGATGTGAGCATACTTCATAGGAAACCATGTTAAATGGACTGTAATTCGTTTCTCTAAAAAGTAAAAAGCATTAAAAAAATGCATAGGTGGGAACTGAGCCTAAAAAGGAAATTAATACAGCCATTGAATCTAAGAACTGGTAAGCTACAATATAACAAATGTTTGCTTTTGGGTTTAATACCGCTTTAAAGGTGAACTTAGACTTTATAATGTAATGTTGTTTTATTCAAAAAGTCTACTCACCACATTTGGGGTAGGTGGCAATCAATAAATCATCATCTCTGGCTTCAAATGTTTCCAGTGCCCCAAACATCTCCTCACTGCAGATGGTGCTGGGGTATAGAATCCCTTTATAATTAAATAGCAAATCCTCAGCTGATGTTTTTTTGGTTGAATGCAATGCGTCCAGTAACATTTCCCGATTTGTTTTCTGCTTAGATTGAGCCATGTTTTACCGTTGTGAATAATACCTGGAATAGTCAGCACTAGTTGTGGTTCTCCCTGTTTATGCAGGCAAAGGGTGTGTTTGTACATTGTGGACAAGGATATCCAGGGCCAGGTGCCAAAAATGCTTAGTCTTTTTGCTAAGGTAATAAATACCCTATTGCTGATGAAAGATTATCTGTCATAAATGATTATACATCACTACATCTTTTTTTTTAATCAGGTATTTTTAATTTGAACAAATGGTTTATTTTAAATTTTTTTATCACCAATGTACATTAAAAAGGAGAGGTTCGGATTCATAGGATCACTTGAAAATAGGCATATAAAAAAAAGAGAGGGGTTATTAAACAGATCAAACTCTATAGTTCTGGCAGTGGCAGCTGGTGCTTAATATTCTGGGGGGCGGTAAACAAACCCGACAACCCCCCGGGAGAGGAACGTCGGTGATCAGTGTACCCCCCCCACCCCACGGGAGACAGACGGCGGTGATCAGTGTACCCCCCCCACCCCACGGGAGACAGACGGCGGTGATCAGTGTACCCCCCCCACCCCACGGGAGACAGACGGCGGTGATCAGTGGCCTTACTTTAGGAGGCCGATGCTGCTCCTTGATCCAGGGAAGAGCCCGGGCCGTTGCTTCTCCTCACGGCAAATGGGTCCTCCTGAGAGCCGATTGGCCAGGAGTCCTAAGACTTCCCGGCGTTTTGGGTCTCAGGAGCCACTTCCTGATTGGCCGGGAATCAGGAAGACAATAGCGAATATTATTTGGCTATTGTCATACAACTGGGTTGGCTCATGGCATAGTGCTTTCCGCCCCGAGCCCCCTTTCTTTAAGCCAATTAGAGCCAATTAGAGCCTGGGTGGGCGTCATATGACGCCCACCCAGGATGGGAGATCCCATCTGCAGACGTCATATGACAATGGGCGGGTAGGGAAGTGGTTAAAACATTTTGAGGGATCCTTACAGGGACATCATGTAGGGTGTATAGTAATTGGGGCATCCATATCATTTTGACTAAGTTTGCCCTTCCCATGACAGACAGCTGTAGTTTACACCAACTCCGACACTTGTGCTTTAAATCATTACTCATTCAAGCATTAGCAGCGCTCCTCCAGTGTAATCCACACTGCATGCCTTAGGAAAGTTCAAAAAGTTTCACTGTTGTGAGTATGTGTACAGACAGAGGTTTCGAATCCAATCCAGTCCCTGAGATCATGCTGTAACTTCTTATGTCCATAAACACCATCACCACACCTCATGGGTTCCACTCCCTACTGATATTGCACTTACCAGATCTCCAATATATTAAAGTGGATGTAAACCTGATTAATACAATTTGACCTAAGCACATATATCTGTAGTGTTTTCTTATCTCTCTCCAAAGCCCTAAGTCTCATGCATGGGCGTCCGCAAAACTTTTTTCGGGGGGAGGGGGCGCTTCGGCAGCGGTGATACACAGTCGCATTTAAGCATTTCTTCGACCGCTTGCGGGGGTTAAAAGCACCGATAACGTGGCCAGATGGCAGTGTGAAATAGCTCTTGAGATAATTCAGCTTCACTCCATGCCCATATAAATATAGCCTAGAAAATGTATATCTTTCTATTTGCAATGTATTGCAATACATCTGTTGTGACCATATTCTGATCTTTATGAAAACAGCCTATACTGAATAGGTTGTTTTCATCAAGATCAAAATATGGCCACAACAGATGTATTGCAATACATTGCAATATAGAGAGATGTACATTCTCTAGGCTATATTTATATGGGCATTATGGACTGGTATGCCTGGGAGACTGAGTAACTTCCATCCAAAGTGAAGAAGATATTATACCACACAAAACATATATATATATATATATATATATATATATATATATATATATATATACATATATATATATATACATACATATATATATATATATATATATATATATATATATATATATATATATATATATATATATATATATATATTCTCCTCCTAACTGGCACAGTGGAACTGCAGTGCTGTTACCTGTGGTTCTTCAGTGATGTGATAGCACTGGTAGTGTATTTTCTCTCAGTCACTGCACGCACCTGAGGGTGGAGCCGGCGCCGCGCTGGCCAGATACAACACCAACGTTACACAGGCAGGCTGAGGCAGCCAATCACGTTCCGGAACAGCCGAGATGTCGAGCAGAGGCCCGAGCGGCAGTCAGAGCCAATCCGATGATTGGGCCGGGGGTGAGGGAGGGAGGGACAGATGTCTGTATCCATCAGTGATAAGTTGGAACAGACTGAGAGCAGCCCCAGGCCAGCAGACATAGAAAAAAAATCCACGGCTGCCGCGGAGGCGGCCGCAGCGGCCATTGCGTTACACAGGGCAACTGTCTTCACTCTTCAACACCTTCTTATAAAGGTCGACCGATATGGGTTTTTCTCTGGCCGATGCCGATATTTAGAAATCGGGGTGGCCGATGGTCGATATATGATGCCGATTTTTGAGGCCGATATTTTAGGCCGATTTTTTTTTGGCAGGTGGCACCGGCAGGCACTGACAGGTGGCACTGGTTGGCACTGGCAGATGGCACTGGTTGGCACTGGCAGGTGGCACTGACAGGTGACACTGGCAAGTGGCACTGGTTGGCACTGGTAGGTGGAACTGATTGGCACTGGCAGGTGGCACTGGCAAATGGCACTGGTTGGCACTGATTGGCAGGTGGCAGTAATTGGCACTGGCAGGTGGCACTAATTGGCACTGGCCGGTGGCACTGGATGGCACTATTTGGCACTGGCAGATGGCACTGGATGGCATTGATTGGCACTGGCACTGGCACTAACAGGTGGCACTGGCAGGCACTGATTGGCACTGGCAAGTGGCACTGATTGGCACTGGCAGGTGGCACTGGATGGCACTGGCAGATGGCACTGGCAGGTGGCACTGGCAGGTGGCACTGATTGGCACTGGCAGGTGGCACTGGTTGGCAGGTGGCACTGGTTGGCACTGGCAGGTGGCACTGGCAGGCATTGGTTGGCATTGGCAGATGGCACTGGCAAGTGGCACTGGATGGCACTGGCAAATGGCACTGGCAGGTGGCACTGGCAGATGGCACTGGCAGGTGGTACTGGCAGACACTGGTTGGCATTGGCAGATGGTACTGGCAGGTGGCACTGGATGGCAATGGCAGGTTTCACAGCCGATAGTGTAACTGTGTGAAACTGTATGGAGAGAGGGGAGCTGACAAATTCAGCGTGATGTAGGAGGTTGGCGGGTACCCTGGGTGGGCGGGGACCCTGGGTGGGCGGGACCCAGCAGCTATCCAGCCCATGATTGGGCTGTTTAAGAAAGGGGCAGGCCACATACACGTAGTGGCCCGCCCAGATCCCATCCCATTGGCTGGGGTTGGATAGCTGGGTCCCGCCCTCCCGGGTCCCGCCCACCCCCAACATCCAACCTCAATTTTGACAGCTACTCTCTCTCTCCATACAGTTTCACACACCGCTGCGCTGCTCTGCCAACAGCGTGTGGAGAAGGGAGGAGGAACCCCACGTTCCTCCCTTCTCTGATATATCGGTCGACCTCTACCCTCTTACGATTCCGGTGGTGCAATTGCCCCCCCCTTGCCCTATGCTGCGGACGCCCATGGTCTCCTCTGTTATCAGCATGATAACTTCTGACAAGTTCTCTGACAACCAATATAAAACCAGCCTGGAATTTGTGTTGGGGTGAGTCCTATAAATAGATTAGCAGAGAGCTTGTCTATTCACAGCACAGCTCTGCACATTCCTTACTTCCTTTGCTTATGTGGAGGGGGGTGTGTGTGCCTTTCCTCCAATCAGTTGTCACACAGTGTATGTCAAGAATCCACACCCAGTGTTTAACAGGAAGAAAAAATCTCTAACACGATGTGCACTTTCTAAAGAATAAAGCAAACTGAAGACAGCAGATATACATGCAAAACTTATGTAGGGAGATTTGTTTCATCTTTGTGTATTATTGGAGGTTGTTCACTTCACTTCACTAGGCACAGTGGGGACAGAAAGTATTCAGACCCCCCTTAAATTTTTCACTCTTTTTTATATTGCAGCCATTTGCTAAAATCATTTAAGTTCATTTTTTTTCCTCATTAATGTACACACAGCACCCCATATTGACAGAAAGACACAGAATTGTTGACATTTTTGCAGATTTGTTAAAAAAGAAAAACTTAAATATCACATGGTCCTAAGTATTCAGACCCTTTGCTGTGACACTCATATTGTCATGGACATACTACTTCCAGACCTGCAACAGGGCTCAGGCGCATCCCCACGAACAGGCGTGCGCCAATGCGCATGTGCCGATCGCAGAGATCGCACGCACAGTGATTCGGCTTTGGCGCCCAGTGGCCTTTAAGAGGGGCTTCCACAATTCAGCACTTGCTGTTTGATCTGCAGCTTCACCTGTGACCTGTTCCTGTAATCAGCATCCGATCACCTGACCTGGCTCTCTGACCACGCTGCTGTCTCCAATCCTGAACCTTGGCTTTCCCTGACTCTGATTCTGTTTACCTGCCTGTCTGATCTCCTGTTACCAGAAACCAGCTCGAACTTGACTATTCCTTGCCTGCCGAATCTGTTGTACTGATCCACTGTGTATGACCCGGCTTGTCTGACCTTGCTTCTGCCTGCTGTGTGCACCTTGCTGACCTGCATCCAGCTTACCTGCAGCCTGCTGACCTGCATCCAGCTTACCTGCATCCAGCTCACCTGCAGCCTGCTGACCTGCATCCTGCTGACCTGCATCCAGCTCACCTGCATCCTGCTGACCTGCATCCGGCTTACCTGCTGACTTGTATCCAGCTTACCTGCACCCGGCACTCCAGTCAGTTCCAGTGTCTCCCAGTGGACATCATCTCCAGTTCCAGAGAATCCACCAGGCACTCATACCCCACTGTGCTCCTACGGTCACTGTCCTCAACTCCAGTGATCTGGGAACCAGGGCTGTACGAGAGGTCTCCCTCTGCACGTCAGGCTCACATACAAGGTACGTGTCAGTATCAAACAGCCATGCCTGAGCCTGCAAGAGGGACCTCTGCTACTGATGAAATCTGCTAATTACTCTCCGTCCTCACTCAAGAGGTAAAATCGCTTCAGGACAGCTATGAACACCTGGTGAGACAAGTGCAGTCCCGGACGAGTATTACAAACCCTTCTTCCAGTGGGTTGTCATCAGAGGCTTCCCCCGCACTCCCTGTAATGATGTTATCTCCAGAACCCAGGGTCCCAATTCCGGAGAAGTTTTCTGGGGATCGAAGCAAGTTTCGGACTTTCCGTAATGCATGTGAGCTGTACTTTTCCTTACTACCCTTAACCTTTTCGCGGGAAAACACCAAGGTGGGGTTTGTTGTCTCACTTCTGTTGGGAGATCCACAAGCCTGGGCTCATCACCTGCTGGAAGAACACCATGTTTCTCTGGACTCTTTGTCATCCTTCTTTGACGCAATGTCACTCTTATATGATGACCCCCAACGAACTTCCACTGCCGAAGCTGCTCTTAGCACGCTCCAGCAGGGCCGCAGAGTGGTCGAAGATTATATAATGGACTTTAGACGCTGGAGCGCGGATACCCAGTGGAACCATGCAGCTTTACGGCACCAGTTTCGCCTAGGCTTGTCAGAAGGACTAAAGGATGAACTGGCTCGGGTCGGTGTACCAAATTCCCTGGAATCCTTGATGACCCTAACTATTCAGATAGACCATCGTCTTCGGGAACGCAGGATGGAGAGGGTGACCCAGCAGACTCAACCAACTTGGATGTTACCCCAAGTGCCTACGACCTCTCGTCCTGTTCCCCTTAGACCGGTCCCAGTTAATCCTGCACCAACCAAACTAAAACCGGACTTTCAGAAATCTGGGCAGGTCGGACTAATGAGACCCGCATTGTCTGCTGAGGAACGTCTACGCCGGCAACAGCTCAACCTGTGCTTGTACTGCGGGGGACCAGGCCATTATGTACATTCATGTCCTGCCAAGTACCGTAGATCTTCATCCATCCCACCACACAGACACCCAGCTCTCTCTACTCACCTGGCTATTCCCATCACCCTTCAGTTTTCTGGAAAGACTGTGTCTATTACTGCAATAATAGACTCTGGTGCATGCAGTTGTTTTATTGATTTGAACTTTGCCAACCAACAACGCATTCCACTCCTCACAGGGCTCAAGGACTTTCTGTTTTCTTGGCAGATGGATCCCGTATTAAATCTGGCCAGGTGACTCAAGAGACTCCCCTACTGCCTGTAATTACTGTCTCGAACCACAAGGAACTGCTTAAGTTTGATGCTATTGCTTCCCCTCTGTTCCCGATCATCTTGGGTCTACCGTGGCTTCAGGCCCACAACCCGCAAATTGACTGGGGCTCCGGAGAAATCAGGTTTCAGTCCCTCTACTGTCAAGAACATTGTCTGCCCTTACCTTCCAAGATATCTGGTCCTTTGCTGTGCCTGGAAGCTGACTCAGAATTACGCTCAGCAGTACCTGAACAGTATCACGAGTTCTTAGACGTTTTTAGTAAACGAGGGGCAGAGACACTTCCTCCTCATCGTTCCTACGATTGCCCGATTGAGTTACTGCCCGGAGCTGAAATCCCCTTTGGGTGAATTTTCCCTCTGTCTGAGCGGGAGTTGGAGGTTTTAAAGGAATATGTTGACGAAAACCTTAAGAGGGGGTTCATCCGGCCATCCACCTCTCCAGCTGGGGCAGGGATCTTTTTTGTGGAGAAGAAGGACCACTCATTGCGTCCCTGTGTGGACTACCGGGAGCTGAACAAGGTCACGGTCAAGAACCGGTACCCCTTACCCCTGGTACCTGAGCTTTTTCAAAGATTAAGAACTACTGTTGTGTTCACCAAACTCGATCTTCGTGGGGCCTACAATTTGGTTCGCATTCGTGCAGGGGACGAGTGGAAAACGGCCTTCCGCACCAGGTTTGGCCATTATGAATATCTGGTGATGCCCTTCGGCCTGTGTAATGCCCCTGCTACCTTCCAGCACCTGATAAATGATATCTTCAGAGATTATCTGGACATTTTCGTCATAGCCTACTTAGACGATATCCTGATCTTTTCCTCATCCTTGGATCAGCACCGGAAACACGTCAAGATGGTACTCTGCCGACTCCGTCAGCATGGCTTATACGCCCAACCAGAAAAATGCGAATTTGAGCGGCAGAGTATCCAATTTCTGGGCCTGGTAATTTCCACAGAAGGGTTCAAGATGGACCCACAAAAAGTCACAGCTGTTCTGGACTGGCCTGCACCCTCAGATAAAAAGGGGGTGCAACGTTTTGTTGGCTTCGCCAATTTTTACAGAAGGTTCATCAAAGGATTTTCTGCAATTATCTCTCCGATCACCCAGCTAACAAGACAAAACGTCCAATTCCAGTGGAATCCCCAGGCTCAAGCTGCCTTCTCTACCCTAAAGGGACTCTTTACCTCTGCCCCCATCTTGAGCCATCCGGATCCCTCTCTTCCTTACCTACTCGAGGTTGATGCCTCAGAAACAGCTGTGGGGGCAGTTATTTCTCAGCGCCAAGGACTCAAGGATCTCATGCACCCCATAGCATTCTTCTCTCGGAAGCTTTCGCCTGCAGAGAAGAATTACGATGTGGGGGACCGTGAACTTTTAGCCATTAAAGCCGCACTCGAAGAATGGCGATACCTGCTAGAGGGAGCGGCACATCCCATACTTATTTACACGGATCATAAAAATCTGGAATATTTACGAACTGCCAAACGTTTGAAGCCGCGTCAGGCACGATGGGCGTTATTCTTTTCCAGATTTTCATTTCACATCACCTACCGGCCAGGATCAAAGAACATCAAGCCTGACGCTCTCTCTAGGATGTACGATGACCCCAAAGAAACTTCAGTTCCGGACACCATCTTATCTGAGGGCAACCTTCTGCTTTTCCAGACAGACCAGATGTCCGGTCTAAAACAAGCCTCAGAGGGGGTGTCCGGTCCTCCAGGATCAATCTTGATACCCAGGGATGGGATGCTTTGGAAGGACAGCAAAATTTTTGTGCCAGAAAGTTGCCGGACAGAAGTGTTGAGCCTGTGTCACGACCACCCGCTGGCCGGACATTTTGGGGTTCACAAGACTCGTGAACTAATCCAGCGCATGTTTTGGTGGCCGAAGCTTGAGGAAGATTGCAAGGACTATGTTAAGTCATGTGTCATCTGTACCCAAAGCAAGTCTGCCAGGACCAAGTCCTGGGGCCTCCTCAGACCACTACCAATTCCTGACAGACCCTGGAGCATGATTGCCATGGACTTTGTAGTGGAACTACCCCCTTCTGAAGGACATACAGCTATCTTTGTAGTGGTTGACCGTCTGTCTAAGATGGCCCACTTCATACCCCTAAAGAGTACGCCGTCTGCTTCGGAAACCGCCCGGGTGTTCATCAGGGAGATCGTAAGGCTGCACGGGGTACCAACCAACATTGTATCTGACAGGGGAGTCCAGTTCACCTCCCGCTTCTGGAGGTCACTATGCCAAATTCTGAAAATTGAACTTTCCATGTCATCTGCTTTCCACCCCCAGACTAACGGACAAACTGAAAGGACGAACCAAACCCTGGAACAGTACATCCGTTGCTTTACCTCATTTGTCCAAGATGATTGGGTAGCACTGTTGCCTTTAGCGGAATTTGCTTTCAACAATGCCAGCCATTCAGCCACAGGTCAGTCACCGTTCTTTGCGAACTATGGGTTCCATCCTGTCTTCCTGCCAAACATTATTCCAGAATCTCCTGTTCCAGCAGTACAAAGCACTGTCGAGTTCCTGGGTCGCAACAACAAGTTGTTGCAAGAAGCTATGGCCAAGGCGCAGGCAACCAACAAGAGGCTTTATGACAGGAAGAGAAGAGGTGAATTACGTCTCCAACCAGGTGATCAGGTGTGGTTATCTACCACCAACCTCAAGATGGCTTGCCCTTCAAAGAAGCTGGCACCCAGATTCATTGGCCCTTTCCCAGTTAAAAGGAAATTGAATGAGGTCTTCTATGAACTTACCCTGCCTGAGTCGCTCAAAGTGCACCCGGTGTTTCACGTGTCTCTGCTTAAACCCACAGTACCCGACCCTTTCCCGGACAGAGGAACGGGGCCACCCGGACCCGTTATTATTAATAAGGACGAGGAGTATGAGGTGGAGGCTGTCGTAGACTGCAGGAGAAGAGGTAACCAACTTCAATTTTTAATCAAATGGAAGGGCTATGGACCAGAGGAGAACTCATGGGAACCTAAGCAAAATGTGCATGCCCAAGAACTGATCCAGGCCTTTTTCCGCAGACATCCTCAGAAAAGAGCTCTTTTGGGCACCCGGAGGTTGCCCTTAAGGGGGGGGCAATGTCATGGACATACTACTTCCAGACCTGCAACAGGGCTCAGGCGCATCCCCACGAACAGGCGTGCGCCAATGCGCATGTGCCGATCGCAGAGATCGCACGCACAGTGATTCGGCTTTGGCGCCCAGTGGCCTTTAAGAGGGGCTTCCACAATTCAGCACTTGCTGTTTGATCTGCAGCTTCACCTGTGACCTGTTCCTGTAATCAGCATCCGATCACCTGACCTGGCTCTCTGACCACGCTGCTGTCTCCAATCCTGAACCTTGGCTTCCCCTGACTCTGATTCTGTTTACCTGCCGGTCTGATCTCCTGTTACCAGAAACCAGCTCGAACTTGACTATTCCTTGCCTGCCGAATCTGTTGTACTGATCCACTGTGTATGACCCGGCTTGTCTGACCTTGCTTCTGCCTGCTGTGTGCACCTTGCTGACCTGCATCCAGCTTACCTGCAGCCTGCTGACCTGCATCCAGCTTACCTGCATCCAGCTCACCTGCAGCCTGCTGACCTGCATCCTGCTGACCTGCATCCAGCTCACCTGCATCCTGCTGACCTGCATCCGGCTTACCTGCTGACTTGTATCCAGCTTACCTGCACCCGGCACTCCAGTCAGTTCCAGTGTCTCCCAGTGGACATCATCTCCAGTTCCAGAGAATCCACCAGGCACTCATACCCCACTGTGCTCCTACGGTCACTATCCTCAACTCCAGTGATCTGGGAACCAGGGCTGTACGAGAGGTCTCCCTCTGCACGTCAGGCTCACATACAAGGTACGTGTCACATATATTTAACTCAGGTGCTGTCCATTTCTTCTGATCATCCTTGAGATGGTTCTACACCTTCATTTGAGTCCAGCTGTTTTTGATTATAATGATTGTACTTGATTAGGAAAGCCACATACCTGTCTATATAAGACCTTACAGCTCCCAGTGCATGTCAGGGCAAATGAGAATCATGAGGTCAAAGGAACTGCCTGAAGAGCTCAGAGACAGAACTGTGGCAAGGCACAGATCTGGCCAAAGTTACAGAAAGATTTCTGCTGCACTTAAGGTTCCTAAGAGCACAGTGGCCTCCATAATCCTTAAATGGAAGACGTTTGGGGCGACTAGAACCCTTCCTAGAGCTGGCCATCCGGCCAAACTGAGCTATCGGGGGAGAAGAGCCTTGGTGAGAGAGGTAAAGAAGAACCCAAAGATCACTGTGGCTGAGCTCCAGAGATGCAGTCGGGAGATGGGAGAAAGTTATAGAAAGTCAACCATCACTGCAGCCCTCCACCAGTCGGGGCTTTATGGCAGAGTGGCCCGACGGAAGCCTCTCCTCAGTGCAAGACACATAAAAAGCCTGCATGGAGTTTGCTAAAAAACACCTGAAGGACTCCAATATGGTGAGAAATAAGATTCTCTGGTCTGATGAGACCAAGATATTGCAGCCATTTGCTAAAATCATTTAAGTTCATTTTTTTCCTCATTAATGTACACACAGCACCCCATATTGACAGAAAGACACAGAATTGTTGACATTTTTGCAGATTTGTTAAAAAAGAAAAACTTAAATATCACATGGTCCTAAGTATTCAGACCCTTTGCTGTGACACTCATATATTTAACTCAGGTGCTGTCCATTTCTTCTGATCATCCTTGAGATGGTTCTACACCTTCATTTGAGTCCAGCTGTGTTTGATTATAATGATTGGACTTGATTAGGAAAGCCACATACCTGTCTTTATAAGACCTTAGAGCTCACAGTGCATGTCAGAGCAAATGAGAATCGTGAGGTCAAAGGAACTGCCTGAAGAGCTCAGAGACAGAATTGTGGCAAGGCACAGATCTGGCCAAAGTTACAGAAAGATTTCTGCTGCACTTAAGGTTCCTAAGAGCACAGTGGCCTCCATAATCCTTAAATGGAAGACGTTTGGGATGACTAGAACCCTTTCTATAGCTGGTCGTCCGGCCAAACTGAGCTATCGGGGGAGAAGAGCCTTGGTGAGAGAGGTAAAGAAGAACCCAAAGATCACTGTGGCTGAGCTCCAGAGATGCAGTCGGGAGATGGGAGAAAGATGTAGAAAGTCAACCATCACTGCAGCCCTCCACCAGTCGGGGCTTTATGGCAGAGTTGCCTGACGGAAGCCTCTCCTCAGTGCAAGACACATGAAAGCCTGCATGGAGTTTGCTAAAAAAACACCTGAAGGACTCCAATATGGTGAGAAATAAGATTCTCTGGTCTGATGAGACCAAGATAGAACTTTTTGGCAATAATTCTAAGTGGTATGTGTGGCACTGCTCATCACCTGTCCAATACAGTCCCAACAGTGATGCATGGTGGTGGCAGCATCATGCTGTGGGGGTGTTTTCCAGCTGCAGGGACAGGACGACTGGTTGCAATAGAGGGAAAGATGAATGCGGCCAAGTACAGAGATATCCTGGACGAAAACCTTCTCCAGAGTGCTCAGGACCTCAGACTGGGCCGAAGGTTTACCTTCCAACAAGACAATGACCCTAAGCACCTAGCTAAAATAATGACGGAGTGGCTTCACAACAACTCCGTGACTGTTCTTGAATGGCCCAGCCAGAGCCCTGACTTAAACCCAATTGAGCATCTCTGGAGAGACCTAAAAATGGCTGTCCCCCAACGTTTACCATCCAACCTGACAGAACTGGAGAGGATCTGCAAGGAGGAAAAGCAGAGGATTCCCAAATCCAGGTGTGAAAAACTTGTTGCATTTTTCCCAAAAAGACTCATGGCTGTATTAGATCAAAAGGGTGCTTCTACTAAATACTGAGCAAAGGGTCTGAATACTTAGGACCATGTGATATTTCAGTTATTCTTTTTTAATAAATCTGGAAAAATGTCAACAATTCTGTTTTTCAGTTAATATGGGGTGCTGTGTGTACATTAATGATGAAAAAAATGAACTTAAATGATTTTAGAAAATGGCTGCAATATAACAAAGAGTGAAAAATGTAAGGGGGTCTGAATACTTTCCGTCCCCACTGTATATGTGAGGGTTTACATCCACTTTAAACCTTATATCACTGGGCTCTCCATCCAGGATAAACCCCACTCTAGATAGGATTCATCTCACACAAGAAAAGAATCACAATCCATTGCATAATTCCCTCATAGATTTATTGCTTAAAAAACACCCCTTTAAAATCACACTTACAAAGGCAGTATAAAAGTAAGCATAGCAAACACTGCCTGAATGCTGTCTCTCACCACTTGCTGATGTCCCCACGCTCACAGTGATTCCCTAGTCAAACAGCATACTCTGGGCCAATCAGTGTTTACTATTTTTGCTAATGCTTACTTTTTAAAGGGGGGTGTTTTTAGCAATAAATCTATGACACAATTACGCTATGGAGTGTGTTTCTTTTCTTGTGTGAGCTGAATTGCACTCGGAAGAGGATCCTATCCAGAGTGGGGTTTATCGTGGATGGAGAGTCCAATTTTATAAGGCTTAATATATTGGAGATCTGGTGAGTGCAATATCAGTAGGGAGTGGAACCCACAAGGTGTGGTGATGGTGTTTATGGACATAAGAAGTCTCAGCATGATCTCAGGAACTGGATTCTAGACATGTGCACACTGAAATATTTCGTTTCGGAATTTCGTTTTCGTCCGAAAAATAAATTTATTTAGTTACTCCCGAAATTCGCTTTTTTTTATTTCGTTTTTCGTTAAAAACTTGCATTCGTCCGAAAATCGAAATGAATTAAGGTCGAATCTGTCATTAAAGGCTTATGGTGTCTGTCGAATGTTCAAAGTAGATTCGACGGAGCAGCTAAACTGTACGACGTCGCAATCGTACATTCCGGTCGAATTTTTCGGGATGCATTTGACCGGAAATGTACGATAGCAGCATCGTACAGTTTGTTTAGCTGCTCCGTCGAATCTTCTAACTTTCGACAGACACCATAAGCCAAAGATTTACGTTTGCATGTTTTTGTTTCTGTGTCGAATCTTCATCGTTCATGCTCATTGGTCTACTCTGCCCCAGCAACAGTCAGCCAACCAAACTTTCACATTCGTTTCTCAATTGGAAGTGCGGCCGCAAAATTTAACACTGTGTCTGGCTTAGAATAGAGATAATATGGCAATGGCAGCACCAGCAGCAACCCATGAAAGCATGGAGGGGGACGGATATATATAAAAGAGTTACAGTGGCTGGACTTAACCAGCTTGCGGACCCGCCATATGTTTAGTTACTATGGGGGGGTCCACATCCGCAAGTGGGTTAATGCTTTGCAAAAGAAACAAGAAAGGAAATTTTACACTATACACAGTTCACACAAGCGCGTAATAGAAAGGTGGACTGGAGTGGACACAATGGACATTTACTCTGCACAATCCCAATCCTGTCTTTTATTATTTATTGTGCACCAAAAAAGCATACGTTTTTCTTACAATAAGATTGGTTAATAAATAAATGTGCAAACCTTGTGCTACATGAAAAAATGTGCCCAATCCAAAAATTCCATTTGCATTGTTTCATTCTACGGGTTCATTCTACGGGTTCATTCTACATGTGTTTCATGTGTTGATGTCATTTTCAGATTACAATTGTAGTTTAATTGTGGAACCCGTTTCTCTTCTCTTTTTGTTCTGCAGTTCCATATCGCGTAAGCGCAGGCAGTCGGGGCGCAGAGGAAAGCAGGTGCCTCTCCTCCCCCATGAGAAGGAGCTCTTAGCAGCTGTAGGGGAGGATGAGATAAGAAAGCTGCTGGCTCATCAAGGTTGGTGTCAGCATTGCATTGTGTGCAGGACATTTTTTTTGTCAAGCATGCGACGCGACATAGTCATTTACTATGATGTGTTTGATTTTATTTAAAGATCGTCTCCAGGCCCAGCGCCGCCGAAGGCAGAGGGCGGAGGAGCAGTCCTCCACGTCATCAACGTGCAGTAAGTACTGTAGTAGTGACACTAATACAGTGGTTCCTTTTCCATTTGTCCAGCCTTCCATTGTTGATTCCAGTGCCATTGCTTCTCGCTCATGCAGTGACAGGTAGAGCCTCTGCGACGCTCTGTCAGGTAACGCAAGCAATTGCGTAACTTACGTAATCTGACAGAACGTCGCTGCTCTGAACTGAGGCACCTGATCAGTGGCAGTGCACCTAGCACTCGCCGGCGCCGCTGGAACCAGGACAGGTAAGTGCCTCGTATTTGTTTTTTTTTAATGATTTTTTCTAAATGGTGAATGCATGTCCCTGCCTTGTAGATAAACGTTAGTGACCTGCCCTGTATTGCCATGCTAATGGTTAATTAATTTTATCTATTTACACTGCAGTATATTTATTTACGTTTATTAACGTTCATAATTTCTCCTTTATAAATAGGTGTCATCCAGTCAGAGGGGGAGACTCAGGAGGAGGAGGCTGAGGCAGCAACGCCCACATGTAAGTTAGTATAATCTTGCTGGTATCTGCTGAGTGATCATACATGTTTCAATGTTCTTGTACTAATGTGTGAGATTGTTGTACACTGCAGATTGTAATGTTCTTTTCTATCATTAATCAACAGCTGCTGAGCAGGAGGTGGAGGAGACATGCCCTGTAGAGGCTCCTGGGGATGCGGCAGAACAGCCAGACGCGGCAGATCCAGGGAGTAAGCATAACTTTTTTTGTATTTTCCAGGCAAATATAGTATTTTAAATATGAAATGCTGATGGCATACCTTGTCTAGAATAGCATGTGATTTATTCTGCAAGGCTTCGGTTTAGCTGGAATTATTAATTATATTAGTTCCCCTCTGCAGCTGATTCCAGTCTTCCTGTTAGCCTGCCCTGTGCTTGTTATTTCCTCAATGTCCCTGATCATGCCACCTTCTTGCTGCAGTTCAGATTCCCAGTCTGAGCCAATCACTGTTAATCATTGTGAATAACACAGCAGGCTGGAGGGGGGGTGTCAGAAAAGAATCTCCAGATATTGGCTGGCAGTCCCTGGACATGTTCAATCTCTGGCATGCCCCTAATGCATGCATTAACACTTTTCTCATGATGTTATACCTGTTATACCTCCTAGCCTAGACCAGGAGTGAGTAACCTACCTAGCCTAGAACAGAAGTGGGGCTTATTCAACAATCAGTAGCCTTACAAAATTATCAACTTTAAAAAGTAGCCTGCTATATTTTATTAAACAACTTTTTATTAGGTCATCCCAAATGCAATGGCTTGAATGGCTTCTCTTTGGTGAGTGTAATGTTAAAAGCTGGTATAGCTGATATGTTTTTCTGCAAGTGCAACTGATCTTCCATATTTGCCAAACTCAGTCAGTCTGGATGAGGTAGATTAGTTAGCACTTAGGCATCCATTACACCTTAAGATTTTCTCCTGCCGCCCGTGTGACCAAGCGGATAAAATCTTTGGGGGATTCACCTTTACACTGCTCGATGTGTAGAGGGGAATCCCTTTGTACTCTGGCCGGGGAGGACACTCAGCTCCGCTCCGGTAAGAGTACAGTAAAGTAGTACTACACCTTCCTTCACAGCTCTGCAAACTTGGTATGACGCAGCGAATTGACACAGACACCACTATCTCCTACACACAAATTGATTAGGTGCATCTCACTAAATATCAAAAATGGAAAACTGGTATGGAAGTGAAAACATCTCAAGATGTTACAGGATTGTCTACAAGGGCTGGGAGATCTTTGCCTTTATATAATGTTAGGGTGAAGAAGCCATGTGTATTGTATTTTCTATCTATCTAATGTATTTTCTTTTCTTCACAGGTGAAGTCTTCATCCTTCAACTGCACCCTGTCGACGAAGGCCTGGACCTGCCCGCGTCTGGTTGGACTGACTGTCCTTCCGAGTCCCCAGTGGTTTCTACAGGGCATGGTCTCCTCCACCCTTCAACATCCCCCCACCTGGACAGTGACACACCCATTGTTGCTGCCTCCTCCCCAGTGCATCCTTCACCCGCTCCAGAACAAGCACACATCCCCCACCCTCCAGAGCCACATGTGACTGATTATCTGTGGCGCATTGTGGAGGTCCAAGAGAGACAAATTGCAGTAACATGGAGGGTGTGTCGATCTTTGGCCCTCCACAATCGCCGGCAGCTCCGTCACTATGTGGCTCTGGAGAGGTACCAACGTAGCCTCAGGAGACACCTGGAGGCTACGCGGTACCTTGGTGACCAGTTGGCTGGGATTAATATGTCCCTACAGCGACTGGTCACCAGGTTGGGGGAGAATGTACTTTCATTTTTTTTTTTTTTATGTTTTGTTTGTTTTGCTTATGTTAAAAATAAAAAAATTTTGTTCAGAAATAATTGTTTTCTTGAGTTTTGCTTTCCTTGTTAGATTTGTGTGATGTTTATCTAAATGAACTAGTCCATATATTGTTACTAACTTACTAGAGGCTTTATAATTGTAGTTTTTCTACATTTAACCATCAGGCTGAACTTAGAAAATTGATGAGATTTCTCTCTACACTATTTCAATGTGCAAAGGGTAATCCCATGTATTGTGTCCAGTCACGCCGTTCAGCTTTCCCTCCACCAGAATACACAGCAGATAGTTACAGCAGGGGTTACTATACAGTCCTCAACAGTTCACAGGACATAGGTTGCAGGCTTGCAATCATGAGCGCAACAGTTAACTGGACAGAGGTTCACAGACTAACGCAATCACAAGGGGCAACAGTTCAAAGGGCAGTGTCATGGTTATGCAATAGAGTTTGTCTGTCAGCATACCTATCTCCATGTGTTCATCTCTAGAGACCAGCTGACCCTCACCTGACTGCTTTTGTAAGCACTTCTCTAGCATGGCTCCACCCCAGATCCTATCAAGAAACCCTATATTAACCCGTGCACTGCAAGCCAGCAGTGCTGATCAACCATTGTGTGTTAGCTTTCATGTGTACTGGCTGTGTTTCCTATGTCTGATTCCAGTTAACCGACTTTGGCCTGTTCTCTACTATTCCTGTCTGCTCGTGACCCTGACATTTGGCGTGTCCCTGACCATCCCTGTTTGCCTGTGACCCTGAACCTTGGCGTGTACTCTGTTGTCCTTGTCTGCTTGTGGCCCCGACCTTGGCTTATCCCTTACTTGCTTGTTGTTCCAGCCTGCTGCCTCTTTCCTCTTCTCCTGTAGTCTACCGTGAGCATGAGCTGTGAGACCCTGGGGGCCGCGACCTGGAGCCAGACTGCAGCGCAGTCCATCCTTACCACTAGAGGCTCTGGTGAACACCTGCTGGCTTTTAGACTCCGCGCCCTGGGGAATCTGTGCTCTAGCTTCCAGTGGGATCTGTGTTAGTGATCCAGCAGACCTGCTTCCTGAACCTCCCAGGGTTCAATCCACAGCAATCAGTCCTAGGGTCCACTACCTAGCGGTGCACTTCCGATTCCTACAGAGTGCATCTGTCACCTAGCCTCAAGGTGACCTGACAGGCAGTCATCATTTCCAGGGCTTGAGTAACATGGCAGCAGGGTAGATTACTCACTCACACTGGTGACTTTGGACAATTGCAGATGGTCATGAAACAGGCGGAGGATCAGAGAGGGCCCTGGTGTCCCCAGGGTCAGAGATGGTAAATGGGAGGGGTCTTGGGCATCTGGATGCAGCTCAGCAGTGACAAACTAATCTATTTTGCAAAGAATCACGTTTCCAACTGTATGCTTCTTTGTGCTATGTTGTGTTGGTAGCATATTCTGATCCTTGAGTTGACAGTCTCTCCATCAAGAGGAACTGTCATGCTATTGAGGTCATCTTTAATCATTGTCTCTTATTTCCAGACCATCAAACAAAAATGGTTAAATTAGCACATGTTGCTATTTGTATTTACAAAGACAGCAACACGTGAGCAGTAGCACCACGTCAAGGCTTCAACCCTTGCTACTGTCCATTCACAAAACATTCATTCATGCAATCACGCACACTCTAGTCACTCTATACAACATTCATTACAAAAAAGGGTGATGGAAGGAATAAAGGGAAAAATTTGGATTGCTTAAAACAATATAATTCTATTTAAATCTTGGGGTCACACCAAAGTCAAGTCGACAACTGCTATTGTGTCAAGTGGTAAGAAAATTTAAAAAAATGATTTTCCTCAACATTTGGATGGTTCCTGTGAGTCCCATCTATCTTCACTGTCCATTCACACAACACTCATTCATGCAATCACGCACACTCAAGTCACTCTAGTCCCATCTATCTTCACATGGTAACAATGATTCAGGTCTCACAAGTTAAGGGTAGGGTAACCCAGCTTGGGGAGGTTAAATTTGAGGAAAGTTATTTGTTCCATCAAATGGGGTGTTAGTTGTGAACGGTGTGGATTAAGGATATTCCCAGTAATAGAGAAAACTCTCTCACTTTGCACAGTGGTTGGAGGACAGGATAGTAGTTGCTGGGCAACCAGGCAAAGACCAGGCCACAAACTTTTCTTACCATCCCAGTAGGTCAAAGGGTCCTCTGTAGGAAGCAAAGGTGCTTCATATAGGTAGGCCCTGACCATTTCAGAGGCACTGCTCTCCTCTCGATTACCTGCTGCTTGACCTGCATCTAACAGATTGTCAAGTGCCTCTACCCAACATGCACATGCTCCACTCTGTTGTTTTTGAGTGATGGTGCCAGGCCTTGGAATAGCAGACATGGCAGGTGAATCTTCCAAACCAGCCTCATCCGTCGTACATCTCTGTTGCTGCAAATTCCGGACCCTTTCAATCAATTTTTGTTTCCAGTAGGAGAGGCTGTTGTCTCTGAGCGCCAGTTTACCTTTGATCCTGGGATCACACAGGGAAGCCAGCATGAGTTCAGGGCTTTTGCGGACACGGTCATTTAGCCGATCCTTTAAGTTAGCTTGTAGCTTTCTGATGAAAGACGCTACATCGGCATGAAGTGGGCTGCCACAAACAGGCTCACTGTTTTCTAGGAACGATCCCATCCTATCTATGAGCTAGGTAAACAAGGGTATGACCTGTCCTAGGCTGGCATTGCTCTGACTCAAGTTTTCCGTCACATTCCGAAAGGGTTTTAAGACATAAACGAGCTGCCCAATTATACACCAGTCATCATGTCCCAGTGAGGAATCAATCCCGATGCTGTGGCGGGATGATAGATTGTGGATGGCTGTCTTTTGCTCCAAAATGCGTTCCAGCATTTCCAGGGTATAGTTCGACCGGGTGCTGACATCTTGTTTCACGCGATGTATGGGGAGCCCTGATTGTTCTTGCTCCTCCCTCAACAGTTGACTAGCCCCTACACTGCGGTGGAAATGCCCTGCAATCTTTCTGCAAAGGTCCAAGATTTGAGCAATCTTGTTGTTTTTCTCCACTGGGATTGCACCCTTGACCACTAAATGCAGTATGTGTGCAGAACAGCGCACACCGACAAAAGATCCATCTTGGAGAGCTTTAACCATGTTTGAACCTCCGTCTGTCACAATGAACCCAACAGAGACATTGGTGACTGCCCGCTCTCCAAACCAATTGGCCAACATTGATCTAATTGCCCGCAATATGTTGGCAGAGCTGTGTTGGTCATCACAGACTTCTGTGTGGAGCAGGAAAGCTTGATAACCCTGCTGGTCTTGCGCTGCAGACCTGCTTCCTGATGGAGTTTGAACTCTTACACCAGTGCCACCACCAACAGGCACAGTGGCCTGCCACCAGTGTGCAGTCAAAGACAGGAAAGCGTGTTGACCACTGGGAGCTGTCCACAAATCAGTTGTCAAATAAATTGTCTGACCCTCGGCGTTGGCCATTTTTTTCTTCAATAATCCAACGCACGAGTGGTATAGTGCTGGAAAGATCTTTCTGCTGAAAGTTGTTCGTGCAGGAAGAACGTATCGTGGAGCAAGGGCATGCATGAGCTGTTTAAACGGCTCCCCTTCAATCATGCGAAAAGAGGCTCCTCCAACAGCAATGAATTGGCCAATGAGGCGGGTGATCTTGTTGGCCTGCTGTTTTGACATGCCCTTGGAACTAAAGCCAACACAACTATCGAGGGTAGACTGATGATGTCCTTGGGAGGATGAGGAGCCTAATTGGGTCTGCAGTGGAACTACTGCACGTGGACGGGTTGTATTAATTGAATCCTCTCTATTGCCTCCTGTGCTCTGAGTAAGTGGTGTGCTTGAGGAGGTACCACCAGTACAGTCAGAGTCCGTTATGCTGCTTCCTGCGCTACCATCTTC
Source organism: Lithobates clamitans (assembly GCA_037952925.1). Taxonomy (NCBI): domain Eukaryota; kingdom Metazoa; phylum Chordata; class Amphibia; order Anura; family Ranidae; genus Lithobates; species Lithobates clamitans. The sequence continues at coordinate 924,404 of JBBGZY010000931.1, read as the reverse complement.
TTTTTCTGCTTCTGCACGCAGTAAAGTAGAGTGGTGGTAATTTTTAAGGTGTAGGTTCATACCAGCATTGGTTAAATGACCTAACTTTTTACCCCTACTTACTTGCTTCCTACACAATTTACACTTGGCAAAGAACCCGCCTTCCAATGTTTGAAAGTATTTCCAAGCGTTGCTGCGGCGGGATGCAGCCCCTTGACCCTGTTGATATCTATTTAGGGCTGATATAACTGCAGCAGGTAGCACACCAGTGGTGGAAGCTGTTGCCACTACAGTTACACTTGGTGAATTAGAACTAGTGCTGCTAATGGCAGGGGTGCTGGGGACTGGGAGGTCAGTGATATCATCACAGGATTCTTCCATAATAACAGAGGGAGAAGGGGAGTTAGCAGCAGATGAAAAAAGTGGACTGCTACCTGTCCTACTCCTCACAGAATATCCCTCTTGCACTTTCTCCAGGTCAAGCTGTAAGTCCTGTGGGCTAAGATTGTATAAAACATCTGCAGTGTTTGGGGAAAGAGGAGCATCACATTCTAAATCATCTTCTTGGGCCAATGAAGAAAAAGTCTCACACTCTGTCTCTGCTGCTGTCTCCCTCAATTGCATCTTTGGGGAGCTGGGCAGTGGCACTAGTAGTGTGATTGGTGGTGGTGACTGTAAAGGCAACTCCACTTTACTAGGTTTCTTGCCTATTCCATAAAAATATGCAGCCATGACACCTGTAGAAGTGGAAGGAGGCACTGCACTGGCAGTGGAAGTGGCAGCAGATGTTGGTAGTCTGGCAGGAAAAGTAATATTATAAGAACTGGGGGTGGTGGAACTAGCTTTGCTGGTGGCACTGGCGGTGACACCCACTGCTGTGGACAGCATGTTGGTGGCGGCAGAAGTGTCAGAGGCACTAGTAGCAGAGACCTTGCCACTTTTTTTAGCAAGGCATCCACCGTGACCGCGACCACGACCACTATCTCTACCAGCCTTCACTTTTACATTAGAACGGTACATTTCTGAACTTTACAGCAACTGCAAGTCAGAAAATGAACTGGAGTGGAGATAGGGTATATAGAATCTCAATCTATAAATCACCCCCCACCACAACACGGGCAGCCTCTGAGGCTATCACAACACTAGCAGCAACACTAGTATCACTAGTCTATCTATCAAGTTCACAACACAGATGTAGCTTGCTTCACTACTGTTTTGCTGCTGTGCTTAGCTTATGCTCAAATTAAATAGTTCAGGTTCTCTGACAAAGTGACAATGAATTCAAACGGACCAGCTAAGATTGACTGTTCTGAAATGAATCAGCGTGTCTGTCTCTCTCTGCTAGCAAATCGTAAGTGAAACTAAGTTGGCTGTACATGCGGTTCTAGCTATTTTACTGCCCCTCCTCTTTGGTTACAATTGGCCAATAACCATCATCATCATTATTTTTATTTTACTTAATTGTTCTCTCTACGTCGAATCTTTTTTCTCTATGTCATATCTTCTCTCTCTATGTGTAAACTTTTCTCTCTATGTCGAATCTTTTTGAATAATCTTGGACTACGATGGTGGATAGACTATAGAGTTAATGTTAGGCACATTCGACCACAGGTTCGATAGACACAAATTGTTATTGTTAGCGTCATGTCGAATCTCCTATCTATATCGAACTGTTGTCGTAACGAAAACGAAAATAAAGCATTTGTTTATGTCGGATCTTTCGTTTTTCGGAATCTGCGCTTTCGTTATCGTTTGTTAAAACGATAACGAAAATACCTGAAATTCGGACGAAAACGAATGCACATGTCTATTAGATACCTCTATCTGTACACTTACAACGGTGAAACTATTTGAACTTTCCTAAGACATGCAGTGTGGTTTACACTTGAAGAGCGCTGCTAATGCTTTAATGATTAATGATATTTGCGCAATGAACTTTTGTTTTTAATGTGTATTTAGCTGTTTTTTACATGTGCGCTTGGAATAGTGATATACTCACTTTACTCTATTTTAAGTAGGGGTGTTATGTTCAAGTTGACAATCATTTAATTTTCAAAGATCTATATCCCCAAATACTTAATGTTATTGACCCTTCTAATTTGCATAGCTTCTGAGGGGTGGTCAGTATTGATTTCTTCCAATTAATGGCAAGTCCTAAGATTTTCCCAAACTTAGAGATCATTGCCATTGCAGCTGTTAGAGAGTCCCCTAAGAATAGTAATTGTCAATCAATTGTCAAAAGTAATTTGTAAATTGTGATATGGTCTCTAATATTTGAGGCAGTGGGCCTGTTGGGAATGGAACCTGCGTGGTCTTTGTGCACTAGTTTTCCAATCAACTTGGAAAATCCATGTGGCAGAAATTGAACTAATGCTTTCATGTTGTCATAAGAAGGGAAATCGAGTGATGTGATTCTGGGAAAATGGGGTCCTTCTCAGGTTTTGGAACTTTGAGAAGCTAGGGGAGGAGGACATTGCCACACTCTTTAACCACTAAGCTACCGCCCACCGTCATATGACGGCGGGACGAGGCAGCTCTTGTTCTGGGCGGGAGTCATATGACGTGATCGCCCTCCCGAGCCACTAGGGGGCGCGTGCGCATGCCCGCTGCGTCGCTCGGGACCCGGTGCACGTACCCGGCGCCCGCGATGTCTGTCGGGCACCCGCGATTGCCGGGTAACAGAGCAGGACCGTGGATCTGTAATCTAGTGGCATTTTGGAGGCGTGGTGGCAGAACAACCTCCAACACTACTGCACCTTGTCCTGTATCCTTCCCAGCTGCCAGCAGAGTCACCCAATGCGCTGTGAAACTTACGTAACGTCCCTGTCCATGCCTGCTGGACCATAAGTCAGCGGTAATATGCACCTTACCGCTGACTGCCCTGTCCAGCGAGGCATGGATATTGCCTTCCATATGCCGGTAGAGAGCCGGAATCGCCTTCCGTGAGAAAAAGTGGCATTTGGGTACCTGCCACTGAGGAACCCACGGAAGGGGGCAGAGTCTACCAACTGAAAAGGCAGCAGTTGAAGTGCTAGCAATTTTGCCAAGCTAGCATTCAACCGCTGGGCATGTGGATGGCTAGGAGCGAACTTCTTTCGGCAGTGCAGCAGCTGGGGCAGGGAAATTTGCCTGGTACAATCTGACGTCGGTGTACCGAAAGCAGGTTGCCCACAAGTACTTGGCTGTGACACACCTAATTCTACACCTTCATTCCTCTCAGTGCAGGTCTCAGAGAGGACTGAAATTATAGTGGGGTTGGAGATCTCAGCTGATGAGGTGCAAGGAGAGGTCCTCTTTGTTCTTTGGTGTGGATCTTTTAGATACGCTTGCCAACGAAGTGCATGGCAGGTCAACATATGTCTGGTCAGGGCATCCTGTCTCGTTGGTGATGTGCCTCCTCCTCCTCCTCTCTCCTATCAGGCACCCATGTTGAGTCAGTGACCCCATCATCCCCGCCCTCCTCATCACTGGAGCAAACCTGGCAGTATGCTGCAGCAGGGGGAGCATGACTGCCAGATTGCTGTCCTTCTTGGGCACCCCCTCTGTCCGTGCTAACGTTACTGCCTTCATCTAGCTCAGTATCATCATCAGAGCCTTCAAAACGCTGGGCATCCTCCTGGAGCATGTACCCAACACTGTGGTCAAACAGTTCGTGGGACTCCTCAGGAGGACATGGTGGGGCTAGGGAAGGAGTCACTGATGCCATTGAGCCGAGGGAAGAGGCCGCGTTGGCAGCTGCTTTGCCAGACAAAGTACCCTGAGCATGGGTGAGAGAGGATGAGGACGGCTTGGTCATCCACTCAACCAAGTCTTCCACATGTTGCGGCTCAACACGGCCAGCTGCCGAAAAAAAGGCCAACCGTGTCCCACGGCCACGTGCTGATGAGGCTGCACCGTCTCCACGACCAGCACTGTTGCCTCTAGACACAGAGCATGCTTGCCCTCTTTTATTGGCTTGTGACTGTCTGCCTCTCCTTGTTGGCCTTCCAGACATACTAATGGCCTGTAGCTGCACTAAGCTGGGATATATATATATATATATATATATATATATATATATATATGTACTGATACTGCAGCTAGCAAAATCAACTGCCTGCCTGTAGTATGAGAACACCACCAACCTTCTACAGGTAGCTTTAGCTGAACACTGTGCAGAGCTCGCAAAAAACTAACTTGTAGCTTATTTAGCTGCCTGCAGTAGTGATAGGATCAGGAAAACACCACCAACCTTCTACAGGTAGCTTTAGGTGAACACTGTGCAGAGCTCGCAAAAAAATAACTTGTAGCTTATTTAGCTGCCTGCAGTAGTGATAGGATCAGGAAAACACCACCAACCTTCTACAGGTAGCTTTAGGTGAACACTGTGCAGAGCTCGCAAAAAAAAAACTTGTAGCTTATTTAGCTGCCTGCTGTAGTGATAGGATCAGGAAAATACCACCAACCTTCTACAGGTAGCTTTAGGTGAACACTGTGCAGAGCTCGCAAAAAACTAACTTGTAGCTTATTTAGCTGCCTGCGGCAGTGATAGGATCAGGAAAACACCACCAACCTTCTACAGGTAGCTTTAGGTGAACACTGTGCAGAGCTCGCAAAAAACTAACTTGTAGCTTATTTAGCTGCCTGCGGTAGTGATAGGATCAGGAAAACACCACCAACCTTCTACAGGTAGCTTTAGGTGAACACTGTGCAGAGCTCACAAAAAAATAACTTGTAGCTTATTTAGCTGCCTGCGGTAGTGATAGGATGTGAAGACTTATAGGGCGTACACACGGTCGGACTTTGTTCGGACATTCCGACAACAAAATCCTAGGATTTTTTCCGACGGATGTTGGCTCAAACTTGTCTTGCATACACACGGTCACACAAAGTTGTCGGAAAATCCGATCGTTCTGAACGCGGTGACGTAAAACACGTACATCGGGACTATAAACGGGGCTGTGGCCAATAGCTTTCATCTCTTTATTTATTCTGAGCATGCGTGGCACTTTGTCCTTCGGATTTGTGTACACACGATCGCAATTTCCGACAACGGATTTTGTTGTCGGAAAATTTTATCTCCTGCTCTCCAACTTTGTGTGTCGGAAAATCCGATGGAAAATGTCCGATGGAGCCCACACACGGTCGGAATTTCCGACAACACGCTCCGATCGGACATTTTCCATCGGAAAATCCGACCGTGTGTACGGGGCATTACAGAAAACGTTTGACCTCTGTCATTGCCAACAAAGGATATATAACAAAGTATTGAGATGAACTTTTGATATTGACCAAATACTTATTTTCCACCATAATTTGCAAATAAATTATTTAAAAAATCAGACAATGTGATTGTCTGGATTTGTTTCCACATTTTGTCTCTCGTAGTTGAGGTATACCTATGATGACAATTACAGGCCTCTCTCATCTTTTTAAGTAGGAGAACTTGCACAATTGGTGGCTGACTAAATACTTTTTTGCCCCACTGTACATGTTATAACACTATGCGATTAGGCTATTTATCATTTTATACCCACCAGTCACTCCCTGTTCGTGTTGTTCAATTTGGCCGCCTGTTTCACACAAAGTCCCAAACTCTCTCCTTATGTCAACTATATGTACATGTTCCATAGCTGGGGAGTTCAAAGTTTGGGACTACATTTGTGGACACCTGGTAGTAGGGTTGCCACTTTCTCTTCAAGCCAAACCCGAAGACTTTAGCGACACACAGCAATTTTTTTTTTTTAGTATACACTAAAGAATTGTAACAGACCTGGGACACCATTGTGTGCTCCAAAGAGAACAGTAATGTGGCACGCATAGTGCCCCCTCACCCACCTGTCAGGCCCTGTTCTTGTCTGAATAATGTAGGACAGTCCAGGTTTTGAATCATGGGTCTGGGTTTCAGTCGACATGAAACCCGGACCCATGATTCAAAACCCAGGCTGTCCGGGTGAATCCCGAATGGGTGGCAACCCTACGTGGTAGGCCTGCTTTCCCTTGTGCAAGTGAATAGAACGTAATGTTGCTGGTTGCAGGGCACTGCCCAATTGTGTTACTACCCAGTTACAACTACCAAAACTCAATTAAACACAGGCTTCAGTTACTTCTTTCCATAGGAAAACTTCCACAGTCCATATATTGTTTTTTCACTGGCTTGCTTGTGAATTATTTCAAAGATTCCATTCTCCATTAACCCAGGCATAGCATGTGAGTGAAATCTTGAACACTCACTTTATTCCTTTAGGTCAAATTAGACAACAGAATTCAGATAATTAAGAGTTAGAGAGACAACACATATTACAGGTGCTTTGACCAGCAGTGTGGTTTTCACAAGTATTTGCAAATGTGTGCAACAAAAACCTGTTTTTAACCTGAGCAGGTAAACCAGTCTAATTAGTTTGAAAATGTGCCAGGGAACTTTTGTATTATACAACTGAATGAAAGGCTAAAAATGAATATGAACAGTTAGGTTTTGTTCTCTCTGAAATGTTGTTTTATGCAAAAGACATACAGTAGTTGCTGAGACCCAGTCTTTATAGACCAGGGATCAGGAATCTTTTTGGCTGAGAGGGCCATGAACACCACATATTTTAAAATGTAATTCCGTGAAAGCCATACAATATGTTTAAAACTAAATACAAGTAAATGTGTGCATTTTATGTAAGACCGACACTTTTAAAGTACAATAAGTCTCTTAATTCTTTTTAATAACGTTATTATGCTGTTGCTAACCAATGATGAATAAAGTACTTCTTACCATTAATGCGACTTTTCATGTTCGATTAATCGATTTTTCTTTAATCGATTAATCAACTAATTCCGATTAATTACAACTGTAATTTCGTCATCTCCTCCACTGTAATATCCACATCTCCCCCACTGTAATATCCACATCTTCCCCACTGTAATATCCACATCTCCCCCACTGTAATGTCCACATCTCTCCCCACTGTAATATCCACATCTCCCCACTGTAATATCCACATCTTCCCCCACTGGTATATCCACATCTCCCCACATCTCCCCCACTGTAATATCCACATCTCCCCTACGATTGCGTGCTTGCTTACCACTACACAAGCAGGCAGATCCACGAGCAGTTGAGGCGGGTGATGATGACGTCAGCGTGCCGCTCACCTAGGCCGCTGCTGGGTGTACCAAGATGGCCACCGCTCTGGAGCTAGGCCGAAGCCGTGGCCTTTCCTATGGGCTCAATCCACGGATCGGCACACCACGCCATCCGTGGATTGAAAGGCGAGAGCCAGATGCAGCCATCAAAAGAGCCACATCTGGCTCGCAAGCCACAGGTTCCCGACCCCTGTTATAGACAGTATAACTTTGTGGTTTGACCAGATCAACAGGCCATGTCAAGACTCAGAAGGTGAATCTATCAAATCTAATCCCTAAAAGCCCTACTAACACAGTGAGGGTGAAACTGAAACAAACTTGGAATATGAAAAGGCTGGGAGTGTATAACTAGGTGACTGTACTACTGATAACATAGCAGAAGTTAGTACAGCGGAGCATACCAAACACACAAAATAAAGAATAATAAACAGGTTGCTGTGGCAGCACAGGACCAAAGTGCACAATGTCAGTTGTTGACCAGGCAAAATGTGGGTGACCATTTAGGAATAAACCTTTCAGTGTCTACAATACATTTTATAAGCATAACAACCCTCCCATACTAGCAGTATAACACCTCCCATAGTTGGCAGTATAAAACATACTGTCAGAGAACTCACACAGCAAGCACCCATCTCCATGCAGCAGCTGCAAATCCTCATTCTGCTAATGCAAAGGTGCATGCACGGAACCATAGCCAGAGGCAAATGAGATCCAGGGTGAGCATGCACAATGGCACCTCTATGCGAATGCGCACACTCGCTAACGCGCGTCCGCGAGTGCCAAAGCGCTAATATGCTAACGCACATGCGCCAATGTGCCAAAGTGCTAATGTGCTAACGCGCATGTGCCAATGTGCTAATTTGCTAATGCGTATGCGCGTATGCACGTACGCTGGCGCCAATCCTGGCACACAGCACCCTATATAAACAGAGAGTCTGCCTAGCATCAGTGCTGGATTGTCTTCAGCTTGTTCCTGTGTTCCTGTGTTCCTGTTGTTATTCTGCCTGATTGACCTTGTTCCTGAAACCCCGGCTATCTTCTGACCATTCTCTTGGATCTCCCCTGCCTGCTGAACCTGCCTCTACTTGCAATACTGACCTTGGCTTGAACTTATGATTACGGCTCTGCTTCCTGATTCTGTACCCTGCTGCCCGTCTGTTGCCAACCCCTGCCTGTTCCTGACTACGGTTTTGCCTTCTGACTTGGTACCCCGCTGCCAGCCTGTTGCCGACTCCTGCCTGTTCCTGATTCTGCAGTTGATCCTGATCTGGCTCCCGCTGAACAAGTTTGGTGATCTCCTCAGCAGAGGTTCCTATATCTCCAAGTTCCAGCCTCCTGCCTGCAGGCACCTGCACCCTTTCGTTGCCCTTGCACTCCCTGTACCCACCACCAGGGGTGCTTGGACCGGAACCGTGCAAAAGGCCACCCTCATCATTTCGGGCTCCGCTGTAAGGTACGTGACACATACAAAGTATGGTCAAAAGGAAGTGGAGTGTGAATTATCAATCAGTAACATATGTTTCTTTTACAAGCCAACCTCAATGCACTGTTTAATTGAGCAACTGTGTGGCAAATGAGGTTTAATGTTGATAATTGTAACGTTATGCACTTGGGGGCTAAGAATATGCATACTGGGGGGGGGGGGGTTACAACTGGTGGAAACCATAGTGGAGAAGGATCTGGGGGTTTTGGTAGATCATATGCTTAATAATAGCATGTAATGCCAAGCTGTGGTTCCAAAGCGAGCAAAGTCCTTTCTTGTATTAAGAGAGGTATAGACTCCAGAGAGAGAGGTATCATTTTACACCTGTACAAATCATTAGTAAGACAACAACTGGAATATGCAGTTCAGTTTTGGGCACCAATTCTCAAAAAGGATATCGGGGAACTGGAGAAAGTGCAGTGAAGGGCAACCAAACTGATAAGAGGCATTGAGGAGCTCTGCTATGAGGTAAGACTAGAGAAACTGAATTTACTCTCTCTTGAGAAGAGGAGATTAAGGGGTGATATGATCAACATGTATAAATACATAAGGGGTCCATATAGTGAACTTGGAGTTGAGTTATTTACTTTAAGGTCATCACAGAGGACAAGGGGGCACTCTACGTCTAGAGGAAAAAAGATTTAATTTCCAAATACGGAAAGGTTTCCTCACAGTAAGAGCTATGAAATCGTGGAATAGACTCCTTCCAGAGGTGGTTCTGACCAGCTCAGTAGATTGCTTTATAAAAAGGCCTGGATTCTTTCGTTAATGTACATCAGTGTTTCTCAACTCCAGTCCTCAAAGCACCCCAACAGGTCATGTTTTCAGGATTTCCCTCAGATGAAACAGCTGTGGTAATTACTAAGGCAGGGAAACGGATCAAATCACCTGTGCAAAATAATGGAGAACCTGAAAACATTACCCATTGGGGCGCCTTGAGGACTGGAGTTGAGAAACACTGATTAACATAATATAACTGGGTACTGACATTTATAGGTAAAGTTGATCCAGGGAATATCCGATTGCTTCTTGGGGGATCAGGAAGGAATTTTTTCCCCTGCTAGAGCAAATTGGATCATGCTTTGCTTGGGTTTTTTTTGCCTTCCTCTGGATCAACTTGTGGGTGAAGGATTGTGTATATGAGAGTGTATGATTTTTTTTTTTTTTTTAATAGTTTGAACTACACGGACTTGTGTCTTTTTTTGTAACCTGACTAACTATGTAACAAAAGCAGAACTAATGCCTATAAAAAACTGCAAGCAGAGAGGCTCTTTATTGCAGAACAGACATGCAATGCACCCCATTATGTTAACCCTTCAACATAATATACCCCATTAAACACAGCATAGAGCAGTAAACACCCTATTTTGCTCAGCACTTTTTACCATGGCACCCTACTCCACTCAACACACTGCAGAATGAAACACATAATGCCGTGTACACACGATCGCACATTCCGACAACAAAACTGTGGATTTTTTTCAGACGGATGTTGGCTCAAACTTGTCTTGCATACAAACGGTCACACAAATGTTGTTGGAAATTCCGAACGTCAAGAACACGGTGACATACAACACGTACGACAAAACAAGAAAAATGAAGTTCAATAGCCAGTGTGGCTCTTCTGCTTGATTCCGAGCATGCGTGGAATTTTGTGCGTCGGACTTGGGTACACACGCTCGGAATTTCCCACAACAAAGTTTGTTGTCAGAAAATTTGAGAACCTGCTCTCAAACATTTGTTGTCGGAAATTCCGACAGCAAATGTGGAGCATACACACGGTCAGACTTTCCGACAACAAGCCCATATCGAACATTTGTTGTTGGAAAGTCCGACCATGTGTACGCGGCATAACAGTAAGCACCCAGTCACTCAATACACAGCAGTGTAAACCCTATTACACACAGCACTCCACATCATATACTCCAATACACCAATCATTTGACAACATGCACCCAGTTACACTCAGAATTCTGCAGCATGCCCCTCAAAAGCACTACGATAACATACCCTCCATCAATTGGCTGCAGATGGGCATTAATCAGGCTGCAGTGAGAAGCAATGCTGCAGATGGGCACTAATCAGGCTGCAGTGAGAAGCAATGTTGCAGATGGGCACTAATCAGGTTGCAGTGAGGAGCAAGGCTGCAGATGGGCACTGATTAGGCTGCAGATGGGCACTGATTAGACTGCAGTGAGGAGCGAGGCTGCAGATGGGCACTGATTAAGCTGCAGATGGGCACTGATCAGGCTGCAGTGAGAAGCAAGGCTGCAGATGGGCACTGATTAGGCTGCAGATGGGCACTGATTAGGCTGCAGATGGACACTGATTAGGCTGCAGATGGGCACTGATCAGGCTGCAGTGAGGAGCAAGGCTGCAGATGGGCACTGATTAGACTGCAGTGAGGAGCAAGGCTGCAGATGGGAACTGATTAGGCTGCAGTGAGGAGCAAGGCTGCAGATGGGCACAGATCAGGCTGCACTGAAGCTGCAGATGGGCACAGATCAGGCTGCATTGAGGCTGCAGATGGGCACTAATCAGGCTGCATTGATGCTGCAGATGGGCACTAATCAGGCTGCATTGATGCTCACTGACCAGGGCCGGACTGGCCTACCGGCATACCGGGACATTTCCCAGTAGGCTGCCTGCCCTGGGGCCGCTTTGAGTAATGCTGTGGCTGCAGCGCTCCCCTCCCTCCTCCTCCCCCTCCTCCTCTTGTCACACAGTGGGAGTTGGGAGACTGATGTGTCACGGAGCTCAGTGTGAAATGTTATGCCGTGCTGTGACAAAAGTCCCGCCCTCCTCCTAGACCAGCTGGTGTGATAGACGCAGTGTTCTGTCTATCACACCAGCTGGTCTAGGAGGAGGGCGGGACTTTTGTCACAGCGGCATAACATTTCACACTCAGCTCCATGACACAGCGGGAGATGCCCGCTGCACATAATCCACTGGCTCTGACTGATGAGGCTACATTAATTGGCACAGTAAGACTGCAATTATGGGCACAGTAAGGCCGCAAAGATGGGCATGGTGAGGCGGCAATGATGGGCACGGTGAGGCTGCAGTGATGGGCACAGTAAGGCTGTAAGGATGGGCACGGTAAGGCTGCAATGATGGGCACAGTAAGGTGGCAATTATTAACACATTGAGGCTGCAATGATGGGCATGGTGAGGTGGCAATGATGGGCACAGTAAGGCTGCAATGATGGGCACGGTGAGGCCGCAATGATGGGCACGGTGGGGCTGCAATGATGGGCATGGTAAGGCTGCAATGATTGGCATGGTGAGGCTGCAATGATGGGCATGGTGAGGCAGCAATGATGGGCAGGGTGAGGCTGCAATGATGGGCTCGGTAAGGCTGCAATGATGGGCACAGCAAGGCTGCAATGATGGACACCGTTAGGCTGCAATGATGGGCACCGTTAGGCTGCAATAAGGGGCACAATAAGGTTGCAATAATGGGCACGGTGAGGCTGCAATGATGGGCACAGTGATGCTGCCTTGATGGGCAGTTGGGCTGCATTGATGGGCACAGTGAGGCTGTATTGATGGGTATAGTGAGGCTGCATAGATGGGCACAGTGAGGCTGCATGGTAGGGCACAGTGAGGCTGCATGGATGGGCACAGTGAGGCTGCATGGACTGGCACAGAGACTGCATTGATGGGCACAGTGAGGCTGCATTGATGGGCACAGTGAGGCTGCATTTGATGGGCACTGGTGAGGCTGCATTGATCTCTTATATCATGTCTCTAACCATCTCCTGTACCATACCTGCAGCCTCTGACATCTCCTGTACCATGCCCGCAGCCTCTGACCATCTCCTGTACTATGCCCGCAGCCTTTAACCACCTCTTGTATCATGTCCGCAACCTCTGACAATCTCTTGTCTTATATCATGTCTGCAGTCTCTGAGGGAGTCTGGAGAGGAGTCAAGAATGGGAGCACCGCTGCGATGGGGGTCTTGGGAGAAGTCAGACATGTGTGGACTATGGATAGGAGACTATAGGAAAACCAGAGCCACCAAGCTGGAGCCAACTGACTGAGCCCTGAAAGATGCACCTGAGAGGAGGTCAGTGACAGCACTGCCAGGCCAGTCTGAGGGAGGGTCACTGATGTAAGGAGGAGTGAATACAATAATCTAAGGGGACACTGATATAAATGTTTCCCCCCTATATCAGTAATCCACCCCCCCATACCTTAGTGTATTCTTTCTGCGGACGGTGGTCTCTGGTCACCAGAGTCCCCCCCCCCCTTGCCCCCACATTCCCAGAGTCCCAGGTGTCTCCCTTAATGATTGCTCCACTTTTACTACTTTTAACTGAAACTAGCTGTTTTTTTTATATATATATATATATATATATATATATATATATATATATATATATATATATATATATATTTTATCTATATATATCCCTAGTTCTGTGTGTTCTCATATGTGTGTTATCTATAATACACTATTCAAATGTGCTTTAAAATGCATGGTTTTCCCTTTTATGAATAAGAAAATAATGACATAATGCTGTTGGGCTGGTATAATAATGCTATGGGGCTGGTATGAAATTATTTCCAGGGCTGGATTTTATTCCCAGTCCGGCCCTGTCACTGACCATTATTTTGCTTAAAGTGGTTTATTTTAAAAAAAAAATTTTTTCCTGAAACTTCCCTCCTAAATTGGGGTGCGTGTTATACGCCGATAAATATGGTACTTACTTGGCCCTGCCCTAAACATCAACCTTGTGCTATGGCCTTCTTGTATAAGGCATAGCTTGAGAATACATATCAGGTTAACTCCACATCTGTGAATTGGCAAAAAACAAAATACAGGGGCACATGTTTGAATCAGCATTATAGCCTACTGTCCTGTACAAACAATAGCATTTTGCGACAACAAAATCCATGTTTTTTTTCCGACGGATGTTGGCTCAAACTTGTCTTGCATACACACGGTCACACAAAGGTGGTCGGAAATTCCGAACGTCAAGAACGCGGTGACATACAACACGTACGACGAGCCGAGAAAAATGAAGTTCACTAGCCAGTGCTGCTCTTCTGCTTGATTCCGAGCATGCGTGGGACTTTGTGCATAGCAATTGTGTACACATGATCGGAATTTCCGACAACGGATTTTGTTGTTGGAAAATTTGGGAGCCAGCTCTCAAATTTTGTGTGGCGGAAATTCCTATGGAAAATGTGTGATGGAGCCTACACACGGTCGGAATTTCCGAAACAGGGTCCTATCACACATTTTCCGTAGGAAAATCCTATAGTGTGTATGGGGGATTTGTCCAGCTTCAGGGAATTTTTCCGTAACTTTTAAAAAGGAAAAATGGCACTTTTGCTACCCCTCTTACCTCCACTCTAGTGCTGTGCCTTTTTTCCAGGATGAATGACCAATGGTGGGAGGTCACAAAGTACTTGGGATTCGACATTAACCATTTTTTTTTGTAATAGTAGTAATTTTTTTGTCAAATAGAGGTATGTCACAAAGTACTTGGGATTGGACTTTAACCATTTTTGTAATAGTAGCAATTTATTTTAGATAGTTCTTTCTGTGCTAATCAGCTACAGATTGTTTCACGGTCCATGTGGTAGAAGGAAAGACAGTAAAGACAACATACTAGCTCATATAATATTTATAGGCTGTGCACTGTTATGCCCCGTACACACGGTCGGACATTGATCGGACATTCCGACAACAAAATCCATGGATTTTTTCAGACGGATGTTGGGTCAAACTTGTCTTGCATACACATGGTCACACAAAGTTGTCGGAAAATCCGATCGCTCTGAACGCGGTGACGTAAAACACCTACGTTGGGACTATAAACGGGGCAGTAGCCAATAGCTTTCGTCTCTTAATTTATTCTGAGCATGCGTGGCACTTTTTCAGTTGGATTTGTGTACACACGATCAGAATCTCCGACAACGGATTTTGTTGTCGGAAAATTTTATAGCAAGCTCTCAAACTTTGTGTGTCGGAAATTCCAATGGAAAATGTGTGATGGAGCCTACACACGGTCGGAATTTCCGACAACAAGGTCCTATCACACATTTTCCGTCGGAAAATCCAACCGTGTGTACGGGGCATTAGAGCCGGTTCACACTGAGGCAGCATGACTTGCAGTGAGACTGCCTCAGGCGACATGCAGACAACAGCAGCGGCGGCTTGAAAAAACTACTTCTATATAGAAGTCAATGCAAGTCGCCTCAAGTCGCCCCCAAAGTCGTACAGGAACCTTATTCTAAGTCGGAGGTACTTGCGTTGCTCCTATTAGAACGGTTCCATTGTACAGAACGGGACGCGACTTCTAGGTCACCTGACAAGTTGTTCCAGTGTGAACCGGCTCTTAGTGATATCTCATTTGTAGAAACTTTATATGATGATCTTTTTGGTAAATAGTTTTAGATGACAGGATCGTTTATGCAATGATTTGTAGTAGATGTGGTAACATATTGTGCTTTATTTATGGAGAATGTTATTGATCTCTCCTCTGACTAAAGCTGACATAATACATCTGGCTGCATTCCATCAAATAAATGCATTTACGTTTGTTTAAACATCATAAGAGACTTACTCAACAAACACAAAACAGTTTATATAGCTAGTGATTGCTAAACTAAAAATTGATGAAACCCTATGCCTGGATGACACCTCATGTTGACAAAGTCATATATTTAGTTAGGAATACGATTCACACTACCATTTGCGCAAGATAAACCCAGAGTGTTTAAGGTTCGCAATCCCAGTGTCTTTTTTTGTTTTTATTATTCTGGGTTTACGAATTTGTCTTTAATTTTGTAGTTGATTTATGGTAAGTGCTTACTCTTAGTTTGTGTCCTGTCTATAGCAAAAGTTTTTTTTCGTAGCAGCATATTTTCCCTGTAAAAAAATGACTATTGTTTAGGGGGCAGGATTTTGGGAGTTTCATTTATTTTGAGGGGAAAGTTCTTTTTATTTTATGTTACCACATCTAGTATGTACATGTCCTTACATTAACGATCCAGCCCTCTAAAACAGAGCCTTTATTTTAAGTTAGGCTGAGTTCACACTGGTACGACAGGACAGTTGTACGAATGTGGATCCGACTTTGCCCTGCGACTTCATGTCCGACTCCCGTCCGACTTCAATGAGCGGGATTCGACTTTGATCCCGACATTAGCGGGCCCTTTGAATCTGGTATAAATCTTGAGGAGAAAACCCACGCCAAAATATTAAAAAAAAAAAACAGCGTAAGGTCGCCCCCCTTCGGTCTGGTATGGATTGTAAGGGGAACCCCCACGCCAAAAAAAACGGCGTGGAGTCCCCCCCAGAATCCATACCAGACCCCATACTGATTCAAATAGGGTGGGGGGCCGGGATCTGGAAGCCTCCTTGTTAAAACAACATGGGGACAAGGTGCTTTGGGGTGGGGCCCCAAATACCCACCATCCCATGTTGAGGGCATGTGACCTGGTATGGTCCAGGAGGGGGAGCACTCGCTCGTCCCCATCCCCTTTCCTGACCTGCCAGGCTGCGTGCTCAGATAAGGGTCTGGTATGGATTCTGGGGGGGACCCCAGACCATTTTGTTGGCGTGGGGGTTCCCTTTAAAATCCATACCAGACCGAAGGGCCTGGTATGGTCTTAGAGGGGGAAACTCTATGCCTTTTTTTTTTTATTTTGGCGTGGGGTTCCCCTTCAAGATCCTCAGAGCACAAGTCACATGCCAAATTCAAATCAATTAAGACGATGATTCGACTTTGATCCGGACCATAGTAGTATAGGAACCTTTTTCAAAGTCGGACCGACTTGTGTCAGACCAGTTAAGACAGCTCTCATAGGGAACCATTGATTTAAAAAAAACGTCATGCGACATGTGCTCCCAATGTCAGAGCATTTGTCATACCAGTGGAAACCCAACTTTAAAACTTTAAAGTTTTTTTGTTTGCTTTTGTTTTTTGCTGCAAGGCTTTCCTTTTAAAAAGTAATCTTCTCCTGAACACTTTTATACTGCTGTGTTATCTGTAATATCTTAAAGCAATATTAAACCCAAAAGCAAATATTTATTATATTGCAGCATACCAATTCTTAAATGTGCTGGCTGCTCCAGCCTCCAGTCCCTGTGCAGAGTGCAGACTGTCAGATATAGATCCATCTGGCGCCGCCCACTCAATTGGACTGGAGTGGTGTAGAAACGTTTATGGTTGACTTGGAGGAGGAGGGAGCAAGGAGGACTCGTTGTTGCCTAGTCCTCATCACAGGAAATCCTGAAGTCAAGTGGCATACCTTTCAGCAGTGAAGAACCACAGGGAACAGCAGTTACATTAGGATGAACATAATATATATTGGAAAGTTGGAAGTGGAACAGCTATTGCTGGAAAGATCATATCATCTGTCCTGTATACAGCTATATACACCCAACTTCCTTCCTGTATTCCTCCATCATCACTGACTGCAGACATACATCATCTGTCCTCAGGGGCATAACTAGAAATCACAAGGCCCCATAGCAAAATGTTGTATGCCCCCCCCCCCACACACACACACACACACACAAAAAAAAATTGCTAAACAGATGACAGTCTCCCACTCCCTTTCTACCTCCTGTCCAGACTCCAGAGCCTCCTCATGTGCCAAAAACGATGTCCCTTCACAGGCACGCTCAAGTGTTCTGCCCGCCTACTCTGCTCTCTGCTCCTGCCTCCTGCTTTATGCGGCTGCGTGTGTTGGAACACGGCCAGACTCGCAGGACCCGGGAGGCTTAACAGTAAACTTACAATTCCTCATCCTCACCGGGCCCCAGGGGCGTACCTAGAGCATTTGGCACCCGGGGCGGATCCTATATCTGGCACCCCCCAACTTTAAAATGTAAAAACACCCCACTGTGCCCCCTGCATACCTCTGCATCCCCCAATATCTCTTTGTCACTACTTTGTACCCCCTCACCACAATTGGAACCCTTTAAATTACACATCCCCCCACACCTCTGGACTCCTTTACATTACACGGCCCCCCGCACCTCTGGACCCCTTTACATTACACAGCACCCTGCACCTCTGGACCCCTTTACATTACACAACCCCTTGCACCACTGGACCCCTTTACATTACACAGCACCCTGCACCTCTGGACCCCTTTACATTACACAACCCCCTGCACCACTGGACCCCTTTACATTACACAACCCCCTGCACCACTGGACCCCTTTACATTACACAGCACCCTGCACCTCTGGACCCCTTTACATTACACAACCCTCTGCACATCTGGACCCCTTTACATTACACAACCCCCTGCACATCTGGGCCCCTTTACATTACACAACCCCCTGCACCACTGGACCCCTTTACATTACACAGCACCCTGCACCTCTGGACCCCTTTACATTACACAACCCCCTGCACATCTGGACCCCTTTACATTACACAACCCCTACACATCTGGCCCCTTGACATTTAACAACCCCCTGCACCACTGGACCCCTTTACATTACACAGCACCCTGCACCTCTGGACCCCTTTACATTACACAACCCCCATGCACATCTGGGCCCCTTTACATTACACAACCCCCTGTACCACTGGACCCCTTTACATTACACAGCACTCTGCACCTCTGGACCCCTTTACATTACACAACCCCTGCACCTCTGGACCCCTTTACATTACACAACCCCCATGCACATCTGGGCCCCTTTACATTACACAACCCCCTGTACCACAGGACCCCTTTACATTACACAGCACCCTGCACCTCTGGACCCCTTTACATTACACAACCCCCTGCACCACTGGACCCCTTTATATTACACAACCCCCTGCACCACTGGACCCCTTTACATTACACAACCCCCTGCACCACTGGGCCCCTTTACATTACACAACCCCCTGCACCACTGGACCCCTTTATACTACACAACTCCCTGCACCACTGGACCCCTTTACACTACATAGCACCCTGAACCTCTGGACCCCTTTACATTACACAACCCGCTGCACCCCTGGGCCCCTTTACATTACACAACCCCCTGCACCACTGGACCCCTTTACATTAGACAACCCCGTGCACCACTGGGTCCCTTTACATTACACAACCCCATGCACCACTGGACCCCTTTACATTACACAGCACCCTGCACCTCTGGACCCCTTTACATTACACAACCCCCTGCACATCTGGACCCCTTTACATTACACAACCCCCTTCACATCTGGACTCCTTTACATTACACAACCCCCTGCACCACTGGGCCCCTTTACATTACACAACCCCCTGCACCACTGGGCCCCTTTACATTACACAACCCCTGCACCACTGGGCCCCTTTACATTACACAACCCCCTGCACCACTGGACCCCTTTACATTACACAGCACCCTGCACTTCTGGACCCCTTTACATTACACAACCCCCTGCACATCTGGACCCCTTTACATTACACAACCCCCTGCACATCTGGACCCCTTTACATTACACAGCACCCTGCACCCTGAAGCCTTTTAGTTTACACTGGTGTCCTGGAGTTTGTCGCAGTACTGGGGTATACGCAGTTTTTCTGCATTTTATCCCCATTTTTAGCTGCAGTCCCACAGACTTCTATTAGCCTGTATAATGTCACTGTGTTTTCTGAAAGCACACAAAAGTTGCAGTATAGAGGACATTTGGTGCGCTTTCAGAAAATGTTGCAAAAATGTAACCTAATAGAAGTCTGTGGGACTCTAGTGAAAATGGAGTTAAACGCATGAAAACTGTGTATACACCAGCACTGCAACTGAACCACAGCGCATCAGTGTGAACCCACTTGAGTCCTGGTTCACATACATGTGATGCAGGAATCAGCGCAATTCCAGTGCGGATTCCTGCATTGCATGTCGCTTGCCGGCAATCACACTGTCCTTTGCAAACTGCTATGGGTGTCAATGTAAAGGTAATGACATCCCCAGATCAGTTTGCAGATCGCAGTGCGAACTGTGAAATGGTGCAGGAATGGGTACGCATGGGTGTGAACACCCATGCGATCCGATTCCAGTGCGGACCAAAAAAAGGGTCCTGTACCATTTTGGAGCGAATGCGATGTGAGTTCAGCCACATACAGTTTGTATGGCTGAACTTGCATTGCACAGACATTGCGCATGTGATTTGCACAGCAATGCGGTGCGAATAACATGCAATGTCTGTGATCGCTCTAGTGAAAACCCTGGCTAAAGGAACATGATGTGGCCATCTATTAGTATGGGCTGGTTAAAAGAAAATGCTTTGGATAGAGTTAATGAAAGATTCTGCTGGAGGACAACAGAGGAAAGAGGGGGAGAGAAAGAGATTTGGGAGAGAGAGGGCGGAGTCTGGACACAGTGACAGTGCTGCTAACTCACTTGGATGTTCCCAGGATGCTCACACTAGCTTCTGTTGCTGTCGGCTACTTGTTGTACTCGCTGGGCTGTTAGAATATAATGTAGAATGCACAGCAGTGTGTCAAGTACAGCCGACATCCCTATATTTATGCCTGATGGGTCGGTCCACCTGAGCTGGGATCTCCCTGCGCACATCACCAATGCCGCTAGCAAGCCTGCCCATTGTCACTGTTTCATACGCCACCTGACATCCCCCCAGCGTGTGCCACCCTGTGCGGACCGCCCCCCAGTAAGTACGCCACTGCCACGCCCCACTCGGCTGCAGGCCCCATAGCGCTTGCGTGGGTCGCTATGGTGGTAGTTCCGCCACTGTCTGTCCTGTATATATAGCTGTATACAGGGCAGATGATGTATATCTGCAGTCAGTGATGATGGAGGAAGGACTCTATATACAGGCAGTAAGGTGGGTGTATATATATAGCTGTATATACCCACCTTCCTTCCTGTATATAGCGACCTTCCCCCATCATCACTGACTGCAGCTATACATCATCTGTCCTGTATACAGCTATATACACCCACCTTCCTTCCTGTATATACTAATATCATCCACCCCCCTCTATATACACATACTGTACACCCTCTGTACTGTACAGGCCACATTTGATGGGCACAGACAGGCTGCATATGATGGGCACAGTGAGGCTGCATATGATGGGCACACACCTGCTTTTTATGTGATAATGACTAAGCCCCTCCCCTTCATGACATTGTCAAAAAGGGACGGAGCATGGGTGATCTTAAAATGAGCCCCCCCCCCTGAAAAAAGTTCTGTGGACGCACATGAGTTTAGCCTAAGTCTGTTAGTGTATCTCAATCTGCTAATACATCTAACACTCCACCCCTCCCTTCAGCCTGACAATGCTGCTGTCAAAAGGTGTCCCTGTGTTCTTTCATCCAGAGTGTAGGTACTCTAATACAGGAGGTGTACAGTGCCTTGAAAAAGTTTTCGTACCCCTTGAAATTTTCCACATTTCATGTTACAACCAAAAACGTAAATGTATTTTATTGGGATTTTATGTGATAGATCAACACAAAGTGGCACATAATTGTGAAGTGGAAGAAAAATTATAAATGGTTTTCATAATTTATTACAAATAAAATATGTGAAAAGTGTGGCGTGCATTTGTATTCAGCCCCCCTGAGTAAATACTTTGTAGAACCATCTTTCGCTGCAGTTACAGCTGCAAGACTTTTTGGGGATGTCTCTACCAGCTTTGCACTTCTAGAGAGTGAAAGTTTTGCCCATTCTTCTTTGCAAAATAGCTCAAGCTCTGTCAGATTGGATGGAGAGCGTCTGTGAACAGCAATTTTGAAGTCTTGCTACAGATTCTCAATTGGATTTAGATCTGGACCTTGACTGGGCCATTCTAACACATGAATATGCTTTGATCTAAACCATTCCATTGTATGTTTAGGGTTTTGTTATGCTGGAAGGTAACCCTCTGCCCCAGTCTCAAGTCTTTTGTAGAATCTAACAGGTTTTCTTAACCCCCCTTATACTTACCTGAGCCCAATCTCGATCCAGTGCTGTCCATGAGAAAAGAGGCCCTCTCCACTCTCTCCCTCCTCATTGGCTCAGAGACAGCAAACCATTGGCTCCCATTGCTGTCAATCACAGCCAGTGAGGAGGGAGTGGGGGGCAGGGCTGAGCCAAGTTCTGTGTGTCAATGGAATGAGCCTGCACAAGTGCCCCCTTAGCAAGCCACTTGCTATGGGGGCACTCAACACGGGGGGAGGAACCAGGAGCTAGGGACCCGAGAAGAGAAGGATCAGGGCTGCTCTGTGCAAAACCATTGCACAGAGCAGGTGAGTATGACATATTTGCTTTTGTTTTTTTAAAGCAAAAACATTTGTATATTTACAATCATTTTAATTCTTGTAGTAAAACCCCTATCTGTGCTCTTGTTTCCACGAAAAATTGGCCATGAAATTGCTATTTAAAATTGTCCTGCTGCTAGTCAATTTTAAATTGCATTACAATTATATGTCATTAGTAAAACACCTGCCTGCAATCTTTTGGGGTTGATTACTAAAGGCAGTTACACTCTACTAGGGAATTATTCCCTGAGCTTAGTGAATGGGGTTAAGTTTTGCTGACTTCCAAAATAAAAGGGGCTAGCTCCAAGCCCCTAGGAGGGGTTCATGAGGAAATACTGCCAAAATGAAGCAGGAGTAAGGGGGGGGGGGGGGGGGGGTGATAGGAGGCTAACCGGGGTTCATGGTAAGGATCCTGAGCATGCGGACACTATAAACTTGTAGCTGTTAATCATGGACTTACTACCTTCATAGATTACTGCCAATCAGGAACTGGTATTGCTTTTTGAGGATTTGGATAATTGCCTATTTGGGCCCTTGCCTTAAAAATGACTGGCTTATGCGCTAACCTCTTGCATAATGTATAAACATTTTATGGGATATTAGAAGAGCTCTGTATAGGAACTGCGTTGAGAACATTTCTTGAGAATTGTACTATTATCAGCAACTACCTCAGTAAAGGATATCATTTGTTTACTTGCTTTCCCTGGTCCGAATTCTTTTAAAGGTGTGCATGCACAGCGTATCAAAAGAACAGGGCTTGCAACACAACGGGACTGAGTTAGAGGAAGATGCAGTACATGGGTCTAACAAACAGAATGCTATCCAGAGGAAGATAATGTTTTGTTGCTAAGGACTACAGTATCTGTCACATGAAAGGCAGTCAATGAGCCAGGAGATGGGTGACATTGCAGAGGTGATGGTCACTCTGGTAGTGGAGGGGGTTAAGTGTTTGGCACCTCCACTAGCAGCTATTTCCCCACTCTTTGGGACCGGACTCGTGGCACAAAGTGCCTAGGGACTCAGCCTGGAGTCACAGGAGAGTAACAGCATGGTGGTTGGAGAAGAAGGGAGATCATTTCCTGTATTCCATAGCAACCGTGAGACTAGTCACTGGGAGAGAGGTGACATGTACAGCTGGATAGGTGTGTTTTGGTATAGGCTCAGAGGTACTGGTCCCTAAATGCTGCACACTTGGGAAGTGGTGTCCTCTAACCGAGAGTGTGTCTGAAGTGTTTAAGTGTCATCAGTGTAATGCAATCAACCACAGATTACAACAAACTGTGCAGTTGCCACTCACTTCTAAGTTTGGGAGATCTGCCTTAAGGTTGACTGTCACTGGACCGCAGCTACCTGCCTTGATTTTAGGCATTAGTAATTGCAGTTCCACTTGTCCCCACTAGGGCACCTAAGCCCCACCCACAAACTGATAATAAATATATCTGCCTGCACTGTACAGACAGGGTTAACTATGGGAAGCACACCTCCCAGTCCCCAGCCCCCTAAAAAACATTACAGGAGGGGAGAGCAAAGTATTTTTCTTACAATTTTGGAGTGTTCAGAAAAAAACACGTAAAAAGGTACCCAGCAATTTTTTTTATATTTTTCTTAAGTTATGCTTTGTGAATGGGAGCATATAAGATACAATTAAATGGAACTCTGGGAGATTTCAGCACTGGAGAGAAGGTGAGTATAGTTCTGCTTCAAGTATACGTTATCCTAATTTGGCTACAATGGTGCAAATGCACCTTAACCACCTCAATACAGGGCACTTACACCCCCTTCCTGCCCAGGCCATTTTTCAGCTTTTTGCGCTGTCACACTTTGAATGACAATTATGCAGTTATGCTACACAGTAACCATGTGAATTTTTTATCATTTCATTCACACAAATAGTGCTTTCTTTTGGTGGTATTGAATCACTCCTGGGTTTTTTATTTTTTCCTAAGAAAAAAAAAAAGATCAAAAGTTTTTTTAAGAAAAAGTATTTCTTAGTTTCTGTCAGTAAATTTTGTAAATAAGTAATTTTTCTCCTTCACTGATGGGCGCTGATGAGGCAACACTGATGGACGCTGATGAGGCAGCACTGATGGGCACTGATGAGGTGCCACTTATGGGCCATGATGAGGCGGCACCTATGGGCACTGATTAGGTGGCACTGATGAGGAGGCACGAATATACCGCTATTATGGGCACTGATAGGTGGCACTGATGAGCACTTATAGGTGGCACTGGTGGGCACTGGGCACAGATAGGCGGCTCTGGTGGGCATAGATAGGTGGCACTGGGGGGCACAGATAGGCGGCACTGGTGGGCATGGATAGGCTGTATAGATGGGTGGCACTGATGGGCATTGATAGCTGGCATTGATGGGCAGCAGTGATGAGCATTGATGGGCAGCGCTGATTGCCAGCACTGACTGGCATCACTGATGGCCACTGATTGCTGGCACTTGTGGGCACAGATTGGTGCCAATTGTGGGCACTGGTTGGTACTGATTGCTGGCAGTGGCATTGCTGGCATTTCTGGCACTTTATTGTATTCAGGGCACTGATGATCAGTGCCCTGATTACATCCCTACATGTCCTCTGTGAGGAGATACCGCTGATCGGTTCTCCTCTCCTCACACTCTGTCAGTGTGAGGTGAGGAGCGCCGATTACCGGCATCTCTGTATACATGTGACTGGCTGTGACACAGCTGATCACACGGTTAAAGAGCCGCGGCTCGTTACACAGATCGGGGTCGCTGCAGGCCCCCAGGGGCACGCAACACGGCGAGGCCGCGATCGCCGCACTGTTCGCCCCGGGGGCGCGCGAGAGCGGTCATTCTGGAGGGCCGTCATATGACGTCCACCCAGAATGAGAGCCACACCGCCCAGCCATCATTTTACGGCCGGCGGGGCGGGAAGAGGTTAAAGAAGTATTCCAGATATGGTAATTTTTACATAGTTGCATTGGCCCATTTTCCACCAATGAAAGTATGTATGCGCCATATGTGTTGGATTCCCATGGAAGCAGGAAATCATTGTAGTAGGCACCACTGCAGTGATCTCCACTAGTTTCTGGGTTCCCTGCTCTTCTGCTGCATTGTGAACACAGGAGGCTACTTGTTTGGCATGGACACTATTCAGGGAACACTTTGCATTTTCTCAACAAATGCAAAGCATTCTCTGATTGAACGAACTTGAGGAGCAGTGCAGTGGCATCACAATCTCCATCTTTTTCGGTGCCTACTAAAATGATTTCCAGCTTCCACAGGGATTCCAGAGGTATAGTACATACATTATCTCACAAAAGTGAGTACATCCCTTACATTTGCTGTCCCCTCCAAATAACTCAACACACAGCCATTAATGTCTAAACCGCTGGCAACAAAAGTGAGTAAACCCCCACAAGTGAAAATGTCCAAATTGGGCCCAAAGTGTCAATATTTTGTGTGGCCACCATTATTTTCCAGCACTGCCCTAACCCTCTTGGGCATGGAGTTCACCAGAGCTTCACAGATTGCCACTGGAGTCCTCTTCCACTCCTCCATGACAACATCACGGAGCTGGTGGATGTTAGAGATCTTGTGCTCCTCCACCTTCAATTTGAAAATGCCCCCACAGATGCTATATAGGGTTTAGGTCTGGAGACATGCTTGGCCAGTGCATCACATTTACTCTCAGCCTCTTTACTTGGAGGTATGTTTGGGGTCGTTATCATGTTGGAATACTGCCCTGCTGCTCAGTCTCCGAAGGGAGGGGATCATGCTCTGCTTCAGTATGTCACAGTACATGTTGGCATTTATGGTTCCCTCAATGAACTGTTGCTCCCCAGCACTCATGCAGCCCCAGACCATGATACTCCCACCACCATCTTCTCCTCCCAGCAAGCCACCACAAAGATAATCCATTGTATGCTGTGGAAGTGGCTATCCATTGGTGCGCAGTTCCTGTCTCATTGGTCGTCCATTGGTGCGCTCTTGCCCCTTCGGTCATCCATTGGTGCGCAGCACTTATCTCCTGGAAGTGAGCTATGGAAGTTACTCCTTAATGATGCCAGCTGGTCACCTGGGAATCCTTAACAGTGTCCCTGCTGTTTCTACTAAGCCTGTTTTGACCCCCCTGAGAAGGGCGGTCGCAGGCTTTCTGGTAAGCCTCCATTATCTCAGAATGCTAATTTATAGTCCTGTGAGCCTCCAGGTAATTGACCAAATCTGGTCTCCAAAATAGTATATCTTTGCAAATGATCAGCTGCTAACGTTACGCATGACTCATAACCATGCAAAATAGTTAAACCAAATTGTGCACACACTGCGCTTATCAAAATAAAAAATAAGAAATTTCCACTAAAATATTAATAAAGTGATATTGTGCCTAACATATACAAAATCTATTAATAACTATTAATACTATACTATACGTTAATGTGCAATAAATTTCAATGAATGAATAAATAGGTAAAAGTGCTCCAATAAGCCTGTGTATTGCAAATATTCCACAAAGCTTGTGCAATTTTAAAACATTAATAGAAAATTCAACACAAACATCCATGCGATTTAGTGTTGCATCCAAGCATATCAGTACTGCATCTATGCAATATGGTGTTAGTGCAATGTTCGAACAATAAAAAGTTAAAAAATACAAAAAAACGCATCCATGCGATTTGGTGCTACATCCATGTGATTCTATTCAATTCAGTGCTGTGTTGCTGTGCAATGATTAAATTAACAGTCCAATTTAGTGTTGCATCTATGCATTTCAGTGCTGCATCTATGTAATATGTTATTAGTGCAATGTTCAAACAATAAAAAGTTAAAAAATACAAAAAAACGCATCCATGCGATTTGGTGTTGCATCCATGTGATTCTATGCAATTCAGTGCTGTGTTGCTGTGCAATGATCAAATTAACAGTCCACAGATCTTCCACAATCCATTCATGTGTTATGGTGAACACAAACTAAAGTGCTGTGCGCTCATACAAGTGCTCCCCCCCCCAGGTGATAGCCCCTCACCTTAGGGCGTGCGACCTTGCAATTAAGCTTGGTCAGAATGCGCCTTAGAACCTCTCTGGGTTCGGTGTTATATGCAGGGTTCTGGATAGATTTGCACTGGTGTCTCTGTTCCTCACAGTAGTCCCGTTTGTACCTCAATATATCAACATAAAAAGGACTTCATGGTGCAGTATGTACTAAATTTATTAAAATCATAAACAAATCCCGCAATGGGTACTCACAGTAACAAGGCGCTTAAGGGCGCCACACTAAAACAGCAGAGACGAACGGGCAACAGCGGCCGGTATTTGGTGGTGTGCTAATCTGTCCCAACAGGTTGTATGTATAACGTTCCGTCCTGTCCCCTTCCCCATTATCTATTGTAAGGTGACGGGCAGCACAAGCAGTGGAGAATTTAGACCCTGGTTCCTGTATTGGAATTCTTTCATTGGGATACCTTCACTTATAAACTTTTTTGTTGTCATATTATGTGTTTATTAAGCACATTTTTTCTCTAATACATTGTATCTATGGACCTTTTTTTACCTGATTTTTTCACCTGAATTTTTTCACTGGATATTTTTGATTATGACACACATTTCACTTTAGTGCAAACATATATATTATGTTCACTTGGTAAATCAGTGGTTTATTATCCGGCGCTGCACTTTTATATTTACATTTATCTCTTTGTGCCCCATATCAGGGTTATAGTGCTTAGCAGCAGGATATCCTTCACGGTTTAAATTTTAGTAATTTATACGTTTTATATTTTTTTATCACATACCTAGCGCAATTTCTTTCTTTACACTCCCACCACCATGCTTGTCTTTGTACTCCTCACCTGGTTGTCGCCACACACACTTGACAACATCTGAATCAAATAAGTTTATCTTGGTCTCATCAGACCACAGGACATGGTTCTCGTAATCCATGTCCTTAGTCTTCTTGTCTTCAGCAAACTGTTTGCGGGCTTTCTTATGCATCATCTTTAGAAGAGGCTTCCTTTTGGGATGACAGTCATGCAGACCAATTTGATGCAGTGTGCGGCGTATGGTCTGAGCACTGACTGAGGCTGACCCCCCACCCCTTCAACCTCTGCAGCAATGCTGGCAGCACTCATACGTCTATTTCCCAAAGACAACCTCTGGATATGACGCTGAGCACGTGGACTCATCTTCTTTGGTCGACCAGAACGAGGCCTGTTCTAAGTGGAACCTGTCCTTTTAAATGGCTGTGTGTTGAGTTATTTTGAGGGGACAGCAAATTTAGACTGTTATACAAGCTGTACACTCACTACTTTACAATGTAGCAAAGTGTCATTTCTTCAGTGTTGTCACATGAAAAGATATAATAAAATATTTACAAAAAATGTGAGGGGTGTACTCACTTTTGTGAGATACTGTATATATTTACATTGGTCCAAGCTGTCCAATGTAAAAAAATGCCCCTCAACTTTATCTTCAAGAAAACTGCATGTAGTGAGGTAAGATGCCAAACAGAAAAAAACTGCAGGTTTACATAGACTTTGATATATACACTATGCAAGTTGAAGTATATGTGTTTATTTGTATTATTTAAACAAAGACAAAAAATACAATTAGTGTAGCTAACATTTTTTTTGTTTATAAATTCTTATTTACTTAAGCCTTTGGATAAGTGCATGCAAGAGGTTAAATAAAGTCAAATAGAAAAGGGTATACAGAGTAATAAGCCAACCATCATGACATACAGTCAGGTCCATAAATATTGGGTCATCGAACGGTGTAGGAATACAACAGTTTCTATATGTGCCTCCCACCTTTTAAGGGACCAAAAGTAATGGGACAATTGGCTGCTCAGCTGTTCCATGGCCAGGTGTATGTTATTTCCTCATTATCCCATTTACAAGGAGCAGATAAAAGGTCCAGAGTTCATTTCAAATGTGCTATTTGCATTTGGAATCTGTTGCTGTCAACTCTCAATATGAGATCCAAAGAGCTGTCATTATCAGTGAAGCAAGCCATCATTAGGCTGAAAAAAACAAAACAAACCCATCAGAGAGATAGCAAAAACATTAGGTGTGGCCAAATCAACTGTTTGGAACATCCTTAAAAAGAAAGAACGCATCAGTGAGCTCAGCAACACCAAAAGACCCGGAAGACCACGGAAAACCACTGTGGTGGATGACCGAATAATTCTTTCCCTGGTGAAGAAAACACCCTTCACAACAGTTGGACAGATCAAGAACACTCTCCAGGAGGTAGGTGTATGTGTGTCAAAGTCCACAATCAAGAGAAGACTTCACCAGAGTGAATACAGAGGGTTCACCACAAGA
The DNA here is from genome assembly GCA_037952925.1 of Lithobates clamitans. Lineage (NCBI taxonomy): Eukaryota > Metazoa > Chordata > Amphibia > Anura > Ranidae > Lithobates > Lithobates clamitans. The sequence goes on along the minus strand of JBBGZY010000931.1, from coordinate 895,328 downwards.
TGTAAACCAATGGTGAGCCTCAAAAACAGGAAGGCCAGATTAGGGTTTGCCAAACAACATCTAAAAAAGCCTTCACAGTTCTGGAACAACATGCTATGGACAGATGAGACCAAGATCTTGTACCAGAGTGATGGGAAGAGAAGAGTATGGAGAAGGAAAGGAACTGTTCATGATCCAAAGCATACCACCTCATCAGTGAAGCATGGTGGTGGTAGTGTCATGGTGTGGGCATGTATGGCTGCCAATGGAACTGGTTCTCTTGTATTTATTGATGATGTGACTGAAGCAGCAGGATGAATTCTGAAGTGTTTCGGGCAATATTATCTGCTCATATTCAGCAAAATGCTTCAGAACTCATTGGACGGCGCTTCACAGTGCAGATGGACAATGACCCGAAGCATACTGCGAAAGCAACCAAAGAGTTTTTTAAGGGAAAGAAGTGGAATGGTATGCAATGACCAAGTCAATCACCTGACCTGAATCCGATTGAGCATGCATTTCACTTGCTGAAGACAAAACTGAAGGGAAAATACCCCAAAAACAAGCAGGAACTGAAGACAGTTGCAGTAGAGGCCTGGCAGAGCATGGGTTTGTTTTGGTTTTCAGCCTAATGATGGCTTGCTTCACTGATAGTGACAGCTCTTTGGATCTCATTTTGAGAGTTGACAGCAACAGATTCCAAATGCAAATAGCACACTTGAAATGAACTCTGGACCTTTTATCTGCTCCTTGTAAATGGGATAATGAGGGAATAACACACACCTGGCCATGGAACAACTGAACAGCCAATTGTCCCACTACTTTTGGTCCCTTAAAAAGTGGGAGGCACATATACAAACTGTTGCAATTCCTACACCGTTCACCTGATTTGGATGTAAATAGCCTCAAATTAAAGCTGAAAGTCTGCAGTTAAAGCACATCTTGTTCGTTTTATTTCAAATCCATTGTGGTGGTGTATAGAGCCAAAAAGATTAGAATTGTGTTGATGTCCCAATATTTATGGACCTGACTGTATATTTCCATGTCAGTATTCTATATTCTATTATATGTAGTTTTTAGTGGTATAGTATGTTGGAATTATGTTAATTATTATTTCGGGAAATTCTGGAGAAAGTGGTGTATTATTTGCATTTTGGTAGTTTGATTGAAATGTCTAAAACTTGCAGTATTTAGAATAGTTCATCATATCTCCCAGCTTTGTTCCAGCAAGATATTGTTGGAATTTTTCATCCACCTCTTTGCTCTGTTCTTCAGTAAATAGGCTCTTCCAGTCTCCAACTTGTCCTGTTCAAAAACAAAAATGATTTCTAGATTTCATAATAGAACTAGCCCAGCACAGAATGAAGAAATTAGTGAATTATTAAAGAAACACATGTGTGTCTATAAAGGCACAGGACTGCCTGTGGTATACAGTACAGTAAAACCTTGGTTTGAGATTAACTTGGTTTGAGAGCGTTTTGCAAGACAAGCAAAATGTTTTAATAAATTTTGACTTGATATACAAGCAATTTCTTGATATACAAGTAGCGTTTTGTCACAACTGAGTATAAAAGAGAACAGAGGTGCCTCTAAGTGTAGCAATATGGTTACATTTAATGAAGGTACAACATTTAGCAACATATTGCTATACTTGGAGGTGCCTCTCTTCTCTTTTATACTCTGTAGCTCCTGCTGGATTTTGCTTCTAATCCCCTTGTGGAGGCTTCCATTTGTGGATGGACATTTTATGGTTACACAATCTGGTCACATTGCTAACATTTTTATATATACTATAAACTATAAGGACATATGAATAAATGGTTGTGGAACGAATTATTTGAGTTTCCATTATTTCATATGGGGAAATTTGCTTTGATACACAAGTGCTTTGGATTACAAGCATGTTTCTGGAATGATTTATGCTCGCAATCCAAGGTTTTACTGTATAGGTCATTTGCAGTGACAATACTGATAGATATAAGGGAGAAGCATGCATTAGCCTGCATCTTATTGAATATTACCCATATTATGTGGATGTGAAGCGTATCTTTAAAACAGAGATCAAAATTACTATTCTGTTCTACAAATTTTATAAATAAGCTGTAATGATCTTTGTAAGTGCCCCACTCTCATTTTTGAAGACCATAGAAAAACAAAAAAACAAAAAAACAAAAAACAGACACCCCTATATGCTTTTATGATGTGTTTTTTCCCTTTGTTAAAAATACAATTTCCTCATGTAGTCATTTGGGCAATTTTGCAAAAATATCTAAAGTTGCTTCATATTTCAAATGTATTTTTATTGCAATCATACAAGTTAATATTAAAAAGTTTTCCTTAAAGTATTTTGTTCCTCTCTTCCGTCCCAGTTTTACATGCTTGCTGTCCAAGCAAATTATTTGTTATTTAAAAAAAAAAGAAAAACAGAAAAAGGCCATAAGGGTTTACAATCACTTTATTAATTACAGTATCTGTTAGTATGCAATATACAGCACTATTCTGCATGTAAAATCCTTCCAATTATGATGAAAAACCAAACATACTGTATATAAAGTGCATAGGGTGCAAAAAAAGTACAGCTGCAGAAACTATATCAACTTTTTGATTGATGCCTAGATGCCAGGCAAAATTAGGCATCATCAGCATGTGGGCTTAATGCGCCCACTGTGGACACTCACGAAAGTGATTGTTAATGCCTAGGACACAGGCACGGGGGCCGTGGTCATGTGAAAATCAGCATTAAGGCAACACCACAACTTAGAAGCGAGCCTTGCACAATTCCACTTTGCACACTAAAAACTCCTCTGTTAAAGTGGTTATAAACTCTGAAAAAAAAAAAAAAACCTGCATTGCATACTAGCTCATTATTAAATATTTACCTTAGATCGAAGCTGTTGCAGCGGTCCCTGCACACCGCTGTGACCGGTGACATGTCTCCTGGAGTTATTTCTGGGATCGCGGGCTCCAGTGCTGTGATTGGCTGAAGCCGCGATGACGTCCCTTTGTATGGCCAATAACTTGCATATAAGCCTTCAAAATGGGGACTTTTGATTTTTCGAGTTCAGGTCCCATAGACTTTAATAGGGTTCTGGGTTCGGGTCCAAACTTTTTCCATGTTCAGGTGTGCTGGTGGCAAACCGAACTGAGGGTTAGGCCCATCACTAACTGTAATGCCCCGTACACACGGTCGGATTTTCTGATGGAAAATGTCCGATCGGAGCGTGTTGTCGGAAATTCCGACCGTGTGCGGGCTCCATCGGACATTTTCCATCGGATTTTCCGACACACAAAGTTGGAGAGCAGGAGATAAAATTTTCCGACAACAAAATCCGTTGTCGGAAATTCCGATCGTGTGTACACAAATCCGATGGACAAAGTGCCACGCATGCTCAGAATAAATAAAGAGATGAAAGCTATTGGCCACTGCCCCGTTTATAGTCCCGACGTACGTGTTTTACGTCACCGCGTTCAGAACGATCGGATTTTGTTGTCGGAGCCCACACACGGTCGGAATTTCCGACAACACGCTCCGATCGGACATTTTCCATCAGAAAATCCGACCGTGTGTACGGGGCATTACAGTTAGTGATGGGCCTAACCCTCAGTTCGGTTTGCCACCAGCACACCTGAACATGGAAAAAGTTTGGACCCGAACCCAGAACCCTATTAAAGTCTATGGGACCTGAACTCGAAAAATCAAAAGTCCCCATTTTGAAGGCTTATATGCAAGTTATTGGCCATACAAAGGGTATGGGGGCCTATGTGCTGCCCTGAAGGACATATATCTTTGTAAAAAAATGTCTGTGAAAAGATTGTTTTTAAAAGAGCTGTGATTTTAATGATGCTTAAAGTGAAACAATAAAAATGAAAAATTCCTTTAAATCTAGTACCTGGGGGGGGGGGGGGGTGTCCCCCTAGTCTGCCTGTAAAGTGGTGCATTTGTACCGTGTATAGAACCTGCTTCAGCAAAACTGACAAATATAAAGAAAAAAAATACATTTACATTGATTTTACCGGCTGCAAGCTTTCTTGAAAAGAAAACCCATTGCGTCCCCCACAGTGTGTGTGAGACACTTTCAAAGCATATACACGTGGACAGTTTATCTCTGCCTTTAAATCAGCCAGAGTTGACCATAATGCACAACAGACTGTGCTTGACCAAGCTGAATTGGAGACAGCCACTGCGTTTAATCTGTGCCAGGTGGGAATAACTATTCCCACCTGGCACAGGCTCTTGCTGCTGCGGCCCTACAGCCGAGGAGTTTGTTTGAGTCGGGAGATAAAAATGGCAGGTTACTGGCCAATCTAGTTGCAGACTCCAAACAATTAACGGTTGTCTCTGAGCTGATCACAGATGCTGGGGTGCCCATTACAGACCCCTCTGGCATCCTTCAAGAGTTTCAACGTTTTTTTCAATCCGTATATAATCCAATCCCCTCCCCTGATGTCTCTCTTTACTGTCCTTGTCGGAGGACAAGGCTGAGTTCCTTGACAGAGAACTTTCCGTTGCTTAAATAGAAGCAGCAATCAACTCTTTTCCACCTAATAAAACCCTGGGACCTGATGGTTTACTGGGGGAATAGTATAAACTGCATGCTAAAGATTTGGCTCAGAGTCTCTACAGAGTGTTCACCTGACAGTTGTGAAGCTCAGGACCTCCCTCCATCCATGTATCAAGCCCACATTCTTCTCCTACCCAAACCAGGAAAGGATCCTAAGAAATGTGCCATTTACAGACCAATCTCTCTTTTAAATTATAACTTAAAAGTGTTGACAAAAGTCTTGACTACAAGGCTGATGAAGTTGTTATCCTTATTAGTAAGCATTGATCAAACAGGTTTTATTCCAGGTAAATCCAGAGACATTAACTTCCGTAGTCTTAACACACCTACAAATGAGCTTCACAGGTCTTAGGCTGGCCATACACCTATAGATTATCTGCAGATTTTCTATGGTTAGATGGAAAAAGTGGGAGATTCCTCCATCCACACAGTTTAGCGAACATGGAGAGATCTGTTGTACATTTTCTATCTAACCATATAAAATCTGCAGATAATCTATAGGTGTATGGCCATCTTTAGTCCTGGTCCTGGATGTAGTGAAAGCTTTTGATTCTGTTGACTGGGGGGATATGTCCTCTGTGTTAGAAGTGATGGGTTTTGGGCCGGGCTTTCGTAACTGGATTAAAATACTGTATAAGACCCCTGCTGCCCAGATTAAGTTGGGGGGCATGTTATCAGAACCATTTTTCATTGGTAGGGGTAAGAGACAGGGGTGCCCACTATCCCTGGCACTATTCATGTTCATGATGGAACCCATAGCCCAGGCTATTCGCAGAGCTCCTCTTATCAAGAATATTCAGGTAGGCTCCATTACAGAAAAAGTGGCGTTATACGCTGACGACCTAGTCCTCTTTCTTAAGGACCCAGGTCCTTCACTTAAGGAGGCCGTAGCCTTAATATCCTCTTTTCCCCTAAAACTGGTCTGAAAGTCATTTAGGATAAATCCCAAATAGTGTCCGTTCACAGCACGCATTGTATCTGACCCAAATTTGCCCCTAAGGTGGACTTCCACTGCTAAATATTTGTAGGTCTTAGGTCTCCTCTAAGGCTTCTGAATATTGTTTTTTTAACCTTTTACCACTACTGCAGGTGGCTGAAGCAACGTATGGCAGCACGGGCACATTTTCCGCTTTCCCTTATTAACAGGATCAATCTTATAAAAATGGAACTGCTCCCCTCTATATTATACAGTATATTCTCTGCCATGCTCTGGTAGAGATTCCAAAAAAATATTTCATTCAATTTAATTCTGCCATTAATGCAGCAGTTGTATTACAAGCAACCTACCTTGGTTCCTATGAGGCATTGCATAATTTATTATATAGAAGTTCTTCAGTCCCCTTCCCATCACACAGTCCATGAAGGCTGTTCTCAAAGCTTGGCAGTCGCAGCACCCTGTGACATCACACTGGTCACCCCATACACACCTCTGGTTGAATCCCCCTGTTCACCATTTCTATATTTTTTCAGATCCCAACACATGGGCTTCAAAGGGAATCGAGTATTTTAATCAAATACCGTATGTGCAGGAAGTACCCTTCAAAGCTTTGACTCCTTAAAATCACAATTTTCTGTCCCTAACTCTTTTATGTTCTGATACCTTCAGTTGCACCATGCTTTTCATTTGCAATTTTCTACTCAACCTCTCCTTTACAGTCTCAGGGATTGAGTCTCTACTGGGGGATGACTCCCTGGTGAAACCCCTTTCTACCATATACAAAGCCCTTAACCTACTATACATGAAGGCCTTGATAAACTTTTATTGGCTGGAGCGGGGAGGTCCCAGAGTCGGATTCTGAGGACTGGGAGGACATTTGGGAATATCCCATGCAATTGGTTGCATGGTTCCAAATTGGTCTCTACCAGGGATCGATTGATTCAATTTAAAATCCTCCATAGAGTATATTTTACCTTTCAAAAACTGCACAAGATTTTCCCCTCACACCCATCTAGTTTTTGGCATTTTTTTGAATCTGAGGACTGGGAGGACATTTGGGAATATCCCATGCTACAATTGGTCTCTACCAGGGATCGATTGATTCAATTTAAAATCTTCCATAGAGTATATTTTACCTCTCAAAAACACAAGATTTTACCCTCACACCCATCTAGTTATTGGAGTTTTTCGGAACACACATGCACCCCTTTTTACATGTATTTTGGGAATGCCTAGTCATTAAGTATTTTTGGGCAGAGATCTCTAAGTGTATTCGGTCAGTCATGACTGTTTCCGTGCCCCTATCTATTGATGTCTGTATACTGGGTCTTGTCCATTTGCTGGCCACATAAGCATGATCCTTACTGACCCTTTAGTTGAATAAACATATATGTCTTAGAGCATTGGTTACCATACCAATTGTGTTTTTTTTTTTTTTATTTAGTCGTCTTTTATTGTATTTTTGTAAGCCTGGGTATTCCCGATAGGCTTTGTTTTGTATAGCTATTCCACTTAAAGTCAATAAAAAAAAAAAAAAAACATTGCCGGCAATCACAAATGTGAAAAAAACGGCATGGGGGTTTCCATGCTATAATTGTAAAAAAAACAAATTGAACACGCCAAGATTTAAAAAAAAATGGCATGGGGGTCCCCCCCAAAATCCATACCAGACCCTTATCCGAGCTTACAGCCTGGTAGGCCAGTAAAGCAAGGGACAAGAGAGCGCCCCCCTCCCCCCTCCTGAACCATACCAGGCATACATTGTACCACTACTCATTCACCAAAAAGAAATAAAAAACACATACACACACAGTTTTTGACAATTCTTTATTAAAAATAAAAAAAAAGATGTCCCCCGATGTAGATCCATCATCAATCATGACGCCCGCCACCTTGCCAGACCCAAAAAGAGACAGAAAAAAAAGCTCAGCCCGCAATGAAGGCTACCGCCATCTGCCTGCTCCACCATGTGACAGTTCTTAAATAGGTAAGGGACGGGGCCACCTGGCAACATCATCTGGCTGCACCGCCCCTTGTGAAGTCACCGACCCAGCATGTTCTTTTATTTTTAATAAAGGAGTTGGCAAAAACTCTGTGTGTGTTTTTATTTCTTTTTGACCTTTTTTTGGCAGATAAGTAGGGGTTCAATGTATGATTTAGATCCATCATCAATCATGACACCTGCCACCCTGCAAGACCCAAAAAGAGACAGAAAAAAAGCTCCGCCCACAACAAAGGCTACCATCATCTGCCTGCTCCACCGTGTGACAGTTCTTAAATAGGTAAGGGGCGGGACCACCTGGCGACGACACCTGGTGACACCGCCCCTTGTGACATCACCGACCCAGCATGTTTCTTTATTTTTAATAAAGAAATTGGTAAAAACTGTGTGTGTTTTTATTTCATTTTGACCTTTTTTTTGGTAGATGAGAAGGGGTACAATGTACCCCATACTCATTCATGTACGGGGGAGGGGGCGGGAATAATCTAATAATCCCCCTGCTTGTAGACCCCCACAACTACCGCCCAGGGTTGTGGGGAAGAGGCCCTTGTCCCCAAAGCAACCTCCCCATATTGAGGGCAGGTGGCCTGGTATTGTTCAGAAGGGGGGGGCGCTCGTTTGCCCCCACTTTTCTAGCCTGCCAGGCTGCATGCTCGGATAAGGGTCTGGCATGGCTTTTGAGGGGGCCACATGCCACTTTTTTTTATTTTGGCGTAGGGGTTCCCCTCAAAATCTATACCAGACTCGAAGAACTGGTATGGATTGGGGGGACCCCCCACGCTGTTATTTTTCATATTTTTGAATTGCCAGCAATGTTTTGTTTTTTTTCATCCAGCTGTTAGCGGGGAAGTCCGCTGACAGCTGATGACTCAACTGTTGTTAAGAACATGGCAGCCGACTTCCCAGTCCACTCCTTAACAACCAGCTATTCACTGTGCCCTGATTAAGCAAGGCCTTGCACCTGACTGAAGTGTAGTAAAACAAATTCTGTGAATGGCAGAGAGGGCAGAAGGGGGTAGGTGAGCAGCACAAGTCTTCTCAGTAGCAGCCACCATTGTTAACCTTCTCAGAGTAGTTTAACCTAGCACACCTGTCAGATTAATTGTAGCAGGCAAATAGGTGAGTTAAAGCTTCAATTATCTTAGAGTGAACAATAGCTATAAGGCTGGTTTCAGACTTATGCGAATTGGATGCGCCGGTTCTCTATGGAGCCGGTTCACAAATCTTTGCAGCTGCTCCAGTACGAATTGCACTGGAGTCCAGTGCATCTTTTGGTCCGTTTCAGATCCGAATTCAGCCAAAAATTCGGGCTAAATTCGGACCAGAAACAGTGAATGGAGATGCACTAGACTCCTGCTGTAAGTTGCTGTGAACTCCAGTGTGAACCCAGACTAAGGGAAGGTATTTAGCCCACCAGATTGTTTCCCTAAACAATGATTGGGTCAGGCTTCAATTATTTCAGGAAAAGAAGTGGCAATCGGGGCAAACTGTCTGATTAGCCGTGAGTGAGCAGCAGCCCAGTGGTTGAATTAGGGGCTTTCTGCCCAATTTATTGTTCCCCTTAAAGCGGAAGTAAACCCATCCATTTAACCATTTTAAATAACAGTTACATTTCCAGCACATGCCAGGAATGTAACCCTCCCACTGGTTGTGCTCTCAACCAGACTGTCAAACCATCCAATGGCTAGTGTCATAACTGATGACATGTGCAGCATCATGGCAGTTGTAGATTAAACAGAGGCCAAGATGGCAGCTTCATTGGCTGAAAACAATAGGAGGGTTTAGTTCCACTTTAACAGTGGGTGGGTGATGACAGACAAGCAGCAAAACATCCAAATCAGGTGACTGTCATTTCATGTTTATGGGAAGCTTCAGGCTAAGCAGGAAGCAGATATGGCAACCCCTATGTACAGAATTACAAAGTATGCTAAGAATTACTATTTTTAAAAGAGTTCTACACTTTAAAGGTTACTTACATGCAGAAAATCACCATCACATATATATGTAAAAAAAACATACCCAAACAAAAAGTCAGGAAGAACCTGTTCACTCTAGGCCTGCTGCAGTGCATTAAACATGCAAGTGAATGTGCATTGGTTTGCATGTTAACGTGCATTGCATTACATTTGAATGGGCTGCCCAACACACCACAATGGACCAAAAATCATGTGTGCAACATTTTCAGCAATGCAGTGTATCACACTGCAAGTGTCTTGAGAGGGTTCTTTTCATCTTTGTTATAGTTTGCCAAAGCGGAACTCCAACTATACAGCTTGATATACAGATGAAATACATATATGGTGGCTGTTTTCCAGCTAAAGGATTTGCATTTCTGTCCATTCAGTCCTTTGATTTACAGTTCTGCCACGCAGCACAGCCCTGTCTGGAAGGACATAAGACCTGATTTTGCTGAGATTAGGTAACACTTGTAGGTTTTGTGCCTCCCCCAGCCTGTGACTAGAGTTGCCACCTCATCCCTTCAAACCCAAACACATATGAATTACACAGGTTCTGAAGCTAATTTAATGGAGATAAAGCACCAAGTGAGTTTAATTACCACCTTAATCAGCCACAGAACCTGTGAATTTAATATGTGTTCAGTTTTGAGGGGATAAGGTGGCAACTCTACCTGTGATTGGGTAGTGAAAAAAAAGCCAGCAGGCTGATGGTCTCATCTCTCTTGTCCCTCTTCTCTCTCCTCCTATCAACATGTTCCTTGTTGGTACAATAACACTGCTGCACAACTGCCTGACTTGTTGCTTTATTTCTTCCTCTCAGAGTCTGTGTTCAGTTTTGGAACAACTGCAAGGCCCTGATACAAGGTCAAATTCAGCTACTTGCACTGCCTTTAAAAAAAATCATGAGTCGTGTATTAATAAATGCAGAGCTGCAATAATTTTATATCTGCTTAGAATTCAGCTTTAAAAATGCACCAGTTTCAAGACCTAATGAATTCTAATATTATATTCTCTCCCAAATTTTAGAAGTGTTGTTACCTTTTCTGAAGAAAGCTTCATTAAGTTTCCCATGTGTGTTCTCAGATTTTTCTTTCATCGATGTAAAAGAAGTTCGTCTTTCAACCTCACAAAGTTGCTCGTCTGTCAGAGAAAATCCAAGGAATTCTGAGATTTCTTTCAGATGAGTTAGACAATCCTTAAAGTGAAAAGAAACAAATGATTGGTTGTTTTAAACTATAGGTAGAGTAGTTACAATTTTTGTTCATAAAGTAAGGCTACATTTACACAGGCGATTTAGGCCTGTTCGAATAGTAGCATCAGGAATCTTCTAAATTCCATTTGCGACTCTGAGAGGCTAAGTGCAGCCGCTGGCCCTATTCACTATAATGACAAGTCGCCAGGGGCCCTAGATATTCACGGCTCTCTGTACAGCCAGTGAATATCTGTGGTGATCACTGCTGGACACACTATGGGGGTTATTTACTAAAGCTGGGGAGTGCAAAACCTGGTGCAGCTCTGCATAGAAACCAATCAGCTTCCAGGTTTTATTGTCAAAGCTTAATTGAACAAGCTGAAGTTTGAAGCTCATTCAGTAGTGATCACCGCAGGTAATTGCTGGTTGTGTGGACAGCCGTGAATACCTGGGTTCACCGGCGACCTGTCATTATAGTAAACCGCACCTAGCCGTTTGGAGCTGCAGCATCAATCAGAAGATTCCTGCCACTAAAATCCACACACCAGCCTAAATCACCTGTAAGAATGTAGCCTTAGGGTCGGTTCACACTGAGGCAGCACGACTTGCAGCGCGACTGCCTCAGGCGACCCAGGACACAACTCAGCGGCGACTTGCAAAACGACTTCTGTATAGAAGTCAATGCAAGTCGCCCCCAAAGTAGTACAGGAACCTTTTTCTAAGTCGGAGCGACGCAATTAGAATGGTTCTATTGCACAGAACAGGACGCTACTTGTCAGGCGAGTAGGTCGCCTGACAAGTCGTCCCAGTGTGAACAGAGGCTGAAAGATGTCCTAAAAAATCCGCTGTTTCTAGATTGTCTTCCTATTTACTAAAAGAGAGTATCCCCTCCCTCACAGAGCTTATGGTGAATATCTAGAAATCTGACCAAGTTCAATTCACGGACAGTTTAATAAAACATTCTCAAATCCCAACTTTTCCCTGAACCTCATTGCAGTCTTTGGGGGATGATTCTTGAAATTCAACTTGTTCCTTTTGTGAAACTAATAAACAAACTATAGTCAAAAAAGGCACAGGAAGCAAGACACTTCCACTGGGGACATTTACTACAACAAAGTTAAAATAAAAATTAACATAAAGCTGGGGAAAGTTATTTTCATGCTTTGAGGACTACAATGAAGATACACAATTCTTTAACCACTTCAGCCTCGTGAAGCGATCGCGAGTATGCCCGCGGCGATCGAGCCCGCGGCGATCGAGTCCGCGGGACCCGCGACCCGACTCACGGATATCGCGGCAGGCACCCGCGCGCACACGGCGGCAAATTCAAAGTAACCTACAGGTACGTTACTTTGCGCAGCCGTGCCATTCTGCCGACGTAAAAGTACAGGAGCCGGTCGGGAACCGGTTAAATGTTTCCACCCGGCCTATCAGCAAATTATGGCAGAGCAGGGGCACTACAGTTCCAGGTGGTTGTCATTTGTTGTCCTCCCAGTCACGCGCATACCTCCCAACTTTTTGAGATGGGAATGAGGGACACCTACTAGCAAAAGTATGTAGGCATAGGACACCCCCCCCCCAACCATGACCCCCTAAAGGAGAATTAACCCCCAGAAAAAGATTAGTTAAACCCACAAGTGCTTTTTTTTACCACTACTATTCCTTTATATTGGCAAATTTACAAATGTTGAAATTTTGCATTTGGATGAAAGGCTTAGCTCTGGGAAACACTTTTTGAAAGGTAAATAGTGCATTTTATATACAACTACATAAATCAGATCAAAATGAGGGACAAATGAGGAGGAAAGAGGGACAGAGGGACATTGCTCCAAATCAGGGACAGTCCCTCTAAATCAGGGACAGTTGTGAGCTATGGTCATGCGCCTTGCAAGTTCTCTAGGGCCACGCTGCTTCGTGATCTGTCACCCACTGTGTCCACTAGACACAGCAGACGACAAATCATTGTACCAGGCCGGCCCTGGTACCATGTGATTGCTGTGTCCAATCACAGTGATCACATGACAGTTGTACACAATGAATGGCTTTCATTCATTATTGTGTACTATTGTGATGCTCTCTGTGATTGGTCACAGTGATCACAGAGTACAGACAGGTACCATTCACCGTGCTTCTGTACCATGTGACAGCTGTGACCAATCACAGCTAGCACAATAGTACACAATAAATGCCTTTGAATGAATAGATGCCATTCATAAAATGATTGCTTATATGATCATCACTGTTATAAGCAATCATAGTGTAAAAAAAAACAAAAAACACGATGATTCGATGATTCCCCCATGTCAATATAATAATAATGCACTGCTCTGGTCACAGTATGCAATATATATATATATATATATATATATATAAATATATATATATATATATATATATATATATTTATTTATTTTTTTTTTTTTCCCCAAAGATCATGAAAAAAATTACAATTTAAAAAAAAGCATTATGCCACCTGTAAGTGGTTTGGGAGATATGTTAAAGTGCATGTAGTGTTACAGAACAGCACAATGTTCATCGTGGACAGCATCAGATTGACTGTAAAAACTAAACTTACTGTTTTCATATCTTCAAATTTAACAACCATTACATTGTCTTCATCAATGTGTTTGTTCCACTCAGCTAGAAATTCAAAATATGATCCAAAACACACTAAAACACAGAAAAAATGTACGTATAAACTGACAGTATTATATTAAATAATTTCTGTTGGAAAAACTACAGAAATGTAAAGCATATAAATAACAGAAATAGGGTTATGAACCAATAACAATATTATGTTAGAGTTATACGATCACCTTTCCCAACGTATGAAGACTTGCATTACTTGCGCTCCTTCACAGCTGGCAAGAATCCTCAGCACTTCCAAATATAGAGGAACATTTGAACTGCTCCTCCTTGATGGTGCCTGTGCCTAGCAGCCAATGGTTAGGCCTGAGCAGTGTCACATGATCGGGGTAGTTAAGTTGACACTCCTCTGGATCTCAGACACAGCCAATTTTAGTGCCAGCTGTGGAGAAGCATGGAGCATCTCTGAAGGAGCACAGGTAAGGTGAGTATATGGCAGGGTTCTCAAACTGGTGGCCCTCCAGCTGTTGCGGAACTACAAGTTCCATTATGCCATATTATGCAATATTATTTCTATGGAAGAGCAGCTTTGTCACCCAATAACAGGACTACAGAACACCTTCCCCTCTCCTCATTTCTATAACCGGGGGGGGGGGGGTTCTGTAGTCGTCAGAGAGTTAGGGACAATGCTAAATAAGAATGCAGAAAGGCAGAGTGCACAGTGCACAGGGAGTTATCACTTCACAAGACTTATAGGATTGAAAGGTATTTTTGCATGTAGCACCCTCTAGTGTATGATACTAGTATTGGAAGTGTAGGAAAATGTACTCATGCTCTAAATCTGTGAGTCTTAATTGGGTCAGCCTTTACTGGAGGTCAGGGCTGGATGACTCATCCTAGCAGCTCTCTGGTTCCTCCCCCTCTTACCTGGAAGGTTGGAGAACCTTCTAGAGCTAGAGGGTGGGGTTAGGAGGAGCTGCCATGAATATTTGTGGGATCTCAGCCAATCCCCAGAAGTGGGCTGGCAGGCGGCTGAGACAATCCCAAAAATAGACATGGGCCATGCTAGCAGGGGGAGTCGAGTGAAAGATGGAGATGCAGTGCTGAGGAGAGGCTTTCGGTGGCCCTTGAGGTGATCCCCCTAGTCTAGGGGGGTTACTCTGCCTCAGGCTGGGGCTCTGGCAAGCTGGCCTGGAAGGATCCCACCAAAGGAGGCAACTGGAGGGATTCATGCTGGAAGAGGCAGTGGCAAGGAGCAAGCAGTGAGTAATACAGTGAGTAATATCAGCACAGTACAGTGACAACACAAGGGGAGAGACTGCCAGTTGTAGCAGTGCTCTCTGAAGACAGCATTGTGCTCAAGTCTTCATCTCTGCCCTGGGGAATCTCCATGGTAGTGTGCCAGTCAGGAAGGACTGGGGGAATGTGCCATTCAGGAGCACTGGGGAAGCAAGCACCAGGTGGGCTGGTATCTTCCGCAGCAGTAGAACTGGGCTCAGGATCTACAGGACAAGGCAGAAGGAGATGCTGTTCACTCCACATTGTGCCATTTAACCTACAAAGGGACAGATGCTCCCAGCAAGTAATGGGTAATCACTGAATTAACATTAAAGTGACCCTACATTCACTATATCTCCCACAGTACACCTAACATGAAAATGCAATTATTTTTGTAAATATAAACTGATAAATACCTCTTCTCATCAGCAGTATATAGAATTTTTGTGACTTCTATCAGTGTCTGGTTAAAGCTTTAGGAGGAGTTTTCTTTCTCTTTTGACTGACCTATGAGGCTGGAGGACCCCTGACCCTATGTCTGGACAGTGATGATTGGCCCTGTGCTGATCACATGCACACCCCCCCCCCCCCTCCAAAAAAAAAAAACTCTAGCAATGCACACCAAAATGAGCATGTGCAGAGTGCTCCCAAGGCTCTGTTTTGTCAGGAGATGGATTGGAGACAGTGAAAGAAGAGGAGGATCAGAGAAGACAGGATCAAACAGCCTTTCTACACAATTCAAAGGATTAACCCCTGAGGTTTCACAGTGAGTAAAACAAGCATGATTTACTGCATATAGAGACTGATATTACTGTTGTGGGTTTGGTAACACTTGTTAGTTCCCCCCTGGAGTGATCAGCAGGAGCTGTATATGTGAACCACGTTTGTGCAGGAGGAAGCAAAAAGAGGACTTTTGTAAATAAGGAAGGAGTTGTCCCCTTGTTCATAGTTCTGGACATTTTCCAAGTTGGGCATCCCATAAATTCCCTACCCAATCCAAGTTATCAACCCCTAATAAAACAACAAAAATACAAGCCAAGGACTGTTTTCTGTGTTGGAATGCATGAAGGAAATGCTGTGCGCCTGGTCATTTAGCAGTGGGGAATCCTGATCCAGCAGCTCCTATGTGGGGTGTGCTACATGCACTTGTGGAACAAATTTTAAGACAAAGAGGGAGCAACTAAGAGACGTTAAAGTGGTATTAAACCCAAAAACAAAAATATTGCAGATTGCCAATCCTTATGGTGTCTGCATTAATTTTCCTGTATTACACTATACACACCTCCCATATTAGGGTGTCTGCATTTTGGATGAATTGGTAAAGCAGACACCATTGGACAGCAGCACTGTCAGTCTGGAGAGAGGGTAGTGTTAGATTAGCAGATCTAGATGGATTTGATGAACAATATGAAGCTAAATTCCAGCTATATAAGCAATTACAACAGCAAACTGCTGTTTTTCCTTTTGGTATAAAGGTTTACATAAATGAATAAAAGCTGACCATTGTAAGCAGCCCTGTTTTGTCTGAATAAACTTACCAAACCGAATCAATTACGCTATGAGACCATTTTCCTTATATGTATATTACTGCCGATGAGGAGTACATGCCTATTGTGAGTGTTTACTGAGAAGAAGGTGTGACGGGAGTCACTTTGGGCGGGGGGCTTGTGGAACGCAGCTCACCCTGGAGAGCTCTGGAAACTCCTTGTCCAGCTCCCCTGGCCCTTCCTATGTGTAAATTACCCTGTGTCTATTAGGGGCACAGGATGACCGAGAACCCCAGTCTGATCTGCACTAATCAGATTCACCATAAAACCACACCAGACTCAGCACTTTCTTTTTCGTTATCCAGGGTCTTATATGTGTGGTTTGTGTTGAAGGAATGAAGGGGGCTCTTTCACGTGGGACAGTGATATTTCTGAACAATATCCCTCAAGAGTATATGAAGATAAAGTCCCCCTTTCATCAGAGACCATTGCTAGATGGTTTGAGGTGGGATGGGGGTTGCTATGTGTTTGTTAAATGCCTGTATCCCATTGTTCTACTGTGTCTGTCTACCTTGGGAGAAAAGTATTATGAGATGTATATGTGTATGTGGATTAGCTGTTAGAGGGGAGGGAAGAATTCCTCCAACAGCTCTCTCTGCTGATAGGACAGCTCCCCCGTCCCCTCTTATGTGTAAGTCACCCTGTGTATATTAGGGGCACAGGGTGACCGAGAACCCCAGTCTGACCTGCACTAATCAGATTCACCATACAACCACCCGACTCAGCATTTTCTTTTACCCATTATCCAGGGTCTTATATGTGTGGTTTGTGTTGAAGGAATGAAGGGGCTCTTTCACTTGGGACAGTGATATTTCTGAACAATAACCCTCAAGAGTATATGAAGATAAAGTCCCCCTTTCATCAGAGACCATTGCTAGATGGTTTGAGGTGGGGTGGGGGTTGCTATGTGTTTGTTAAATGCCTGTATCCCACTGTTCTACTGTGTCTGTCTGCCTTGGGAGAAAAGTATTATGGGATGTATATGTGTATGTGGATTAGCTGTTAGAGGGGTTGGGGGAATTCCTCCAACAGCTCTCTAAGCTGATAGGACAGTCTACTGATGAGAAGTTTGAACACACCTGTGTGTCTGTTACTGAATGTAGTCTATCCCCCCCTTGTCATTATGCAAAGGAGGGGGGTTGTCCTCTGAGTACATATCTCTGTGTGCCTCTATTCAAATAAACAGTTTAATGTTCCAGCTTTGCAGCCAAACGAGTCCTGCCTAGTTAGTGGTTGTAATATGCAGCTATAATATCTAATATCTATATTCAGATGGGAGGAGGCTCCTATTTTTTTTACTTGGGATATTGAAGGCGCAGTTTTATCTGAGCTCTGGTGAGTTGGATATCCATGGGGTGTGGAGCCCCATGAGGTGTGGTGATGGGATTTAATTAACAGACCTGGATTACCATTATTTTTTTATTCAACTGGCCTTGATTATGAAGGATTTAGGATATTTGTGATTTGAAACAACACATGGACTAGTTTAATTGAACTTATGCAGCGCTGCTAGTGTCTTTATTTTTGTTTGGAGAGTTGAGGCATTCAATATATCTTAAATTTCATTGCTGCCATTTTTATAGAGTGCATTCTAAAGTGAATGAAGCCTACTTTTTCCAGAGTTGTATGCTGTTATAACCTAGTAAATACAGTATCTCACAAAAGTGAGTACACCCCTCACATTTTTGTAAATATTTTATTATATCATTTCATGTGACAACACTGAAGAAATGACAATTTTCTACAATGTAAAGTAGTGAGTGTACAGCTTGTATAACAGTGTCAATTTGCTGTCCCCTCAAAATAACAACACACAGCTATTAATGTCTAAACCGCTGGCAACAAAAGTGAGTACACCCCTAAATGAAAATGTCCAAATTGGGCCCAATTAGCTACTTGCCCTCCCCGGTATCATGTGACTTATTTGTGTTACAAGGTATCAGGTGTGAATGGGGAGCAGGTGTGTTAAATTTGGTGTTATCACTCTCCCATACTGGTCACTGGAAGTTCAACATGGCATCTCATCGCAAAGAATTCTCTGAGGATCTGAAAAAAAGAATTGTTGCTCTACATAAAGATGGCCTAGGCTATAAGAAGATTGCCTGAAACTGAGCTTCAGCACGGTGGCCAAGACCATGCAGCGCTTTAACAGGACAGGTTCCACTCAGAACAGGCCTCGCCATGGTCAACCAAATAAGTTGAGTGCACGTGCTCAGCGTCATATCCAGAGGTTCTCTTTGAGAAATAGACGTATGAGTGCTGCCGGCATTGCTGCAGAGGTTGAAGGGGTGAGGGGTCGGCCTGTCAGTTCTCAGACCATATGCTGCACACTGCATCAAATTGGTCTGCATGGTTGTCATCCCAGAAGGAAGCCTCTTCTAAAGATGATGCACAAAAAAGCCCGCAAACAGTTTGCTGAAGACAAGCAGACTAAGGACATGGATTACTGGAACCATGTCCTGTGGTCTGATGAGACCAAGATAAACTTAATTGGTTCAGATGGTGTCAAGCATGTGTGGTGGTATCCAGGTGAGGACTACAAAGACAAGTGTGTCTTGCCTACAGTCAAGCGTGGTGGTGGGAGTTTCATGGTCTGGGGCTGCCTGAGTGCTGACAGCACTGAGGGGCTACAGTTAATTGAGGGAACCATTAATGTCAACATGTACTGTGACATACTGAAGCAGAGCATGATCCTCTCGCTTCGCTTGGGCTGCAGAGCAGTATTACAACATGAAAACAACCCCAGATACACCTCCAAGACGACCACTGCCTTGCTGAGGGTAAAGGTGATGGACTGGCCAAGCATGTCTCCAGATCCAAACCCCATTGAGCATCTGTGGGGCATCCTCAAATGGTGGGTGGAGGAGTGCAAGGTCTCTAACATCCACCAGCTCCATGATGTCGTCATGGAGGAATGGAAGAGCAACCTGTGGAGCTCTGGTGAACTCCATGCCCAAGAGGGTTAAGGCAGTTCTGGAAAATAATGGTGGCCACACAAAATATTGACACTTTGGGCCCAATTTGGACATTTTCACTTAGGAGTGTATTCACTTTTGTCGCCAACGGTTTAGACATTAATGGCCGTGTGTTGTTATTTTGAGGGGACAGCAAATTTACACTGTTATACAAGATGTACATTCATTACTTTACATTGTAGCAAAGTGTCATTTTTTCAGTGTTGTCACATGAAAAGATATAATAAAATATTTACAAAAATGTGAGGGGTGTACTCACTTTTGTTAGATACTTTATATTGTCTAGTGAACTATGATTAACCTAATCCTTTATTTACTGCTTTATGTGCATGCTGCTGTTTTCTGCAACCCGTGAAATTATGTTGGGCTAATTACCACTAACCAGTCTGATGTTTTTTGACTGAACCTTAGTTGCGTGCAGGGTATCTATATTTGTGCTCCCAATAGCAGTGCAGTGTCTATTTGCTTAACCTGGGGGGTCATTGGGGTTGAGGTTGTTCTCTGAGTCGAGAACTGAGAATCCAATCTACCAAGCGGATCCTGTGGGGGTGGCGCTACATACGTATGTTTGACAGTGCTTCTGGTTTTCATTTTAAATATCTGACCTGGGTTTCATTGTCTACACAGCTCAGAGTCACCAGCTCCTCTAATCATGATCAGTAGCCACCTGCTACTTGTTATACATTTATGATAATCAGTTTTAATTTAAATGTTTGCTTTTATGAAAAGAAAAAAGAAAAGAAAATGAATTTGTCATTATTTTTAATGAAAAAGGAACCTTAATATGCTAGAACATACATTACCATTGCCATTTATAAAATCCTTGAAAAACAAGTCCCAAGATTCATAAGTGGGAAGCGAAGGCAAGCTTTTATGAAATCTGTAATAAGAGGTGGCTGCATCTTTTGGGTTGCGAAGGACCAACAATATCTGTAGAGATAAAAAATATTTTTTTTAAACTGTCTTTTTTTCAATTCACTTTACAGTCCTTCCTCTCTATTAATGATGGATATTTACCTTTAGCTTTCACAGCCCAAACAGGGAAAAAACATTAATTTATTGAGAAAAAATATATATATTTTTATATACCATATTTCTTTACAATCATTGTACTCTTTTGCAGCCAGGAGCTTCATTTATGGTCCCAATTTTTTTCCCTCCCCCCTTTCTTTGCCATCAATTTATTGATGTTGATTTACGAAAGGTAAGTATGCTATTAAGTGCTGCTGAATTTCATCATCCAATCATGTGCAAGCAAAAATAGTGCTTTTTTATTTTTCTTGCCTGTGATTGCATATTCTTTGCTTGGTGAATTTGCTAGTAGGAGCCATTCTCTGTATTAAGGTAAAAAACATTTCACACTTACTTAAGCCCAATCTCAATCTTAATCACTTACCATAGCCTGATCTTGATCTTAAACACTTACATGAGCCCAAACAGGATCTAGCTATGTGCCAGTCTGCAGCGCCTCTTCCCTCCTCTCTCTCTTCTCACAGGAGACTCTGCAACAGTGGGAGCCATTGGCTCCTGCACCTGTCAGTCTAAGCCTGTGAGGAGGAAGTAAGTGTGGGGCCAAGCCCTGCTGTGTGTGTGTCTATAAAGGCACAGGGCCTGGCTTGAGAACGAATAAAACATCGATGCTGATCGAGTACTATCCACAGCTGCATCTGATTCTGTGTGTGCCAGTATTAGTAAATCTCCCCCCCAAAGGGTTATGTACACTAAATTACCAAAAGTATTGGGGCGTCTGCCTTTACATGCACATGAAATTTAATGGCATCCCAGTCTTAGTCCGTATGGTTCAATATTGAGTTGGCCCACCCTTTGAAGCTTTAACAGCTTCAACTCTTCCGGGAAGGCTGGCAACAAGGTTTAGGAGTGTGTCTATGGAAATGTTTGACCATTCTTCCAGAAGCACATTTGTGAGGTCAGGCGCTGATGTTGGACGAGAAGGCCTGGCTCGCAGCCTCCACTCTAATTCATCCCAAGAGTTTTTTATTGGGTTGAGGTCAGGACTCTGTGGTCAGGACACCCCAAACTCGTCCACCCATGTCTTAATGGACATTAGGTAGAATGGTCAAACATTCCCATAGACACATTCCTAAACCTTGTGGACAGCCTTTCCAGAAGAGTTAAATCTGGTATAGCTGCAAAGGGTGGGCCAACTCAATATTGAACTCTACTGACTAAGACTGCGATGCCATTAAACTTCATGTGCGTGTAAAGGCAGGTGTCCCAATACTTTTGGTAATATAGTGTATACCTAATTCACCACAATGCAATTCAGAGTAATGTAGTACAATACAGCACAGTGAATACTGGGGGAAGGGGGTACAATACACACTATGTAGCCCACCACACTGGAATTCACTGTAATGTAACACAACAAAGCTCTGTATATAGTACTGTATAGCTCTGTATAGCAATGTATAGCAGTATCTAACTAAAACTAAAAAACTAAAAATGTTTGTCCGTTATCTCTATCTACTCCAAGTCTCCACAAATACTGACAAAAGGCTCCTGGGAACCCTGATTTTTTTTAGAGAACATTGAAATAAAAAAACATTATTGGCCCACCTACACCACCTGACCACAGTTCAAATGCCAGAAATAGCATGATAGGTTGCTACAGAGGCAAGTGATCACATATGTTTGCTATTTTCCCAAACTGGAAATTGCTCGAATTTGGGTCAAACTCATCTCTAGTCACAATGACGGATATCTGTGGCTTCTGGTAGTATTCCATTGGTCAGCCCCCACCTCCCCCCTCCCATCTCATCCCCCATTTTTACTGCTCCATCCTTCCTGGGGTCTGGTGATTTCTGAAATTAGTGGTGAGTGGTGATATAGCTTTCTTCCTATGAAGGTTATTAGTGTTAGTACAAGTGGGGAAGTCATGTGTGTTTCATGTTTCCCCTTTATTAGTACTGGCCAAGCCTTGGGGATACTAAGGCTGCTCTGTGCACAGGAAGTGAGTGCCACGGTCTCCTGTGAGCTGTGCAGGGGCTATGGATGGCTGCTATACCCAAGGAGGAGAAAGGCAGTGATGGGTGCAACCCCCTGAGTAAGTAGGAGGCTCAGATGGCATGTTTTTTTAAGGCTTCTGCCCTGAATACTACATTGTATCTCAGCCAGAAGGAGGCTGAGGAAGGGGCATTTCTGCAGCATAAACCCTGACAGCTTAATTCTTCATGTGTGTGCAGACTGTTGGTTGAGTATTAATATGATGTACTGGAAGCTTCTTGAATACAGGAAAACAACTTTACTTGCATGGTGGATAGCAGAGCATATCTTAAAGAGGAGTTCCGCCTGGGAGAAAAAAAATTAAAAGTCAGCAGCTACAAATACTGTAGCTGCTGACTTTTAATATATGGACATTTACCTGTCCAGGGAGCCTGCGATGTCGGCACCCCAGACGATTTTCGGATCGGCTGTCGGGTGCTGCCGCCGCCATCTCCACTATGGAAGCCCGGCAGTGAAGCCTTTCGGCTTCACAGCCGGTTCCCTGCTTTGCATGTGTGAAGCATGCTGTGTTTTCTAAAAGGCCAGGCGGTGGAGACATGTGGAGGGGAGCCGAACTTCCGAGAGACGGCGCCATCTCCCAGAAGTGGGGAAAGGTACCTGTCAAAAACATGTACCTGTTCCCTCCTTCTCCCTGAAAGGTGCCAAATATAGCACCAGAGGGGGGAGGAAGCAGATAAGAGGAAGTTCCACTTTTGGGTGGAACTTCGTTTTAACAGTATGGAAATAGGAACACAACTGAACACTGAAGAAAAGCACTTCCTCTCCTTACATCATACAATAGAGTTACATGCACATTACACTATAATATTACAGTGCCACCTGCTGCATAGACAGGTATAATGCATATACACAGTCACAGAACATAAGCAACTTCTTCCAACACCCCTTCTCAACAGCATGTGCTTTGTCAAATTACATTCAGCTTCTTCTGGATATAACTATGACGTTCCTTCGACAAAGGTTTGGTGAGTGCATCAGCAGTCATCTCTGACGGGCAGTAATGAATGTCAATAACACCTTGCTCTTGATTATCCCTCAGTAGGTGATACTTGATGTTGATGTGTTTGGTCCTAGGATTGACCCTTTCTGATTGCATAAGCTTTATACAACCCTGGTTGTCTTCAAAAATGAGAATTGGTTTTGACATGACTACCCCAATATTCACAAAAAGTTGAAGAATCCATATCGCTTCTTGACACGTGTGTGCTTCTGCGATGTATTCTTTAGTTGAAGATAGAGCAACAGTTACCAGCTTACGACTAGACCAACTTATGGTTCCTTCCCCATACTGTAAGATATGCTCTGCTATTCTCCATGCAAGTAAAGTTGTTTTCCTGTATTCAAGAAGCTTCCAACGCATCATATTAATACTCAACCAACAGGTTATGGGCCCAGGCACTGGAGAGAATACTACAAGTCAGCGAGTACTGTATACAAGCTGCTGAAAGATGGCAAGCAGTTCAGATGTGAAGTTTGCAATCACAAAGCTGAACAATGCCAATTACCAGCTGTGGAAGTTCAAGCTAGAAATGCCTCTCAGTAAGGCTGACTTGTGGCAAGTGCTCAATACAGACAGATCCACAAATGGAGAGACCCACCAAGACAGGCAAGCAAAAGCAACTATAAGCTTGCTAGTAAAAGATGACCAGCTTATCCACATAAGAACAGAGAAAATGGTCAAAGGTATGTAGACTTCATTACAAAAACTACATGAGCGTTCAAGCCTAAACAGCAAGCTGTATCTGCTAAAAAAGCTGTATAAGATAAGGCTAGAAAACAGCCAGCAAATGTGTGACCATGTAAAAGGTATGCTGGAAATCACAGAGCAGCTGCGTGCCATCGGAAAGGACATCAAAGATATCCATATTGTTGCCCTGCTCCTCTGCAGCCTTCCAGAAATATATACTGCTCTTATTAACGCGTTAGAAACCAGACCCAAGCAGGAGCTAACGCTAGAATATGTCAAAGGCAAATTAATTGATGAACATGACAGAAGGAAAGAAAATACGTAACATGATGACAAAGCTCTTAAGATGTACAAAGGCGAGAGCAGGTCGCTTGATGAAGGACGCAGGTCACGCATGCGCAGTGCGGGATTTTGGCTCATGTGGAGGTCAGAGCAGTGAGGAGGACCGGTGATAAACAATGGCAGGAAAAATTTTTGAGTCGATTGGAAAGGTTGGACTGGGGCTAGCACTGGCTGGAGGTGTTGTAAAATCAGCCCTATTTAATGTGGATGCTGGCCACCGCGCTGTCATATTTGACCGATTCCGAGGGGTTCAAGAAACTGTAGTAGATGAAGGAACACATTTCCTCATCCCCTGGGTGCAGAAACCAATCCTCTTTGATTGTCCGTCCCGCCCCCGCAACGTCCCTGTGATTACAGGGAGCAAAGATCTGCAGAATGTTAACATCACTCTGCGTATTCTCTACCGGCCGTTTGCCAATCAGTTGCCGAGAATCTACACAAGCATTGACGAGGACTACGATGAAAGAGTTTTACCTTCCATTACTACTGAGATTCTTAAATCGGTGGTGGCCAGGTTTGATGCTGGAGAGTTGATCACACAGAGAGAGCTGGTTTCTCGGCAGGTCAGTGAGGATCTCACAGAGAGAGCAGCTACCTTTGGGATTATCCTGGATGATGTGTCTCTGACACACTTGACGTTCGGAAAGGAGTTCACAGCAGCTGTTGAAGCTAAACAAGTAGCCTAGCAGGAAGCAGAAAGAGCCAGGTTTATCGTGGAGAAGGCTGAGCAACAGAAAAAGGCAGCCATCATATCTGCAGAAGGAGATTCTAAGGCTGCAGCACTCATTGCGGCAGCTCTGACTGGCGACGGTCTAATCGAACTGCACAAATTGGAAGCTGCCGGAGATATCGCATACCAAATGTCCCGCTCCCGTAACATCACGTACCTGCCCCCAGGACAGACCACACTACTGCAGCTGCCACAGTAACCGTGCAGGGCATACCCCCCCCCCCAATGTTTGTCCCCGTGTCCTCCAAAGGGCTTTGACAACGAAATATTTCTAGGTCCCCTTTTACCAGATCAGGAAGCAATGAAGACTTTTGCTTCTTGCATAATCCAGCAGAATAAGGTGCAGCAGTCTGTAGTGACCTGTCTTAACCAGAAACTAGCATTCAATAGATTTGTGAACAGGTGATGGAAAGGCTAAAATGAATTGGTTACTGCATACCTGTGCACTTCCATGGTAATGAGTTAAACCCTTCATAAAAGTAAAGTCACCTAGTTGTGGCATGTGTTACAAATTCCCTAGATCAACAGACAACCCCAAACGGTGGAATGTATTGTGCAATCCATTGCATTGTGTCTACATTCTCAGTTTTTAACAGCACTGTAAAATGGTTCCTATAAGCACTTAAAATAATATCTTGGGTCTTATGGACTTGGTAACAACCTAAGGCTAATTTCTCATGAAAAGGAGGAAGGAAGCTGCCATTACTGATCCCCTTGTGAAAATGCTGGTAATGCTGATCCAGTGGCATCAGTCTCTTTGGAGTCTCTGATCTGGAACAAGTATACAGATCATGAGTTCTGTCTTCACTCTGGTTGCTTGTTCCAGGTCATTTACTCAGGTATGCACTCAGAAACAGACAGCGTTTCCAGAAAGTGAGCTCAGCAACAACAGTGTCCATGTTTCTCTTATGACTGCGGTAGTTCTTTTTTCACATATATTTAACACTTCCATAAGGATAGCCAATCTGTGCCTCTCCATACAAGATTCTTAACTGCATACCAATTCCATGTCATTCCTAATAATTGGGGCTTTTTGGAGGAGGCCTGTGTTCACACTTTTGATTTGCATTCAGTCTTTTCATTAAAAAATATATCTGTAAAAAAAAAAAAAAACAAAGGCACAAAGCACAACAAAGAAAGGAGAGCCTGTTTTCACTGTAAAAGTACCAGTCACTTAAAAAAGGACTGTTCTATCTGGAAAGCTGAGCAGTGAAAGGTAGAGCTATCCACAAAAGAAAGAGTCAAAGTAGCCACAAAGGAAAGTACAGACACATCATGGAGTGTCACCTTTAAAGTGACACAGTGCGGCAAGCCATGTGGCTGGTACTTAGACTCAAGTGCGACAAGCCATATGACTAGCTTCTTCAAAAACATTGCTTACAATGCAAAAAACAAAGTTTTCCTAGCAAACGGGAAAAGCATCACTGCAAAAGGTAAAGGCCAGGGCTTCCTGAACTGCATTACACCACAAGGAGGCAAGCACAGTATCCTTTTAAAGAAAGTGCTGTATGTTCCAGAATTAGAAGGCAGCCTTCTGTCAGTGAAAAGTCTTGCAGACAATGGATTTACAGTTAAGCTCCAGAGTGATGAATACACAATTCACAATAATAAGCGATTCCTCACAAAATAAAAATGCGATGATCGCCTATACAGGCTCACCACCACAGACCAGCAAGCCAATATAGTCTCTAATGATCTACACAACAAATGTATTCACTTATGGCACAGGCAGCTGGGACACAGAAGTCCAGAAGCTATACAGAACTATATAAACAGAGGCTTATCAGAAGATTTGACAATAGTGCCTTGCAAAGTGCTCATGAAATGCAAGTGCTGTATTGACACAAAAGCCACACATGCTCCCCTTCCACAGGCCTCTCAAACAAAAACCACCCACCCCTTGCAGCTCATACACTTGATGTATGCCATCCAATGAAAACTCCCACGTTAGGCAGGAACAGATATCTACTGACTCTCATTGATGATTATTCCAGTTACACAACTGTTTATCTGATTAAACACAAGAATGAAACATCAGAGACACTTCAAAGTTTGTTGCCATGTCTAGCAACAAATTCTAATGCCCCGTACACACGGTCGGACTTTGTTCGGACATTCCGACAACAAAATCCTAGGATTTTTTCCGTCGGATGTTGGCTCAAACTTGTCTTGCATACACACGGTCACACAAAGTTGTCGGAAAATCCGATCGTTCTAAACGCGGTGACGTAAAACACGTACGTCGGGACTATAAACGGGGCAGTGGCCAATAGCTTTCATCTCTTTATTTATTCTGAGCATGCGTGGCACTTTGTCCGTCGGATTTGTGTACACACGATCGGAATTTCCGACAACGGATTTTGTTGTCGGAAAATTTTATCTCCTGCTGTCCAACTTTGTGTGTCGGAAAATCCGATGGAAAATGTCCGATGGAGCCCACACACGGTCGGAATTTCTGACAACACGCTCCGATCGGACATTTTCCATCGGAAAATCCGACCGTGTGTACGGGGCATAACAGAAACCAGGAATAATATGCACCCACAATGGGGGAGAATACATAAGCAAAGACATGGCCTCATACCGAAGACACAAGGAATAGTACACCAGACAACCACACCATACACTCCTGAACAAAACAGTGTAGCAGAAAGGAAAAATCGCACTCTTATAAAAATGGCCAGGTGCATGTTGTCGGATGCCAACCTACCTCACAAGTACTGGGGAGAAGTAGTCGTGACTGCAACCTACCTAGAGAACAGACTACCCTCAAGAGCTGTTAGAAGAACTCTATTCGAAATGTGGCATGGATCAAAGCCTAGCATAGGGAACATCAGAGTGTTTGGATGTAAAGCATATGCCTATATTCCAAGTGAGAAGCGAAGCTGAAGAATGAAGCCTTGGAGGGCATTCTAGTAGTCTACAGCGAGCAAACAAAGGGTTACAGAATCCTACACCCAAAGACTGACAAGGTGACAATAAGCCATAGTGTTTATTTTGATGAGAGCCCATCACCAGAAACACCGATCCCTGAAAGCTGTAAAGTGAATATGCCCAGCAAACCAAAAAAAAGGTTGAACAAAGCGAACCTATGCAGGAGTCAGAACAAGAGGTGGAACTCACAGTGCCTAAATCAAGTTCCCCACCAGATCCTGCTAAACTACCTAAAGTCAGAAGATCCACTTGGACTATAAAGGGGATACCACCCCACAAGCTGTCATACACAGCCAAAACACACAGCATACTTGAACCAACATCCTAGGAAGACATAGAAAAACTGCCAAAACCTGAAGCCGATAAATGGAGAAAGGCAGCAGAAGAATTAAAGTCACTTCAGGAAAATAAAACTTGGTCACTCACAGAGCTCCCTCCTAACCGCAAAACTATAGGAAGTAAGTGGACTTTCAAAGTAAAGCCAGACACAGAAGGGGTATATCTACAAATACAAAGCCAGACTAGTTGCCAAGGATTACTCCCAGAAATTCAGTGAAGATTACAATGAAACATTTGCTCCTGTCGTAAAACTCTCCACCATCAGAGCGCTTCTTAGCATTGCTGCTGGGAAGGGCATGCAAGTGAAACACCTAGACGTTAAAACTGCTTTCCTATATGGAGACATTAAGGAAGACCTCTACACGGAGCAACCACCAGGGTTTGAGCTAGGAGAGAACCTTGTGTGTAAACTTCAGAAGAGCATCTACGGTCTTAAGCAGTCTGCAAGGATGTGGAATGAGAAAGTGAATGAAGCACTTACCAGAGAGGGATTCCAGGAAGTAAAGCAGACCCCCGTCTCTACTCTAGGAATCAAGAAGACAGATTGGTATACATTCCTATCTATGTCGATGAAATTATAACCTGTTTTGAACAAGAAGGACATTACAATCAGATCAAAAGCTGAAAGAATGTTTTTAAAACAAAGAGCTAGGGAACATTAGCTACTATCTGGGAATCCAAATAGAGAGATGGAAGTTATCTGGAAGTTATCTTCTTCTCAACCAATCTCAGAAAATCTCCAAAACCCTGTAACAATTCCATATGCAAGATGCAAAGAAAGTAAAAACTCCCATGGAACCAGGCTATCAAAAGAGCAATGAAGCATACAACTTGCAAGGAGGATAGCCAAGCAGCATGGAAACAGGAACACAACTGAACACTGAAGAAAATCTCCTCCTCTCCTTACATTATACAATAGACTTACATCCACATTACACTATAATACTACAGCGTCTGCTGCATAGACACGTATAATGCATATATACAGTTGCAGTACATAAGCAAATTGATGTTGTTCTTCCAATACAGACTAGGGACTCTGCAACCAGCTATTTCCTGCTGTGAAAGCACCATGCATGTGGCTGCACGCTGCTGATCACTGACGCTCAAAAGTACCCCTACCCTACACTGCCAGAGTTTTTGGGTATCTCAGGGGAGACATGTCAGAGAATGGGGCCTTTGGGCAGTTGTGGTGGACCTGTTGGTAGCTCCATTGGATTAATACACTCTGATATATGTTGACCTGCCAGTAAAACTTTTGACACGGCTATCAGGCCACATAGGGGTTGAGAGGATTCAGGTGATTCTGGTGGCTCTGGATTGGCCTCGCAGGTCCTTGTGAGCGGAAATCATTCATATGGTAGTTGATGATCGTTCACATCTAATATTCTGAGAAGTTTTGTTGTCTCAAGGAACTGTTTACCACCCTGCTTTACAGTTGCTGGTCATGAGGGATAGGGGGTTATCAGATGCATTTATCTGTATCATGCTCAACGCTTGCAAGGCCTTGTAAGATTTATCATTGTACTTGAAAGATGTATTTTTTCAGGGTGTGAAACCCTAGGGGTATTTTTTAGTTTTTTTTTCCATTGCCTGTCTTCTGGCTTTGCTCCAGTGTGTAGTAGAGCATTAAATGACCTTAAGCCCAATTAAAGGCCAGGTGTCAGTATAAGTTGCTTTTGTTAAATAATCTGCTGTTGTGCTTCCTGTCAGGGAATGTCTGAATAATTTGTTTAGTCAGCTATATCGGTCGTTTAACCAATAGATAAACCGCAGTGCCTCCAATATAAAAAAAAGTGTAAAAATAATTTAAATGACTAACTAATTATGTTTGAGATAATTTGCCCATGCAGAAATACTTTGATCAACACAATAAGACTGGGTGTAAATATGGACTGAGACTATCAAAAATAAATTAATATTTATTTGACAGAAGTCACTTTACAAACACTATATATAATAATCAGATTGGGATATGCATAGACACTAAGATATTTGCAATGAAGTTCTAAAACAATCTGTTACAGCAGAGTATATATATTGGATTCAATTTCCCCCTGTAGACAACATAACCATTGACAACTACCTAGCAGACAATCTGTGTTTTATGGCATCTGACTGTTATTCTCCTACAGAAAGGATAAGCGTGGGAAACTGTAAAACTGTGCACCAATACGGCCACAGAAAAGAAAAATATTAACAAAAATCAATAAAAAAATAGCTCTTGTGGTTATTTTATCATGGGAGAAATAGTTACAGCAATGATTATTGCAATTGGCCTAAACACAAGGAGAATAATATGTTATATTTACCCTCAGAAGCAATAGAGTGGAAGACTGTGAATAGATTGCTTTAAAATGGCTGCCAACCAGACCTTTCAAATGGCTACCGACCAACAGGTGGAATTATCTTCCCAAAATGGTGTCTAGCTATGTTGGAGCTGTATGTCCGATGCTTCAGTAAAAAGTGTTAGCAATGAGTCTCTCTCTTGATGAGGTGTGATCTGATGTATGTATCTATGATGTGTGTCCCATCTGTGTATCTGACTTGCCATTTTATTCGGTTGCAGATAATACAACTCATAAAAGTGTCCAGACACGTGGCCCAGAAAGTGTAACATTTTTTCTTATTGGTGGATTCATTTAATAATCAATTTTGTGTTTATAAAAACATTAGCTCACTTGGCCACCAGGTGGCACTCCGAGACTACACATGTCTATCTTCAGGTTATCAGGGGAAATTAATTTTCTAGTAACTGATCTGTTGTATGATAAATTAATCTTTTACTATAACAGATTCAAATATTCAAATATGTGATTTTACCTAAAAAAAATTAAATGTCATTGAGGGTCTGGCAGCTTTAACTCTTTGGCTGTAGCAGCATTGAAAATTTTTGACTATAAAGAGATTATATATTAAATTTAGAGTATAGCATCCTATAGAATTTTAATTATTCAAAATTAACAAAGTACCATCATCCAAATTTATATATAGAAATGGGGAATAAGGGTGGGAAGATGGAACAGTTGCTGAAGCTGGCCGTAATTCTAATCCCAGACTCAAAAAAGTGATGGACTATCTCGGTACTAATAACAGACAAGAAAGATGATATATAAAAAACAATTTATTACATAAAAATGACACACATTCTTTCTTTTCCTTCCCTTTCCCTTTTCTTTTTCCTTTCCTCCCTTTCCCCCTTTTTTCCTTTAATTGCTTACACTAACCCCCCCCCCCTTTTGTCTACCTTTATACCCCCCCTTTCCCCTTCCCCATCCTCTTTTCCATCCCCTCCCCCCCTTTTTCACCCCCCCACCCCTTCCCCATTTCTTGACTATAAAGAGGTGGATTTTCATACATTTCAGTCCATTATTAAGATATTGATGATACACTTAAAATAAATAAAATCATTTGTATTGTATACGTTGAACTACTATTTGAATATGGATACATTATAACACACATACTTCGAACAATATTGATAATTAATAAAACAAACAAACAAAAAATGATAAGATTATTGCTTCCTTTTTAGTCCTTTTCTAGATAATATGATATTTCATCCTGATTTTATATATATATATACTGTATATATATATATATATATACGGTATATATATATGAATTGAGAAGAGTTCTTAAAAATCGAAATTTTTCAGTCTGTTTCTACAATGTCCCAAAAATATCAAGGTTTATTTCATACAATCCTGAAATATATAATTCCCTTTTATTTATTTATTTTTTTCCTTGGTTTCAGGTTCCTTCCAAAAAAATGTCTTACGTGTTGATTCTCTCGTTCAGTGAACAATAAAGGAGCTGTCATTGACTGGAATATACAAGATTGGTGACTCTCCTTCACCTGGGAAATACCATATTTGTGAGTTCTGAAGTCTCATAAACACAGACCAGGGGTTTTATTTAACTTTTGTCCTGTTCATAGGAAAAGAAAAACTATGTCTAATTTGACTGAAACCATTTTAGTGTACCTGGGATTTTCCCATTTCCAGGTCTGTTTACTAGACAAATTTTTCCATTGTTCTGGGATATTGGATGTTAACAGTATCCCCATATCTCGACACACAGTACTTCCAAGGCATTTTATCAATAACTAGGAGATTCACGTGAACCTAATCATTCAATCTTCCATAATTTAACATGAGAGAAATAATAAAAATAAAAAATGGTATTCATAGAAATTCTAACATTCCATTTATCTGTACCTTTCTTCAGGCGTGTTATGCACATCCTCCATCCAGTCGGGTCACCATTGCTGTCATGGGACCTTAACCTAAGTGTTATCGTTAGTTTTGTTTTATTCTTCCTTGGCAGGTAGCCACGTATCCATACCTTTATTCAGGGGTTACACATATCCCCCTTCCTGTAAATCCACCCTTTGGGAACAATAACTTGGTATTGTTGTGTTGCAAAAACTGCCTTTTGAAATTATTAAAGCAGTATTAAGCCCAAAAACAAAAAATGTAATTCATTGCAGTTTACCAATCATTAGATGTGGTGCCGGAATCAGTTTTCTTTTGTTTGGCTTTTCCCCTTTTGTTTTCACCTGGTGATTTGAACAGTAATAAATCTCCTGTATTAGTGAGAAATTAGTGAAGGAGGTACAGCAGACAGCGGCAATGTCAGTCCTACGCAGGCTCTAAAACCGAGAACGCAGCAATCACATGACCACTGATCGCTCAGTTCTCCATCTTCACTAAGCAGACAGCAGTGGCTATCATTCACTGGCTCTCTACTCTGCCCTTTCAGTGCTCACTGGTGTCTTAGGCAGAGCCTGGACCGACTCTGTGACATCAACTCAAAGTGGGCTTTAGCCTGCTGTTGGCTCATTCTGTGTCACAGGAGTGCAGAACTAAGTGCATTCCTGTGACTCCATAGAGAGCATTCCTGTGACTCCATAGAGAAGTATGACCAAACTGTGGACTTACTTTTCTGTTGCTAACATTCTATGAGAAAGTGACATTCCTAAAAATCCATCGCTTCAGCACATAAAGTCTCTGTGGTGTTGTCCTGCACATTTTTTGGCCTTCATGAAGATAAGGTCAATCTTTGTCCAAGACTCTCTCTCCTACCAAAAGTAGAATCCGCTTTCGATTTTAATTAAGACATTGTGCCTTTCTAAGCTAGTCTATTCTAAGGAAATAGCCTTGGATGTACAGTATTCAGGATGATTAGGGTATATTTCACTGCCACATCCAAGATTTGTAGGACAGAATCCGTGTTTGTGGAGGAGGGCCCATATAAGTGTCTTGCAGTGTCAACTGCTACTATCTCATTCTGGATCTAACAAACCATTGTCCAAACATACGTCATCAATCACAGAGAACCATAGTTTCCAGTTACAGCACACTCTACAAGAGTGGTAAGTGCATGCTGGGCTTTCAGAAAAGGTATCTGGGAGGTTTGTAGAGCAGCCACTTGGTTGTGAGTTCATACATTCTCCAGGCTTTAAAAAGTGGATGTGGCAGCATCAGCCGATGTCAGTTTTAGGCAGTTTTGCAGGCGACGGTTTGACTGGCCTGTCAAGTTTTGTTTAAAGCAATTAGTCTTTTTTTTTCTACCCTATTTTTGCCTGCCCTGCTTTGACACTACCATGGGATGTCTCTGTTGCTGATTATCTAAAATGGGTCTTTGTCCTAAAAAATTGTATGTTAGTGCAAATAAAAAAAGTATCACAGTCAGTACTCAATTGTTTCTGTCGCAAATGCACCGATACGACTACAATCACCTCCTCCAATATGTGAATGAGAAGGAACTTTTGTAATCACAATACAATTGTTTTCTCTGTGTTCATTAGATGACACTGCATCTAGCCCTCCACTGTCCATGTGTGTAAATGTAGTTTTTGTTTGCACTGCTATACTATTTGAGTTGTTCCCAGTGTGTCTGTTTTTTTTTAGTTGCACCTAGCATCTAACTCCTGAAGATCACACCATACCCCGCTGGGAGGAGCTGTATCCTCCACTGAATGCAGAGAAAAATATTTTTGATGAGTACAGAAATTCTATTTTTGCATTATTTTGATAATACTAAACTGAAAATGTATCTTTTCTATTGTTATTATAAAAATTTTGCATAGTGCCAACATTTTGCACATTACTTTACAAAAGAAAGTACAATATAGTGCAAGACAATTTGGTTAGGAGGGCCCTGCTCTTCAGAGCTTACTTTGTACATAAATCACCACTGCTTTTTTGTATTGCCTTGTATTGCAATTTCTGTATAGTAGAAGCTACTTAAGCTGCATATAGATATGGTAATATCAGTAAAGCAGTTCAGTAACAGCTATCTTCTAATTGAAAGAAATTTGCCCTGCCTCAGTTTATGAATTAATGAGCAGTACTAATCTGCTTAATCTCTTTTCTGTGTGCTGAATTATTGTACCTATAACATTAGTAGTCATTTAACCACTTCAATACAGGCACTTATACACCTTCCTGCCCAGACCAATTTTCAGCTTTCAGCACTGTCGCAGTTTGAATGACAATTACGTGGTCATCCATCACTGTACTCAAACTAAGTTTTTATCATTTTGTTCCCACAAATAGAGCTAGATAGATACACTCACAAGTGAAGGTGAATAAACAGTGTCAAACAGTTCTTCCAATAGAGAGCCTTAGTGAGGGACACATCCGTGCTTCAGAGTAGATGAGAAGACCGCTGGATGGATGGGCTGGCTCCACACACACAGGCTCATCAAGCAGCTGCCAACAGGCCGCGAGTGAGCCGCTCACTGACTAAAGAGATGACCGGTCAAGAGAAGGCTGCAGGGCGCCTCCAACACTTGTCCCAGGGAGAGCTCTGTTGAAGCCAACTAATAGAGGACGCTGTAGTTGTCAGGATAACATGTTTTGGAGGGCGTGGCCTCCTTCCTCTGATCCACCCCCTGTTATTCAGAGTGCCCTTGTGTAGCTGAAATTAATTGGCCTGGGATTTTTATCAAAATGTATCAAACTTCAACTGAAAAACATATGGGGATAGTATGACAACTAGATTGCATTTAAGAGCAGCATACATACAATAATACAATATGCTTAAAGCAGGGGTCCACCTATCTATCGTTTTTTTTTTTGGAGTTCATTCACAAACTTTTCTTCTCATGATTATCTACTCACATGTTCTGTGTAATAAGTCCGCCTGTGTCCGATTTCGTTGTAAAGAATAACTTATAAAATTCACTGAAGGTGGTTTCCATCTTCATTGTGGTCATTTGAAGCCCACAAGCATGTATTTCCTGGATGCGGTGAATGCTGTGCTCCCAGCATTCACTGAGATGTTGTGATGACGCTGTTGCACAATGCATGCTGGGAAGCCTGAGACTAGCTCCCAGGGGACTGTGGGAGGTCTGGGGGAGGCTAGAAACACGCCTACTCCCATGGGAGGAAAACCAGGAAGTGCTAGGAAGATTAGAAAAAAAAAGGTAATTACGGCGATTTAAATTTTTTTACACAGCATGTCAGCATCTAGGCAAGGAAGAGAATGCATAGAGATAATGTTCAAAATTTGGGTGGAACCCCGCTTTAGGATATAATTACACACATATATATATATATATCTATATATATATATCTTTCTTGCCAATACAATTAAATTAGAGATAAAAGATAATTATTGAACCACCAAGACCATTGGACAACTACAGGGGAAGAGATTGTAAGCTAAAGGCGGGATAATAAACCCATGCAATGCAATAGGATGCGTATGGAAAAAGCGACCCCCCCCCCCCATATAAGTACCAGTGACATCACTATGATGCCATCAGAACAATTTGTACTAGTGCTGAAGTGGCGCAGTACAGTATGCTTGGTGACACCCTTCTCGATGAACCTCCTGTGTTCGGGTGCGCATAGTACGGATAGTGCGACCCACATAGCATAGGCCGTAAGAGCACTTCAATCCATACACCACATATTGCGTACCACATGAGATAAATGAATTGATCTGAAAGGATTTTCCATTGGATTCCTTAAATTCTTTCTGGTCGTGTTTTATGAATATACACGCCATGCAATTGGATTTTTTGCACCTAAAGGTACCTTGAATGTTAAACATAGAAGGAATGTTACTAATTTTAGGTTTAGATCCTTTAAAGTTACTTGGTGCTATACGACTCTTAATGTTTCGTGCCCTTCTAAATACAGTATTAGGTCTGGTGGGCAGTGTCTTGGATAGAGCTGGATCTTGTAACAATATTGGCCGATATTTCTTTATTGTGTTTTTAATTGCCCAGTGTTGGCTATTGTAGTTAGTGATAAATTTAGTTGTAAAATCTCTGGGCGCTTTGGAGTTAGTGGGATTCTCTGCATCACCTTTTGGTACTTCCAAATACCGGTTGGACCCATTTTGAATATGTTCCTCACTATAACCTTTTTCAATAAATTTCTTCTGTAGGATTTTTCCTTGCTCCAGATAACCTGCTGTATGAGTGCAGCTTCTCCTCAGTCTATGGTATTGACTATATAGTATATATTCTGTTTCCAACTTGCTAAATGGCAACTATTCTGGTGCAAATAAGAATTACCTCCGGTATCTTATTAGTTTCAAGACACTCCAAGGCTTTTTTCTCTTGTGGATTAAGGTTAGATGGACAATTATGTTGTGAGCTGCTGTTGAGTTTTACAAAGTCTGCATAAACCATTGCATAGAAGGTTTTAATGTACTAACTCTTTACATGGTGGGTGTAAAAGATAGATTTTGGTCTAAATTTTGTATGTAATATAGTATTGTTATAGGGGTTGGATACCATCTCACTAAAATCCTCTGTTAACCCCTCATCATATAGAACCTCCAGGATCTCCAACATTTCTAATGCCGCGTACACACGGTCGGACTTTTCGTCTACAAAAGTCCGACAGCCTGTCCGACAGACTTTCGACGGACTTGCGGCGGACTTTCGACGGACTTGCGGCGGACTTTCTAACGAACAGACTTGCCTACACACGATCACACAAAAGTCCGTCGAATTCTTACGTGATGACGTACACCGGACTAAAATAAGGAAGTTGATAGCCAGTAGCCAATAGCTGCCCTAGCGTGGGTTTTTGTCCGTCGGACTAGCATACAGACGAGCGGATTTTTCGACCGTACTCGAGTCCGTCGGAAAGATTTGAAGCATGTTTCAAATCTAAAGTACGTCGGATTTGAGGCAAAAAAAGTCAGTTGAAAGTCCGGAGAAGCCCACACACGATCGGATTACCAGCCAGCTTTAGTCCGTCAGCGTCCGTTGGACTTTTGTAGACGAAAAGTCCGACCGTGTGTACGCGGCATAACTCTTCACTATCATAAGAAGCTTCAAATGGGACATCTTTCTCAGTGATATTGGTGGATTCCTGTGTGTCAGCTGTGATCAGCCTCTTATTGTCTTTTAGAGAGAAAAATTGCTTCACAGTAATGTCTCTGACAAATTTGTGAAAATCTTTGAAGGGCTGAAATAGGTTTACTTTACAACTAGGTAATAAATTCAGACCCTTCAATCGGTGTCATTATTTAGCTATTGCTACAGATATATCAGTTGATGGGATTTCTATTTCCAAGGCTTTGAAATGATTTGACATTGCAACATTGTATCTCTGAGTTGCACTGACATCACCACCATCACTGCTGTGTATGCCAGCACCAGATTCCCCAAATTTCTTGGAACAGAAGTTTCTAAGACCTATGTCGTTACAAGAACTATGGGGAACTGCCTCAGAAGTTATAACACAATTGCTGTAATTCTTTGAAAATTCAGAATTTTTATCAGAATTTTGGTCTCGTTCATTTTTATTGTTTTTTTATTTTTGTTTTTATTCTTTTTATATTTATTATTATTATTTTTTCTACCATTTCTATGACTAGTGGTCTGATGAGAATTTCTGCTGTGGACACTTCCACCCTTTCCATCCGATGTCTGTCCTGTCTCAGATCCTTCTCTTATATGCCCCAAATTTTTGACCCAATGATTGCGTGGATGATGGTCCTAATTGTTGGAATTGTTGCGAACATGAGGTCTGGGATGTATATCCTTAATCGCATTTCCATGAAACTCTGTGGGATTATCATCATTGGGGAAAAAATTGGTGGGCTTTTTCCAATTGAATTCCCTTATCATAATCATCCAAATCTCTAGCAAACTTTGTTTAACCTCAATTAGATCCTCTTCAAAATGTGTTCTGCGATTTTTAAGAATATTCATACACCTAGAATAGCTGGGCATGGTTTTATAAACACCTCACTTTTAAAAAGCGAGGAAAAAAATAGTATCAAATCCCAAAGGTACACAAGAATAAAGTTAACCCCCCTGGAGGACCCATTATCGCCAGCATTGATGGGTTAACATGCTACATTTCCCAATATGTGGGCTATATGATTATCTTGGAACAACTAAAACATCAAAAGTGGTCGTCTAGTTTTACTTGGTTGTCTTTAGACGTGTGTTCTCTATACACGTCAATCCCTCATTCAGCTGGAATTGAGGCTTTAAAATATTTTCTGTTCAATACCAATTATTTGAATCCCCTTCAAGCTCAATTTATCAGTGACTGCACAGAATTTGCATTAGAGCACAATTATTTCCAGCTATGGGAGCCCATTTTGCTCCATGTTATGCCAACTTATTTATGGGCAATTGGGAGGAAAGGCACATCTGGAGGAATAACCCCTTTAGCCAATATCTGATATACTATGGGAGATATATTGATGATATCATTATCATCTGGGAGGGGCCCCCAGATGTGCTTTCAAAATTTGTTGATTATTGCAATAGTAATCCGTATAATATTCGGTTTACTTTTGTTCCTGATCCTAAGAATTTGGTATTCTTGGATCTTGTATTATCATGGGACAAGGATCTCAACATTGTATCCAAAACTCATTTCAAAGATACCGCAGGTAATTCTTATTTGCACCAGAATAGTTGCCATTTAGCAAGTTGGAAACAGAATATACCATACAGTCAATACCATAGACTGAGGAGAAACTGCACCCTTACAGCAGATAATCTGGAGCAAGGGAAAATCCTACAGAAGAAATTTATTGAAAAAGGTTTTAGTGAGGAACATATTCAAAATGCGTCCAACCGGTATTTGGAAGTACCAAAAGGTGATGCAGAGAATCCCACTAACTCCAAAGCGCCCAGAGATTTTACAACTAAATTTATCACTAACTACAATAGCCAACCCTGGGCAATTAAAAACACAATAAAGAAATATCAGCCAATATTGTTACAAGACCCAGCTCTATCCAAGACACTGCCCACCAGACCTAATACTGTATTTAGAAGGGCACGAAACATTAAGAGTCGTATAGCACCAAGTAACATTAAAGGATCTAAACCTAAAATTAGTAACATTCCTTCAGTGTTTAACATTCGAGGTACCTTTAGGTGCAAAAAATCCAATTGCATGGCGTGTATATTCGTAAAACACGGCCGGAAAGAATTTAAGGACTCCAATGGAAAATCCTTTCAGATGAATTCATTTATCACATGTGGTATGCAATATGTGGTGTATGGATTGAAGTGCTCTTGCGGCCTATGCTATGTGGGTCGCACTATCTTTACTATGTGCACCCGATTCGGTGAACACAGGAGGTTCATCGAGAAGGGTGTCACCAAGCATAGTGTGCCGCGCCACGTCAGCACCATATGGGGTGCACTGGTGGTCTGTAGCTGTTTGGAATAGAGGCTATTTCAATGCATCTACCGGAAGGCGAGAGGTTTTCGCAACTATGCCACTGTGAAATCTTCTGGATATTCACCCTGAACTCTATGAGTCCAGGGGGACTCAACAAGGAGTTGGAGATTAGTACTATCATCTAATAAATCCCTTCTTTCCCATTCTCTTTTTTCACCCCTCCTTGCCAACAAATTTTGAGTCTGTCCTATTGTGCTGTAGGCAGACTAGTTTGGCTTGACACCAGATACATTAGTTAGTGTACAACTGTACTAGTACACATTGTTCATATGGCATCACAGTGATGTCACTGGTACTTATATGGGGGTGTCACTTTTTCATACACATCCTATTGCATTTCATGGGTTTATTATCCCGCCTTTAGCTTACAATCTCTTCCCTTGTTGCTGTCCAAGGGTCTTACAGCATTGGTTTACTGATGGGTGGAGAAAGGGAAGGACCCATGTGTGTGTTTTTATATATTGTTAAATATATGTATGTATGTTTGTGCGTGATGCGGATGTGTGTATACATGTGTATAAATGTATTTATATATATGCATATCTCTCTTTACAAATATCTAGCATATGTCAGGTATACATATTTTTTACTATACCAATTATTATGGCTATCCTTAACCCTACCTCTAATCTTATTCTCTATTTTAATTCCATTCAGATTCTTAACTAATTTTTCAGATAATAAGTCTCCAATTAGTTTATAATTTATAATAATTTCTATATGAAATAACGATAAGCATGTGCACTATTTACTTTTTATTTATCTTTTATGAACTTGTACTCTATAATGGATTCACCAAATATGTATTTCTAGTGTAATCGATAAATGGCTACAGTTTTTGTTTTCAATTATTTTCAATCAATTGTATCCCAATACAACCTATCTTGAAGTTCTATTACTTTTCAACCAGTAAACTAACGTACAAATACCCTCTATGACACACTAGGGGCTAAAAAGCAAGAAAAATCATAATTAAGGAAACTAAAAAGTTATCCGATACAAATAATCAATGTATTAAAAAACACGATTTGATATGTATGTATATATATAAAAGAATCAATGTGTGTGTGTGTACAGTATATCTGTATCTGTATGTGTACATATATATGCATGTATATAGAAAGAACCAAGGAATGAATTATAGAAAAATCCTATTACTATTTTCTACCTATACAAGTTTATTAAAATTTACGATTTATTACTATATATAATTATCTTTTATCTCTAATTTTATAGTATTGCCAAGAAAGGGAATATATATATAGATAGATATATATACATCTATATATATAGATATATATATCTATATATCTATATCTATATATATCTATATTTATATATATATATATATATATAATTACCGTATTTATCGGCGTATAACACGCACTGGCGTATAACACGCACCCCAATTTAGGAGGGAATTTTAAGGAAAAAAAAACTTTTAGGAGGGAAGTTGAAGGAAAAAAAACTTACATTTAAATGCCCATCATTGCAGCCTTCTCAGTGCAGCCATGTCAGTGCAGCCATGTCAGTGCAGCCTTCCCCAGTGCAGCTTTGTCAGTGCAGCCTTCCCCAGTGCAGCCATGTCAGTGCAGCCTTGTCAGTGCAGCCTTGTCAGTGCAGCCTTGTCAGTGCAGCCTTCCCCAGTGCAGCCTTGTCAGTGCAGCCTTGTCAGTGCAGTCATGTCAGTGCAGCCTTCCCCAGTGCAGCCTTGTCAGTGCAGCCTTCCCCAGTGCAGCCTTGTCAGTGCAGCCTTCCCCAGTGCAGCCTTGCATCCTGTGATCCCTGCCATCCTGTCTTTCAAAATCGTCGACCGCGATTTGAAAATGGCGCCGCCGGCGCCGAAATACACAGAGCCGGTCCTCCGCTCTTCTCGGCGGCTCTCGTTTACTTTCGGCTCCACTCGCAGTCCCGAGCAGGGCTATCCGAACCTAGCCGAGTACACTCGGCTAGGTTCGGGCGGCGCTCGAGTGAAGACGAAAGTGGCCGAAAAGAGCCGAGGACCGGCACTGTGTATTTCGGCGCCGGCAGCGCCGTTTTCAAATCGCGGTCGGCGATTTTGAAAATCTGACAGCTCCAGAT
This sequence comes from Lithobates clamitans, assembly GCA_037952925.1. Taxonomy (NCBI): domain Eukaryota; kingdom Metazoa; phylum Chordata; class Amphibia; order Anura; family Ranidae; genus Lithobates; species Lithobates clamitans. Next base: position 853,487 of record JBBGZY010000931.1, on the reverse strand, counting down.
CGCAGGGGATCAGCGTATAACACGCACCCGCGATTTCCCCCTGATTTTAAGGGGAAAAAAGTGCGTGTTATACGCGGATAAATACTGTATATCTTAGGCATATTGTATGTATGTTGCTCTTAAATGTAATCTAGTTGTCATACTATCCCCCATATGCTTTTTAGTTGAAGTTCAATAAATTTTGATTATAGGGTTAAAAAACCCAGGCCAATTAATTTCAGCTACAAAAGGGCTCTCTGAATAACAGAGGGCGCATCTGAGGAAGGAGGCAACGCCCTCCAAAACATGTTATTCTGAACACTACAGGTCCTTTATCAGTTGGCTTCATCAGAGCTCTCCCTGGGACAAGTGTTGGAGGCGCCCCTCTCCTGACCGGTCGTCTCTTTAGTCAGTGAGCGGCTCACTCGTGGCCTGTCGGCAGCTGCTTGATAAGCCTGTGTCTGTGGAACCAGCCCATCCATCCAGTGCACTTCTCATCTACTCTGAAGCACAGATGAGGAACTGTTTGACGCTGTTTAATCACCTTCACTTGTGATTGTATCGATTTTATTCTTTTATATCCAGTGAAAGTCGTTATTGCATCATGAGCCTGTGCTCTCCGATTCCCTTTTGTTTTCACAGCCATCAATTTCCTGTTGATCACTGAGCTGCAATGAGCATGATGCTGGCCAGATTGTTTCACAATAAACATTCTCATTGAGGAATTTCTTGGTCGGTGTGTTATCACTTTGAATTTGACATTTCTATCGCAAAGCCTATTTTTGTTGTATTTCTTGTATTTAAATACCAGTACTTTCTGGATACAGCTAGACACTCAGGTAGCACTTACCTTGACCTTTTTTTCAAAGAACGACCTTGGTATATTGTGATTCCTCAAATGTGTTGACATGATCCTTGGTGAAAGTTGTTCTTTACGTTTCTAATAGGATTTTGAAAAAGTAAGTCCTTTAGTTGCACTCAAAATACATTATCAAAGAAATACAAAGGCTTGTCCATTAAAATAGCACAGAGTCCAGCAACTTTGTTCACATTGTGAGCAGCAGTTAATACACAAAATCATGATGGAAAGAAAACGACAGGTGCACTGTTTACATTACTCTTAATTTCACTAAAATAGTCCCTAAGACTCTAAAGAGAATCAGTGATTCTATGTGCAGAGAATGGCTGACTTCTAAGAGAGACAGCTCAAGGTTCTTATATGGGAATATTGATTGGCACCCTTCCCAACAGCTACTATGACATAGGAGCTGTCCTCACAGTTATATGTGGTGCAAACAACAATGTAGAATGTTTTTTTTTTTTTTTACGAAACTTTCATTCTGAAGCACCCTCTGACTCCCGGAGGTAAGTGAGGGACCCCAAGTGGCAGGGCGGGCTGGCCTTATACCCAGGGTTAAGTAAATGATAATATTGGGGAATTGAGAAACACTGGACGCCCTTCACTTTTTTCCTTCAAATACACAGGGAAAGAGGGTTAAGTGCTACTCATGGACTTCAGATTTGTTTCCAGCTCATACTGTGTAAACAAACTTCAAAAAGGCACTTTAAAACAGTACAATCCAGGTGGATAACAGGCTTCTCTGAGCTTTATCCAGCTTCATCCAGCTCCTTTCTCTAGCAGAGTCCCTAATCCTGGCTCTCAATGCTTCCTTTTTCTTTCAGCCAGGATAGCTTGTGGCCCAAATCCTGGCCTGCACATATTAGTCCCCATACAGGCTTAAAGTGGGGTTCCCATTAAAAAGAAAAAAAATTAAAAGTCAGCAGCTACAAATACTGCAGCTGCTGACTTTTAATTGGACACTTACCTGTCCCAGGGTCCAGCAATGCGGGGAATCGAAGCCCCGCTCGCCCCCCCTTGCTCGGCGGCGCCGGCATTGTAACTGTGGGCGCCCGGCTGTGGCTTCACAGCCGGGCACCCACTGCGCATGCGCGAGCTGCGCCGCGCGCTGTCACTGGCCCCGCAATCATCTGGGACCGGTCACGTGTCCCAGATGATTGACAAGAGGGAGGGAGAGAGACGATCTCCCTTCCTGCGCCGAGGGAAGTGACGTCAGGAGCCCAGGCACCGAAGGAGGCAGACTACGAGGGACCCCATAGCAACAGGCATTTAGAGGTGAGTAAAAAAAAAAATTTTCTCAAAATGTTTTTTTTTCAATTTTTTTTTAAACGCATTACTAATTTTTTTTTTATCGGGTTCTAACTCCGCTTTAACAGGTCAAACAACTAAACAGCACACCTCCCCAGGCCAAAGCCTGGGGGAAGAGGCTCACAAGGTCAGCCCTAAATCTTTATGCTCTTTCCAGCAAGCACCGCCAGAAATACACCTCCTAGTGCTTGGCCACATGAATATTCATAGCCCAGCATTACTGTGGTCTCTCACTCTATTGCCAGAGGAACCAGTGACACCTAATGGCAGAAGGCAGAAACAGCAATGCTGCGTATACGGAACACCAAGTGAGTACAGAGTAGACTGAGCTTGGGTTGTTTACCTCCCAGCAAACTACATTTAGATAGTCATTCCTTCTTGGGGAAGGGTGGCTGCAAATTCAGTTATATTGAATTAAATCGGAGTTCCAGGCAAACATTTAACTCCTTAGCAAACTACTTTTTTATATTTACTTTGGGACTTCTGTCCCATGGTGCCACAGCGGCGTACGTCACTTCCGTTGATTTCTTTGCCCTTCTCCTCACATCTGTTGCCTTCTAGGACTTGTGAGTATCCTAGAATATGACGGGACCATTCAGAAAGCGCAACTCATGCATGCGCTTTAGAAAACAGGGTGTGAAGCCGCAAGGCTTCACTTCCTGTTTCCCTTAGTAGGGATGCTGGCGTCTGCACCTAGAGTGAAATCTCAGTGGGAGGAGTTTGCTTGGGTTGGTGTTACATCAATAAATTTTAGTAAGAATAAAATGTAGAATGTAAAGCGCTGCACAAACTTTTGGTGCTGTATAAATGCTGTATAATAATAATAATAATCTTGAAATATAGCTTCTGCTTCTTGAATTGTGCATGTTTAAAAGGAACAAGCCGTGGAGAACCCATACCCAAGGTAGAGGAGGTATGTCATGGTGCTGCCTTAAGCAGGGTAACATTTGTATTGTGTACTTTCTTTTTGGGTGCATCTCCTTCTAACATTTCCTGCATTACCTCTAACTTTATCTAATTAGTTTTTACAATTTGCACAGTTTTTACTTATTTGCTAAAAACTGACCTCCAATAGTTCTGGGGTTCCAAATTCAAGTGTTAGTTGGTCTAACACTGTTTCTTGATTTTTAAGTACGCTCACCATTTCATTTAGTATTTGGAATAACCAGTTAGTACCTAAAGAAAATGGGAAAAGAGCATGTGAATACTGTGTTCTTTTACAGTTGTGTACATTGAAGTACTTCTGATCAGGATCTTTAAGTCACACAACCAGTAAATGTTTTTTACATATCCATACAGGTAGCTAAATGAAATTTTAAAACCCTATGACATGCCTCACTCCGTAAGGCTTCTTTATATGTTTATTATGTTGCAAAAAAAAACCTTTTCATCTTTTAGCCAGTTAAATATAAAATATTTCATATTTACCATTTACCATTTACAGCCAGAAAGAGGAGCTTTCATGGGGGAGGAAGGAAACACTACTGTTCACCAATGTTTTTAGGGGGAAGGGGGAAGGGGGAAAACACCACAGACCACCAATACTTTTAAAGTGATAATATCTAAGTTTTTTGCTGCTAAGAGGGCACCCATGCACACACGCTCCAGAACTGTGCTGTGTGAATCCATAGACACACACAGTGTGGCTCAGCTGTGCCCCCTGCTCTCTCCTCATAGGATTTGACTGACAGCAGCAGAAGACTGTCTCCTGCTTCTACATGTGTCTCCTGTGAGATCAGGAAGAAAGAGCTGCAGTCAGGGACAGTGCAGGATCAGTAAGAGGAGACAGGTAAGTGTTTGAGGGGCTGGGGGGGGGGGGGGGCATAACAGGTAGGGGAACATTTTTTACCCTGATGGGGAGAATGCATTAAGGTTAAAAAAAAATGTTTTTACTTTAGAATCGCTTTAAAGAGGGTTGAGATCCTCAGTGACCACCAATACCTGGAAAGAGAAGAAGTCGGGCCAATCTACTGACCCCAAATGCTGGTGATGGAAGGTGGGGACCTTTTGAACCCATTCATGCCAGGGCATTTAATGCATGTTATGTAACATGTCGATGCCGCCCCGAGTACCACAGAGAACAATTGGAATTGGACTTGCACCAAGTTGTGTTGAGAAGGGACATTGGAGTGCCATTCAAAATGTCATTGGGTGAGTGACTCAGAGAGGGCTGGTTGGCTCACAGGCAGCATCTCTGAGACCCCCCCTACTTCTGTAAGTTGTTGGAAACGTTCAGAAGAATTGGAGTGGAGGTGAAGAGGAACTGTCTGGAGCATTCTGAGGGCCCTGACCAATCCCCAACAAAAGGGTTGGCACAGGGCAGGCCCCCTCAAATACCCTGGGTCAGCCCAGCTGGAGGCAGAGTGAATTTCAGGTGGAAGCTGGAGATGGAGTGTTAGGCTGTTGGTGGCCCTTAAAGGGTAACACCCTAGTCTGGGGAGTGAATTCGGGCCTTGACTCAGGTGCGGAAGGGACCCTCCTCACCACACACAGAGGTGTACTGACCAGACAGCAGGGAAAAACTGCCGGGCAAATCCCCAGGAAGGAAGACAGCCAGTCGGGCTGGTGAGTGTTACAGTCAGGAGAGGACTGAGAGGCATGACTGAGAGGACTGGGAGAAAGCAGTCTGGGATGGATGCAGAGTCAGTCTGGGAGGACTGTGGAAGTTTAGTCAAGGGGGCTGGAGAAAGGGGCAGCTGCAGCCAGGCAGGCTAGCAGTACCTGAAGAGGTCGTGCTGGGATCAGTAGCCACAGGACAGCTGGGCACTAGAATTTTGCTACACAAACAAGGGGCCTGCAGTCCTTGCCTGTAAAGGGCGTTTTGTTACCTATCTAAATTGAGCCTTTTCGTCAGATCACCCAACAGTGTGCCAGCTGGTCCTGGAAGTTGCAGTGCTGCAATCAAGAGTTGTGCCGGAGGCAGAGGAGAAGTGTATATACGGACTGTATATAGTTCTGTCTCTGAAAAGTTCTTTGCTGAAAGTCAAGTGGGCATCTGATAATTTCCCAATCCCTATCCAAGTTTATCACCCTCAATAAAACACAAAACAAAGCACTGGACTGTTCAATGACTCAAGTGTGCTGTGAAGATGCAGCGTGCCTGGCTGTGCAGGGTGGGGAATCCCTTTACACTTGCGGTTCCTTAGGGGGTGCGGTGCGCTACACATACTACTTATGAATGGTATATTCTTTATTGTATGCAATATAGTCCTCACAGCTGCTCTCTATATCCTGTGGAGAATATTACATATTTATGAGCATGGTGATTTTTGTCTCTGCAATTGCTGGTTGCTATGTGGTACCCTACTATTTTAATGAAGTTCAGAATGTTAGCTGTCTGCTTATATTTTGTGCAGAGACATGGCATGTATAGTTTGCAAAGATTTGCAGTTTTTTAAAAATGATCTTGAGTGCTGAAGTTTATGTGTGTCTGTAAGACTCTAATTTGTGTCACTGTAAGTAAGAAGTATTTTGTGAGTGCAAGGACTGTGGCATATGTGTATGTTGTATAGGTGAGTAGGCTCAAACGCTATTAAGCTACTGTATGTCTGATATTCAGCATATTTTAACTATGCCCCATTTTCGCTGTGGCACGCGGTGTGCGCTGCTCTCCAGTCTAAATGGTATGGGGGAGGTTCACAACAGCTACATATCATATGTTTGTGTCAAATATGTACTCTGTATATGTACTCAATATGGCCTTGAACACTTCATGTATGGCCTTCATCTGCAACAGCCTCTTGGACTGCAAGTCTGAATTGAAAAAACTGTTGCTTTAACACAAAAGGTGAACAAGGAATGTAGTGACTGTGTAAATAGAGTGAGTAGTGGCTCTAAAGGAATGACTGGAGTCAAAGAAAATTTTAAGTAAAGAATCAGAAGGTGCAGATGAGGAGCCCCTGAGAAAAATCATGGAGAAAATGTGAGGTGGCCACAGAAAAAGGGAGCAGTGGCAGTAAAATGGAGAGACGAGCTAAGAGAAAAACTGGAGAATAATAACAAAGCAAAAAAAAAGAGCAATAGAAGATGAAGATGAAAGTGAAGTGAGAGAGATAGGATGATGTAGGAAGACAGTATAACATTTAAAATGTGTGTGAAGCCAAGTTTTAAAATCACTATTAGTGAAATTCATCCTTACTTCCTGCCATGTTTATAATGGGTGTGACTGGTTTCAAAGATGGCACCTGCTCCTTTGTGTGTGGCTCATCTCAGTGCTCTCCCTCTCCGGGCAGCATGAGATTTGTCAGGTCTGACAAACAGTCTCAGCTACTGACAGGGCAGAGAGATAGTACCTTCTTGGGTGATTCATTGCCTCCAGAACCTCCTTCAGCCTTTAGTCCTGTTAAAGTGGAGTTCCACCCACTTTTACAACTATTCAGCATCCCTCACTAAACTGTGCACTGTAAACGAATTGGATTTTTTTTTTTTTTCTCAGCACCTACTGTATATCTGCTGTATTCATTTTTCACTTCCTCCTCCCTAGCCGTGGCCCATCACATCATTTCCTGTTTGCAATGCCTTCTGGGAAGGGGGGGAACTTCCTCTGACACTGCCGTTGCTATGGAAACCTGACCTGAAACCATACCTTACACTTCTTGTGCTGCACTGAGCATGTGCGAGATCTGCAAGGATGAGATCCAGGAAGAAATACAGTCTGGCTTCAGATGCCCACACTTAAGATGGCCACGGCCTGCTGCAAGTTTATAAAATAACAAACTACTGCTATAAACTAACAAAACAGACCTTAGTTTACAGACTAACTTTACTAGAATACATTAAGCTTGTGTATTATAGGGGTATTTTTATTTAATAAATTATAATTTCAGCCAGAACACCACTTTAAGCAAAGACAGTAGAGAGGGGGAAGAGATCGTGCTGCAGGCTCCAGACAGGGTATAGGTTCCTCATCCCAAACAAAGTCATTGTCTCAGGTACCTTTAGAGAGCTTTGCAGTTACAGTACCTACCAAACTATTTCTGACCTTGAGGGAAAGGCTCCTTACACCAGTATACAGTATATCCAACATGGTTGCAAATATATACGTGTTCATTCAGTACTTTGGAGACAGGATTAACCAATAAAATGGTGAATTTTCATCGGCCTGCTGTGATCTAGTAGTTCCACATAATGATTACGAAACAGACACACAGTGGTTGAAAACTGAACTGGCCGATGCGGTAGACTGCTTCAGGCAAATAAATATCTAATTCAGGGGTACCCCTGAAACAGTAAGCCCTCCTAGACTGCCTACGCTAGTTATTGCAGTCTTTCATGTCTGAAGCACAGGGTTATGAACTAATTATCAACAGGGCACATCACCTCCTCAAATCAAAATTCCTTTCTGAGTACATCCTTAGGATGTTCTGGCTAAAACACACTTCTATTACGGTAAGTATATAAAGAAACTGCCAGATAGAACACCCTACTCACAAAAAAGTTTCTCTATACAGATTTCTCTCAATTCACCACCCAAAGCAGGAACTAGATTCAACCTTTGACCAAAGTTTTAGAAACCACAAGATTTCCTACAGGTGGGGGTACCACACAAAGCTTTTGATTAAGGACAGGGGAAAATGATTACTGTCTCACTGCTGGATACAGGACTGAAACTTTTGAAAATGTGGGTATCCTACCTGACTGTGGGTATAGGATAGTATATACGGAGGTGTTTGTGTGTGTGTTTTCCTGTGTTTTCTCTATGTTGGTTGAACTGGATGGACGAGTGTCTTTTTTCAACCAGATTAACTATGTTACTATATGATGATGCCTCTGTTCCCAAAAAACAAGCACCTGATAAAATCCAGTCTGTATGGACTTGATATTGACTCTACTTTATTAAGCTTTGGAAGAGCTTCATGTTAAATGCTCATTGGGCATACTAAAAAGAACTGTGATACCGTTTAGTGACCTAAGGTGCAGCCCAGGCTTAGGCAAACTTATTGCCTAAGATTTTTCCAAGTTGTTTCTTATTGTTAACTGTTTCTTCTCTGTTAAGTAATCAGCTCTTGATATCTCAAACTCTACTTTCTTTTTCTCAAGATATTCAATTTAAAGCATATCAACACACTAAATATAAAATATTCTACATAATAGACCAAACCACCCACAAGAAACAATTAGCCTAGGTTCACACATATTCGATCTCAGACATCGCATATGATTTGCACCTGCATTACAGGTGCCGATCACATGCGATGTCTGTGCGATGCGAGTTCAGCTATACAGTTGTATGGCTGAACTCGCTTTAGATTTGCAGAAAAAAACGTGCAGGGACTTTTTTCCTCTGCACTGAAATCGGATCGCAGGGGTGTTCTCACCCATGCGATCCTATTCCTATGCGAGTTCACAGTTCGCACTGCGATCTGGGTACCGATCTGGGGTGTCATTAACATTTTATTGACATTGTATGTATGTATGTGGTGTCATTAACATTGTATTGACACCCGCAACAGTTCGCAGAGCGCAGTGTGAATTGCCTGCGGGAGAGATGCGCTGGTTCCCGCATTGCATATGTGTGAACCTAGGCTTAAATGCTCAAGGTATTTCCAAATGTTCAGTAGCTACTAACTGTATAACCTTTGTCTTGATTTTGATTGATTTGTTTTTTTATCTGCAGTAAGCTGGGAAGTGCCTTAATCCCTGCACAGGCTGTTGATTCTTATTGTTAACTGTTTTTTCTCTGTTAAAGTGGAGTTCCACCCACTTTTACAACTCTTCAGCATCCCTCACTAAACTGTGAACTGTAAACAAATTGGATATTTTTTTTTTTTTCTCAGCACCTACTGTATATCTGCTGTATTCATTTTTCACTTCCTCCTCCCTGGCCGCGGCCCATCGCATCATTTCCTGTTTGCAATGCCTTCTGGGAAGGGGCGGCAACTTCCTCTGAAACTGCCGTTGCTATGGAAACCTGACCTGAAACCTATTACACTGCTTGTGCTGCACTGAGCATGTGCGAGATCTGCAAGGATGAGATCCAGGAAGAAATACAGTCTGGCTTCAGATGCCCACACTTAAGATGGCCACGGCCTGCTTTAAGTTTATAAAATAACAAACTACTGCTATAAACTAACAAAACAGACCTTAGTTTACAGACTAACTTTACTAGAATACATTAAGCTTGTGTATTATAGGGGTATTTTTATTTAAAAAGTATAATTTCGGCCGGAACACCACTTTAAGTAATCAGCTCTTTATATCTCAAACGCTAACTACTTTTTGTCAAGACATTCAATTTAATGCATATCAAAATCGAAAATATTCTACATAATAGACCCAACCACCCACAAGAAACTATTAAATGCTCATGGTATTTCAAAAATGTGTTTAGTAGCTATTAACTGTATAACCTTTGCCTTGATTTTGTTTGATCTTTTTTTTTTTTATTTTATCTTCAGTAAGCTGGGGGTGCAGAGATAACCTTTGCCTTGATCCCTGCACCCCCCCAGCTTACTGAAGATAAAAAAAATCAATATGTTACAACTTTACTCCCTGACACAAGAGTAACTGCAACCTTTATCTCACCCATTCTCCCAGCTTGAAATAATACTTACATATAAGTCTCTGCCAATTCATAAAGCCTGCAGAGCTGAATGATTCCTGTTTGAATATTACAAACAGTTTTATAAGATTCGGGCCCTCACATCTTGCAGATGCATTAATCATGCTACTGAGTTACCCTCTTTTCCCAAGGAGATGCTGCAAGTTATGGCTATTATTCCAAACACCCACAAAGACGCCTTGTCCCCCCCCCCCCTTAGTTATAGACCATTATCCTTTTTGAATGTAAATATAAAATTGTATGCCAAAATAATTCTTTGTAGATGGACATACTACCTAACCTGATCTCTGCAGATCAGGTGGCCTTTGTCAAGGGGCAACAAGCCCCTTGTCACAGCTTAGTCTGCAATTTCCTGCCTGTGGAATTTTTACTTCCTTGCTGCAGTGGTTCTGCTAGGCATGTGATTCTATTCACATGTGTTGTTTGGCTGCTGTGTTCACCCATGGGTGTCGCCTGCTATACTGTGGGTTTATATTCCTTTCCCTTCTATCATGTCCTGGCCAGCCTCCTAATTTTCTTCCTTATATAAGACATGCTAAGTGCACCCTGTGTTGCCTAAGCAACTGCCTTGTTCTCTGTGCTTGCGGTTGCCAAATATTACTAGTATTTAGTGTCTGACTTCCTGTGTACAGGCCCCAGCTCTCTCTACTGCTTGCGCTTGCCTGCCACCCGCCCTGACCTCAGCTTATTTCCTGGATCTTCTTCTGTCTCCTGTTTTTAGTACTCTGCACATGTGAGTGGTCTTTGCATCTTCAGCTGGGTGTACCTGGGGGCCACCACCTGATTCCAGTTTGCAAGTCCATCCCCACCATCAGGGGCCCTGGTTTAGAAGCAGGCTGGGGCTTAGACTCTGCGCCTTGAGGAACCCTGAGTTTGCATTCTACAGGAACTCACTACCACTAAAACCTGACACATCTAATGAGACAAGGAGGTTGATAAATTTGATCAAACAAGCTGATGCCACTGGGATGCCTTCTCTGCTTCTGTCATTGGACAGAAAGGGCATTCAACAAAGTTCACTGGCTAATCAGACTGGGTCTTGAAAAGTTTGGGTTTGCTGCTCTAACCCTATTGCCAGTTATGTCTCTATTCCAAAAATTTCATGAGAGTGTATACCAATGGACTGTTGTCCATGGAATTTGAGATGTCTAATGGTAAGAGACAGAGATTTCCCCTTTCATCCAACATTTTTGTTAAAATTATGGAATCCCTCACTCAATTGGAGTATACCAAGCTGTTAATGTAATAAGCCTGTCATGTTATCCCACAACAGAAACATGTTTTACAATCTTACTACCCTTATTTCTGGGAATCCACTGTCATTAAGTCTTAAATCTTGGAGTAACGTTACACGCTAAATCAACTCAATTATTTACTCTCAGTTATAAATTACTTATGAACGCCCAATTCCAACACCTTTCCACCTTTGAACATACTACCACAGGGCACATCGTGGCATTTTTCTTTCATCATTGAGATGACCGGGACACATATGGTTGCCCTGGCTATATTGCACATCAATATAAATATGTTTTTATTTTATATATAGTAAATAGAGCTGTAATTGCTCATCTACTGCAGAGATAATTAACATTACCAGACAATGGGAAACTACCATTCCCCCAGATCTAAGAGAGGACATCACAGTGTTATATGGAAAGTGTGCTAGCTATGAAAAATAAAATGTTTAAGTTTCTAAAAGCTTGGCTAGTGTGGTTACTGGAACCTAGATGTGTATTGTGATTGTGAGCATGCAATAAACTGGTGACTCTTTCTTTTTTCATTCTCTTTGGTGGCTTGCCTTTCACCTATTTAGCATAGCATGTGTAAAACACGAGACTGAATCTTGCAATAAACTGTCAGGGTTATATATTAACCTCATGAAAAGATATAATAAACTATTTACAAAAATGTGAGGGGTGAACTCACGTTTGTGAGATACTGTATAGTATTTGTACTGGATGGACTTGTGTCCATCTGCATGGAGGAATGGGCCAACATACCAGCAACAGTGTGTGTGACAACCTTGTGAAGACTTACAGAAAACGTTTGACCTCTGTCATTGCCAACAAAGGATATATAACAAAGTATTGAGATGAACTTTTGATATTGACCAAATACTTATTTTCCACTATAATTTGCAAATAAATTCTTTCAAAAATCAGACAATGTTATTGTCTGGATTTGTTTCCACATTTTGTCTCTCATAGTTGAGGTATACCTATGATGACAATTACAGGCCTCTCTCATCTTTTTATTATTTAAATTTTTATTTAGGGAATGCAGATTATACATGAAATTCAACAATACAATATGACAGAAACCTGTTTCTGTTAGTGTTTTTCACACACAAAAAATATAAGGAATTCAAGTATACATTTGTTTAACAGCAGGCATGGATCCATTGAAATGTATTATTGGGACAGGTAGTTGTAGGCTAGTGAATCAAGCTTGATTTATCCAACAGTGCTGGGGAGAGTGCCCTCTATCCGAAATAAGTAATACACTGAAACTAAGCTTAACTCAAAGAGGGAACTCCAACCACACATTGTAACTACCTTTGTGACCTCTTGGGAGGTCACACCAGTCTGACCCTGTTAACTGAGTAACGCTCTGCCATCTTTTAGTGAATTAAATCTATGTATTGCATTATACAAAAATTATGATGTTCAATCCTACATACATAGGAGTGGCATCAAAATGGGATACTGCAATCCGGGGTTTTTTTTTTTTATTTTTTTTTTTAACTCCCTTCCCCTCTTACTGACGGGGAAAAGGGGCAAAGGACACTAGTAGTGCCAAAGAAGAAGAAAGGGAATAGGAATAAGGGGAAACATAAGTGGAAAAACAAGAAGGAAGGAGGGGTAAGCGTAGGGCTTCGGCGAGGCCGACGACCCGCAGCCCCGAAGAATCCAGGGAACGGACACCTATGTGTACGAGTTGTATTCATCTGAGAAGCGGAACATATTCCAATGTGTCCAACGAGTGCTATGTTCCTCCTCTTTTTCCCTGAGAGCAGCTGTGAGGTTCTCCATTTGCTGGATATCACAGACCCTGTTAAACCATTGTGTCACTGTTGGAGCAGACTGTTGCTTCCACATGCTGGGAATACACGCCCTAGCCACGTTCAAGAGGTGTTTCAGTAAAGATTTGCGATACCGCTTACTAGACATCGGAGTCAGATTCAGGAGTACTGCCGCCGGGTTGTTCTGGAGAGCCACATCAGTGAGCTTGTGAATGATTTCCAAAACCTGTCTCCAGAAAGGAGTCAGGGCCGCACACTCCCAGAAGATGTGGATTAATGTGCCATTTTGTGCGCCACATCTCCAACATAGTGGACTGTGCCCCGGGAAAATGGATGCCAGCACCGAAGGGGTCCTGTACCATCGTGTCAGGATCTTGAAGGTAATTTCTTGGTATTTGCTACACAATGAGGATTTATGTGCAAAGAAGAGGATTCGGGTCTTTTGGTCTTCTGTAAACGTGATGTTTAGGTCTCTCTCCCACTTCCCTAGGTATGGGGGATCCTGTTGGGACATATGGGTCAGTAAAATATTGTAAGAATGAGAGAGAGATTTCCGAATTGGCTCCTCGCCCATGCACAACTCCTCAAAGGGTGTAGGTTGTCTGCAGAAACCCGTGACCTCTGGAAGGGATCTGAGGAAGTGTGACAATTGTAAGATCTTCCATCTGCCCAATATGGTGGTGTTAAAGCTAGGGTATATGTTAGATGGGTCATTCCAACCTGTAGGCCCACAAAAAGAGGAGGCTCTAACTATGTTCCGGTCCAAACGTAGCCGAAAGGACCTATCAGAGAGGCCTGGGTTGAAATCCGGGTGTCCAATTATTGGTGTCATTGGGGAAGGAAAATTGGGTGTCTCCGCCACTCTGGAGTATCTGCGGAGTTCCTCCAAGGTGGTGTCAAGCAATGGGTGGGAAGGTAAAAATCTGGAAGAGTGAGTTCCACTCCAAGGTAGACCCTCAATGGGAAACGGAATTGTTTCCTGTTCTAATCCAATCCACAGCTTATGTGATGAGTGCCTGCACCAGTCTACAATTCTGTTCATGTGGACTGCTGTGTAATAGAGAGCTGGGTCAGGGAGGCCCACGCCTCCTCTAAGTTTTGGTCTTTGTAATAGGGATCTCTTGAGCCTCGGTGGTTTGCCCTGCCAGACATATCTGACAAATATGGAGCGTAACTTACGGAAAAAGTCCTGTGGTATCTTAACAGGCAATGCCTGAAGAAGGTAGAGCAATCTCGGCATGATGTTCATTTTTAACACATTGCATCTACCGAACCAGGAGACCGCCAGGCCCCTCCATCTATCTAGGTCTGAGGAGAACACACTCAGAAGTGGTTGAAAGTTGAGTTGGTAAATGAGGTGTAGATCGGAGGGGATTTTTGTGCCTAAATATTTGATGGCCTGAGAGGACCACCGGAAGGGGAAATTGCCGCTAATGGAGGCCCGGGAACTAGAGGTAAGAGTGATGTTTAGCGCTTCTGACTTTTGGAGGTTAATTTTGAAATCTGATAATTCCCCGTATTTACGTATTGCCAATAGTAAGTTTGGGAGAGACGTATGAGGATCTGAGATGTAGAATAACAGGTCGTCCGCATATGCGGCAATTTTATGGTGATAAGTGCTCGTTTCAAGTCCCCTGATGTTCGGATTAAGCCTTATATGTTGTAATAAGGGCTCTAGTGAAATTATAAAAAGGAGTGGGGAAAGTGGACATCCCTGCCTCGTACCGTTGCTTATCTTAAAGGGGTTAGAAGTAATCCCATTTACCCTAACTGTTGCTGTGGGAGTAGAATATATGGCAGAAATCCAGGATAACATGGGAGCCGGCATGCCAAGGCGTCGCAGGGTGGCCAAGAGGAAGGTCCAGTTTACCCTGTCGAACGCCTTTTCGGCGTCCGTGGATAACAGAATGAATGGGATATTGAGGCGTTTAGCCCTAGCCACCACATTTATCGTCCTGATGGTATTATCTCGAGCCTCTCTGTTACGGATGAAGCCTGTTTGGTCTAAAGGGATTATGCGTTGGAGAACTGCACCTATTCTCTCAGCTAGAATTTTTGTGAATAGCTTCAGGTCGCAATTAAGAAGGGAGATAGGCCTGTAACTCGCGCACAGGAGAGGGTCTTTTTCAGGCTTAGGGATAACAGATATACTGGCTTGTAGGATATCTGTAGGTATGGCGTGATTGTCCAATATAGCATTGAAAGCAGTAACGAAGTGAGCTGTCAGTTGAGTTTGGAAGGTCTTATAATAGTTGATGGTGAAACCATCGGGGCCTGGCGCTTTTCCCGTCGGAGTGTTGGCTAAAGCCTTTGTGAGCTCATCTGGGGTAATAGGCTGTGAGAGCAAGTCTATCTCCTCTTCGTTGAGGGAAGGTAGTTTCGCCGCTGCGAGATACGCCTCTATCGAGTCTACACTATTTTGGTTCCGTTCCCCCATGGGAGAGGAGTGTAAATTGTACAGGGCTTCATAGAATAGCTTGAAAGACTCAGCCATTTCTGCGGAATCATAAACCTTGGATCCTGTTGAAGAGGATAAGGCGGTGATGTAGGAAAGGTTGCGTTGGGTCCTTATGGCGTTTGCGAGTGTTCTGCTGCACTTATCTCCGAATTCGTAAAAAGTTCTGCGTGTCCTCAATAGGTTATTCTTAGCGTGAAACAGAGAATGCTCTCTGATTTGCTCTCGGAGCTTGGTTACTTCTGCCTCTGTTGCCCTGTCTGGATGGTGTTTGTGACGTTTTTCACAATCGTGTAATTTTACAAGTAATTCAGAAAGCGTTTTTTCTCTAGCTACTTTGAGTCTGTGGCCATGTTTGATAAATATTCCTCTTATGTAGCATTTATGCGCTGACCAGACAGTTAGCGGGTTGGGGACCGATTGTTTGTTACTCTCAAAAAAGAGATTCAGTTCTCGCAAGATGTCTGCTCTCACCTCAGGATCTTGGATAAGAGATTCGTTTAGACGCCAGGTGGCTCTCTGGGGAGCCGGGCGCTTCCAATTTAGGGTCAAAGAGATCGGGGCATGGTCCGAGAGTGCAATGTGCCCAATCTGTGCCCCCGAGACAAGAGGGATCGTAGCGTGGGAGACCAGGAAGAGGTCAATCCTGGAATAAGAGTTGTGGACAGCCGAAAAGAAGGTGTAATCTCTCTCTTGCGGATGAAGAATCCGCCAAATGTCAACTAAGCGATAAGAATGCAGTAGATCCCTGATTCGGTTCCGGTATCGCAAAGATAGGGCCGAGGAGCCCGACGATGTGTCCCTACGGGGATCTATAGTTAGATTAAGGTCTCCCCCTAAGACTAGTGTTCCCTCTGTGAAGGCAGCCAAAGCGTCCAAGCATGATTCCAGCACCGGCAGTTGGTCCACATTTGGCAAGTACAGGTTCGCAAATGTGAATGTCTGTGACTGAATAGTACCTTTGACAAAAAGGTATCTACCCTCAGGGTCCGCATGGAGATCCCTCAGCTGCCAAGGCAAAGTTTTAGCGAGGAGGATACTTGTCCCTTTAGATTTCGAGGAGGGTGAAGCACTGTGGTACACTATTGGGAAATGCTTGCTGTGGAGTTTAGGGATACAATCCGCCCGAAAATGGGTCTCCTGTAAAAACACGATCTGGGGTCTCTGCCTCCAAAGATCTGAAAGGCAACTAGAACGCTTTTCAGGAGCATTTAGGCCCTTCACATTCCAGGATACAAACTTCAGAGACATGTCTGAGAGTGCGGGGTCGGGTCGCCAGACCTCGCCAGAAACCGAAACTGTTAGCGAGATGGGAGAGAGAAGGGGAGGGGGAAAAACAGATTAGAGTAAAAGAGTTACAGGGAGAGGGTGGGGAGGGGCACAAGTAGGGTCAAGAAAAGAAAAAGAGAAGAATAGGAGAACAAGAAAGGAGAAGTAAGAACAATCTAAGTCTCCAATCGGAGAGTTACTGCCTAATAGGGCAGTTAGGGCCTAGTGGGGGAAGAGGTAGGGCACTTCAGAGGTCGGGCTCCCGGAACGCGAGTCCCCCCCTAACCCATTTTTCACTAGTTGCGGTCCTGTCGGGAACCGCAGTAATGCATTAGGCTTCATTGAAAAGAGATGGCTCTTTAGTTACACATAGCATTTAACCCTTTGACATTTAATTTAGCATGACACTTTTTAACTTTATAACCGACAAAAACAAGACATTAAGAGTTGCCCTAATTGAAAGAACTATGTCAATTTTTGACTTCTCGTCATTATCTCTGTTTGCTAAATGGGTCGCTAATCCCACCGGGCCCCAGACAGATGAGAGCGTCCCACAACCCCCCACCCGAGTCCCCACATCTGAGAGAATCAATTTCCGTCTGGAACAATCTTAGGGTCTCAAGGTAGGATAGTTGGTAAGAAGGAGGACTGGATGGGGGAGGGGGTGGGGAGAGGGGAGAGGAGGGTGGGTGTGGGGGAGGGCGGGGGGAGAAGAGGGGCAGGGAAAGGGTGGGAGTAGGGGACCATTAGTAAGATAACATTATCTCTATAGAGACATTCATCTTTGGTTATTATAAAAGTTTCTACTCCTGATACCAGCTAGCCCTTCTATATCCCATCTTAGAAGTTCAACTCACTTCGGTGGTAAACATCAAAGTTATTAAACAGTGTTAACTATTTGTACCCCTTTCCGTGTCTTATAGTGTGGTACAAGCTGCAAATCATAAACAACTGAGTGATTGCTAAGCTAACATCAATAAAGTCCGTTATCTCTAGATTATAACAATAAAGATGGACATATCTGTATCTTCTTAAGGATGATCCCGCCCGTGGGACCCGCTTACCAGTCTGTGTATTTTTCCTCTGTTCCTGGTAAAAAAAAAAAAAAAAAAAAAAAAAAATTTCCACTAACCAGGATACTGGGGACTTTACTTGTCTCCGTGGAACCAGTAGGCCAGAGAGGTACTATAAAGTCAAACCAGGAGAGCGTCCGAAAGGGTACAACAATAGGAGAGTAAGTAACCAAGTTCAGGTTTTAGGGCGACTTTTTCCTGTAAGTTCAAAGTTCGTTGTCTTGAGGGGCCAGCGGCCTTCTACGCTGTGATCTGTTGTTGCGCCGCGCTCTTTGAGGTCTGCCCGAAGGGTTCCCTGCCGGAATGTTGGTAGCGGGTGTCAGGACGAACGCCAGCCAGTTAGGTAGTGACATTGAAGGTAGCCCGAGGGTGTTGAGAAAGGTGGGTACCTCTCTAGGGTGTCGCAGGATGTAGGTGCGACCTTCCTTCCTTGCGATTAGATGAAAAGGATGACCCCATTTATAGGTGATTCCTTGTTCACTGAATTTCTCTAGCAGGGGCTTCATGCAACGACGCATCTGTAGGGTCCTGCGGGATACATCTGGCAGGAGAGATATCTGGGCTCCATCAAAGTCAATATGCCCTCTACGCCAGGCTCTTTGTAGGATGTCCTCTTTGATGGAATAGTTATGCAGGCAGCAAAGGACATCTCTAGGTCTATCCTCTGCAGCGTTTCTGGGGCCAAGGGTTCTGTGGACCCTGTCTATTGCAATTGGCGTTTCTGTTGGGCGCTCTAAGCAATCATTAAATAACGCAGTTACTGTCGTCTTTAGGTCCGCTTGCTGAGTTGCTTCTGGCAGGCCGCGGATTCTTATGTTACGCCTACGGCTGCGGTTTTCCTGGTCATCCAGCAACAAATGTAGCTGTGCGATTTGGTCTGCCATCTCTTTTTTGGTGTCATTTAATTCCGTAAGACCCTGGCGCAGGGTTGCAGTGTCCTCCTCAATGGTAGTGACTCTTGAGGTGACCTCCGTTACAGCTTGCCTAATTCCAGCAATCTCACCTCTTAGTGCTGCCTCCATTCTAACGGCCACTGAGTCTAGGTCATCTCTTGTGGGCAGCTTTTGTAATAAAGCCCATAGTGCCTGCTCTCCAGTAAGCACAGATGGGGGCATATGTGGAGGCAGGGACAGTGAGGCAGAGCTCATGGAAGCTTGCTGCAAGATGGGCAGAGGCGCACCAGGAGTTAAGCTCCGTGGCTGGGAGCGTTGGAAGTCTTGTGAGTCCCACTGCGGGGTGCAGCTGGGTTCTCCTCCCGGGCTTGTGAGTGATGCAAGGGATAGTGAGCGAGGGAGGCAGGGGGACAGGTCGCTACTCGGGGAGAACGGGAGCATATCATTACCCTGGTCTCGTCTCCCTCCACCTCCCGCCGGCACGCCACGCTCCCCTCCCTCGTCTGTGTTCGGCGCCATCTTGGAGTAGTCCGGTGTAGAGGCCGCTGTTCGTTTCGGCACAAGGTATCTCTCCATCTCTATTCTCGCTTCCTCTGCACAGCTGTGCAGTCTTCCCTGTCTGTGTGGGTATGCTGAGAAGCCAAAATATGGGATTTTTCTGTGCGGATGGGCTGAGAATGAGCCGCGGCCCGGGAGCCCTCTGCAAAACACGGCTTCACTCTTCCATGCCGAGACCACGCCCCCTCTCTCATCTTTTTAAGTGGGAGAACTTGCACAATTGGTGGCTGACTAAATACTTTTTTGCCCCACTGTATATCTCATGGTCTGTTGCTGCTATTTTTTATCTTTAGACCCCTTTCACACTGGGGCGTTTTTCAGGCGCTTTAGCGTTAAAAAAAGCGCCTGTAAAGCAACTGAAAGAAGCCTCATCTGCAATTCCAATGTGAAAGCCTGAGCCCTTTCACACTGCCAGCGCCCGAAAAATGCTGGTAAAGCGCCGCTTAAGACCCCTTTCACACTGGGGCGTTTTTTGGGCGCTGGCAGTGTAAAAGGGCTCGGGCCATTGGCGCACCCAGCCCGGTGGCAAAAACACGAAAGCGCTGCAAAGAAGCTGCTTGCAGGACTTTTTTTAATGCCCTGCCAGCGCAGCGCCCCAGTGTGAAAGCACTCGGGCTTTCACATTGAGATTGCAGATGAGGCTTCTTTCAGGCGCTTTACAGGCACTTTTTTTAACACTAAAGCGCCTGAAAAACGCCTGAAAAACGCCCCAGTGTGAAAGGGGTCTCAGTGTGAAAGCATTCGGCTCTCACATTGGGATTGCAGGTCAGGCTTCTTTCAGGCGCTTTACAGGCGCTTTTTTTAACGCTAAAGCGCCTGAAAAAAGGGGTCTTAGCGCGGTGTACCACTTTTTTTTTATTCAATTGTTACTAATAGCAACTTATAGGGTCAGGTTCTTTATTTTGTTAAGTTCCACTTTATTTACTGAATTTTTAGGCTAAATATTTTGTAAGCAAATTAAAGCTGCAATAAACCCAAAGCCAAAAATGTAATATCAGAAAAAGGGCATGACATCGCAACCATCCACCGTCTGTCGATCAGCGCTGAATTCAACCCGGGTACGCCACTCTGTAAGAAATTCATCTGACGGTGAGAGTTCTGACTGATCACGATAAAGACTTTAAATGTTTTGAATGCCTTTTAAACAAATCTTTCTTATGGAAGCACGGATCTTGGAGCCCCAGGAATAGTTGATTAAGACAAGCATTTACTTATCTTTTAACCGGTGAGTCCATTACCATAGGGGGATAATGCACGAGGTGTGGTGACGGTCGAACAATAAGGATTTATGCCATTTGGGACACATGTGGATGAACTGTTTTGATTGTTTTTGATTATACAGATTTACTGGATTAATGGACTTTATGTTTATTTGAACTTTGAAGCGCTGCTAATGCTGGTTTTAATAAGCAGTTTGTATCAAAAATGTAATATATTGCAGCTTACCAATCATTAGATGTGGTGGCTGCATTCATTTTTCTTTTTCCCTGTGTTTTCACCTAATGATCTGGCCAGTAACACACCTCCTGTATTAAGCCTCATACACACGCTTAGATTTTCGGACGAACGTCGGACCGAACGTCCGTTTTTTGTGGCATGCTAGTCTCATGTCAAAAGTGAAGAGGTTACTCACAATATGAACATTTTCATAGAACAGAATACAATGTTAGAAGTGACATAATGGGGGTTATTTACAAAAGGCAAATCCACTTTGCACTGCAAGTGCACTTGAAAGTGCAGTCGCTCTAAATCTAAGGGGTAGATCTGAAATGAGTAGAAGCTCTGATGATTTTATCATCCAATCATGTGCAAGGTAAAATGCTGTATTTTATTTTCCTTGCATGTCCCCCTCGGATCTACAGCGACTTTAATTCCAAGTGCACTTTCATTGCACTTTCAAGTGCACTTGCAGTGCAAAGTGGATTTTCCTTTAGTAAATAACCCCCAATGTGTAGAATAGTTTTGTATGTATTCTTTCGTTTCTAAGCATGCATAGTCTTGCTCTTACGATTTTCTTCGTACGAAAACCATACTAATGAAACGAAAATCAGACATTGAATTCACATCTGACAAAAAATTTATAGTCTGCACATCCAGCTTTTGTCTGCCGGAAAAAGCGAAATCGACTGTCCAAAGCACCATACTAACGATCCGAAAATCGGCAGACAGCTCGTTGTACGAATTTTTCCATCCAATTTTCGTACCATGTGTATGGGCCTTTACAGTCCCCCCACTCTTGATGATGGAACACACAGGGCACCTTTGGACAATAGCATTGTTAACCTGCAGGGAGGGGAGTGTTAGAGGCACAAATGGTTTGTCTCATCGCTGTAACTGATACTTCTTCAAGAGTGATAAAGTGGGCATTAAATAAGATGCACACAGCATGGGATTGTGGCGGTCAAATATAAAAAAAAAAAAAAAAAAAAAAAATTTTTTGTGTTACTGCCCCTTTAAATTCAGTCAGGACAGGACACGAGTCTTGCGGGCGGGAGCAACGTGACTTGGGGCGGGAAAAACACGTGTTTGAAAGAATTTGACATGTGAGGAAGGGCTATATAAGACCCCCCGCATTAGGGCTCCTGTCAGAGTGTGATCCGGAGTGATTGGGTGAGCTCCACAGGTTATGATTTAAGAGCTATAATACAGGAGCTCACCTATCACGAGAGGTCATGAAGACGCTTTTGAGGCAGGTTTTAGAAAGAGCGGCATCAGAAGGAGGGGAAGAATGGCTAAGGCAATGCTTATCCGCATCTACAACAGAGTCGGCGCCGAATAGGGAAGTGGAAGATTTACTAACATACCATGTTAGTGAAGACATTGATGTGGAGCCGGTTTTAGCGCCTATTATTCCCCCTTCTCCTAGCCAGACTGCTCGTCCTAGAAGAATTCAACGAAGCTTACCCACAGAGCGTCCGGTATCCCCTGGAACATCGCGAGAGCAAGGAGAATCCCGCACGCGAGAGGAAGAGGTGGATGTCGACCATGCGCAGCTGCGTGGCGGTCAGCGCGCGCGCAGAAAGAAGAGGGCCTTCTCTCCATCTCCTGCGCGTGTCAGCAATGGGAAGGAACGATCGCGGAAGGCTCCGCCTACGGCTAGGTTTTTTCCTCTTTCGTTACAGGTGTCTCGGGAAGCAGCATCGGAAGTTGCCGTGACTACAGCGTCGCAAGCGTCCAGGCTGTGTCAGCTGGACACCGCGATGGCTCCTCAAGAAGCAGAGCACACTGAAACCGCTGCAGGGGCTGATTCACACACCACTAGTGCAACCAACGATCTTTCTACTAATAATTTGGTTCAGCCTGGTGAGTCCACACAACAAATTTTATTTTCACAGTTATTGAATTCAATCTCTAAGTTCACTGAATCTTTAAACAACCCTAATTTCTCTGCCCCTGTTTCCTCGCCTGCAAGTGTTTGGTCCAGTACAGTTAATGCTAAGAAGCCTGTAGATTCTGTTGCTGCTCTGAATGCATCGATAGGTAATATTACACACACTACCGTATCGCCTTTTTTATCACATGTTCCTGAAACATGTTACAAAGAGGTTTTACCATGTGATATTTCCCCTTTGGGTTTTCATTTAGCGCCCAATATAAAGGAAAAAATTTGGAAAGGAGAGTTTATTGATTTATTAACTTTGCTTCCAAATAATCAAGATTTCATACATAAACATGATAAACGAGCTGAAGAAAATTTTGATAGACGACGAACAGTACCAAAATCTTTTTACAATTGGTTACAGGCTTTCTGCATTTTTTCGGCTGTACTTGGTGAGAAGTTCCCGGAAAAATGTAGTGGTTTGTTCCAGCATGTTGAACATATTCTTGAGGCTTATAAAAATTTTGGGGGTTTTGGCTGGTATAATTATGACGAGTCTTTCCGTCAAAAGTTAGCCATTTATCCAACGCTAAAATGGGGTATGAAAGATGTAGGTTTATGGTTAAACCTTATCCTTCCGACCAAACCAGTTTTCAATAAACAATCGATGACTACTCAAAACGTACCTACGGTTTATAAGAAAGGTTTTTGCTATGCTTTCAATGAGTCCCAGTGCAAATGGGCTGCGTCTTGTCGTTATAAGCACGAGTGCTCCTTTTGTTTTGGGAATCACCCATTATCAAAATGTTTTAAAAGAACACATTCCTATACTCCAAGCAGGGATAATTCCAAAAGCGTTCACACCAGTGAAGCTGGAAAGAATGCATCCTTGGCTAATGCTATATCCAGACAAGGCGAAAGCGGAAGTTTTAGTTAGCGGTTTTTCTTTAGGTTTTCAGCTCCCAGTTTTTTCTGGTACAGGTTGTAGGATAGTCGATAATCTTAAATCTGTACAAGTTCATAGTCAGGTTGTTAGAGCCAAATTGATAAAAGAAATTTTAGCAGGCCGTATGGCAGGCCCTTTCTTATCTCCTCCTTTCAAGAATTTCCGTATTTCACCTCTGGGAATAGTTCCTAAAAAAGAACCCAATTCTTATCGATTGATACATCATCTTTCTTTCCCCAAGGGCAATTCCCTTAATGACGAGATTGATACAGAGTTAGCTTCTGTGACCTATGCTACATTTGATGATGCAATCGCATTAATCAGAAAATTCGGTAATGGCGCTTTATTAGCTAAATCTGACATTCAATCCGCATTCCGGTTATTGCCTATCGCACCAGAGTCCTTTAATTCCTTGGGTTTTTGTTTTGAAGGAGCCTTTTTCTATGACATGTGCTTACCTATGGGATGCTCATTATCTTGTAGATATTTTGAGACTTTCGCTACATTTTTACAGTGGGTGGTGATGCATGAATCTGGCTGTGAGGGCATTATCCATTATCTGGATGATTTTTTGTTTATAGGCCCTCCAGATTCTCCGATTTGTGAATTATTACTAAAATTATTTTTAGCTATTTCAAAATTTTTTGGCATTCCGATTGCTTTGGAAAAAACTTTTCTTCCTGCACCAGTTATGGAATTCTTAGGAATTAAAATTGATTCCATTTTGTTTCAGTATGAACTTCCTTTAGTAAAGATATCTCGCCTTCAAAACTTGATTTGTTATTTTTTACGTCGGAAAAAAGTATTATTAAAGGAACTTCAATCCTTTTTAGGTTTATTGGCATTTGCGTCTCGCATTATGCCCGTCGGCCGAATATTTTCTAGGAGATTGGCATTAGCAATGTCCGGTCTAAAATCACCTTTTTCGCACATTCGTCTTACTTCGGATCTCAAAGATGATCTTTTGGTTTGGTCGCAATTCCTTATGGATTATAACGGACGAACCTTTTTTCAGGAAGAATTTGTTTTTTCTGCAGATATGGAATTATACACGGATGCTGCAGGATCGTATGGTTTTGCAGCTATCTGGCGTACTCACTGGTGCTGTGGCTCTTGGCCTCAAGCTTGGGTTATTAATAAGGCAACAAAAAATATTGTTTTGTTGGAATTATTTCCCATCATTGTGGCTTTTGAGCTATGGGGTGAATATTTTGCAAATAAAAGAATTTTAGTACATACAGACAACAAAGGAGTGCTGTTTGCTTTGAATTGTCTCTCTTCCAAATCACTATATGTGATAAAGCTTTTGCGTTACTTTGTTTTATTATGTTTAAAATATAATATTTGGGTCAAAGCTAGACACGTTCCTGGAAAACAAAATGTAGTGGCTGACGCCTTATCTCGTTTCCAGATGGCTCGTTTCAGACAGTTTTTTCCGGATGCGGATTTAGTCGGTCATTCTTGCCCAAGTCACCTGTGGGAGTTGATTTAGCCACGGTTTTTTCAGCTATTAAAGGTTCCGTGGCTCCTAAAACATGGACGGAATATTCAGTCGCATGGAATAGGTGGCTTTTGTTTAACAATGAACTGGGATTTTGTGGTTATGATCCTACAGAACAGACGGTTTTAGCTTTTCTGTGTTCACTTATGCAGCAACAGCTATCTTTTCACCATATTAATAAGAGTTTAGCAGGAATTTCCTTTTTCTTAAAATTTTATAATTTGCCAGTTTGTAAGAGTTTTTTCTCTGTTCGTCAAGCGATGAAGGGATATAGAAAAAAAACTTTTACTCCAGATTCTAGGAGGCCAGTTTCTTTGGATATCTTAAAAAGGCTTTGTTTAGCAACGCCTTTCATATGTAGTTCGGAATATGAAGCTTCGTTATTTCATTCGGCTTTCGTTCTGATATTTTTTGCGGCGCTTCGTATTTCTGAGCTAGTCCCGAATAATAAGCAGGGTCTTTCTGGTTTAAAAATTGAAGATGTTTCCATTTTGTCAGACACTGTGAGGATTTTTATTAGTAAATCCAAAACCGATGTCGCTGGAAAAGGGCAATGGATAACGTTGCATGCTTGTGGCGATCCTATTATTTGTCCATATAAGGTACTGTCCAATTATCTTTCCTTAAGACCGTCGTGTTCGGGAAATTTTTTGGTTCATTTAGACCTTTTTCCCCTGACAAAATTTCAATTTTCAGCAATTTTTAAACGATGTCTGGCTCATTTAAACCTTTCTCATTTAAGATTTTCAACCCATTCTTTTCGTATTGGAGCAGCCACGGAGGCAGCTAGATTGGGACTGGATGATGATATTATTATGCAATTGGGGAGGTGGGAATCTAATCGTTTTAATATCTATGTGCGTCCTAATTTATCTCTTTAATTTTAGGTGAAAAGTTTTTCGTTTGGATAATTGGACACTCATTTGTTCATTGGGCATACAAAAGAGCATGCAGACGCTGTTATACGTCCAACTTATCTTTTTCTCCTGCATCTTTTCGTATTCTTTGGAAAGGTATTAGGGGGTTACAATGGTCGAATCTTAATTTCCATCTTTCTAATTTGGCTCAGTTATGGCCTAAGCCTGCAGTGATAATTATTCATTTGGGTGGCAATGATGTAGGTAAGCTTAAAACTTTGGATTTAATCTTTATGCTAAAAAATGATTTGCATCGGATACAGCTATCTTTTCCAAATACTCGGATAATTTTTTCTGAGATGGTTCCGCGTCTTATTTGGTTATCCTCTTCGGATACGAAACCTTTGGAGAAGATTCGTAAGCGTGTAAATCATTCCATTGAAAAATTTATGCCTTTTTTAAACGGTTTTTCATTTCGTCACGTAGATTTAGAAGGAGGTTTTTCAGGCCTGTATAGACAAGACGGAGTTCACTTGTCTGATGTCGGTCTAGATATTTTCAATTTGGGTTTACAATCTATGATTGAAATGGCCGCGGTTATGGGGTAGGCCGTTTTTTGTTTTTCTCTTTAAAACAAAAATCGGCTGGTGGGGACTTTGATTTTTTTTTCTCATTCAGTATACTCGCTCGAGTTCTATGACTGAGCGAATTATTATTTGATATTTACAGTTTTCATTTAAAATTATTTATGAATTTATAAGAAATAAATTATTTATTTATTTATTATTATTATACCAATAAAGTGCCGCGGCCATTTGCATTACCAAAAATTTATTTATTAAAAAAAAAAAAAAAAAAATTAAATAAAATAAAATATATGAATGAAAATTTGGTGTGGTTTATTTATTTATTATTTATGATAAGTTATGGGTTGTTTATTTGTACAGCCTACATTCCCATGATAAAGTGGGCATTAAATAAGATGCACACAGCATGGGATTGTGGCGGTCAAATATAAAAAAAAAAAAAAAAAAAAAAAAATTTTTTGTGTTACTGCCCCTTTAAATTCAGTCAGGACAGGACACGAGTCTTGCGGGCGGGAGCAACGTGACTTGGGGCGGGAAAAACACGTGTTTGAAAGAATTTGACATGTGAGGAAGGGCTATATAAGACCCCCCGCATTAGGGCTCCTGTCAGAGTGTGATCCGGAGTGATTGGGTGAGCTCCCCTCCCTCCCACCCTGTCGCGGCACTATTATGTGGTTTGTCACCCTTGGATCAAGGGGGGACTTTGATTTTTTTTTCTCATTCAGTATACTCGCTCGAGTTCTATGACTGAGCGAATTATTATTTGATATTTACAGTTTTCATTTAAAATTATTTATGAATTTATAAGAAATAAATTATTTATTTATTTATTATTATTATACCAATAAAGTGCCGCGGCCATTTGCATTACCAAAAATTTATTTATTAAAAAAAAAAAAAAAAAAATTAAATAAAATAAAATATATGAATGAAAATTTGGTGTGGTTTATTTATTTATTATTTATGATAAGTTATGGGTTGTTTATTTGTACAGCCTACATTCCCAAGCTTATTCTTTTGAAAAGCAACAGACTTACTAGCCAGATCACCAGATGAAAATAGAAGAAAGAAAGCCTAAAAAAGAAAATAAATGCAGTCATCACATTTAAGAATTAGTAAGCCACAATATAATAATCGTTTCTTTTGGGTTTAGTTTTAAATGATAAAAAGGCACAACATCTGTGTCCTAATCCATACAATCATTTAATATCCCCCAGAAAATACATGAGGATCTCTCCAAAATGACAAACATATCAGAAAGTCGAAATATACACAAAAGAGAGCCAGCAGACACTAACCATGGAATAAATTATTCAATTGCTAAACATGATAGTATTGGATTAAATCCTATAGGAATTCTAAATAGAAACATCTATTGTAGAGGACCTGGGTCCAGCAGAGCAAAAATCAATAAATAACACAATATAAAAAAGACTTTAATCCATCCCAAAAATAAATAGAAAAAAAAAGATATATACTGTATGTGTGTGTGTGAAAATAGTGAGATATTCTGTAACACTAATTTAAAAATAATTGTGAATCTCCTGGACTACCACATGTTATGATATGCCAAAGTGACCAAGCAAAGATGCTAAAGTAGTAACAAAATAATCCTCAACAATTAACCAAAAAAATTGTGCAGTCCTGGGGCAGCCCATGACCCGTCCAGGCGTGTCCAAGGCACGATTAGGGAAAGATTCAAAAGGTGCTCCACTTTTGCATGACAATTCCTTGTTATCCAAAGAAAGACTGGGTAAGGGCTATCTCACACTAGCTGGTGAGCTGAATAAACAGATGTATTAATTAATATTTCTATAGCACTTTTCTCCCTGGGAACTCAAAGTGATGTTATCTTAATGTGTCTGATAGGAAGTGAATGTCTGTGGCTATGGAACTTGATTTCTATTGTTTGGACTTAATAGGTTTAATTAAAATGTAAAATCGTACAGTTATATTTAGTAAGTGTACTCACCACATTTGGGAGAGCAAGTAATCAATAAGTCATCCTCCCTGGCTTCAAATGTTTCCAGTAATTTTAGTAACTCCTCACTGCAGACAGTACGAAGGTACAAAATCCCCTTATGATCGAACAGTAAATCCTCAGGTGATGTTTTTTCAGGTGTAAATAACATGTGCAACACTTCTTCCCGCTCTTTTGTTTGCTTAGCCATGTCTCACTCTTGCAAACAAAAGTTAGAATGGTAATTTCTTGTGCAACTACCTGTATATAAGGGGAAAAGGTGTGTTAGTAAATTGTGACAAAGGGCACAATCACGTGCACAATCACCTGCTTATAGTGTTACAAATTTAGGTTTAACCAGGTTTAATCATTTAGTGAAATATAAATGCAGAAAGATTTGCTAGGGCTTATGTTATTTTTTGCAGACTTATATAGTAATCGTAAGATAAGAAAGAGTACAAATACAGTATGTAATTGAACACTAGATTCCTTAATGTTCATTCTAAAATGTATTTATTCGAGTATTTTATTGCTGCAAAAAATTCATATAAGCTAAAAACAGTTGCACATTATTTTAGATATCAAAATCTTTTTTTAAACCTTGTTTTAGTTACAGTGCCTTGAAAAAGTATTCATACCCCTTGAAATTTTCCACATGTTGTCATGTTACACCCAAAAACATAAATGTATTTTATTGGGATTTTATGTGATAGACCAACAATAAGTGGCACATAATTGTGAAGTGGAAGGAACATGATAAATGGTTTTTAATTTTTTTTACAAATAAATATTTGTATTCAGCTCCCCTTTGTCAATACTTTGTAGAACCACCTTTTCGATGCAATTACAGCTGCAAGTCTTTTTGGGATGTCTCTACCAGCTTTGCACATCTAGAGAGTGACATTTTTGCCCATTCTTCTTTGCAAAATAGCTCAAGCTCTGTCAGATTGGGAGCGTCTGTGAACCTCTATTTTCAAGTCTTGCCACAGGTTCTCAATTGGATTTAGGTCTGGACTTTGACTGGGCAATTCTAATACATGAATATGTTTTGATCTAAACCATTCCATTGTAGCTCTGGCTGTATGTTTAGGGTCTACTGGAAAGCGAACCTCTGCCCCAGTCTGAAGTCTTTTGCAGGCTCTAACAGGGTTTCTTCTAAGATTGCCCTGAATTTGGCTCCATCCATCTTCCCATCAACTCTGACCAGCTTCCCTGTCCCTGCTGAAGAAAAGTATCCCAACAACATGATGCTGCCACCACCATGTTTCACAGTCAGATTGGTGTGTTCAGGGTGATGTGATGTTAGTTTTCCACCACACATAGCGTTTTACTTTTAGGCCAAAAAGTTCAATTTTGATCTCATCTGACCAGAACACCTTCTTCCACTTCCACATGTTTACTGTGCCCCCCACATGGCTTCTCGCAAACTGCAAACGGGACTTCTTATGGCTTTTTTCCACAATAGCTTTCTTCTTGCCACTCTTCCATAAAGGCCAGATTTGTAGAGTGCACGACTAATGCCGCGTACACATGGTCGGACTTTCTGGGAAGCTAGGTCCGACGTACTTGCCGCCAGACTTCCGGCGGACTACCGCCGGACTTTCTGAACGGACGGACTTGCCTACACACGACTGGACTTTCCGGAATCCGGTCTTCCCGACGGACTTCCGCCTAACTTTCAGAATGAATGGACTTTCCCACACACGGACAAGTCCAATCATTTTGAACATGACTTGCGTACGACGTGACTAGAAAAGGAAGTCAATCTCGCCGCTTTTATCGGCGAGATTGAAACCTTGCGAGCCCCGTCGCGGGCATCCCAGGCCCTTAGGTCTGGTATAGAACTGTAAGGGGAACCCCCTACACCAAAAAAACGGCGTGGGGGTCCCCCCAAAATCCATACCAGACCCCGATCCCAGCGCGCAGCCCGGCCAGTCAGGAAAGGGGGTGGGGATGAGCGAGCGCCCCCCCTCCTGAACCGTACCAGGCCACATGCCCTCAACATGGAGGGGTGCTTTGGGGGAGGGGGGCCCCCTGCGGGGCCCCCCCACCACAAAGCACCTTGTCCCCATGTTGATGAGGACAAGGGCCTCTTCCCGACAACCCTGGCCGTTGGTTGTCGGGGTCTGCGGGCGGGGGGCTTATCGGAATCCGGGAGCCCCCTTTAATAAGAGGGCCCCCAGATCCTGGCCCCCCACCCTATGTGAATGAGTATGGGGTACATGGTACCCCTACCCATTCACCTAGGGAAAAAGTGTCAATAATAAAACACACTACACAGGTTTTTAAAGTAATTTATGAGACAGCTCCGGGGGGTCTTCTTCCGGCTTCGGGTGTCTTCTTCCGACTTGGGGGGTCCCTCCGGTTCCTCTTCTCCCAGCGTCTGGTTGGTTCTTCTCCGCTCTCTCTGGCCTCTGTTTCCAGTGTTCCAGTTCATCTGCCGGCTCCTCCGCTGTCTTCATGCCGCTCTTTTTGCCAGCGGAGGCCCAGACTTCTGGCTTCTGGCTTCTTCTCTTCTTCTCTTCTTCCGATGTTGACACGACTGTCTCTCTGGCTGGAATGGTCTCTGGGCACTCCGCTCTGACTTTCATAGGTGGAGACCCCGCCCCCTTATGCCGTCACAGTCTCTGGGCATGCTGGGAATGTGACGTTTTAGGGGGCGTGGTCAATGGTGATGAACAATGGGGCAGTAGACAATAGCTTTCATCTCTTAATTTATTCTGAGCATGCGTGGCACTTTGTGCGTCGGATTTGTGTACACATGATCGGAATTTAACCGATCGGATTTTGTTGTGGGAAAATTTTATAGCCTGCTCTCAAAACTTTATGTGTCGGAAATTCCGACGGAAAAAGTCAGATGGAGCCCACACACGATCGCAATTTCCGACAACACAATCCAATCGCACTTTTTCCGTCGGAAAATCCGACCGTGTGTGCAGGGCAGGAGAGTGCTATAGCCAAAACCCTGGATGCTAGAATGAGGAGCAGGAGCACTAGATGCTCCTGACAAATTCAAGAAAAGAGGACTCAACAGAACACATAGTGGATAGCCTGCTTTGACTAGTCACAGCGTGACGCAGCTGTAAATATTGAAAGTAGTAATTTTTTTAATGATGTCAATTCTGCCACCAACTGGTCATAAGTTTTAAGCCTGGAGTCACCACATAATTGGGAGAAATATTTAACTCCAGCCTCTGTCAACCCAGCTTGATAATGAAGCTTATCTGTATAGAACCGATCACACCGATAGGCGTACAGAATAAGAAACCTGTAAGACCTAATCTCTGTTTAGTAGCTTTCCACAGTTTCATAAATAATTGGGCCGTAGGACATTGTGGAGGGATGTTGGGAAAGCCTATTTCCATATATGACAAAGCTGAGTAATCAGCAGGCTAATTAATAAATCTCTAGAGGGGTCCACTATGGAGGGTAAATCCTAACCTGCAAAATGTTGTGGTTGTGCAGCTAAGAAATATGTGAAAGTGAGGACAGCGAGGCCTTCTTGATCCTTAGGGTATTGCAGAGTAGTAAGTTTTATACAATACAATACAATACATTTGTCCAGATAAGTCCAGATAAGAGCCCGAAATTGTGAATCTATTCCATATGGGAATCAGGTAGGTCAGTGTAGTGGTCAGTGTAGGAATCAAATAGGTCAGTGTAGTGGTCAGTATAGGAATCAGGTAGGTCAGTAAAGGACTCAGGTAGGTCAGTGTAGTGATCAATATAAGAATCAGGTAGGTCAGTGTAGTGGTCAGTATAGGAATCAGGTAGGGCGGTGTATTGGTCAGTATAGGAATCAGGTAGGTCAGTGTAGTGGTCAGTTTAGGAAACAGATATGTCAGTGTAGTGGTCAGTGTAGGAATCAGATAGGTCAGTGTAGTGGCCAGTATAGGAATCAGGTAGGACAGTGTAGTGGTCAGTGAAGGAATCAGAAAGGTCAGTGTAGTGGTCAGTATAGGAAACAGGAAGGGCAGTGTAGTGGTCAGTGTAGGAATCAGCTAGGTCAGTGTAGTGGTCAGATTAGGAATCAGGTAGGTCAGTATAGGAATCAGGCAGGTCAGTGTAGTTTTCAGTATAGGAATCAGGTAGGTCAGTGTAGTGGCCAGTATAGGAATCAGGTAGGTCAGTGTAGTGGTCAGTATAGGAATCAGGTAAGGCAGTGTAGTGGTCAGTATAGGAATCAGGTAGGTCAGTGTAGTGGTCAGTGTAGGAATCAGGTAAGGCAGTGTAGTGGTCAGTATAGGATTTAGGTAGGTCAGTGTAGGAATCAGGTAGGTCAATGTAGTGGTCAGTATAGGAATCAGGTAGGTCAGTGTAGTGGTCAGTGTAGGAATCAGATAGGTCAGTGTAGTGGTCAGTGTAGGAATCCGGTAGGTCAGTGTAGTGGTCAGTATAGGAATCAGGTAGTTCAGTGTAGTGGTCAGTGTAGGAATCAGATAGGTCAGTGTAGTGGTCAGTGTAGGAATCAGATAGGTTGGTGTAGTGGTCAGTGTAGGAATCAGGTAGGTCAGTGTAGTGGTCAGTATAAGAATCAGGTAGGGCAGTGTAGTGGTCAGTATAGGAATCAGGTAGGTCGGTGAAGTGGTCAGTGTAGGAATCAGAAAGGTCAGTGTAGGAATTAGATAGGCCAGTGTAGTGGTCAGTGTAGGAATCAGGTAGGTCAGTGTAGTGGATGGAGGGCGCATGATCAACCGCTTACATCAAAACAAATTTAGTTTAATCATGTATAATGGAATACAAACAAATAAATATAACCATCTGAATAATACAAATAATACTTTCATAAAAATAGGTGACAAAATATACACTGAAAGGTTAAAATGGGGATATGCCCATGTAGAGGCAGACGCGTTTCGAGGGTGACCTCTTCATCAGAGCCTGAGAGAACGGGAACACAGTCTGTGTGAGCCAGTAGGCCAACATGTGTACATGGGGAGGAGTGGCTAGTAGGAGGGTATGTCCTGTGATGTATAGTTACTTATTCTGAGCTCCATAACAGTCCACCTCCAAACGTTATGGTATAGTGGAAGAGTTATATGTATTTCTTTTTCGGTGGTGCAGGATTGTTGGGTAAGCCTGTCTCCAAAGAAGTACAGGGGAGTGCTGCAGCCTGTACACGTCCCTGGGGGCAGGGGACTGCCTGATCCGTGGAGTGGGAAGGTGTAGGAAGTGTCCTTGGGTAGTGCCAGAGCCGCAGATGCCTGAGGAGCTGTCTTTCTGTCTGAGACACAGGTATGACAGGATGCTCTCAGGCGCACACCTGTGCGCAGGCGCCAACAGGGTATTCACAGAACAGCCACGGGCACATCAGTAAGTGCGCATGCACATGCGTGAGCGCGTTCGCGCGCACACGTTTGTCATCAGAACTGGCGCCAGACGGCCTTTTTAAACACCGACTCAGTACTGGCTGGTTGCTGCTTGGTCTACAGCGTGTACCTGAATTCTTGTTACCTGTGTTGACTCCTGATTACCGTTCTGGGTTGTGACCTGATTTCTCTCCTGCCTGCCGTTTTTACCTGATCTGCCTACCTGCTGCCAAACCTGCCTGTGACCCGACTTCTCTCCTGCCTGGTGTTGTACCTGATCTGCCTAGCCATTGCCAAATCTGCCTGTGACCTGACTACGTTCCTGCCAGCTGCGACATCTGATCTGTCTCTCTGCTGCAGAGACCTGCCGGTGATCCAGCTACGCTCCTGTCTGCTACCAGTCAAGTTCAGCTACCCACCTGTGTGTTCCTGGCAACTACCTACACAGACTTTAGGACTTTCCCTAGGCACTCTTACTCCACCGTGCTCCAGTGCCAGCTGTCCCACTACCAGCGGCCCTAGAGCCCCATTTGTACGAGAGGCCTTCCTCTACATGTCAGGCTCACCACCAGGTATGTGACAGTACCAAGCAACCATTACTGAGCCTGCAGGAGGAACCTCTCCCCTACATAAAGTCTGCCAATGTCTCACAGGCCTTACTCAAGCAGTCAAGTCCCTGCAGGAGAAATACGTGCGTCTTGTGGAGCATGTGCAAGTCCAGCTCTCTTCTGCCGTTCCCGCTGCGGTGATGGCATCCCCAGAACCACGAGTGCCAAGTCCTGACAGATTTTCTGGAGACCGGACTAAGTTCAGAGCGTTCCACGATGCCTGTCAGCTCTATTTTTCACTCCAGCCACGGACTTTTTCTGCAGAGACTACAAAGGTGGGGTTCATTATATCCCTGCTTCAAGGTGAGCCCCAAACTTGGGCTCATTGTCTGTTAGAAAAGAAGGACATACAACTGAATACTATGTCCTCTTTCATCCAGGCAATGTCCAAGTTATACGAGGACTCTCTACTAACCACTACTGCCAAGTCCTCTCTCCATGCACTCCGACAAGGCTGCAGAGCGGTCTAGGACTATATAATGGACTTCAGGTGCTGGAGTGCAGATACCGGCTGGAATAACGCAGCTCTGTGTCATCAATTCCACCAGGGGTCATCGGAAGACTTGAAAGACAAGTTAGCTCGTGTGGGTGCTCCAAGCTCCCTGGAGGACCTAATTACATTATCATTTCAGGTCGACCGTCATCTGCGAGAGCGCAGGCGGGAGAAATCAGCCCTTCCACCCCAACCTGCATGGATGATGCCTAAGTTTACAGTTCCTGTTCGGCCGACATCTGTCAAGTTGGCCTCTCTTGCACACGAGACTGTAACACCCACACGACTAGGCCTGATTCGCCCGTCACTGTCGCCTGAGGAACGGACATGACGTCTTCAAGGCAACTTCTGCCTCTACTGAGATGGGGCGGGTCACTATGTATGGACTTGCCCTGCTAAAAGACGTGGATTTCCCTCTGTTTCTCCAGCAAGTCAGGTGGTCCCGCCAGCAACCTCTGCTCAATTGGCAATTCCTGTTACCTTTCAGCTCCCAGGGAGAAGCGTGTCAGCTACCGCAATTGTAGACTCTGGGGCGTGCAGTTGCTTCATTGACCTGGCACTTTCTGCCCAACAAGGTATCCCTCTTTAATCCAAAGAGCAGGTACTTACCGTATGCTCACGTATAAAGTCCGGACTGGTGACCCAGGAAACCCTTTCACTGCTGACTACGACCCCTACTTGCCATAAAGAACTTTTGCGTCTAGACGTCATCTCTTCACCTCTGTACACGGTCATTTTGGGTTTACCATGGCTACAGGCCCATAATCCGGTGGTTGATTGGAAATCAGGCAGTATCAAGTACCAATCATTTTATTGCCAGAAGCACTGTCTGTCCAACCCCACTGTTGCACCCACCACTCTGTTGTGTATGGACGTTGATGCTGAGCTCTGCCAAAAGGTGCCTGGGACCTATCACGAGTTCCTTGATGTATTCAGCAAGCGGGAAGCAGACACCCTACCTCCACACAGGGCCTACAACTGCCCCATCGAGCTCCTTTGCTGGGGCTGCTATTCCGTTTGGTCAGATCTTCCCACTGTCTGAGAAAGAATTAGCAGCTCTAAAGGAATACATTGATGAAAGCCTCCAGAAAGGTTTCATTCGCCCTTCAACCTCACCTGCTGGGGCGGAAATATTCTTTGTGGAGAAGAAGGACCATTTACTACGGCCATGTGTAGATTACCGGGACCTGAACAAGATTACGGTGAAGAACCGTTACCCTCCTCCCTTGGTCCCTGAGCTTTTTCAAAGACTTCGTTCTGCTACTATTTTTACTAAACTTGACCTGAGGGGAGCTTACAACCTTATCCGCATAAGGCAGGGGGACAAGTGGAAAACTGCCTTCCGTACCCGTTTTGGTCACTACGTGTATCTCGTCATGCCCTTCGGCCTGTGTAACGCCCCAGCTACATTTCAACACTTTATCAATGACGTTTTCAAAGACTATCTGGACATTTTCGTTATTGTTTACTTAGACGACATTCTTGTGTTCTCCACTTCCCTTGCTGATCATCGGGAGCATGTCAAGAATGTTCTTTGCCGTCTCCGCTTACATGGACTCTATGCCAAACCTGAGAAGTGCAAGTTTGAGTTCCAGAGTATCCAGTTCTTGGGCTTGATCATTTCTACCGGAGGGATTGAAATGGACCCTCAAAAAGTGTCTGCAATCCTGACCTGGCCAACGCCCACTGATAAGAAGGGGATCCAACGGTTCGTTGGGCTTGCTAATTTTTATCGCAGATTTATCAAGAACTTTTCAGCAATCATCACACCAATTACCCAACTCACCAAACAGGGTGTTCGTTTCCGCTAGTCTCCTGAAGCCCAGGCTGCCTTTGAGACTTTTAAAGGACAGTTTTCAACTGCCCCTGTACTAAGTCATCCAGATCTGGCACTACCTTATATCCTGGAGGTAGATGCTTCCGAAAGTGCAGTCGGGGAGTTCTGTCTCAGCGCCAAGGTCCCAAGGATTTAATTCATCCGGTAGCTTTCTTCTCTAGGAAACTTGCTCCGGCGGACAAGAACTATGACGTTGGAGATCGGGAGCTTCTTGCCATAAAGGCCGTCCTGGAAGAGTGGAGGTATTTGTTAGAAGGAGCCGCTCATCCAATATTGATTTATACAGATCACAAGAACCTTGAATATTTAAGGACTGCCAAAAGACTAAAACCCTGCCAGGCCCGATGAGCACTTTTCTTTTCGAGGTTCTTGTTCCATATTACCTATAGACCCGGATCAAAAAACATCAAGCCTGATGTGTTGTCACGCATGTTCGAGGATCCAAAAGACTTACCAGTACCTGACACCATCCTACTAGTAGGAAATTTTCTGTTGCTGCAGTCCGATCTCATGTCACAGTTGAAGCAGGCATCCACAGTTCCCCCTGATCCTATCAGGGAGACGTTACAGGCAAGAGAGGGACTTCTTTGGAAGGGGAACCAAGTCTTCGTCCCAGAAGCAGTCCGGTTACCAGTTCTGGGATTTTGCCATGATCACCCCCTAGCAGGTCACTTCGGCATTCGCAAAACAATAGATTTAGTACAACGCACATTTTGGTGGCCTAATTTGGAAAGAGACTGCAAGAAATACATAGACACCTGCATTACCTGCATCCGGAGTAAAAGCACCCAAAACAAGGCGTGGGGTTTGCTCAGACCCTTACCTGTGCCCGACAGGTCGTGGACCATGATCTCCATGAAATTTATAGTTGAACTGCCACCCTCTGAAAACTGTACAGCCATCTTCGTCATAGTGGACCGGCTGACTAAGATGGCCCATTTCTTACCTTTGAAGGGTACACCCTCTGCTGTTGAGACTGCTCGAGTGTTTATTAAGGAAATTGTTAGACTCCATGGGGTACCCATCGACATTGTCTCTGACCGAGGAGTCCAATGTACCTCAAGGTTTTGGAGGGCACTGTGTGAAGCCTTAAGAATTAAACTTTCCATGTCATCCGCATATCATCCGTAATCTAACAGTCAGACCGAACGGACTAATCAGACGTTGGAACAGTACATCCGTTGTTTCACCTCGTTTGTGCAGGATGACTGGGTATCACTCTTACCTCTAGCCGAGTTTGCTTATAACAACTCCTGTCATGCAGCTACCAAGCAATCTCCGTTCTTTTCAAATTATGGCTTCCATCCCACCTTTTTGCCCGACCTTGTACCTGAGTCTTTGGTACCAGCCATCCAAAGCACTGTGGACTTCTTAATTTGCAACAACAAGCTGTTGCAAGACACTGTAACCAAGGCACAATAGAATAATAAGAGAGCTTTCGATAGAAAGAGGAGAGGGGAACTCATTCTGCAACCAGGGGACAGGGTTTGGTTGGCTACAACCAATCTGAGACTGGCCTGTCTGTCAAAGAAGTTAGCTCCTAAATTTCTTGGATCATTTCCTGTGAGGAGAAGGATTAATGATGTTTCCCACGAATTATCTCTACCAGAATCCTTCAGCATACATCCGGAATTTTATGTATCTTTGTTAGAGCCCGCATTGCCCGATACCTTCCCTAATCGGGGGTCTAGACCACCTGAACCAGTGATGATCAATGGGGATGAGGAGTTCGAGGTGGCAGCAATTGTAGACTGCAGGAGGTGAAGGGGTCAACTGCAATATCTAATCAAGTGGAGAGGTTATGGGCCGGAGGAAAACTCCTGGGAACCAGAGCAGAATGTACATGCTATGGACTTAATACATGCTTTCTTCAGCAGTCATCCCCTGAAGAGGAACCAACTGGGCATCCAGAGGCTACCCGTAAGGGGGGGGCAATGTCAGGGAAGTCGTCCGCAGAGTACAGCTGATGCTCTCAGTTTGCGTGTTCGCACACCTGTAATCAGAACTGGCGCTAGACGGCCTATTTAAACATAGACTCAGTACTGGCTGGTTGCTGCTTGGTCTACAGCATGTACCTGAATTCTTGTTACCTGTGTTGACTCCTGATTACCGTTCCGGCCTGTGACCTGACTTCTCTCCTGCCTGCCGTTTTTACCTGATCTGCCTACCTGCTGCCAAACCTGCCTGTGACCCGACTTCTCTCCTGTCTAATGTTGTACCTGATCTGCCTAGCCATTGCCAAATCTGCCTGTGACCTGACTACATTCCTGCCAGCTGCGACATCTGATCTGTCTGCTACCAGTCAAGTCCAGCTGCCCACCTGTGGGTTCCTGGCAACTACCTACACAGACTTCGGGACTTTCCCTCGGCACTCTTACTTCACCGTGCTCCAGCGCCAGCTGTCCCACTACCAGCGGCCCTAGAGCCGGAGTTGTATGGGAGGCCTTCCTCTACACGTCAGGCTCGCCACCAGGTATGTGACAATAGAAATCAGTATAGGAATGAGATAGGTCAGTGTAGTGGTCAATATAGTAATCAGGTAGGTCAGTGTGTAGTGGTCAGTATAGGAATCAGGTAGGGTAGTGTAGTGGTCAGTATAGGAATCAGATAGGTCAGTGTAGTGGTCAGTATAGGAATTAGGTAGGTCAGTGTAGTGGTCATTATAGGATTCAGGTAGGGCAGTGTAGTGGTCAGTATAGGAGTCAGGTAGGTCAGTGTAGTGGTCAGTGTAGGAATCAGGTAGGGCAGTGTAGTGGTCAGTGTAGGAATCAGGTAGGTCAGTGTAGTGTTCAGTGTAGGAATCAGATAGGTCAGTGTAGTGATCAGTATAGGAATCAGGTAGGTCAGTGTAGTGGTCAGTACAGGAATCAGGTAGGGCAGTGTAGTGGTCAGTATAGGAATTAGGTAGGTCAGTGTAGTGGTCATTATAGGATTCAGGTAGGGCAGTGTAGTGGTCAGTATAGGAGTCAGGTAGGTCAGTGTAGTGGTCAGTGTAGGAATCAGGTAGGGCAGTGTAGTGGTCAGTGTAGGAATCAGGTAGGTCAGTGTAGTGTTCAGTGTAGGAATCAGATAGGTCAGTGTAGTGATCAGTATAGGAATCAGGTAGGTCAGTGTAGTGGTCAGTACAGGAATCAGGTAGGGCAGTGTAGTGGTCAGTATAGGAATCCTGAGTCCCTTCCACTAGTACAGTAGTACCGTCCAACCTGATTCCTACACTGTACAACAAAAAACAAATACTCTGGCGCACGGGTGTGTTGGCTAGGCAGTCCAAAGTTCAGAATGGACAATAATTTTCGGCCTTGCTGCCCTCCAGGATAGGGAAATCCTAGTAGTCAAACAAAAAAACAGAAAAGAGAGGACGCACCAGCCTTGTGCATTATCCTTTAGTACATTTATTCAGAAAAATATAATAAAAACTACTCACAAAGGTAGAAAGAAAATCCCGCTTGTAACAATCTCTGACATGTGGCAGTCTGTCCACTGATAACAGTCTCCAGGTCCTAGAGAAAGGTCATGCGAACCGCTGCTGGCTGACGCGTTTTGAAGGTATACCTTCTTCCTCAGAGCCTAACAGTGTTACTCTCTTGCAGCTACTTATACATGTTATCATCTGGGAAACACATCCCAGATCTACCCTAAAGCCCCTCCCCCAAATCATGGGTGGTCTTGTAAAAGGCGGACCTTAGCTGAATATTTGCAGTCAACTGCATATTTACACACATGTGTATACACACTAACCATGTGTCCGTGCTTATTGCTGACCGCATGCCAACAGATATCACAGGCTGCAGATGGGAGATCTCAGAGTGCTATATAAAGAACAACAACAGTAGTAGTAACAACATCACCTCCATCCAGAGACACCCATCCCAACGGGGACTGCAGTTGATCTATCGCCCGGGGGCGCAGCCATCCTCTCGCTCACCACCTTCTCGATCCTGATGTCCGTCCCAGACAGTATTCCAACCTCAAGATACACCGCGGTGTCCTATAGCGACAGGTGGAACGCACGCCATACATTCTCCTTCCCATTGCCATCCAAAGGCGGAAGTGTAATCCTGATGTCACCTCCCGTGCGCCCGCGGTCGCATAGGATTGACATCAGCGGTGGTAAACACTGTCTGCCATGCTGTTGGAGATAAAATGTAGAGAACAAGGCGGACAGGTGTTCCAGTACATTCGCTCCTCTATGGATTTTCTGACCCCATAAGTGACACCGGGAAAAATACCAACATATCTGATCCACGAGAATGAGGGAACCATCGAGAAAAAAAGGGGGGGGGGGAGATCTCCACATCCATGGTGCCCAACACACAAGTGAAGGCAGACATATCTATATATGATTATACATACATACATACATATGCAAATGCACACATGCATATACGTATACTTGGCCACATGGGGTAATGCCATGCTATTAAGCTCCTTAGATCACGGGGTTTGCAGAAAACGATGTTAGGATGATCAGGGAGTGTATTACCTAACACAGGGTCATGTTTAAGAATATTCCAGTTCCTTTTGATAATATTCTGAATTTCAAAAGCCTTGTTGGTATACTGGGTGGAGAATCGAACCTGTTGAGTATCGGGGTGGTCTGACTTCAAGATTTTTTGTTTTCTCCTAATGGGTTATCATAAAGAGCCAAATATTTATTAAGGGCTGTCTCTATATGACTAGCATCATAGCCTTTTCTTTAAACTTCTGTGTACGAAGTTTACTTTGTTCCAAAAAGTCTTCTTTTTTAGTGCACGTACTCTTCAAGCGACAAAATTGTCCATAGGGGACGTTCTGCATCCACCTAGGATGGTGATTGCTTTTTGCATGTAAGCACGAATTGCCTCCACTGG
Organism: Lithobates clamitans; assembly: GCA_037952925.1. Lineage (NCBI taxonomy): Eukaryota > Metazoa > Chordata > Amphibia > Anura > Ranidae > Lithobates > Lithobates clamitans. The sequence continues at coordinate 812,240 of JBBGZY010000931.1, read as the reverse complement.
GTTTAAAATGCGTTTTGGAAAAAATATCATTTGGGTCACCTTGCAGTGCTAAGTCCAATAAAACTAAACACTTTTCATCTATAACATGAGTAAATTCTATGCCGAAAGGATTGTTCCTACAATATTCTAAAAAATTACTAAGGTCATGATCTGACTCATGTTATAGATGAAAAGTGTTTAGTTTTTTTGGACTTTAGCACAGATCGTGCTAAATGGCAATCACAGAGGCCATTTAGCACTCGATCTGAGTGTCCAATGAGAGATGATCTCATATGGCTCTCCCTCCTCACACAGAGACAGCGTGTGAGGAGGGAGAGCGAACGACTGCAGCGTCAGTGTAAGAAAAAAAAAAGGGGGAACTTAAAGTGCCCACAGTACCTGTCAGTGCCATCTGTCCCCAGTGCCACCTGTCAGAGCCATCTGTCCCCAGTGCCAACTGTCAGTGCCATCAGTCCGCAGTGCCACGTATAAGTGCCATCTGTCATCAGTGCCACGTATAAGTGCATCTGTCATCAGTGCCACATCAGTGTCATGTGTCATCAGTGCCACCTATTAGTACCATCTGTCATCAGTGCCACGTATTAGTGCCATCTGTCATCAGTGCCACATATTAGTGCCATCTGTCATCAGTGCCACATCAGTGTCACGTGTCATCAGTGCCACATATTAGTGCCATCTGTCATCAGTGTCACGTGTCATCAGTGCCAAGTATCAGTGCCATCTGTCATCAGTGCCACCTGTCAGTGTCTTGTGCCATCTGTTATCAGTGTCATGTGTCATCAATGCCATGTATCACTGCCATCTGTCATCAGTGTCACATGTCATCAGTGCCACGTATTAGTGCCATCTGCCATCAGTGCCACGTACTAGTGCCATCTGTCATCGGTGCCACTTATTAGTGCACGTGTCATCAGTGCCACATATTAGTGCCATCTGTCATTAGTGTCACATGTCATCAGTGCCACGTATTAGTGCCATCTGTCATCAGTGCCACATCAGTGTCACGTGTCATCAGTGCCATCTGTCATCAGTGCCACGTCAGTGTCACGTGTCATTGTCCTGGTGCTCCAGGGCCTTCAAAAGTGTAATAGGTAGTCAACAAGTTAGATGTGTAATTAATGCTCCTAGAACATGTGATGGTGCTTCCTGCATGTTTGGCCTCTCTATGTGGCCAGGCTGTGAAAAAGTCCCACACATGTGGTATCATAATACTCAGGAGGAGTAGCAGAATGTATTTTGGGGTGTCATTTGTGGTATACACATACCATGTGAGAGAAATAACCTATTACAATGACAATTTTGTGGGAAAAAAAATCTTCATTTTGCAAAGAATTGTGGGAAAAAATTACAACATCAAAAACCTCACCATGCATCTTACTAAATACCTTGGAATGTCTACTTTCAAAAAAGGGGTCATTTGGGGGGTATTTGTACTTTCCTGGCTTGTTCGGGTCGCAAGAAATGAGATAGGCCACCAGTACATCAGGTGTGATCAATTTTTTATGATTTTCACTACAGATTGTAAACTCTCTAACTTTCACAAAGACCAAATAATATCCACTAATTTGGGTTATTTTTACCAAGGATATGTAGCAGTATAAATTGTGGCCAAAATTTATGAAGAAAAATTAATCATTTGCAAAATGTTATCACAGAAACTAAGAAAAATGCATTTTTTTCCAAAATTTTCGGTCGTTTTTCATTTATAGCGCAAAGAATAAAAAACCCAGAGGTGATTAAATGCCACCAGAAGAAAGCTCAATTTGTATGAAGGACAAAAAAATGTTGTATTCAATCATTTATGTATCTAATATGCATTTTTTGTGTGCACATGGTTTTATCTTGTTAATATGCAAGTGCACCTTTGTGCATATACACGGACACTGTTGTGTGAGTCGTGCTTATGCTCTTATACATGTGAACATCAGCCCCTTTAGCTAAATGCACACATACATACATTTTTAATGTAAGACCCCTTTCACACTGGGGCGGTTTGCAGGCGTTATTGCGCTAAAAATAGCGTCTGCAAACCGCCCCTAAACAGCCTCCGCTTTCACACTGAAGCGGTGCGCTGGCAGGAGAAGAAAAAATCTCCTGCAAGCCGCATCTTTGGAGCGGTGAAGGAGCGGTGTATTCACCGCTCCTTCACCGCTCCTGCCCATTGAAATCAATGGGACAGCGCGGCTATACCGCGGCAATACCGCGCTGTACGAGTGGTTTTAACCCTTTTTCGGCCGCCAGCGGGGGGTTAAAACTGCACAGCTAGCGGCCAAATACCGCGGTAAAACAGCGCTAAATATTTAGCGCTGTTTTACCGCCGACGCCCCCTACCGCCCCAGTGTGAAAGGGGCCTAATGCTATTGTATATGGCATTTAATAATACCAATATTAACACCTTATTATACCCTGCAGGCTTTACCCCTATATATACATGTGTATGCACACTTTGTATGTGTGTGCATGATATCACATGCGGGTTATAAATATTGCTTCGGTGTTATATTGCACCTTCTAGATCGCCCACCATGGCATTACCCCATGTGGGCAAGTATACATATATGCATGTGTGCATATGCATTTGCATAAGTATGTATGTATGTATAATCATATATAGATATGTCTCCCTTCACTTGTGTGTTGGGCACCATGGATGTGGAGGTCTCCCCTTTCCTCCCCCCCCCCTTTTTCTCGATGGTTCCCTCATTCTCGTGGATCAGATATGTTGGTATTTTTCCCGGTGTCACTTATGGGGTCAGAATAGCTATAGAGGAGTGAATGTACTGGTACAGCTGTCCACCTTGTTCTCTACATTCTATCTCCAACAGCATGGCAGACAGTGTTTACCACCGCTGATGTCAATCCCATGTGACCGCGGGCACACGGGAGGTGAGGTCAGGAATACACTTCCGCCCTTTGGACCGCAATGGGAAGGAGAATGTATGGTGTGTGTTCCACCCGCCGCTATAGGACACCTCGGTGTATCTTGAGGTTGGAATACTGTCTGGGACGGACATCGGGATCGAGAAGGTGGAGAAGCGAGAGGATGGCTGCGCCCCTGGGCGATAGATCAACTGCAGTCCCCGTTGGGATGGGTGTCTCTGGATGGAGGTGATGTTGTTACTACTACTGTTGTTGTTCTTTATATAGCACTCTGAGATCTCCCATCAGCAGCCTGTGATATCTGTTGGCATGCGGTCAGCAATGAGCACGGACACATGTGTGTGATCTGTCTGTGGATGCGGGCCAGTTTGATGCCGAGTGCATGCATTCTACATGTGTGTATGTGATGGTTAGTGTGTAAACACATGTGTGTAAATATGCAGTTGACTGCAAATATTCAGCTAAAGTCCACCTTTTACAAGACCACCCATGATTTGGGGGAGGGGCTTTAGGGTAGATCTGGGATGTGTTTCCCAGATGAACACATGTATAAGTAGCTGCAAGAGAGTAACACTGTTAGGCTCTGAGGAAGAAGGTATACCTTCGAAAAGCGTCAGCCAGCAACGGTTCGCATGACCTTTCTCTAGGACCTGGAGACTGTTATCAGTGGACAGACTGCCATATGTCAGAGATTGTTACAAGCATGATTTTCTTTCTACCTTTGTGAGTAGTTTTTATTATGTTTTTCTGAATAAATGTACTAAAGGATAATGCACAAGGCTGGTGCGCCCTCTCTTTTCTGTTTTTTTGTTTGATTCCTACACTGACCTGCCTGACCACTGCATTAACTTACCTGAATCCTACACTGACCACTACACTGACCTACCTGATTCCTATACTGACCACTACACTGACCTATCTGATTCCTATACTGACCACTACACTGACCTATCTGATTCCTATACCGACCACTACACTGATCTACCTGATTCCTATACTGACCACTACACTGACCTATCTAATTCCTACACTGACCACTACACTGACCACTACACTGACCTACCTGATTCCTACACTGACCACTACACTGCCCTACCTGATTCCTACACTGACCACTACACTGACCTACCTGACTCCTATACTCACCACTACATTGACCTGTCTGATTCCTGCACTGACCACTACACTGCCCTACCTGATTTCTATACTGACCACTACACTGACCTATCTGATTCCTACACTGACCACTACACTGACCTACCCGATTCCTATACTGACCAATACAGATAGGTCAGTGTAGTGGTCAGTATAGGAATCAGGTAGGTCAGTGTAGTGGTCAGTATAGGAATCAGGTAGGGCAGTGTAGTGGTCAGTGTAGGAATCAGATAAGTCAGTGTAGTGGTCAGAATAGGAATCAGGTAGGGCAGTGTAATGGTCAGTATCGGAATCAGGTAGGGCAGTGTAGTGGTCAGTGTAGGAATCTGGTAGGTTAATACAGTGGTCAGGCAGGTCAGTGTAGGAATCAGGTTGGTCAGTACTACTGTACTAGTGGAAGGGACTCAGGGAGTTCTAAAAGTCTGCGGGTTAGGGGGGGCAAATTTCTTGCCTTGTCCCAGGCGCTGACAACCCACGATACGCCACTGACTGCATATATAATTTAAAGGAAAATATACATATAAAATAGTTTTACCATTTGCCAAAAAAAAAAATCTGGTCACCTTATAATAAGGCTTGCCTCTGGGTACAGTGAATATCTCCAAAACTTGCACTGTTTAAGAGATATTCACACTGCATGCAGCCAGTGATATCACCGGCACATGCACTCTGAAGGGACGACATACCCGTGCCGTCCCTTCAGAGCTTTGTGCTGCGGTCTGTGACTTCTGCACCCATACGCAGGAGTGAGGTCATTGCGCCTAGGCCAATAAGACTGCCCGAGCACTCGAACCCAGAAAGAAGGCCGGGTGAAGATGGAAGCCCTCTCAGCTTCTGGAGGAGTTTGTTCTAAGGTAAGTATTTCACAATGTCCTAGTATGCAATGCATACTAGGACATTATGTCTTTACCTTGCAGAGGATTAAAAAAAGAAAGTGTGGTTTACTGTCGCTTTAATGACATTGGCTTAATTTTTGCAGTCATTATCCTGCTGCACCCCAATTGCTATGGTTTTGTGCATAGGACATGGAAACAAGGCTAAGCGACTAAGGATCTGGGGTGCAGAAAAAATGGCAGTAGGTGCTCTGGACAGATGAGTCAAAATGTTTAATATTTGGCTGTAGGAGGAGGCAGTTTGTTTGTGAAGGGCTAGAGAGCGGTACAATAATGAGTGTCCACAGGCAACATTGAAGCATGGTGGAGGTTCTTTGCAAGTTTTTGGGCTGCATTTCTGCAAATGGAATTAAAGATTTGGTCAGGATCAATGAAGTCATCAATGCTGAGAAATACAGGCAGACACTTATTCATCATATCATACCATTAGGGAGGAGTGTGATTGGCCCCAAATTAAATTTGCAGCATGACAATGACCCCAAACATATAGCCAATGTCATTAAGAACTATCTTCAGTGTAAAGAAGAACAAGGAGTCCTGGAAGTGATGGTTTGGCTCTCACAGAGCACCGATCTCAACATCATAGAGCCTGTGTGGGATTACATGAAGAAACAAAAGGATTTGAGGCAGCCTACATCCACAGAAGATCCATGGTTAGTTTTACATGACATTTGAAACAACCTACCTGCTGAGTTCCTTCAAAAATTGTGTGCAAGTGTACCTAGGAGAATTGAAGAATTGATGCTGTTTTGAAGGCAAAGGGTGGACACAACAATTATTGATTGGATTTGGATTTCTCTTCTGTTCATTTACTTTCCATTTTGTTATTTGATAAAAATAAACTATTAACACTTCTATTTCTGAAAGCATTCTTAATTTACAGCATGTTTTCATACCTATCTAAAACTTTTGCACAATACTGTATATCTGTACTACATACATTTATATCATTAAAGCTTAACTCAAAAAAACATTCCCCCCCTGGGTGATCTCTGTACATTACAAGGACTTTAATAAACTTTGTTGCAGATTCCTACCTTTTGTTATTTGAGAGGGGTCTGGCTGATGAGTGGAGCACCAACGTTTGTCAGGAAGTATGTGACCTACACTCCATAAACATTGCATAGACATTAGAAACAACATATGGAAGTGGAGGTGACATGTTTCCTGCCACATCTGCATGCACATGGTATCTGGCTGCAGACTGGAACTCCACTCTCCACAGGAAACATGTGTCCTCCACAGATTTCACTGTCAGAGTCATTTTTGCACTTTCTGCACACATGTTTAAAAAATCATATTAAGCCTGAATATTACATAAAACCAACCAAAATAATATATATTTTCTGAGAGCAGACACCCTAGAGAATAAAATAGTGGTAGTTAAATTTTTTTATGTCACTCTCCACCTGCTCTGAGACATACAATAAATAGCAGCTAGACTTAATATCAGTTTACTGTATCAGATCAGGCAGCAATTGCGATTGGTTGCCAGCGGTTACAGCACATCATTACTGCTTACTGACTGGTTGCTAGAGGTTACAGCACAAATTACGGCTCACTGATTAGTCGCTAGAGGTTACAGCAAATGATTTCTGCTTGTTAATTGGTTGCTAGAGATTACTGTAAAGTATTACTGCTCACTGATTGGTTGCTAGAGGTTACAGCACATCATCTTCTCACTGCAGGGGGGCATGATATACATATGAATGCCGCCTTTATTTACATATCAATGCCGCCAGTCACAGCTATTTATTTATGAATGCCGCCAGTATTTACATATGAATGGCGATATTTACATGTAAACACAGGGTCTGCAGGTGAGTCATCTGTACACAACAATAAGGCAGAGCTGGGCGGCATTAGTACCAGCACTTCACACTGAGATATTGGGACACAGCACAGGACTAAAACTTCAAAGGACAAATTGTCACTGCCAACTGGGATAGTTGGCAAGTATTAGGCAGTTGCTTTGGGCCCCACAACAATGACAGGGCCCAGGGCAGCTGCCTCTTTTGCCCTGCCTTAAAAACGGCCCTGCGTAAAGGTCTAGGAAACACAAAATTTCAGTAACAAATACACCAAAGTGAATTTTAGGGCAAACAAACGCAAGAAATTACCCAATTCTTGGTAAAATATAAAAGACACTGAGTAAATAAATACCCAAATGTCAAACCTTAAAATTGTGTTCGCACGTGAAATGGCCACAAACTTCAGTACCCTATATTTTCAATAGGCGACGCTTCAAAAGCCCCATATAGGTCTTTAGTTTAGTGCTATGGAGGAGGTCTGGTGCTATAAATATTGCTCTCTGGCGTGTGCAGAGATATGTAACATCTGTATCGCAATCAAGGTTTTCAAGCATAGGCTCCCCCGATGCTTGTGTTTACATTCATACGTGCGTATGTATGGGGGTGGGGGTCTCAATTTTTTGGGGGGGGGGTGTTTTTATGTGCTTGGATGTAACGTTATTTTTTTTTGCTTAACCACTTGAGAGAGAGAGAGACGCAAGAAGATTTACCCCCCTTCATGACCAGGCCATCGATACGGCACTGCGTTACTTTAACTGACAATTGCACCATCATGCGACGCTGTACATACAGTGACTTGTAAAAGTATTCATACCCCTTGCAATTTTCCACATTTTGTCATGTTACAATCAAAAACGTAAATGTATTTTATAGTACTCAGCCCCCCGAGAAAATACTTTGCAGCTTCAATTTCACTGCAATTACAGCTGCAAGTATTTTTGGGGATGTCTCTACCAGCTTTGCACTTCTTGAGAGTGACATTTTTGCCCATTTTTCTCTGAAAAAAAGCTCAAGCTCTGTCAGATTGGATGGAGAGCATCTGTGAACCGCAATTTTCAAGTCTTGCCACAGAACGTCAATTGGATTTAGGTCTGGACTTTGACTGGGCCATTCTAATACATGAATATGCTTTGATCTAAACCATTCAATTGTAGCTCTGGCTGTATGTTTAGGGTTGTTGTCCTGCTGGAAGGTGAACCTCTGCCCCAGTCTCAAGTCTTTTGCAGACTCTAATGCCGCGTAAACACAAGCTGACTTTTCGACCGGACTGGTCCGACGGGCCGAGTCCGCCGGACAATTTGGCTGTGTGTGGGCTTCTTCGGACCTGCAGCGGACTTTTTCGGTTGAAAATCTGACGGACTTTAGGATTGGAACATGTTTCAAATCTTTACGTCGGAACTCCGCCAGGCCCAGTTCCTATCGAAAAGTCCACTCGTCTGTATGCTAGTCTGATGGACAAAAACCGACGCTAGGGCAGCAATTGGCTACTGGCTATCAACTTCCTTATTTTAGTCTGGTTGTACGTCATCACGTATGAATCCGTCGGACTTTGGTGTGATCGTGTGTAGGCAAGTCCGTTCGTTGGGAAAGTCCATTGGAAGTCCGCCGAAAGTCCGTAGGATAGTCCGTCGGACCAGTCCGGTCGAAAAGCCTGCTCGTGTGTACACGGCATAACAGGTTTTCAAATACAGTGCCCTGTATTTGGCTCCATCCATATCTCCATCAACTCTGATTAGCTTCCCCGTCCCTGCTGAAGAAAAGCATCCCCACAATATGATGCTGCCACCCCAATGTTTCACGGTGGGGATGGTGTGTTCAGGGTGATGTGCAGTGTTAGTTTTCTGCCACCCATAGCGATTTGCTTTTAGGCCAAAAAGTTCAATTTTGGTCTCATCTGACCAAAGCACCTTCTTCCCCCACATGGCTTCTCTCAAACTGCATAGGGACTTCTTATGGCTTTCTTTCAGCAATGGCTTTCTTCTTGCCACTCTTCCATAAAGGCCAGATTTGTGGAGAGCATGACTAAGAGTTGTCCTGTGGACAGTTTCCCCCACCTGAGCTGTGGATCTCTGCAGCTCCTACACAGTTACCATGGACCTCTTGGCTGCTTCTCTGATTATTGCTCTCCGTGCCTGGCCTGTCAGTGGACGGTGGATGGCCATGTCTTGGTAGGTTTGCAGTTGTGCCATACTCTTTGCATTTTCAAATGATGGATTGAATAGTACTCCGTGAGATGTTTAAAGCTTGGGATATTTTTTATAACCTAACCCCGCTTTAAACTTCTCCACAACTTTATCCCTGATCTGTCTGGTGTGTTCCTTGGCCTTCATGATGCTGTTTGTTCACTAAGGTTCTCTAACAAACCTCAGAGGGCTTCACAGAACAGCTGTATTTATAATGAGATTAAAATGCACATAGGTGGACTATATTTACTAATTGGGTGACTTCTGAAGGCAATTGGTTCCACTAGATTTTAGTTAGGTAGCAGAGTAAAGGGGCTGAATACAAATGCACGTCACACTTTTCACATATTTATTTGTAAAACATTTTGAAAACCATTTATCATTTTCCTTCCACTTCACAATTATGTGTCACTTTGTGTTGGTCTATCACATAAAATCCCAATAAAATATATTTATGTTTTTGGTTGTAACATGACAAAATGTGGAACATTTCAAGGGGTATGAATACTTTTTCAAGGTACTGTTAATTAAATGTATGTTCTCTTTTCCCCACAAATAGAGATTTCTTTTGGTGGTATTAGATCACCACTGCATTTTTACTTTTTATCCTATAAACATAAAAATACCCACAATTTAAAAAAAATACATTTTTTACTTTCTCCTATAAAACATCCAATACATTTCTTCATCAATTTAGGCCAATATGTATTCTGCTACATATTTGTGGTAGAAAAAATACCAAAAAGCATATATTGATTGGTTTCTACAAAAGTTATAGCCTCTACCAACTATGGGTTTTATTTATTTTTATTTTTTAACTACTAATGGTGGCGATCAGGGACTTATAGCGGGACTGCGATATTGTGGCGGACAATCGGACACTTCCTGACACTTTTGACACTTTTTTGGGAACCAGTAACTAGGGATGGGCGAACGGTTCGGCCCGAGCATAAGTTTGGGCTGAACTTTTGTTGTTCTGACGTTCGGCGAACATCAAAACAAACGGGTCGTTCGACCGTTTGTTCAGCCCCCCGAACCGACGACAATGCATTGCAGCGCTGAACAGTGCATTGCAAGCCCTGATTGGCTGAAGCAGTGAAAGCTTCAGTCAATCAGAGCACAGAGCAGTGTCAAAGTAATGATTGGATCATCATGACTTAATCTAATCATGGCTCATTCCCACCCCACAGTATAAAAGTATTCTTTCAATGACAGCCATTTTCAGTGTGATTTAGGCGTTGAGAGAGATAGAACAGGGCTCTGTTCAGTGCTATTAGTTACTGTGCTATTTTGCTTCAATTGTCAATGTAGAATATTAGTTTAGTGTCAGTCTAGGGATAGTGTGAGTGTAGTAAGGACCATCATTCAGGTTTGTATAGTGTGCAGCTAGAGTAGGGACAGCTCAGATAGTTTCACTGTAGTGTAGTGAGACCGTGTCATTCATACATACATTAGTGTAGAGTAGGGACAGCTCATATAGTTTCGGTTAGTGTAGTGAGATAGTGTCAGTAATCTTCATATTAGTGTATAGCTAGAGGAGCGACAGTTCAGACAGTGTCGGTATAGTGACGGTGGAACACTGTCCATTTGATTGCGTTACTGCCAGTTTAACGCCATTTACTTCTGTGTGCGTTACTGCCAGCTTAACGCCATATAGTTCTGTGTGCGTTACTGCCAGTTTAACGCCATATAGTTCTGTGTGCGTTACTGCCAGTTTCACGCCATATAGTTTTGTACGTTACTGCCAGTTTAACTCCATTTACTTCTGGGTGCGTTACTGTCAGTTTAATGCCATATAGTTCTGTGTGCATTACTGAAAGGTTAACGCCATATGGTTTTGTGTGTTACTGCCAGTTTAACGTCATTTACTCCTGTGTGCGTTACTGCCAGTTTAACGCCATATAATTCTGTGTGCTTTACTGCCAGTTTAACACCATATAGATCTGTGTGCATTACTGCCAGTTTAACGCCATATAGCTCTGTGTGCGTTACTGCCAGTTTAATGCCATATAGTTCTGTGTGTGTTACTGCCAGTTTAACGTCATATAGTTTTGTGCGTTACTACCAGTTTAATGCCATTTACTTCTGTGTGCGTTACTGCCAGTTTAAAGCCATATAGTTCTGTGTGCGTTACTGACAGTTTAAAGCCATATAGTTCTGTGTGCGTTACTGCCAGTTTAACGCCATTTACTTCTGTGTGTGTTACTGCCAGTTTAACATCATATAGGTCTGTGTGCGTTACTGCCAGTTTAACGTCCTATAGTTCTGTGCGTCACTGTACGTTTGGCTCATTATAGTGCAGTATATTACAGTGTATCCATTGAGTGTGTCTGTGTAGTGTGAGTATTCAAACTAAAGTGCACCAAACATCACTTTACATTGATCAGAGTGCATCTACATACAGATTTCCACTTCTTCTTTACATTTGCTTATAAGCACCACCCCTCCCTCCCAATAATGTCTGGGAGGACAACAAGGAGAGGCAGATGTTTTCTTGGCACTATAAGGGGGCCAGCAACAAATGTGTTCACAGGCAAAGGTGGACGTGGTGGTCAGTCCTCAGGCAGGGCATCATTTCCTCTGTTTAATGAGTTTGCCCATGCTATCCAGCCACAGCATGCAGAGGAGGAGGTGAACTGGCTTACTAAAGCTTCCTCATCCTCCACATCCTCTGTCACACAAGCAGAGACAAGTGTGCAGTCCCTGCAGTTACCAGAGTGGATAAACCTGCCTCCTTGTCCACATCTATTCCTGCCATAGCCCCAACATCAGCCATTGAAGAGTCAGCTGAGTTATTTGACCACAGCGTCAGCCACTTGCCCCTTGATGATGCCCAGCCATTACTGAATTCAGATGTTGGTTCTGAGGTTGAGGATGACAGGAACATGAGCCTAGAGAGAGGGAGGAACACTGGTAGACAAATTGACATTCATGTTCCCCAAGCCGCAGCGTATTGCTATGTTGTTTCCAGTGGTAATGATGAAGATGATGATGATGATGATGAGGTCACTGCTGCAACTTGGGTGCCAGATAGAGCAGAGGAGGAAACTGAAGGTGAGGCGGCACAACCCCAAGGAGGCTAACATCAAGAAAGAGTAGAGAGCAGCGACCCTATTCCATCACGTTCTGCAGTTGTTATCTCCCGGCCCACTCCACAAAGCTCAACTGTCTAGGCCTTTTTCAGCACATCTGCAGCAGATCGCACTGTTGCTATCTGTAAACTGTGTCTTAGGCACATCGAACGTGGCAAAAACACCAGCCATTTGGGTACTACATGCTTAACAAGGCATTTAATGTCCAACTACTCAGCCCATTGGCAAGAGACCTAAAAGCCACACAAAAGGGGCACAAATCTGTCCCTCTTCCTCCTCCTTACCCACTTCAGTCTGCCCCTGCTATACCAAGTCATTACCTCTCAGCAGCCTCCACTGAAAGGGATGATGGTATATCACAGAATGTCCCAGGTCCTAGCAGCACCACCAGCTGTAGACTGTAGCCGGCAAATTTCTCTGCCCCATCTGCTGCAGCGGAAAAAAAAAACAGTCCCTGCCACCCACATGCCCAGCATCTTAATGCAAGCTTGTCAAAACTGTTGTCTCTCCAACTTCTGCCTTTCAGCCTGGTCGATTCTGCCCCCTTCCGTGAATTAGTACAATGTGCTGTACCACAATGGCAGGTTCCCAGTCGCTACTAATTTTCACAAAAGGCCGTTCCTTCTCTCTACTATCATGTGGAATGGAATGTTCTGGCATCGTTGGGCAAGGCAGTCGGCCATAAAATCCACCTTACTGCTGACACCAAGTCCAGCAAGCATGGGCAGGGACGATATATTTCATTCACAGCACACTGGGTAGCGCTGCTTGCAACTCGAAAAGGATGCAGCACAGGGCTTGGTCTTGCAGCTTGTTGTGCAACCACATCTTCATATAGCAGGTGGTGATGATGCCAGACCTGTGAGCTCTACCCCCTCCTTTTCCTCCGCCACCTCCATGCTCTCCTCTGCAGAATTGTCCTATGAACATCAGGAACCCCCTAAGCATTCAAAGGGCTATTACCTGAGTCAGGCTAAAAGGTGCCATGCAGTGCTTCAGCTTGTGTGTTTAAGGGGACAGGAAACACACCAGACCAGAGATTCTTGCAGCTCTGCAGGGTCAGGCCCAGAGGTGGTTCACACCATGCCAGCAGGAATGGTGGTGTGCAATAATGGCTCAAACCTCCTGTCCGACACATGCCTGGCACATGTCCTCAATTTGGTGGTGCAGCGTTTCCTAAATACGTACCCATGGTTGCAACATGTGCTAAAGCTGGCCAGAAGAGGCTGTAGCCATTTCAGGTGGTCGTACACAGCCAGTGCTCGATTGGCTGAAATTCAGCGTGAATTCCACCTGCCCGTAAACCGCCTGATTTGTGACATGCCCCCCAGGTGGAACTCGACTTTGGCAATGCTGCAGCGGCTATACAGTGGGGACAGAAAGTATTCAGACCCCCTTAAATTTTTCACTCTTTTGTTATATTGCAGTCATTTGCTAAAATCATTTAAGTTCATTTTTTTTCCTCATTAATGTACACACAGCACCCCATATTGACAGAAAAACACAGAATTGTTGACATTTTTGCAGATTTATTAAAAAAGAAAAACTGAAATATCACATGGTCCTAAGTATTCAGACCCTTGCTCAGTATTTAGTAGAAGCACCCTTTTTATCTAATACAGCCATGTGTCTTTTTGGGAAAGATGCAACAAGTTTTTCACACCTGGATTTGGGGATCCTCTGCCATTCCTCCTTGCAGATCCTCTCCAGTTCTGTCAGGTTGGATGGTAAACGTTGGTGGACAGCCATTTTTAGGTCTCTCCAGAGATGCTCAATTGGGTTTAAGTCAGGGCTCTGGCTGGGCCATTCAAGAACAGTCACAGAGTTGTTGTGAAGCCACTCCTTCGTTATTTTAGCTGTGTGCTTAGGGTCATTATCATGTTGGAAGGTAAACCTTCGGCCCAGTCTGAGGTCCTGAGCACTCTGGTGAAGGTTTTCGTCCAGGATATCCCTGTACTTGGCCGCATTCATCTTTCCCTCGATTGCAACCAGTCATCCTGTCCCTGCAGCTGAAAATCACTCCCACAGCATGATGCTGCCACCACCATGCTTCACTGTTGGGACTGTATTGGACAGGTGATGAGCAGTGCCTGGTTTTCTCCACACATACCGCTTAGAATTAGGGCCAAAAAGTTCTATCTTGGTCTCATCAGACCAAAGAATCTTATTTCTCACCATCTTGGAGTCCTTCAGGTGTTTTTTAGCAAACTCCATGCGGGCTTTCATGTGTCTTGCACTGAGGAGAGTCTTCTGTCGGGCCACTCTACCATAAAGCCCCGACTGGTCGAAGGCTGCAGTGATGATTGACTTTCTACAACTTTCTCCCATCTCCCGACTGCATCTCTGGAGCTCAACCACAGTGATCTTTGGGTTCTTCTTTACCTCTCTCACCAAGGCTCTTCTCCCCCGATAGCTCAGTTTGGCCGGACGACCAGCTCTAGGAAGGGTTCTGGTTATCCCAAACATCTTCCATTTAAGGATTATGGAGGCCACTGTGCTCTTAGGAACCTTAAGTGCAGCAGAATTTTTTTTGTAACTTTGGCCAGATCTGTGCCTTGCCACAATTCTGTCTCTGAGCTCTTCAGGCAGTTCCTTTGACCTCATGATTCTCATTTGCTCTGACATGCACTGTGAGCTCTAAGGTCTTATATAGACAGGTGTGTGGCTTTCCTAATCAAGTCCAATCAGTATAATCAAACACAGCTGGACTCAAATGAAGGTGTAGAACCATCTCAATGATGATCAGAAGAAATGGACAGCACCTGATTTAAATAGATGAGTGTCACAGCAAAGGGTCTAAATACTTAGGACCATGTGATATTTCAGTTTTTCTTTTTTAATAAATCTGCAAAAATGTCAACAATTCTGTGTTTTTCTGTCAATATAGGGTGCTGTGTGTACATTAATGAGGGAAAAAAAAATAACTTAAATGATTTTATCAAATGGCTGCAATATAACAAAGAGTGAAAAATTTAAGGGGGTCTGAATACTTTCCGCCCCCACTGTACATGCAGCAGAGGGCCGTCAACGAGTACGGCATGACGACAAGCTCAGGCTGCCTCTGCTTTTTTTCCCCACGCCAATGGCTGATCATTAAAGGGGTTGTAAACCCTCTTGTTTTTTCACCTTAATGCATCCTATGCATTAAGGTGAAAAAACACAAGCCAGTGATCAGCCCCCTAGCCCCTCCGTTTTACTTACCTGAGCCCCGTATTTCCCTCTCCGGGGATGCGCTGTCCCTCTCTCCACTGGGTCCTGGCTCTTGATTGGATAGATTGATAGCAGCGCAGCCATTGGCTCCCGCTGCTGTCAATCAAATTGAATGACACGGGAGCTGGGGAGCGGGGCCGAGTCCGGCATTTGTGTCTATGGATGCAAATGCTGGACTCAGGAGCGCGCCCGGGAGATCGCTTCTCCGAGGGGGTTATCTGATGTGGGGAGGAGCAGCGAGAGCCACCGGGGGACCCCAGAAATGGACGATCGGGGCCACTCTGTGAAAAACGAGCTACACAGTGGAGGTAAGTATGACATGTTTGTTATTTTAAAAAGATAAAGAACGAGCCTTCAATCACTTTAAGCATGCATGCACTGTATTGTCACCATTTTGAGGAGGCCACAAGGATGGTGAGCCATGACAGTGCATGCATCAGTGACACAATCTCTGTTGTGTTCCTACTGGAGCAGACTCTGCGTGGTATTATGGACAGGGCACTGGAGGCACAGCAGCAGGAGGAAGAGGAGGACATCCTTTCCTCTCAAGGCCCACTTTATCCAGACACCATCATTTCTATGTCACAGAACACACAGGAGGAGAGAGGGGAGGAGGATGAGGAGGAGGATTCTGGCACTTTCATAGGCTTCGAAGAAGAGGAAGACATGCGTCAATCTGTAAGCGATGGCTTTCCAACCCCAGAACCCTTGGGAGTAGTACGTAGCTGGGAGGAGGAAGTTCCAGATGCTGTCATCCTGAGTGACCCGGAGGAGTCTGCTTCTCAAGCCTCGGAAAGGCGCATGGGCAACCTCATGCTTCAAAGCCTGCTAAAAGACCCAAGAATACGTGACACAAAGGAAAAGGATGATTACTGGTTGGCAACCCTCCTTGACCACCATTATAAGGGGAAGGCCTCAGAACTCATCCCGTCCCCACAGAGAGTGCAGAAGATAAAACCTCTTGAGGACACGTTAAAGAGGACTTTATTGAACGTTTTTCCTGACTCCAGTAGGTTACAGTGTCGTGAAAAACGTAGATTTGATTCTTTTTTTGGTCAAGAGAGGAGTACTGGAGATAGCGTCTGCCTAAGTGAGGCTTTTCGTAATTTTTTTAGTCGTCGCCGCCCAGGGCTGTTAGCTTCCACATTCCATCAGCTGCGTCTGCATCACATGGTGGACGATTACCTCGGGGCCAAAACAGAAATGGAGAGCTTTCCAGCTGACGATCCACTGACTTACTGGGTATTGAGAATAGACCACTGGCCAGAACTTGCCCAGTATGCTATTGAGTTGACGGGCTGCCCTACATCCAACGTGCTTTCAGGACGGACATTCAGTGCTGCAGGAGGTTTCGTTACTGATCATAGAATGCGTCTTTCCACAGACTCCGTGGACCGTTTGATTTTTATAAAAATGAATCAGTCCCGGATTACCATCTATGAAGCCGCTGATGCCGATTTTACTGATTAAGTCTTTTTGGGATGTGGAATCTGTACAGGACTTCGAGGCTGCCTAGCTTTGTGTTCAATCATTTCACCTGGAAGAATGTTTTTGGTATAGGTTTCATGGGCACAATTAACACCCAAAGACCAATTTTGCAGCACCTGTTTGACAGGTGCATATTATTGCAATTTTTTTTGCCTTCATCAAGAGCACCTCTTTAGGGTTACAGTGGGAAGGCGCCACTGACACCCAAAGAGTAATTATTCTGTACCTGTTTGACAGGTGCATATCATTGCAATTTTTTACAGCAAGGCCAATTCTTGCTTTCATCAAGATTACCTCTATAGGTTATGGTGGGAAGACGCCAACAAACACACAAAGACCAATTTTTACGCATACGTTACTTCTGTCCAAAGTCAAAGTGACACCAGAATGTATCCAAAAAATTTCTAATCTTGTTCCCAGTGCACTACATTGTGACCTCATCATACACACTGGCTCCCCAGCTTTTGCTGAGCAAAATAAAGGCAGCTTGCAGGGAAAATGTAATTTTTTGGGCTTTATAAATACAATTATTGCTGCAGCAGATTCTAGACATGGGACAGATCTGCCACTTTACAGGTAGACTAATGCCTCGTACACATGGTCAGATTTTCCAACGGAAAATGATCGATGGAGGCCTTTTGTCGGAAATTCCAACCGTGTGTAGGCTCCATTGGACAGTTTCCATCGGCATTTCCGTTGCACAAAATTTGAGATCTGGTTCTCAAATTTTCCAACAACAAAATCTGTTTGCGTAAATTCCGATCGTGTGTAGACAATTCCGACACACAAAGTGCCACGCATGCTCAGAATGAATTACGAGACGGAAGCGCTCGGTCTGGTAAAACTACCGTTCGTAATGGAGATAGCTCATTCGTCACGCTGCAATTTTTTAAATAGTTTAATGCAGCGCATTCTCTTCTTCTTTAGAAGTTCTTTAATGCTAGAAGAATGAAATTGTTTTGCTGCTGATATTCACACAGAGTTCTCACAAACTGATTTCTTTATTATTTCTCGTGATCTCCTGAATATAATTTTTTTTTTCGTCAGATCTCCAGAATAATTTTTTGTTTTTGTTTTTATAATGATATTTTTTTTTTTGAGGGGGGGTTTAATCAAGATCTCCTGTTTTGTTTTTTTGTTTTTTAGTGATCTCCCTAATATTTTTTCTCGTTCTGTGTGTCAAGTTACCACAACACCATTATTATCTTGTATTTTTTAATCTCAAGGAGGTTGTTTGGTGTTGGTGTCCCTTGTTAATTTGACATTGTATATTGGAAATGTACCTGCCTACTCACAAACTGTCCTTTTTTGAAGTTAAACACATAGGCAAGTATTTCTTAAAAAAAATATCCATTTATTATGGGTCATAACAAAATAAAGAGGAAGGCAACGCTGGAGAAACTGCTGAAATTGTCGAAGCCTTTGTACCCCAGGGCACACATCAATTATTTGCCAGCCAAAATTGGTGGCCTGAGGAGTCCATATAAAAGTGAGCACAGTCTGGTCCAGGACTCCAAGAGATTAGGAACAGCAGCAGATGATATCTATGTCCCCAGGCTGTGGTCATACAACAGCCTGCATCTTTTGCCAGACCAGACTGAACCCAGGCCATCACTTTCTTGTCTTCCTTACATGCTTCCTTCCAGGCTGTGGCTGGGGTGTTGGAGGTGTGGCAGGAGGTGGAGGAGGAGGAGGATGGTCCAACTCACACAGGTGGGTATTGGGTGTGAGTTGGCCCCTCAACCCCCTATTTAATGTGAGATAAATGATTTCCTCACACATGATGCGTTGGCTCTCCTCCTGCATTTTGCAGGCTGCCATGGAGGCAAAGGCCTCTTGAGGATTGAGGGGGGTTCTGAGAACAGCATTAGCCTCCCTAATCAGCCTGAGTGCTGATCTCATGGATTTCTGGACCTTAGTACACTCACAATTATATGTGCTCTACAGGCCACCAATTTTTTTTTAAATAGTTGATGTCTGCCGTGGGGACCTGCGGCTTCACCAACTCCACCGCCGTATGCAGATGCCCTGCTTCATAATATAAGGGGACAGCAAAGCCAACAAACGGTGAAAAACGGGGCCCGTCACCTGGAGATAATTCCTGAAATCATCAGAATTATTCTCCTGAATCTCCTGCAACAAAGGCATATGAGAGAATTGGTCACGCTGGAGCAACCAATTCTTGGTCCATGAACTCCTCCCCACCCTGTTCATGGACTGGTCTTGGGACAAAGTAGAAACCCCAACACCAAGCCCCTGCACAGCACGAACTCTACGACGAGTACATACCCGCAACATGGCTTCAAAATGAGTAAGCGCTTGGGATAAGCGCGAAACGCATTAGCTGATTGCCTGTACTTTCTGCCACAGTGCTTTGTATGCTGTATGCTCAAGAATTTATTACAATAAACAACTTTTGAAATACATCTTCCTGAAGTGCGGCTGTCCGGATTTTCTCATTTTCTTCAGTATGACTCAGCATTAGCCAGCACCTGGGGCTCTTTATCCTGAGAGACAACTGAGTTGATACCTGGGAGTGGATCTTTGCCTGTGCGGTGAGAATTTTTTCTGCATGGCTTCAAAATGGTCGGCTGGTCAGAACGAACTAACAGAAAGCACTAAAAAATAGCAAGAATTAAAGGGTAAGTGCAGCGCAATAAATGAGAATTAATAAATGATCCAAAATGAATCGAAAATGAATAAAATTCAAATGTCCATTAGGACGAATCGATATTATGTAGACTTCCAATGATATGAGTCTTGTATATCATCTTCACCCAAGTACTCTAAATGCGCTTACCAGATTCTGTGGACCTCTGCACGCAGGGGTCAAACTCACATATATCCCCACAGGGATGATAGTAATTCCTGGTGGTGTCTCTGGAAAACTCACTGAAGCCTAGAGATCCATTCATCCGAAGGGGAGTAGACCAGCCGTCCAGCAGGGAGATGTCAGAGATGTAAGCAGCCAGGTCAACAGAGATGTGGGAAAGACCGCTCCAATGTATCAATGAAAAAAATAGAAGATACAATCTAAGAGCACTCCGTATGTTTTATTGTAAAAAAAGTTCACTGACAGACAGTAAAAACGAGTGCTCGTAGGTGCAATAATAAAAATAAATAGACTATATATATACAATGTAATGCCGACAAACACAGTGTGGCAGCGGGTAACGTCTGCAACAAAAGTTCCACCCCCCAATACGCAGCGTTATGTCCTGGTTGGACTTCGTCAGCGAGAGGTGAGTTTTTCAGAGAAACCACCAGGAATTACCATCATCCCCGTGGGGATATATGTGAGTTTGACCCCTGCGTGCAGAGGTCCACAGAATCTGGTAAGCGCATTTAGAGTACTTGGGTGAAGATGATATACAAGACCGATTCATATTATTGGAATTCTACATAATGTGGATTCATCCTAATGGACGTTTGAATTTTATTCATTTTCGATTAATTTTGGATCATTTATTAATTCTCATTTATTGCGCTGCACTTACCCTTTAATTCTTTATACATTTTAGGCATATGTGATTACCTATAGTGTTCAGCTTGCATATCTAATTTGTGATCTTATATCTGTTTGCGCTGATTGTTACTCATTTACATATTGAAAAATAGCAAGGCCTGAGAAGAGCGATCTGAAAATCAGAAACGAGCAGACAAGAACGCACTGAGAATCAAACACGTACTATAATAATGCGCACTGACAAACAAATGCAAACTGACTACACGCACTGAAGAACAGATATGAACCCACAAGCACAAACTGAAGAGCAGTAATGATCGAAAAAGCATGTGTCTGAAAATGCTTAGGGAATAATGCTTAGAGTGATACAATAAAAATATAATATTCCTTTCAATTTTGTACCTGGGAGGTGTCTATAGTATGCCTGTAAAGGGGCGCATGTTTCCCGTGCTTAGAACAGTCTGACAGCAAAATGACATTTCAAAGGAAAAAAATCATTTAAAACTACTCGCGGCTATTAATGAATTGCCGGTCCGACAATACACATAAAAGTTAATTGATAAAAACGGCATGGGAATTCCCCACAGGGGAACCCCGAACCAAAATTTTTTTTAAAAATGGTGTGGGGGGTCCCCCTAATCTCCATACCAGGCCCTTCAGGTCTGGTATGGATATTAAGGGGAACCCCGGCCAAAAAAAAATAAATGGCATGGGGTCCCCCTCAAAATCTATACCAGACCCTTCAGGTCTGGTATGCATTTGAAGGGGAACCCTGCGCCAAAATTTTTTAAAAAAATGGCGTGGGGTCCCCCAGAAATTCCATACCAGACCTTTATACGAGCACGCAACCTGGCAGGCCGCAGGTAAAGAGGGGGGTGAGAGAGCGCCCCCCTCCTGAACCGTACCAGGCCACATGCCCTCAACATTGGGAGGGTGCTTTGGGGTAACCCAAAACACCTTGTTCCCATGTTGATGGGGACAAGGGCCTCATCCCCACAACCCTTGCCCGGTGATTGTGGGGGTCTGCGGACGGGGGGGCTTATCGGAATCTGGAAGCCCCCTTTAACAAGGGGACCCCCAGATCCCACCCCCTGTGTGAAATGGTAAGGGGGTACAAAAGTACCCCTACCATTTCACAAAATAAGTGTCAAAAATGTTAAAAATGACAAGAGACAGTTTTTGACAATTACTTTATTTAAATGCTTCTTCTTTCTTCTATCTTCTTTCTTCTATCTTCTATCTTCCTTCAGTTTCTTCCTCCATCTTCTTCTTCTTCTGGTTCTTCTGGTTCTTCATCCGGTGTTCTCGTCCGGCATCTTCCTCCGCGGTGTCTTCTTCCCTTCTTCTTCTCGGGCCGCTCCGCATCCACCATGATGGGAGGCTCCCGCTGTGTGACGCTTCTCATCTTCTGACTGTTCTTAAATACCGGAGGGCAGGGCCACCCAGTGACCCCGCCCCCTCTAACGTACGGGGACTTGATGAGGACTTCCCTTGGCACCCTCCCAATGTTGAGGGCATGTGGCCTGGTACAGTTCAGGAGGTTCAGGTTCAGGAGGGGGGGGCGCTCTCTCGGCCTGCCAGGTTGCGTGCTCGGATAAGGGATTTTTCAGGGGACCCCATGCCATTTTTTTTTTTAATTTTGGCACGGGGTTCCCCTTAAAATCCATACCAGACCTGAAGGGCCTGGTATGGAATTTGGGGGGACCCCCACGCATTTTTTTAAAAATTTTAGTTTGGGGTTCCCCTTAATATTCATACCAGATCCAAAGGGCCTGGTAATGGACTATGGGGGTATCCCAGGCCGTTTTTATCAATGAACTTTTATGTGTATTGTCGGGACCGACAATTCATTAATAGCCGGGGTCTTGCCGAGAAAGTTCCCCCGGCGGATAAGGACCCCCTGTACTGCGCATGCGCTGCGCTTGCACAGTACGAACGACTACAGAGCCGCCGAAAGTCTCCGAAGTTGAACAGCTGATCGTCAGCTCTACACGGAGCCTGCGCACTACATTCTGCCTTGAGTCCAGGTTCAAGCCCCACCATCCAAGTGGACATAGAATTAGAATAAAAATATGCCGAATGAAGCGAGGCCGTGCCCGAAGCGTGGCGAGCGAAGCGAGCCCATGAGGGGCCCTGTTACAGGCGCCCTGTACAGCTGACTCACAGGTGTTCAACTTTGGCTATTTTTGGTGGCTCGTACTGTGCAAGCGCTGCGCCTGCGCAGTACAGGGCAGTCCTTATCCGCCGGGGGAACTTTCTCGGCAGAACACCGGCACTAGCGCTAGCACTTTTAAATGACTTTTTTCTTCCTTTAGAAATGTAATTTTGCTGTCAGATTGTTCTAAACACGGGAAACACGCACCACTTTACAGGCATACTATAGACACCCCCAGGTATGAAATTTAAAGGAATATTACACTTTTATTGTTTCACTTTAAGCATTATTAAAATCACTGCTCTCGAAAAAAACAGCCATTTTTAGAACTGTTTTTGCATTGATACATGTCCCCTGGGGCAGGACCCGCGTCCCCAAACACTTTTTATGACAATAACTTGCATATTAACCTTTAAAATTAGCACTTTTGATTATTCATGTTCGTGTCCCATAGACTTTAACGGTGTTCGCACGATTTTTTAGAATTAGAATTTTTTAGAATTTTATTATTTTTGTTTATTTGCAGATATGCAAATTTGTATTTCTACTTGTATTCTAATGATATTTAAAGGCGTTCGATAGGAAATGGTGTCCCTGGGTTAGCAGCAGGTGAATGACAAAAACAAAAGGCCCAGTTTGAGCCCTGGTTCACACTGACAGAGGGAGGAAATCGTTCAGCTGAAATCACACACTTTCATTCCCGCATGTCAGTCCCGACTGCAGGGGGAATTTCAGAGACATCTGTGCAGGTTTCTGCACTGATATCAATACAAATTGCACCCCAAAGTTGCACCAATTAAAACAGTGCAATTGCCACCGCTTTGACATGTCAAATCGCACCAATGTGAACTAAAGCTGACACATACAACACTGCCTATCCACCATCTGAATTCATTACCTGCAATTCTCCACATCTGTTATATATAAAATTCCACCTTTATTATTTACTTGCAGGTGTGCAGAAGCCTAGGTTTACATTGGAGTGATTTGTCATGCGATTTGAAAGATCAAATCGCATGACTATTGGCAGCAATGGCACTGTTCCAATCGATGCGACACCAATTTTGTGGAGCCGCACTAATTTGCTAAAGTAGTTCCTGCATTACTTTTGCCGATTTCAGGTGTGACTTTAATAGACATTTGTGTATGAAGCCACACGCATGTCTATCAAGTAGCACCTGAAATCACGCTGACCTTGCTACTTTGAAATCGTGCTACTTCAAGTGAAGTAGTGCGATTTCAAAGTAGCATCAGTGTGAACCAGGGCAAAGAGATTCGTTTTTTGGTGCACAAATACATATTGAAATAAAATATAAGAGATACTGCACTTTCCCAAAACCACCACCCACAAAAACTAAAGAGAAAAAATAAAGTAGAAGAAAAAAAACACACAACAAAGCTCAATAATGTACTTTTATTTTACCAGCAAAAAAAAAAAAAAAAAAAAAAAGGTACATTCATTTCCTAGCTTCAAAAAAATTTGGACAGGATATATGGTGCTACATTTAGCAATGGGATTTTAAGGACCCTGCTCATAGGAGCTTACAATCTAAAATTTGACAAAACCCTAGAGTGGACACAGCTTTAATTTCAGTGTATAATGGGCAACACATCACATTTTTATCTGTAAGATTATAGAAACATACTTAACAGTCATTCTTACAAAGCATTCCAACACAATATTACAAAAAAGACTTATTCAAAACACCCACCACCAGCCCACAATCCACACATACATACATTGGTGACCATGTTCTGCTGGAAGCTGCATTTCGGTGTACACGATTAAACATTGAGATTAAAAAGAGTAGGTCAGCAGATGCTTCCAAACGATGTTTGCATGATCAGACAGGAACAATACACACACAACATTGACAGCATGGCCACATAAACCCACTTTTGATTGAAAAAATGCACAAGAATTTCATGAAATATCCCTAGTTGGTCATTTGTCAATATGCACAATATCATTCCTTCTCCCCCACAAATCACAGCAAAAAACCTGACCTTCTCAGGCCAAACGAACCCCCTTACTGCAGGCCTTTATATAAGAGAGGTTGTATTGTTAGCACACTGACACACCCAATAGAAGTACACGCCCACCAGTATCTTTCAATCTGTCTCTTCATGTATGTCTAAAGTGATTGCACCTGATGAACAGGAACACAATACTATTCGCAACTGTGTTAGCCCTTGGCTATGTGCATCAAATCTCCAACTACATGATAAAGATCAAAGTCCATTTGCATCCACATAAACAAAGCAACAGTTTTCTAAGCATATGTACCCGTGCAGTGTAAACCCCAACATTTGAAATGTCCAAGTCCCTGGGCATGATTAGTGCTAATAAACATTAACATCAGTCCCTGGCTGCAATGAGCTTCCAATATAAAGTCCAAAATTAACTTTCTTACATTAGAACCTATTTGGACAGGAGACAAATAAAATGCCAGCATGTCTTTGGATTGTGGTCAGAAACCCACATAGGGAGAACATATAAACTTCAATACAAGGATTAGCATGTTGGGGAATTGAACCAACATCCCAGGTGCTGCTAGACAGAACTGCTACCCACTTAGCCACCAGGCAGCCTCGCACATGTTCTCTGCATCTCTGTGGTGTGAATTAGCCCTAAGTCCATAGCCATGCTCAGTGTCACAAGCAATATACAATATATTGGCCTAAATTTCGGGACGCCTGCCTTTAAACGCACATGAGCTGTAATGGCATCCCAGTATTAGTATTGGGTTCAAAACTCATTTGGCCCACCCTTTGCAGCTATAACAGCTTCAAATCTTCTGAGAAGGCTGTCCACAAGTTTTAGGAGTGTGTCTATGGGAATTTTTGACCATTCTTCCAAGTGCATTTGTGAGGTCAGGCACTGATGTTGGACGAGAAGGCCTGACCTACAGTCTCCTCTCTAATTCAAAGTGTTGTGTTGAGGTCAGGACTCTGTCCAGGCCAATCAAGTTCCTCCACCCCAAAATCACTCATCCATGTCTTTATGGACCTTGCTTTGTGCACTGGTTCAAATGATTTGGTGGAGGGGGGATTATGATGTGGGGTTGTTTTTCAGGGGTTGGGCTTGGCCTCTTAGTTCCAGTTAAGGGAACTCTTAAGGCGTCAGCATACCAAGACATTTTGGACAATTTCATGCTCCCAACTTTGTGGGAACAGTTTGGGGAAAGCCCCTTCCTATTCCAACATGACTGCACACCAGTGCACAAAGCAAGGTCCATAAAGACATGGATGAGCAAGTTTGGGGTGGAGAAACTTGACTGGCCTGCACAGAGTCCTGGCCTCAACCCGATAGAACACCCTTTGGCTGAATTAGAGTAGAGACTGAGAGCCAGGCCTTCTCATCCAACATCAGTGCCTGGCTTTACAAATGTGTTTCTGGAAGAATGATCAAACATTCCCATTGACACACTAAACCTTGTGGACAGCCTTCCCAGAAGCTGTTCCAGCGGTAAGGGGTGGGCCAAATCAAATTTTAACCCTACGGACTAAGATTGGGCTGCCATTAAAGTTCATGTGTGTGTAAAGGCAGGCGTCCCAATACTTTTGGCTAAATAGTGTATCTGGAAAAGACTTACAATGGTGGTGGAACCCTCCTACATTTAGACATAGTTATAGGACCTGGGAGATGAGACAACTTCTCTACATGAAGTAAGTGGTTGTGATTTGAACCCAGACACTCAGGGATACAGAGCTGCCACGTGTGAGAACCTCCTACACATAACTTGATAAGGTCAGGGATTTAATTTAGAGTTCTCACTTAATATAATGCCTACTTGTAAATCTGTTATGAATGTAACTTTTGGCTGCTGAACTCGATTGAAGCTGCTTTTGTTGCCTTGTATCTGTATTGCCATGGTGTTGGAGCTTGTGCCTGTAGCCCAGGTGACTCCTGTTGTTGTTTACCCTTGCCCTTTGTGGGGGTTGTGCTGATGCTATTGTTTGTATAATTGCCTATAAAAGGCCTTTGAAAGAAGTAAAGGGAGCAGTCCATTATGCTCAGAAACTGATACACGGATTTCTGACTCTGTGTCTTAATTCCTACAGAAGCAATAATTTGACAAAGCAATATAAACTTAAGCAACTTGTTTAAGAGTTGAACCTAACATTTTGGCGCCCGAACGAGGGACTCACCGATGATACTACAAGAGGTGGCTGAGCTACGCTGACGGAACGAAAGGACAGGCATTCCGGGAACCACAGATCAAAAACCTGGCCAGGTAAGAAAAAGCTTTATTTTTCTTATATTCTGTGCTCCCCTGATTTGTGCCTATCCGTTCTGTCAGTTACGGTTCTCCTGGTTTTAAAACACCAGCCTCTGTAGTGGTGAGTCTAGAATTACTGCATATTTTGGTTTATATTGCTGGGATTATTTGTTTATTTGTTGTCTGTCTTGTCTGTCTTGTTGAGAAAGTGAATGAGCCTTGTCAAGGATGGTATGAGTTAGAAGGGGATTGCCGAACTAAGCAACGGAATGCGCCCTTACCTCGCAAGAGGACTTTGGGGGTCTGACGCTTATGCTTAACCTCACATCTAACTCATAAACCATAGACAGGTTGAGAGTATAAGCCCTGTCTGCTCCATAAAGCAGGGAAAAGAGTGCATGAGAGGGATCCCAGATACAGGGAGGGAATAAGATCTCCATAAAGTCCGGAGATCTAGTCGGATACCTGGCCACTTAAAGGAATGCTTGTATATGTTGTAGCCGCATTTTTGTATATGTTGTAGCCGCATTCTGGTTTGTTATTGGGCTAGCATATAAAGTAATTATTTATTATTGGGCTAGCATATAAGGTAATTCGGTTTCAGAAATCTCATTCCGGAGAGGTTTTTAGTATTCTAGCACCCTAGGAGGAAGGCAACGAGGAACTAGTGTAACTTAGCTGGTTTGTTATTGGGCTAGCATATAAAGTAATTATTCATTCTTGTATATGTTGTAGCCGCATTATATTGTACACTAAGTGTCCCACACGCTACCTAGGCAGGACTGTTAGAATGGGCCAGAGGAACACAAAACCCCGTCAGGGAATTGTGGCGCACTATACGGTGCCACAGATAATTAAGAACATTTATGGGAAAACCGAAGCACAGGACTTAAAGGATGTCCTTCGTAAATTTAAGGTGAAAGGAGCAGCGGGCTTAGACCCGGATGTATGGAGTGAAATAAAAAGGGACAGACAAGGAGAGGTGTTAGAGAAGCAATGGATGCGTCAGGTTCAATGCCTAATTAAGGTCTCAAATAGAGCGAAAGAAGAGGGGTGGAAATATAATCCAGATTGTGATGGTTGGGATATGAAAGATAGAAGAACAAAAAATGTCGAGGCTCCCAGCTCAGCCATCCCACCCCCATACACTGACGTAGAACGCAAACCACACAAGATATATCCTGTACTTGAGGGGAGAGGATGGGTTTGTCAGAATTGTGGAGCACAAAACCCAAAATGGGCAGTAGAATGTGTGCATTGTGGGGCACAAAAACCTCATCCAGAAACTGTAGCTCCCGTACGCACTGATACACGCATTGTTCAGGTAAACAATCCAGAATTTGGACAAGCAGCTCATCCAAATGCCCCGCCTACTGTCACTCGTAGAATGCAAATAAGGACTTGGGCACCATGGTCGGCAGACACCCTTATGGCATTAATACAGAGCGCCCCAGACCCGGTAGCAAAGCCAGCTGCTTTCTGTAGATTTGTGACACAGTTAATGAATACACATGAAGCGACCTGGCAGGATGGGGAGGATCTATGCAGACACAAAATGACTCTGACCCTGTTTAACCAGTTTATGACAGAAATAGGTCCACACAGACCTGCAGGACAAGTTGATGGGGATGGCAACCTGGAGGCAGGACATGTCAGACATATAGACTCAAGGGCCCCTTTTATTGCTAGATTAGAAGCTTTCTGTCAGGCAAAACAACAGGAGAGGGGGTCAAAATCACCCATGAAACAAATGCCAGGACAGACTGTATCGGAATTTTACTTATCTATGGAAAGTATGATGGCAGATGAGGGATTGGACTTGGCCCTGCCAGTCACAATCCGAGCCTTCAATAGACAATTTATGGAGGGATTAATTCCACAGATAAGTGAGAGACTGAAAGCCTGCACACCAGAGTGGAGGGCAACTAGAGATAGAGGGACGTTGTTACAAAAAGCGCAAGGCATAGAGGCGGACTTAGCAGAAACCAAAGGGAGGAAATCTCATGCTATCAACGCACTCGGGGGTTCCCAAGAGCAAGGTAGAGGTTCCTTTCGCAAACCCCTTACCTGTCACTACTGTAACAAGATTGGTCACATCAGACGCAACTGTAGGAAAAGAATAAGGGATGAAGGAGAGGAAGGTGTTGATACTCCAGTTAATCAGAGAAGGAACCAGCCCAGGGACAACAAAAATAGTCATATCAGGCAGCAGGGAGATGGTCCACGAGCATGACTCGCCCCGGTTTTAGAAAAATCCAAAACAACAATGCTTAAGACAAATATAACGGTTGGTAATAAGAAAATCTCTTGTTTAGTCGATACAGGAGCTTCACGCTCGTTACTTTCTGACTCTGAACTACTCCCTGGCCAAAAATAACCTGACACTTTACTAATAACTGGATATGATGGCATTTTAGCCGACGCCCCGCTTACAAAACCTCTGAAAGTTAAAGTAGGAAACCACATGTTCCTTTTACGCTTTCTGGTATCCAGAGGAGCCCACACTAATTTGTTAGGAGCTGACATTTTGCAGAAAATAGGAGCTAACATTACCTATCACCCAGATGGCACTGTCACCTTAGCTATAGGGGATAATCAAGAACACATGGAGATGTGTAACCTGATACAATACCTAGAGGAGGAATCGGAATTGTCCGGCCCACCTCTTTCAGACTTAGATCAGATTTTGTCGTCCCTTCCAGGAGAACTATGGGAGAAACATCCAGCTGATGTTGGACTTTTGCCCATACCTCCAGTTACCCTACAGCTGATTCCAGGAGCAGTGCTTCCCCAACAAAAGCAGTATCCACTTAGTGCACCCCAAGAGACGGCCATAGAAATGCAGGTCCAATCCTTCTTAAAAAGTGGAGTTCTAAAAGAGGTAAAATCACCGGCAAACACTCCCTTGTACCCGGTTAAAAAGAAATCAGTAGCCGGTAGTCCGGTTAAGTATAGAATGGTCCAAGACCTTAGAGCGGTCAACAAAATACTAGCCCCGATGACACCTTTAGTACCCAATCCACATACATTACTGTCACAAATACCATCAACCAGTATGTACTTTACGGTTATAGATTTAGCGAATGCTTTCTTTTCCGTCCCGCTTGCTGAAGAATGCCAACTTTGGTTCGCATCTTCAATCAAAAATCGGCAACTAACCTGGACACGCCTACCTCAGGGTATGGCGCATTCACCTACCTTGTATTCGCAAGCATTGCAAACGGTGTTGGGAGAATGGGTACCACCAGATTCCTGTGTATTGTTACAATATGTGGATGATTTATTGTTATGCCAGGAAAGGAAACTTGTTTGGCCACCACCCTTAATTTGTTGCGATTTTTGGCAGAAAAAGGTTGCAAGGTTAGTAAGAAAAAGTTACAAGTGTGTCAGGAAAAAGTTATCTTTTTGGGACATTGTATATCACAGGATACGAGACATCTCACTGAGGAGAGGGTTCAAGTGATAAAGGGAATGTTACCCCCACGGAATTTCAAACAATTGCGTATGTTTTTAGGTATCGTGTCATATTGTAGACAGTGGATACCACATGCTAGCGCTTTGATGCAGCCATTATACGATTGTTTGAAAATTGTACTGTATATGCTTACAGAAGTAGCTTATGAGTCGTTTATCACTTTGAAAAAGTTGTTGATTTCTGCCCGGGCTATTGGTATACCAGATTACACCAAGATATTTAATCTGTACATTGCTGAGATCACTGGACATGCCACAGGTGTTCTGACACAGGCACATGTAAAACAAAGACCAGTCGCTTACTTTTCAGCAGCATTAGATCCAGTATCTAGAGGTTCACCGTCTTGTGTACGGGCGGTAGCTGCAGTGTCAATTATCATAGATAAGTCATCAGAGATTGTTCTAGACAATCCAGTTGTAGTGCATACCACACATGACATACATGCAATCTTGTCTCAGGTACAGCCCAAACACATTTCAATGGCTAGGCAATTAAGGTTACAGTGTACTTTACTCTTACCTCCAAATGTCACTTTTCAGCGCTGTACAACCTTAAATTTGACCACCTTTTTGCCTCTTCAGTCACCAGATTTGGCAAGGGGGAATGATAGTACTAATAGTACTAGTGAGAAAAGAAATGAGGACACTGACACTCTTTTGTTTAAAGAAGTAGATGAACACGATTGTTTTCAGCTCATGGAACAGGAGACAATGGGATTCCCACATGTTACAGATACACCGATTTTAAATGCTGAGCACACTTTGTACATAGATGGCAGTAGGTTTGCTGATAAAAAGGGTAAATATCACACAGGGTATGCTGTAGTGACTGATACGCAGGTAATTGAAGCACAGGTCTTACCAGCCCACATGTCAGCACAGGAAGCAGAATTAAAAGCTTTAGAACAAGCCTTAGAATACTTAAAAGGACGAGAAGGGAATATTTACACTGACTCTGCCTACGCTTATGGTGTAGCGCACGATTATGGCCACATATGGAGGGCTAGAGGTTATCTGATAGCAGAAGGTACACCTGTAAAACATGGAGAAGGGATTAAGAGAGTCCTGAACAATCTTCAAAAGGTTAAACGAGTGGCCATCATGAAGATAGCGGCACACACGAGCGCAAAAACAATTGAGGCAAAAGGAAATGCATTTGCAGATTTGACTGCAAAACAGGCAGCTCTAGGGGAAGGAAGCCCTGAGACCTTAGCAGCGGTAGAGGTGAGTATCCCAGAACCAACATGGCAGCAGCTGAGTAAATTACAGGAGCCAGCAGGGGAGAGCGAGAAAGATAAGTGGGTCAGGATGGGAGCAGCACCAGACCTTGACAATGTATGGAGGGAAGGAGGCAAAATATGCCTACCTGCCTCTCTGTACCTAGCAATGGCAGCGGCAGTTCACCTACCCACACACGTCAGTTCCAATTCCATGTATAGGATTGTGAACCAAGGATGGCTCGCCCCTGGATTCAGTAGCACTGCAAGAAACTACTGTGCAGCCTGCCAAATCTGTCTCCTGAATAACCCAGGACAGAAAGTGAAAACCCCACGAAAACACCAGGTCCGGGCCCAATACCCCTTCCAGAGACTGCAAATTGATTACATACAAATGCCTAAGAGCGGCCCCTTTGAATTTGTCCTTGTGTGTATCGATTTATTCTCAGGTTGGCCCGAAAGTTATCCAGTAAAATCGGCTACAGCTAAAGCCACAGCTAAGAAACTGATCACTGAGTTAATACCTAGGTTTGGTCTTCCTGAAACCATAGAATCAGATAGGGGGACACACTTTACAGGAGAAATCATGCAGAATGTGATGACCATGTTAGGGGTTCAACAAAGTTTTCACACCCCTTACCACCCACAGAGTTCAGGATCAGTGGAGAGAGTAAATGGGACAATAAAGTTAAAAATACAAAAAGCCATGCAAGAGTTAAACAAGCCTTGGCCAGAATGCCTGCCTCTGGCTTTATTCTCTATAAGGTACACTCCAACAGGAAAAACAGGATTATCCCCATACGAAATACTTTTTGGGAATGCACCTAGATTGGGTTTATACTTTCCACAGAGTATGCAATTGCAATGTGATAGTTTGACTGCATATGTGATACAATTACAACAACGTCTAACTAAGATCCACAAAAGTATGTATTCTTCTCTTCCAGACCCTAATTCAATAACAGGTACACATACGCTGCTACCAGGGGATTATGTATATGTAAAGAAACACACCAGAAAGACATTGGAACCCAGGTTTGAAGGTCCTTACCAAGTACTCTTGACCACAGCCACCTCAGTAAAGCTGGAAGGAAAACCTACCTGGATACACGCATCACATTGCAAGAAACAACCCGAGAAAACAACATGATGAAATATCTACTTACATATTTTTTGTTGAAGATTGTTGTTTTACAAATATATGCATGGACTCCTGGTATTAATGTACTTGAAGTAGAGGAAACAATGACTTTCGAATGGAGCATAGATGACCCTAAAGTGGCAAATGTATCAGGATATGAGATAAATAAGGATTACACTGTGGGTAATTATACTGTTGAAGGACATAGGCGACCGTTTCATGTAGATGTAGGTATAGCATGGATACAGGCAGACCCCCCTCTCAGAAGTAACTGTAACTTTCCAGTGGAACGATAATATGGGTTTCCCCTTTAACAATAGTAAGAACCATAGGTGTCATAAAATATCCCTTTCACAGACATGGAAACAAGCCCGGGAACGGGTAGTGGGACAAATGTACCAAATATTAACAGTCATGGCAGAAGGAGGGAATATAACCGAAGGGATGTTTAATCTGACAGATATTACCGTTAATCAATCCAGTACTTTCCTCTGTGCATCTTGGTGGAGGGAAGAGAGAGTTGATGGGTGGTACTGGATGGCACAGACCTATGGGTTTCACATACAAATGGAGGAAGAAGTAACGCCAACAATTGAATCTTCCATATTAACACCCGTACCAAACACTTGCATAAATGTATCAACATCACAACAGAAAACAAAAATAAAATTCAATATCACCTTTCCCCCGATACCGGAGTGTAGGTATAAACGAGAATTGTACGACACACTATTGGGACTGACATGTACAGGGATGGGAATTTTAAACTCGGTCGAGATAGAAGAAATGAACAACAGATGGAAGCATGCAGGGGGACACATAGCTGACAGCTTGACTATCACAAGCAAATGGTTACCCACCACTTTTGAAACCCAACTGCAAGAAATACCCCTATTACAATTTTTGGGAGGATTAATAAATCACACGATAGGAGCAGAGCTCCAGCTGTGGAATCAAAGTCAACAGTTTGTAAATTTCACACAGTGCTCTTTTAACCTCTTATCCTATCATATACAAATAAATAGGGCCAGGACTGAACTACAGTTGGGAAATTATCATACCTGGATGAAATATTTTAAGGGTTTAACTGACGATGGTGTATGGTTCCAAGTAAAAGGGGATAAGATAGAATGTGAGGAGAAATGATGTGTAGGAAGGTTCGAAGCATACCGGGTAGCAGATGTAATGGAAATGTGTAAAATAGTGGTCATGCCACTAGTAATTAAAGACGAGTTTTGGTATCCAGAAATATATGGGAAATATGTAGATAAAGGAAACAGAACCCATGATTTAACTCTATGTGAAGGAACTAATAAGGGAATGGTATGTGGCAGAAGTTCCCCAGTATATGAACCTTGCTTGTTAAAATACCAAACTAGCATATGCAAAATGCAAAGAACACCGATAAATGTGAACAATAGATTCATAGAAATAGGACCCCAGCATATTTGTATCATTACTAATGATAACCGCACCATGTCAGCATTAAATAAATCGGCGCCGTTTGCGGGATGTATAAAAAAGATTAAAATATTACAATGGGGTAACGACACCTATCTTTTTGAACCAGACGCCGATAAGATATTCTCTTCAGTCTATGAGGTACATAATCTCACTGACACTACACCCTTTATAATTTCTTTAGACCCACTAAAACAGGTTTTGGAACAATCAGAGTTGTTAAGACAACACATAGAAACACTAGAACATACCCTACAGAATAACCTTGTATCTGCAATTATTGACAAAGGTAGACTAGTACATCTTTCCTCACAGATACAACAGGATACTGCACCACATTGGGGGGATATATTCAGTGGAATGTCTTCTACAGCAACCAATACCTTTCACTGGTTGTTAAGTCCAATGGTAATTATTATTCTAATATTAATATCACTTACAATCACGAATATATGTGTATACAGGAAAATAAATAGGAAAATTAGGAGAATAGACAGGGCATACCGATAAATGTGTATTGACATCACCCTACTCCTATAAAACTCCTCTTCTTGAATTTTAAGATGTTGGTAATACCTAGGGGGATGGGTTCTACCCCTCTGACAACTCGCGGTCAGGGAAAGGACCCTGGGGAAAAACTGACTAGAACTTATTCATGAGGACCCAGGGGGAAGGAGAGGATGATGTCAAAGGGGGAAATTGATAAGGTCAGGGATTTAATTTAGAGTTCTCACTTAATATAATGCCTACGTGTAAATCTGTTATGAATGTAACTTTTGGCTGCTGAACTCAATTGAAGCTGCTTTTGTTGCCTTGTATCTGTATTGCCATGGTGTTGGAGCTTGTGCCTGTAGCATTAGCTCTCATTTTGGTATTTACTATAGCGCCAGCTAAAAAAGACGCTTGAGTTAAAATGAGAGTTATTTTCAGGTCTGAGCATGCTCAGTTGTGTTGGCACCTAGTTGTCCAAAACGGGGAATTTTTCACTTCTCAGACTTTTAAAGATATTTCAGTGTAGAAATCACTTTAGCACACAGTTTAAAAGCAGATTATCCTTAAATAATATACTGCATATTTCAGTACAATTTAGGCAATTATATCATGCTCTAAACATTATTTCCATGTGCACTACTCCAGGTTTTAGCAGAGTAAGGGTTTTGGGCATTATTTGGTTTCAGGGAACTATAGTAAATTCAATTTTCGGAGTATGTTCTCACCGGCGCTATAGTGAATACCGTTTTAGCGATAATTAGCGATAATTACTTCTAATTAGTGGCAAATAGTGCTAATTAGCGCCGCAGCTCTATAGTAAATGACCCCCAGTGTGTCAACATGTGCTATCTGGCATCATGGCGTTTTGTGGGTGAGAGGAAGGGGTTGCACCCCTGAAACACGTCCATTGATCCCCCATGGTGGGAGCTAGCACATGTTGACACACTGGGCCTTAATATAGAAAGGACAATCCACTTTGCCCTACAAGTGCATTTTCAAGTGCACTTGCATTGCACTTGTAGTGCAAAGTGGTTTTGCTTTTTTTAATTAAGCCACAGTCTGTCAACATGTGCTAGCTCCCATCATGGGGGATCAATGGACGTGTTTCAGGGGTGCAACCCCTTCCTCTCACCTACTTTAGTTTGGAGGCAGAGGTTGCACCCATAAAACGTGTATATTGATATCCCATGATGCCAGATAGCACATGTTGACACACTGTGTGCATCTTCAAAATTTGGCTTTGCAATTACTTTTAAAAAATGTACAACAATAACGACAAAATTTACAATTTTTGGGGGGTTTAGATTTTTTGCCTAAAACATCAATGATGTTGCTCAGTCTTTTTTGAACATCATTGATATTTTGCTCTACCTTTTCTAAATCCCGATTGCACACCATGATCTCACTGATGAGTACTTGTGCACTTGCACTGTTGAAGTGAGTTTCTTCTTCCACAACATCCACATCACCTAAAAGTAAAAAAACACACCATGTATTATAAATATGCAGGCATTCATCTATTACCTGAAGCTGTGGTCTCAGACACTGACCTGTTGTCAACACCATTTCAACCACTTCCCGAACCTCTGCATCCACATCCTCAGGTTTTACATCCACATCCTCAGGTTGTGTGCTGAATTTCTCTTCTTCAGGAGGTGTGGGGTTACTGGTGTCCTCAGATGTCTCGATTCTTTTCTCCCCTATGTGAATACAAAAAAGGTATACTTAGCAGACAGATATTTGGGGCTAGAAATAGTAATATGAAACATTGCTTGGAAGTGTTGTCCAATTGTTTTGGCAGAGTTCCAAGCTGAAGACATGATTTTTTCCCTTTCAAAAGCTGTAATACTTACCTGTTTTGTGCAAGTTTCACACATGGAGAGACCCCTAGTATCCACTGGAGCACCTGCGTGGGACACCCTAAAAAGGTTGTTATGGTGTACCACACTAGTGCTCCTGCGTCCAGATGTGTAAACAGCTGCTGAGTGTCCTCTCCTTATACTAAATCAAGTTGTCATTTCATTATAGTTTCAAACACATCTAGACAAAAATGTAATGAACTTCTTTTAACCAAAATAGGCATGAACAAATGTAGTTAACCTGCATCTGCCAAAAACGTTGTATTAGTGGTCGAACGAACGATGTTTAATACAAACGATTACTGTGCCCAAGAACCTCAAACTTGGCATTTTAAACTGTACAACAGTAAAGAAAAGCACATGGACTAGCACAAAAGTAATAATAATAGGAACACACGACAAATACTTTTTTGCAGCACTTTCCTGATCCTTCTATTTTGATCCTGCTCCCTCAATTTCAGGTCTGACCAGCGTTGCCTCAATTGCTCCTTGGATCGTCGTACCCCAAAAGTCCTGTGCAGACTTCTCACAACTTTGCTGACAGTGGGGGAAAAGCGAACTTAGGACTTTAAATGGGACACGAGGGAAGGTTTGCGCCCCTATCCTTAAAACATGAAAACGAAGGGGGAGGTTGGGACTTTAAATGAGGTGCACATGATGGGACTTAATCACATTCACAGAGGTGCAAACATATGTATGTTTATTAGGGACCAATGATCAACATGGCATGAAAATCGCATTGCAGACATATGACATAAAAGTAATCATATACAAAACAATCAATGTGTATATATAAAAAACATGGCATGGATAAGTACAATTATGCATCACAGTCCCCCAGAACAATGTCAGGTAGAATAAAAAAAACATCAAAAAATTGATCAATGTGTGTTGGATGCATCAAAGTAGGCCCGGTGCGTTTCATGGACTTTGGTCCACTCTTCAGGAGCCAGATGCATCTGAGTTCTATAGAAATGTATAAAAAACAATATTGTTGCATGTAACTACCCAAGTCAACAAAAAATAACAGGGGGAGAGAAAGGGGAAAAAAGAGAACCAAAAGGGGAAATTTCTTACAACTTTATTCATGATCTTGGCCTTTCTCACATTTGGCTTTCTGTACGGTCCATGATTCCCATCATAGTCTGTCCTCTTCAAGATGTCCACCATCTCTACCATCTTTTCAAAGGACATATTTGAGGCCTTATATCTCCTCCTGGATCTGGAACTGCCTTGCTCTGGTCTTTCCTCGTTGTTGCTGCTTTCTGTAGGCACCTGCTGTGTCTCCGCCGTGTGCTCTCCCTCTGCCCCGAAAGAGAAGAGGCAGGGAATACACTCGAAAGAAGGACAGAGCCGGAGTTTCACGCATGCACAGTGTATATAAAGCAGAACACGCGGGCGATGTACGTACGAAGCTACAATTGTAACTTGGGGCATCAGTAGTTACTGGCCTATATTGCTTATAGTTTGAGGCCTATATTGGGACAAGATTAGGAGAGTTTAGCATGACATTAGGATTTGTCTTATGTTGTGTCTTGCAGATAAAATAGTTGACAAATTCACAGCCCCTAACTTCCTGACCAAATTCATACACAAGTACAGGGAGCTGCCATGTCTCTGGCAAGTCCAATGCAGGGACTATTCGAACAAGCAAAAGAGGAAGGCAGCACTGGATAAACTGTTGGAATTGGTGAAGCCTGTGTATCCCATGGCAGACATCAACTATTTGAAGGCCAAAATTGGTACCCTGAGGATCACATATAATAGGGAGCGCAAGAAGGTCCAGGATTCCATGAGATCCGGAGCAGCAGCAGATGACGTATATGTCCCCAGGCTGGGTTACTACCACAGCCTTTGTTTTTTGTCCGACCAGACGAAACCCAGGCCATCGCTATCAACACTTCCTTCAACACTGAGGCTCCTGAAGTCCAACCTGGGCCTTCCACCCAGGAAGAAGATGTGGAGGAGCCCAGCTTGACCCAGGTATAGCATTGTTGAACATGTTTTTTGTCAAAAATTGAATGATGTTAACTAGATGTTATTGATTACTAATTTCAGATTTAACAAAGTGGTTTACATATCAATAGATAGTAGTAGCCAAAAATGATTGGGACAAGGATGAAAAATGCTGGGATCAGAATGATAGTCTTTTCTATTTTTTCTGTAAACAAAACTTTGTTGTTGGACTTTCCGATTGTGTGTACACAAGTCCATCAATAGAGAAAAGTATCATCTATTTCAGCATTTGTTGATATGTTTTTAGCTTTTTCATCCACTTTTATTTATCTATTATTCATTTTCTTGACTTTTTTTGTAAGGAGTTAAGGGTTAGGGGTTAATTAATTAATTTATTAATGTATTTATTTACTTATTTTTTTTTTAGTTAGGTTAGGGGTTAGAATTAGAGTTAAAAACACACCAATCTCCCTGATTTAAGCTACAAAAAAAGCTCCAAAACTTTTTTGAGCTTCAGACATTTAGCTTCAGGCAACTTGTAATGGAGATGTGAACCATCTCCATCTTCAAGCTACAAAACGCTAGGGTGTGAATGGGGCTTTAGTCACTCCTTCAGCCACAAACATGCAGGGTCTGATGGTGACATCTGATATAAAGGAGGACTCTGATGGTGACATCTGATGTAAGGGCGGACTCTGGTGGGGACATCTAATGTAAAGGAGGATTCTGATGAGGACATCTGATGTAAAGGAGGACTCTGATGAGGATATCTGATGTAAAGGAGGACTCTGATGGGGACATCTGATGTAAGGGAGAACTCTGATGGGGACATCTGATGTAAAGGAGGACACTGATGGGGACATTGAATGTAAAGGGGAGATTCTTATGGTGACATCTGATGTAAAGGAGGACTCTGATGGGGACATCTGATGTAAAGGAGGACACTGATGGGGACATTGAATGTAAAGGGGGGATTCTTATGGTGACATCTAATGTAAATGAGGTCTCTGATGGGGACATCTAATGTAAAGGGGGACTCTGATGGTGACATCTGATGTAAAGGAGGACCCTGATGGTGACATCTGATGTAAAGGGGGACTCTGATGGGGACATCTAAAGTAAAGGGCGACTCTGATGGGGAAATCTGATGTAAAGGAGGACATTGATGGGGACATCTGATGTAAAGGAGGACATTGATGGGGACATTGAATGTAAAGGGGGACTCTGATGGTGACATCTAATGTAAATGAGGACTCTGATGGGGACACCTAATGTAAAGGGGGACTCTGATGGTGACATCTGATGTAAAGGAGGACCCTGATGGTGAATTCTGATGTAAAGGGGGACTCTAATGGGAACATCTAATGTAAAGGGCGACTCTGATGGGGAAATCTGATGTAAAGGAGGACATTGATGGGGACATCTGATGTAAAGGAGGACATTGATGGGGACATTGATGGGGACATTGAATGTAGACGGGGACTCTGATCGTGACATCTAATGTAAATGAGGACTCTGATGGGGATATCTAATGAAAAGGGAGACTCTGATGGTGACATCTGATGTAAAGGAGGACCCTGATGGTGAATTCTGATGTAAAGGGGGACTCTAATGGGGACATCTAATGTAAAGGGTGACTCTGATGGGGAAATCTGATGTAAAGGAGGACATTGATGGGGACATCTGATGTAAAGGAGGACATTGATCGGGACATTGAATGTAAAGGGGGACTCTGATGGTGACATCTATTGTAAAGGGGGACTCTGATGGGGACATCTGATGTAAAGGAGGACTCTGATGTCGACATCTGATATAAAGGAGGACTCTGATGGTGACATCTAATGTAAAGGGGGACTCTGATGGGGATATCTAATGTAAAGGAGGACCCTGATGGTAACATCTGATGTAAAGGAAGACTCTGATGGGGACATCTGATGTAAAGGAAGACTCTGATGGGGACATCTGATATAAAGGAGGACTCTGATGGGGACATCTGATGTGAGGGCGGACTCTGATGGGGACATCTAATGTAAAGGAGGACTCTGATGGTGACATCTGATGTAAAGGAGGACTCTGATGGGGAAATTGGATGTAAAGGAGGACTCTGATGGGGACATCTGATGTAAAGGGGGACTCTGATGGGGACATCTGATGTAAAGGGGACTTTGATGAGGACACCTGATTTATAGGGGATGCTGATGGGGATACCTGTTGTAAAGGGGGACTCTGATTGGGACACCTGATGTAGAGGGGGACTCTGATGAGGACACCTGATGTATAGGGGAATGCTAATGGGGACACCTGTTGTAAAGGGGGACCCTGATTGGGACACATGATGTAAAGGAGGGGGACTCTGGTTGGGACATCTGATGTAAATTGATGGGCACAGTGAGGCTGCATTTGATGGGCACTGTTTTATCTAGCAGTAATAATACATAATCACCTGATAAATGGCTATTTACAGTCAGTGGCGTCACTAGGGTTGGTGTCACCCAGTGCGGTAAAACATGGTGTCCCCCCCCCTTCCCCTTCACCAACTATAGTCACCCCTCAGTACAGACCCACCTCCTTCAGTACAGACCCCCCTCCCTCAGTATAGACCCCCCACTAAGTATAAACCCCCTCCATCAGTACAGACCCCCCTCAGTACAAACCACCCCCCTCCTCGATCAGTACAGACCCCTCCCCACAGGACAAAGCCCCCCCTCCATTAGTACAGACCCCTCCCCCAGGACAAAGCACCCCCCTCCATTAGTACAGACCCCTCCCCCCAGGACAAAGCACCCCCCTCCATTAGTACAGACCCCTCCCCCCAGGAAAGAGCACCCCCCCTCCATTAGTACAGACCCCTTTATCGGTAAAGCCCCCCCAGGACAAACTACCCCTCTTTATCACTACAGCCCCCCCAGGACCAACTACCCCCTTTATCAGTACAGCCCCCCAGGACAAACTACCCCTCTTTATTAGTACAGTCCCCCCAGGATAAACTACTCCCCTTTATCAGTACAGCCCCCCCAGTACAAACCACCCCCTTTATCAGTCCGGCCCCCCCTAGGACAAACTACCGCTCTTTATCAGTACAGCCCCCTGTCAGGACAAACTACCCCCTTTATCAGTACAGCCCCCCCAGGACAAACTACCCCTCTTTATCAGGACACCCCCCCCAGGACAGCACCAGCTCGGGTGGCTCAGGTACACCTGGGCGGCACCTGGGCGGCAGCTGGAGAGGAGAGGACAGTGTGCAGTCGCGACGCCCAGGTGGAGAATGGATTGTGACAGGCTCAGGCAGCAGCGCCATAGTGAGAGACAGAGAGGGGGAGGAGAACACTTGCGGCACTGGAGGTGGGTTTCCAGCTGGAAAAAAAAACTTCCAAAGTCAGCCAGGGCTTTCCTCACCCTTGGGATGGTGTCAGCCCTGTAGCGGATGGCACCCGGTTGCGGACCGCACCCCGCAACGACGCCACTGTTTACAGTCCTGCATTACTAACAGTTTAGATTTTCAGTTTGTTTGTGCCCCTCCAAAAATTTTGAGCACCAGCTGCCACAGACTATGAATGTGCGGGGGTCTAGCCTGTGCAATTTCTCTTACAAATGGAAGTCTCATTTGTCTGCCTCCAAGCGCAAATTTTCAGGCCTTGTCACTTACTTTTGCCAGTTATAGTATATGGCAGATGTGTGTTTGACTCACTAGACTCTAAACCTGGGGTCTCCAAACTACGGCTCTCCAGTTGTTCAGGAACTACAATTCCCATCATGCCGAGTCATGTCTGTGAATGTCAGAGTTTTACAAAGCCTCATGGGACTTGTAGTTCCGGAACAGCTGGAGGGCCGTAGTTTGGATATCCCTGCTCTAAACCAACGTGTTGCTGGTAATGTATGATCTTTTTTTTTCACCAGGTTATTTATTCCGAGGTGAAGCCTAGAATGAAGACATGATCAACTTGCTGAACCGAGAAACCCCAGGGGACTTTGCCCAAAGGAGCAGCACAATCTCAGCATTTGCAAAAAAAAAAAAATTTTAGAGAAGAGTGTCATATCGATCCATGGTGATTCTGCAGCTTTATCCTCCAAGAGGATAATATGACTACACAGCACAACATCCACCAACCGAAGACTAAAGCTGGACATACATTAAACAAAGAGATTGTTCAATCTCCATACATTCTTTTTTATGATAGCCAAACACTATACAATCATACGATTACTGTATAATCTCCTTTAGATTTAATGAAACTTTGTAACACAAGGTCATACCCAAACCATCCTTTCAATTTGTGTCCAATAAGACAGACCCTTGCACTACATAGTTGTTGGTAGATCTAAATGAGATTGTACAATCAGATTGCATAGTGTATGACCAGCTTTAGATTTAATAAAACTGTGTAATAAAAGTATGCACAATCCATTTAATTTGTATCAAATCAACAAGTCCCCGTACTACATAGTCGTTGGTAGATCTAAAGCTGCCCATACACTATAGATTCTGATTGTATAGTCTTTGCATTCTGCATTCTGCATTCTTGATTTACAGCATTTTTTTAACACCTTCTATAAACTTTTGCACAGTAGTGCATAATCAGATAATGATAGGCAAGCCACATTGGATTGCTGCTGATTATTTTGACCCTGACTTAAAACTTCAACACACATGTGCTGGAAGTAAGGGAAAACATGACCTGGTGGTTCGAACTAGTCCATTTGCATTAATTTGTATTAATCTTTGACTTCTCGTCTGTTCGGTACCTATTTTCTTCATGATCTCCTCCTGATACGCTTTCAGCGATGGGACAATAACATCAGAGATAGTGAACAAGAGACATCTTGTGGCGTTTTAAAGGTAGTGCGGCATCTTGTGGTGTACTGGTAGAATTGTGACTTCTAGTGGATAGATGGAGGAAGTTCAGGTAAGAGAAAAGATACTAGGGTACCAAAAGGTGACCCAGCTTTGTGCATACAAAAAAGCAATGACTGCGCAGAGGTATTCCTCTATAGAATTCCTTCATTTCAACCCATAGGGCCCTAATTGTGAGTATCACTTGGTGCAGCATTCAGCCCCTATCCAGATGCAGCATAATTCATTCTGTTATAGACTTTGACAGGTAGTGGGGCTGGGTGCTGCACCTGTGCACCCCAGGGGCACTGAAGCACTAGGATTGGGCATAGAGGTGGTAAATGCCCAGTGATTTTTGACCAGCTCAAATGTACAATAGGTCAGTCCTTTATAGAATGTATGCAATCCCTAATCCTCGTATCTTATCTTGATAATTCACCTCATTATTTGATTATGACTTCATGCTACTGTCCAGCAGGATGCCATCATTGACTATAAGTGGAACACGTTGTATATGCTATGATTGGAAATGTGAATTATGACATTACAGCTGTATTTTTGAAATGTCTTGATCTTCAGTAAAAAAAAAAAAAAAGAAAATGCAGCAACATAAAATATATCACTGCAACTTGGCAGCATATTTTGTAACAATGCATTGCCACATTTTCTTATATTAATATAGATAACCGGTGCTCCCTTTTCACCATGCTGCTATCAATACCTAACACCCCAATTGCTATAATTACACCAGTAAATCTTAAGAAATTATAAAAAAATATATATAAATGTCATAGTGTTCCTGTATATGTGATCATTTTATTAATTATCAATTATATTAACCAACAGGTGAAAACGTAAATAAGTGAAGTGCACATAAATGGCTAATTCACAATAGCGCTCATAAAAAGTTTGTTAACAACTCAAAAGTAGGTTAACAAAAAATGTGTTAAAACACATCTAATCATAAATAAATGTCAATGAAAAATTTTTTGAAAATACCTTGCAATTCCACATCAAACATAAACAACAGTCCTCTTGAGAAGTTTAAAAGATGTGCAAAAATGTAATTCACACCAATTCCTCCACCACAGTAAAAATGGGAGTTTAATTCCCTTAGGAAACAGGCTCACCAAATGATGTCGCCATTCACGCTTGTGTTTGGCAAATAAGCTCAGAGATATTATTGAAGAGCTGCTGTAAATGCCACACTCCTATTCAAAGGCCTGATTGAGATCTCCAGGACTTAAACCAGCTCCACACAATTTTTATATCTGCACATTAGGGGTCCAGTTTAACACTGCTGTAGCCATCCCTTTACTTAACTTTTATAGAGCTAAATACTTTTGACAGGACTACCATTCACAAATTGTTATTCCATTTAAGAAGAATTGAATTATTAAACAGCTTAGAAAGTTAAGCTCTCTAATGCCTACTAGGTGCAGATTGTTCATGCCTATATTGATGGGTACTGCAGCTTATTATTGGTTTATGCAGACCGATATCTTAAAGCTCCCCTGATTGTCCTGGGGATCAATTAATGTTGTTTCTTCAGATAGTCAAGGAGATGCTAACTGGACTGTGAAATTATCTTCCCAGATGGTCCCCAGGACCAATCGCATAAGCCTGTGTAAATTCACATGGACTTATGAATTTATATACTCTATTTTTTGCTCCATAAGACGCACCTAGGTTTTAGAGGAGGAAAACAAGAAAAAAAATATTCTGAACCAAATGGTGTACTAAAATTTTTACCAGTGCCCATGAAATGTAGCCTGACCTATGCCCATAAAATGCAGCCATACCTGTGCCCCTAAAATGCAGCCTTACCTGTGCCCATAAAATGCAGCCAAACCTGTGCCCATGAAATGCAGCCTGACCTGTGCCCATGAAATGCAGCCATACCTGTGCCATAAAATGCAGCCTTACCTGTGCCC
Organism: Lithobates clamitans; assembly: GCA_037952925.1. Taxonomy (NCBI): domain Eukaryota; kingdom Metazoa; phylum Chordata; class Amphibia; order Anura; family Ranidae; genus Lithobates; species Lithobates clamitans. The sequence goes on along the minus strand of JBBGZY010000931.1, from coordinate 767,319 downwards.
ATAAAATGCAGCCTGACCAGTGCTCATGAAATACAGCCTGATCTATGCCCATTAAATGCAGCCTGACCAGTGCCCATGAAATACAGCCTGACCTATGCCCATTAAATTCAGCCTGACCAGTGCCCATGAAATGCAGCCTTACCTGTGCCCAAAAAATGCAGCCTGCCCAGTGCCCATGAAATGCAGCCTTACCTGTGCCCATAAAATGCAGCCTAACCTATGCCCATAAAATGCAGCCTTACCAGTGCCCATGAAATGCAGCCTTACCTGTGCCGCCTCCACCTCACACAGACTGACATTCCTGTATGCATCCACCTGTTACTCAAATAGAAGACAGAGCAGCCCAAGCGGCTGCTGCTGGTCAGTATTCGCTCCATAGGACGCAGAGCAGAGACATTTTCCCAAATTTTTTTGGGGGGAAAAAGTGCATCTTATGGAGCGAAAAATAGGGTATATTTTATAGTCTTTACCTGAACCAGGGGAAGCTGAAACATCTCAGTCATGACTGTTAAATGTTGTTGGTTTAACATAACTGAGTTACATTTGAGCATTGAAAATGTATGTTGTTATATGGGCTTTGCTGAGGAGTAAGTACACTGTGTGGTGAAGCGCTCTTCATATGTTATAAAACTTGGTGCCTTATCCCAGATATTATTATACATACTCTCAGTGGTACAAACTGTTGACACAGGAGTGGCATCCTGATTAGGAGCAAGCCACATTTAAAAAAACACAGTGACCCTAGTTTATGGACAAACATATGCAGCATGTACCCTTAAAGAAGACACTGGATGAATTGGGTACCCTGTTCCAGTAGCCTGGTAGCAAAAGAGATACAAAACAAAAGCAGTGATACAGCAAATAGTTGAACTACAGCAAGGAACATAGGCGTGCGCACAGGGTGCGCCAGGTGTGCCTGGGCACGCCCTAATCACCCCGTGTGGTGCAGATTTCCCCTGTTAAGACCCCTAAAGGCTCCAAAAATGTTTTAAGATAAAGTAAAAAATTGTAAAAAATAAAAACTACTGCAAGCAATCTCTTCCCTGCTGACACCGTCAGTATATATACACATGCAAATGTGTTTGAGTTTTGGGGGTGCACACCCTAATGCAATAGGCTGCGTACACCTATGGCAAGGAATATATTGCAAAAAGGGGAACAGTAAAAAGAAATATACTGAAAGACAAGCAATGGGTGTAGAAAACAACTTCTCCTAAACCCTATACTGGGGCAATTCTAACTAAGGAGAATTACACCCTCTAATGCCCCGTACACACAGTCGGACTTTGTTCGGACATTCCGACAACAAAATCCTAGGATTTTTTCTGACGGATGTTGGCTCAAACTTGTCTTGCATACACACGGTCACACAAAGTTGTCGGAAAATCCGATCGTTCTAAACGCGGTGACGTAAAACACGTACGTCGGGACTATAAACGGGGCTGTGGCCAATAGCTTTCATCCCTTTATTTATTCTGAGCATGCGTGGCACTTTGTTCGTCGGATTTGTGTACACACGATCGGAATTTCCGACAATGGATTTTGTTGTCGGAAAATTTTATATCCTGCTCTCAAACTTTGTGGGTCGGAAAATCCGATGGAAAATGTGTGATGGAGCCTACACACGGTCGGAATTTCCGACAACAAGGTCCTATCATACATTTTCCGTCGGAAAATCCGACCGTGTGTACGGGGCATAATGCCGCGTACAGACGATCGGAATTTCCGACAACCAAACCGTGGATTTTTTTCAGACGGATGTTGGCTCAAACTTGTCTTGCATACACACGGTCGCACAAATGTTGTCGGAAATTCCGATCGACAAGAACGCACTGACATACAACACATCAATAAAGAGGAAGTTCAATAGCCAGTGCGCCACCCTTTGGGCTTCTTATGCTAATCTAATGTTGGTAGAAGTTTGGTGAGAGACGATTCGCGCTTTTCAGTCTTGTGCTTTTCAGTTAGTTACTACTCTTCAGTTTGTGCTTGTGGGTTTGTATCTGTTTTTCAGTGCGTGTTGTCAGTTCGTTTCTGTCTTTCAGTGTGTTCTATTTAATAGTTCGTATCTGTTTTTCAGTGCGTTCTTGTCCGCTCATTTCTGATTTTCAGATCATTCTTCTTAGGTTCTTTCTGATTTTTAGTGCATTCTGTTAGTTCTTTCTGACCAGCCGACCATTTTGTAGCCATGTTGCGTGTACGTACTCGTCGTAGAGTTCATGCTATGCAGGGGTTTGGTGTTGGGGTTCTTACTTTGACCCAAGCCACGTCCATGAACAGGGGGAGGAGGAGTTCATGCACGAAGAATTGGTTGCTCCAGCGTGACCAATTCTCTCACATGCCTTTGTTGCGGGAGATCCAGAAGAATAATCCTGATGATTTCAGAAATTATCTCTGGATGACGGACTCCATTTTTCACTGTCTGTTGGCTATGCTAGCCCCTTATATTACGAAGCAGGACACCTGCATGCGGCAAGCCATCACTCCTGAGCAGAGGCTCGACGCTAACCTTGCGGTACTTGGTGACGGGGAGAAGTCTGCAGGACATCAAGGCATCTCTCCCCAGGCTCTGGGAATCATTATTCCTGAGACCTGTTCTGCCATCATTCAGGTCCTGCAGAAGGACTATATTAAGGTAAGTTTTCTCCTTTAACATCACATTCTATGTATTTAATATTTGCTAATGTATTGTATTTATTTCATCATTCCATAATTACCATGATTGTAATATGCTGTGAATGTCCTCTTTGTCCTCATGCATACTGTAAGCTTTTACTGCTCCTTTTTTGTCCTTCATGCATATTTGCCTTCGCTATCCTCCCCAGCATGCAATCCTGGGCCCATAGACACCTAACCTAGTCACTTAACAATGTATTTTGTCAGCTCCATTGTAGTGCTTTCCCTAAACACCCCTAAAATGTGTTTAAATGTTATTTTTGTCCTTAAATTCAGACCGAGTGCATATTTTTTTTGGTGGGGGGGCCCAAACTCATTTGTAAGCCCCCCCCCCAACCGCTAAGTTAACCTATACCAATCCTCTATCTGCTGACTTTGCCAAACCCATACACACTATACCTACCTCTTTTGTGTTCATATTTATGGGTGAATTTACCAAAGCATGTAATGCAAGGGCCTGCCTGAATACTTTCAAATGGCACTGTTTCAAGTTTTGTTCTCCTATTATCTTGATAGGTAATTGCAGAATGTAAAAATGTGCTTTAATTAGGACAGTGTGTATTCATATTTTTGTATTATGACACTTCTTACCTGTCCAGTGGGCTGCCAATAGTGTAAGTAAGGAGGGGCTGGGAGAAAGTTGTAGAAAGTCAACCATCACTGCAGCCCTCCACCAGTAGGGGCTTTATGGCAGAGTGGCCCGACGGAAGCCTCTCCTCAGTGCAAGACACATGAAAGCCCGCATGGAGTTTGCTAAAAAACACCTGAAGGACTCCAAGATGGTGAGAAATAAGATTCTCTGGTCTGATGAGACCAAGATAGAACTTTTTGGCCTTAATTCTAAGCGCATGTGTGGAGAAAACCAGGCACTGCTCATCACCTGTCGAATACAATCCCAACAGTGAAGCATGGTGGTGGCAGCATCATGCTGTGGGGGAGGTGTTTTTCAGCTGCAGGGACAGGACGACTGGTTGCAATCGAGGGAAAGATGAATGCGGCCAAGTACAGGGGTATCTTGGGCGAAAACCTTCTCCAGAGTGCTCAGGACCTCAGACTGGGCCAAAGGTTTACACAATGACCCTAAGCACACAGCTAAAATAACAAAGGAGTGGCTTCACAACAACTCTGTGACTGTTGTTGAATGGTCCAGCCAGAGCCCTGACTTAAACCCAATTGAGCATCTCTGGAGAGACCTAAAAAATGGCTGTCCACCAACGTTTACCATCCAACCTGACAGAACTGCAGAGGATCTGCAAGGAGGAATGGCAGAGGATCCCCAAATCCATGTGTGAAAAACTTGTTGCATCTTTCCCAAAAATACTCATGGCTGTATTAGATCAAAAGGGTGCTTCTACTAAATACTAAGCAAAGGGTCTGAATACTTAGGACCATGTGATATTTCAGTTGTTCTTTTTTAATAAATCTGCAAAAATGTCAACATTTCTGTGTTTTTCTGTCAATGTGGGGTGCTGTGTGTACATTAATGAGGAAAAAAATGAACTTAAATGATTTTAGCAAATGGCTGCAATATAACAAAGAGTGAAAAATTTAAGGGGGTCTGAATACTTCCCGTCCCCACTGTATGTGGCCTCAGTTGGGACTGAGGCCGGCTTTCCTGATCATTCAACCCTGAGGGCACTTTAAGCTGGCTGGCTTGCCCCCCCCAAAGCACCCGTGAAGTGAGACAAAAATATCTGGAGTACTTTGCTGGTAGGGTGGCCATTGATATGCTAGCAAATGTGTGAAGCACTTTTAAAATAAATGTTTATTTTAACCTGAACTAAAATTTCATTTGATTTACTGCTTGTGTTTCTTTTAGCTGTCTCCTAGGTTCTCCAACGGGCTTTTCTTTTTGGCAATTTTCTTCAATAGTGCAAATGTTATTTATTTGATACATGAGGTGACAATCTCTTCTTCAGCTAACTATTATGTTGTGGATCCGCTACACACACACCTTGTATTTGTTGTTAATGTATGTAATGCATTAATGATAAAAAGAATCATCCTTTTCAGCACCATGAATTCATTGTTTTGAGTCCCTAAAATGGCCTGATTGGGGCCAATTTTAGATCACTGTGGGGGTTATTTACTAAGTGCAAATCCACTTTGCACTACAAGTGCACTGCAAGTGCACTTGAAACTGCACTGAAAGGGCACTTGTAGTGCAAAGTGGATTTGCCTTTAGTAAATACCCGTCACTGCAAACTACAACAACTTACTCCAAAAACTGGTATTGAGCATTGAAAAAAGAAGCCACACATTGTTGAGTATAAAACATTTTACTCCGTGCACATTCACATGTGTGTTAGAAAAGGGTTTTTTAACAAGCCAACATCTTTGGTGTAAAACATTTTTATGGTTGACATTAGAAATAGCCTTTTTTTGGTTAAACAGGCATGTTTAAAACCATAATAACATACACAACTCAGGAACTTACAAAGTTCAACTTTGAAAAATTGAAGGCAATATCAGACATGAGTATGTTAAAACTGTGTTGATCTTGCCTTCATCAGATGGGGTGATGTCACCCCTGTAAAAGCCAAATTTTGAAGATGCACACAAATTGGGAGTCAAATGTGGATTTCACTCCTGATCCCATGCCCAATGTCAACATGTGCTAGCTCCCATCATGGGGGATCAATGGACGTGTTTCGGGGGTGCAACCCCTTCCTCTCACCTACTTGAGTTGGGAGGAAGGGGTTGCACCCACAAAACACGTACATTGATATCCCATGATGGCAGGTAGCACATGTTGACATACTGTGTGCATCAAAATTTGGCTTTAAAAATACTTTAAAACTGGATTTAAAATAACAAATTCCACAACAAAACGGTACAATATTTGTGTGTTTTAGATTCTGCCTAAAACATCAATGATGTACTTCATTTTTTGTTGAACATCATTGATGTTTTCCTTTATCTTTTCTAAATCACGATTGCACACCATGATCTCCCCGATGAGGACCTGTGCGCTTGCACTTGTGAAATGAGTTTCTTCTTCCACAAAATCCACATCACCTAAAAAGAATAAAGCACACCATGTATTATAAATATGCAGGCATACATCTATTACCTGAAGCTGTGGTTTCAGACACTCACCTGTTGTGGTCACTATTTCAACCACGTCATGAACCTCTCCTCCCTCCACATCCTCAGGTTGTGGTGTGGTGACTTCCCCTTCTTTAGGAGGTTGGGGGTCCCTGGTATCCTCAGATGTCCCGAGTCTTTTCTCCCCTATGTGAATTAAAAAAAAGATATACTTAGCAGACAGATATTTGAGGCAAGAAATAGTAATATGAAACATTGTTTGGAAGTGTCGTACAATTGTCTGTTTTGGCAGAGTTCCAAGCTGAATACATGATTTTTTTTCCCTTTCTTAAAGCTGGAATACTTACCGTATTTATCGGCATATAACACGCACTTTTTTGCCCTGAAAATCAGGGGAAAATCGTGGGTGCGTGTTATAGGCCGATCCCCGCCGATTTTGTGTCATCGGAGCGATCGAGGCAATTGCCGCGGTCACCGCCGACATACACAGACGTGGGTAGATTCAAATATGGCGCCGAGACTGCAGGGATCCGAGATACACATACCCGAGTGTTCTCGGCTTTTTTCGGCTCCGCCGTCACGCCCAGTCCTGCCTGTGGACCTGTGTTACGAAAAACAAGAAAAATAGCCCTGGGACTTTAGATGAGGTGAGAGAGGTTTAGCCAATGTCCACAATGAACACTGAGACAAAATCAATGTATTCATTTCAAAATGTTATGTAACTGAGCGGTAACAACAATGATTGTGAGTTACCAGGCATAATAGCCAATGTACACAACACAGATGAATAATATAATTTTATAAAATATACAAAGATTTATTACAAAAGTTATACATCAATGAGCAACAATAAAACTTGAAAATTGCTGGGTCAGTAAGTACACATACAAAATAAGATGATAAAATGTACATACATGTGGACAGGGAAGTATGTAAACATAATGCAGACATCAATAATAGTCGGAGCCGAGATACACATACCCGAGTGTTCTCAGCTTTTTTCAGCGCCGCTCACAGTCACGCCCAGTCCCGCCCTATGATGGACATAACACAGGTCCAAGGGCGGGACTGGGCGTGACGGCGGCACCGAAAAAAGCTGAGAACACTCGGGTATGTGTATCTCGGCTCCGACGAATCCCTGCAGTCTGGGCGCCATATTTGAATATACCCACAGCTGTGTATGTCGGCGGCGAGTGCACAAAGCTGCACTGACATGGCTGGACTGGGGCAAAGCTGCACGGGCAAACCTGCACTGACAAAGCTGCACTGGGGCAAGGCTGCACTGACAAGGCTGCACTGACAAGGCTGCACTGACAAGACTGCACTGGGGCAAGGCTGCACTGACACTGAAAAGGCTGCAGATGGACAGATAAGGCTGCATTGATGGGCATTTTAATGTAAGTTTTTTTTCCTTAAACTTCCCTCCTAAAAGTTTTTTTTCCTTAAAATTCCCTCCTAAACTTGGGGTGCGTGTTATACGCCGGCGCGTGTTATACGCCGATAAATACGATACTTTTTTGGTAAAGTATCACACATGTAGAGACCCCTAGTATCCACTGGAGCACCTGTGTGGGACACCCTAAATAGGGTGTTCTGGTGTCCCACACTAGTGCTCCTGTGTCCAGTTGTGTAAACAGCTGCTGATTGTCCTCTCCTTACACTGAATCAAGATTGCATTTCATTCTAGTTACAAACACATCTAGACAACAAACTTCTTTTAATACAAATAGGCCTGAACAAATGTAGTTAACCTGCATCTGCCAAAAACATCATATTAGTGGGCGAACGAACGATGATTACTACGAACGATTACTGTGCTCACGAACCTGAAACTTGCCATTTTAAAGGTCATTTTAAACTGTACAACAGTAAAGAAAAGCACATGGAGCAGCACGAAAATAATATTAATAATAGGAACAAACGACAAAATACTTACTTTTTTGCAGCACTCTCTTGATCCTTCTGTACTGATTCTGGTCCCTCAATTTGAGGTCTGACCATCGTTTCCTCAGTTGATCCTTGGATCGTCGTACCCCAAAATTCTTCTGCAGACTCTCGTTGTTGCTGCTACTCTCATGCACCTGCTCTGTCTCCGCCATGTGCTCTCCCACTGAGAGAGAGAAAGAGAAGGGGCGGGGAATATACTAGAAAGAAGGTCAGGGGCAGAGTTTCACGCATGTGCAGTGTATATAAAGCATAACACATGTGCGTTGTACGTATGATCTGTGAGTGGAGGAGGGAGTAGCGTAAGCGTCGATCGTGCTAACAAAGGTAACATTTTAACTTGGGGCATCAGTGGCCTATACTGCTTATAGATTGAGGTCTATATTGGGACAAGATTGGGAGTCCTTCCACCTCAGATGAGGCTTCCGACAAACAACCTGGACCTTCCACCCAGGAAAATGTGAAGGAGCCCAGCTTGAGCCAGGTATAGCATTGTTCAACATACAGTGGGGACGGAAAGTATTCAGACCTCCTTACATTTTTCACTCTTTGTCATTTGCTAAAATCATTTAAGTTCTTTTTTTTTTCCTCATGAATGTACACACAGCACCCCATATTGACAGAAAAACACAGAATTATTGAAATTTTTGCAGATTTATTAAAAAAGAAAAACTGAAATATCACATGGTCCTAAGTATTCAGACCCTTTGCTCGGTATTTAGTAGAAGCACCCTTTTGATCTAATACAGCCATGAGTCTTTTTGGGAAAGATGCAACAAGTTTTTCACACCTGGATTTGGGGATCCTCTGCCATTCCTCCTTGCAGATCCTCTCCAGTTCTGTCAGGTTGGATGGTAAACGTTGGTGGACAGCCATTTTTAGATCTCTCCAGAGATGCTCAATTGGGTTTAAGTCAGGGCTCTGGCTGGGCCATTCAAGAACAGTTACGGAGTTGTTGTGAAGCCACTCCTTCATTATTTTAGCTGTGTGCTTAGGGTCATTGTCTTGTTGGAAGGTAAGCCTTCGGCCCGGTCTGAGGTTCTGAGCACTCTGGAGAAGGTTTTTGCCCAGGATATCCCTGTACCTGGCCGCATTCATCTTTCCCTCGATTGCAACCAGTCGTCCTGTCCCTGCAGCTGAAAAACACCCCCACAGCATGATGCTGCCACCACCATGCTTCACTGTTGGGACTGTATTGTACAGGTGATGAGCAGTGCCTGGTTTTCTCCACACATAGCGCTTAGAGTTAAGGCCAAAAAGTTCTATCTTGGTCTCAGCAGACCAGAGAATCTTATTTCTCATCATCTTGGAGTCCTTCAGGTGTTTTTTAACAAACTCCATGCGGGCTTTCATGTGTCTTGCACTGAGGAGAGGCCACTCTGCCATAAAGCCCCGACTGGTGGAGGGCTGCAGTGATGGTTGACTTTCTACAACTTTCTCCCATCTCCCGACTTCATCTCCGGAGCTCAGCCACAGTGATCTTTGGGTTCTTCTTTACCTCTCTCACCAAGGCTCTTCTCCCCGGCTCTAGGAAGGGTTCTGGTCGTCTCAAACGTCTTCCATTTAAGGATTATGGAGGCCACTGTGCTCTTAGGAACCTTAAGTGCAGCAGAAATTTTTTTGTAACCTTGGCCAGATCTGTGCCTTGCCACAATTCTGTCTCTGAGCTCTTCTGGCAGTTCCTTTGACCTCATGATTCTCATTTGCTCTGACATGCACTGTGAGCTGTAAGGTCTTATATAGAAAGGTGTGTGGCTTTCCTAATCAAGTCCAATCAGTATAATCAAACACAGCTGGACTCAAATGAAGGTGGAGAACCATCTCAAGGATGATCCAAAGAAATGGATAGCACCTGAGTTAAATATATGAGTGTATATGAGTTGTATAACAATGAATGAAAAATTTAAGGTGTTCCGAATACTTTCCGTTCCCACTGTATTTCTTGTAAAAAATGTAATTATGTTAACTAGATGTTATTATTGATCACTGATTTCAGATTTAACAAAGTGGTTTACATATCAATAGACAGTAGTAGCCAAAAATGATTGGGACAAGAATAAAAAATGCTGGGGTCAGAATGATAGTCTTTTCTGGATTTGCAACAGTCATGAGCTCAAAATTGTGTGTGATTGATGACCAATAAACTAAAACTATGTCCTATTTTCATACACAGGATAGTCTCAGCCAGGAGGAGGCTGAGGAAAGTCTCAGCCAGGAGGTGGCCATGGAAAGTGGCAGCCAGGAGGTGGCCATGGAAAGTGGCAGCCAGGAGGTGGCTGGGCCCAGTAGCCTGACCGAATCAAAGGTTCCTCCCCTCTGCCTTCCAACAAAAAGGCCCAGGAAGGGGAGGAATGTGGAGGAGTCAGCGCTTGGTTTGATTCGGCAGGCTACTGCGGTCCTCACAACCACCCCTAATGTCCAGGAGGCCTTTGCCTGTATGACGGCCAGTAAGATGCAGAAAATAGAGGTGGGCCAACGCATCATCAGTGAGGAGCTCATATTTCAGGTCCTAAATAGGGGGGTGATGGGTGAACTCACAAAAAAAAGTCACATATGTAAGATGGACCATTGTCAGAGAAGTACTTACCGAGGCAGAGATGCCGAGAGCGGTTCACCCTTACGACTAAGCGCAGTCCACCCCCTGGAGGTGGTACAGGGGGTAGGTGGCCCAAAGAGGCACAGGCTACCCAGCAGACAGGAGTGGACTTGCTTGGTGATCCTTGTAGGGATGAGCAGCTGTGCAGAGACTGGCAAACAGGAAGACTTGCTGGAGGAGAACAAACAGAAAATCCAGAACCAGGCTGAGGGTCAAACACAGAAGATCAGCAAAACTAATCACAGGCTGAGGAACGGTGTCTGGGAGACACAAGGCAAGTCCAGGTCACAGGCAGAGGGTCAAACACAGGAGATAGGCGGAATTCGTTATACAAGCCAAGGGGTCAAGTCCATGAGAAAAGCAACGGAGTCAGTAGCAATCCGGGTCACAACAGGTAATCAGGCACAGGAAACAGGAAGTTTTAACAGGAAGCTGAAGACAAACCAGCAATTTGTCTGAGCACAAGAGCAACTTTTATAGGCCAGCCCAAGGGTCATGTTGGGCGTGCACCAGTGCGCATGTGCGTACGCCGTAGCGCCGGGCCACGAATGCACATGCACCGGAGCTCTGTTCCACCGCGCATTTGATTGGAAGGATTATTCCTCTGACAACCATACTCCTCCTCCACCTTCTGCCACAACTCCAACACCACAGCCACAGCCTGGAAGGAAGCATGGAAGGAAGACAAGAGTGTGATGGCCTGGGTTCCGTCTGGTCTGGCAAAAGACGCAGGCTGTTGTAAGACCACAGCCTCGGGACATATATGTCATCTGCTGCTGCTCCTGATCTCTCGGAGTCCTGGACCGGATTGTGCTTCCTATTAAATGGACTCCTTAGGTTACCAATTTGGCCTGTCAAATAATTGATGTCTGCCCTCGTGTACAAAGGCTTCGCCAATTTCAACTGTTTCTCCAGCGTTGCCTTCCTCTTTATTTTGTTATGACCCATAATAAATTTCAATTTTTTTTTTGAAAAATCCTTGGCTATGTGTTTAAGAGTAGGCAGGTACATTTCAAAAATACAATGTGAAATTAACAAGGGACACCAACCAACCTCTTTGAGGTTCAAAAATACAAGATAATAATGGTGTTGTGGTAACTTGACACAGAAAACGACAAAAAATATTATAGAGATCACTAGAAAAAACTAAAATTCAGAGGATCTTACTAAAAAAAGTAGATCACAATTAAAAAAAAATTAAACATTATTCAGGAGATCTGGCAAAAATTAAAATAAAAGATTATTCAGGAGATCACGAGAAATAATAAATAAATCAGTTTGTCAGAATGTGTGAATATCAGCAGCAAAACAACTTCATTATTCTAGCATTATAAAAAAGAAGAGAATGCGCTGCATTAAAAGATGAAAAACTTTGCAGCGTGACAAATGTGCTATCTCCATTACGAACGCTAGTTTTACCAGACCGAGCACTTCCATCTCGTACTTGTTTCAGACCATGCATGGAATTTTGTGCGTCGGAATTGTGTACACAGGCTCGGAATTTCCAACAACAAGTTTTTTTGTCGGAAAATTTGAGAACCAGCTCTCAAACAGTTGTTGGAAATTCCGACAGCAAATGTCTGATGGAGCATACACACGGTCGTAATTTCTGACAACAAACTCACATCGAACATTTGTTGTCGGAAATCCTGAATGTCTGTACGCGACATAACAGTTCTGAAGTTTGTAATATACTATTTTCTACTGGCCAACTCATTGGGGCCCAACTGTTAGGTTGAATTGCTCAGGATAATGTCTCTTTAAGCACTGTGCCTCTTTTGATAAAGTCCAATGTGGATTTGGCCAGCAGCTTCTTGTGATGGCAGGTGGTCAACTTCTTGTGATGGCAGGTGGTCTCTCTCTGCATACTGGGCAAAACACAGCCGGCCTGCATCTGCAGCGCCCTTCCCCCTTAATCAGCCAACAAGCTTTATCAGTATCCGTGTTGCTCTCCAATGTCCCAGAATGTCTGGAACATTGGAATGTCTGGGACAAAAAAAATCCCCTCCTGTAGATTATGATTATTATACAGGATATATATATGGCCAACAGATTGCACAGCACTTTACAACATAAGGGCAGACAGCACAGTTACAATATAATTCAATACAGAAGGAATCAGAGGGTCCTGCTCGTTAGAGCTTACAATCTACAAGGGAGGGTCAAGTGATACAAAAGGTAGTAGCTGTGGGGGGAGGAGCTGATGGAGAAAATTGAAGTACAGTTGTTAGGTGAAGGCAGGATAGGCTTCTCTGAAGATAAGGGTTTTCAGGGATTGTCTAAAAGCAAACAGAGTAGGAGATAATCAGATTGGGGTAGGGAGTTCCATAGGATGGGAGAGGCTCGGGAAAAGTCCTGGAGGTGAGAATGGGAGGAGGTGACAAGGGAACTAGAGAGCAGGAGATCTTAGGAGGTACAAGAGAATGATAAAGTTGGTATTTTCAGACTAGGTTAGAGATGTAGCTGGGAGCAAAGTTGTGGATGGCTTTGTAAGTTGTTAGTATACTGTAGATGTGCCTGTGTAAAAGTCTCCTCTACTGCCAGACACAGAATCCTTTTCTTGCCAGTGCTGCAGATTGGGCTGCACTTATTTAAAAAGGCAGTGGCCTACACTTGTGAATGGCTTATATATTTTTAATTATTCCACATTGCCTTATATTGACACCATTACTTCCTGTTAAAAAAAAAAAACTATATAGAGTCAAAAGGGACATTTGAGGCACAAATTTTATCTAAAAATGTAGTTTTATTAATTCATATTTATACAATTTTGTAGGAGCATCATAATTACATATACAAAATGTTATAACATCACAACACAAAATCATAAAGCATTTTTTTTGACAATACAATATATCATATCCAAAAGTGATGATCCTAATGCCGTGTACACGCGATTGGATTTTCCGACGGGAAATGTTGGATGTGAGCTTGTTAGCTGAAAGTCCATCCGTGTGTATGCTCCATCGGACATTTGTTGGCGGACTTTCTGCCAACAAATGTTGGCTACCAGGTTCTCAAATTTTCCGCCAAAAAAACTTTGTTGTTGGACTTTCCCATCGTGTGTACACAATTCCGTTGCACAAAAGTTCACGCTTGCTCGGAATCAATTCCGACGCACAAAGTTCCATGCATGGTCTGAATCAAGTACGAGCCGGAAGCGCTCGGTCTTGTAAAACCAGCGTTCGTAATGGAGATATCACATTTGTGACACGGCAAATTATGAAATCTCTCAATGCAGCACATTCTCTTCTTCTTTATAATGCTATAAAAATGAAGTTGCTTTGCTGCTGATATTCACAGAGTTCTGACAAACATATTTTTTATTATTTCTAGGGATCTCTAGAATAATTTTTTTTTTTGTTTTGTGTGTCAAGTTACCACAACACTATTATTATCTTGTATTTTCTAACCTCAAAGATACAACTATGTCGGTGTCCCTTGTTAATTTGACATTGTATTTTTGAAATGTTCCTGCCTACTCATAAACAAACTGTCCTTTTTGAATTAAAACACATAGCCAAGTATTTGTCAAAACACAAATTTAGAATTTAATAGGGAGCACAAGGTCATATCAAATTAAAGAGGAAGGCAACGCAGGAGAAACAGTTGGAATTGGTGAAGCCTTTGTATCCCAGGGCAGATATCAATTAATCAATTATTTGACTGTCAAAATTGGTAACCTGAGGAGTCAATATAATAGCGAGCACAATACGGTGCAGGACTCTGAGAGATCGGGAGCAGCAGCAGATGACATATATGCCCCGAGGCTGTGGTCTTACAACAGCCTGCGTTTTTTGCCAGACCACACCAAACCCAGGCCATCACTCTCAACACTTCCTTCCACATTCCTTCCATGCTGCTGTGGTGGGTCTGGTGGCTGTGGTGTTGGTGGTGTTGTTGGAGGTGGTGGAGGAGTATGGTCCTTGCCTTCCTGGTCCTTTTGGTTAGAGGGTGGAGGGAAGGAACCTGGGGTTCGGTCAGGCGGTTTGCCACAGCCTCCTCCTGGCTGAGACTTTCCTGCGTATGAAAATGGTACATAGTTTTAGGTTTTTGGTCACACAATTTTGAGCTCATGACTGTTGCAAATTAAATGTTAACAAATAGAAAAGACTATCATTCTGACCCCAGCATTTTTCATTCTTGTCCCAATAATTTTTGGCTACTACTATCTATTGATATGTAAACCACTTTGTTAAATCAGAAATTTGTGCTTAATAACATCTAGTTAACATCATTTAATTTTTGACAAGAAATATCAACAATGCTATACCTGGGTCAAGCTGGGCTCCTCCACATCTTCTTCCTGGGTGGAAGGCCCAGGTTGGACCTCAGGAGCCTCAGCTGATGTGGAAAGAGGTTTTGATAGCGATGGCCTGGGTTCAATCTGGTTTGAAAAAAAAAAACGCAGGCTGTCCTAGTACCACAGCCTGGGGACATATACGTCATCTGCTGCTGCTCTGGATCTCAGGGAATCCTGGACCTTTTTGCGCTCCCTATTAGATGTGCTGCTCAGGCTACCAATTTTGGCCTTCAAATAGGTGATGTCTGCTGTGGCATACACAGGCTTCACTAATTCCAACAGTTTATCCAGCGCTGCCTTACTCTTTATCTTGTTCGAGTAGTCCCTGCATTGGACTTGCCAGAACAAGGCAGCTCCCTGTATTTGTGTATAAAGTTGGGCAGGAAATCAGGGGCTGTGAATTTGTCAACCATTTTATCTGCAAGACACAACACAAGACCCACGCAGGTGCTTCAGTGGATACTAGGGGTCTCTCCATGTGTGAAACTTGCACAAAACAGGTAAGTATTACAGCTTTTGAAAGGGAAAAAATCATGTCTTCAGCTTGGAACTCTGCCAAAACAGACAATTGGACGACACTTCCAAGCAATGTTTCATATTACTATTTCTAGCCTAAAATATCTGTCTGCTAAGTATACCTTTTTTGTATTCACATAGGGGAGAAAAGAATCGACACATCTGAGGACACCATTAACCCCACACCTACTGAAGAAAGGGAACTCACCACACAACATGAGGATGTGGATGCAGAGGTTCAGGAAGTGCTGGGTAAGGTGGTCGAAATGGTGTCGACAACAGGTCAGTGTCTGAGACCACAGCTTCAGGTAATAGATGGATGCCTGCATATTTATAATACATGGTGTGTTTTTTTATTTTTAGGTGATGTGGATGTTGTGGAAGAAGAAATTCACTTTAGCAGTGCAAGTGCACAAGTACTCATCAGTGAGATTATGGTGTGCAATCGTGATTTAGAAAAGATCAAGCATATCGATGATGTTCAAAAAAGACTGAGCAACATCATTGATATTTTAGGCAAAATCTAAACAAAAAAATGTTTAAGTTATCGTTATTGTTGTACGTGTTTTAAAAGTTTTAAATGAATTGCAAAGCCAAATTTTGAAGATGCACACAGTGTATCAACATGTGCTATCTGCCATCATGGAATATCAATGTACGTGTTTTAAAACAATGTGAGGACCTCTGCGCTACTAAAAGGTGAAAATGTGTGTAGTGCTGCAAAATCGAATGGTGTTCACAAATTAACCAGTGTGAAATATAAAAAACAAAGTGATTTCACGCAAAACAATACAATGATGGCAATGCTCACAGCAAACACGTCAAAATGAGTACATATGTGGAAAAATAAGGTCACAGTGCTAGATAGCTACATGTAGACCTCTAAACTAAAAATCAGAGTTATCACGTGAGAATATAAAGGTGATGATAATGAGTGTCAAAAAATTATGGGTATAAAAAATTGTAAAAATTTTGAAAATATCAGTTAAGAGTAATAAAGGAAATCAATCAATAAATGAATGTGTCCAAAAATATTTTTGCATAAATGTCCATGGATCTTCTCAATGGATGTGGTAAGTGATGTGGGCAATAGAAGATGGCATCTGTACAGGAATGTGCTCACAGAGCCCTTACCTCAAAAGGCATGGGTAAATGCCTTAGTAGTCAGGATTGGTAGATGGCAGTAGAGACCGATGATTACCTCCGGCAGATGGATGTCAATTGTAGGGCCGAGTCAGGCTCGCATCAAGGTCTGGATATACATGTAGAAAGAAAGAGAAAAAAGGGGGCCTCCAATCATGTAGTAGTGAAAAAAATCCAAGTTTATTATCTAAAAAACGCTGTACAGGGCATTGCAAAATAGCACAGCACAGCACCAGACGGCGTACCGCCGTCACCTATTACATAACTTCCGGTCCGCAACAACAACAACCGGGTCAAGGGTAATGTCTTCCGGTTGCGTCGGCTAACGTGTATCCGAAGAAGAAAATTTTCCAGCGCACACATGCAAAAAAAATTCACCTCCAGCAAGGCTAGTTTAAAAACACCTAAACATTTTCAAAAATACATTATCAAAAATATGGGGATTTGGTCACACCATATTACTATATGGTGCTAAGCCCACTTACTGCTTAGATTTAGAAATCAGTATTAAAAATGACAAATTTATCACCAAAACACATTTCAAAGAGGTGGCGAGAAACAGCTATCTACCCATCACCAGTTGTCACCACAAACCATGGCTGTTTAATATTCCAAAGGGTCAGCTAGTCAGAATCAGACGCAATTGCACTAAGGACTCAGACTTCAAGACACAGGCTGATCTAATTGGCAAGAGATTTATTGCGAAAGGATACACCTCAGAATTTGTTAATAAACAAATTCAATCAGTACAATCTCTTGATAGGTCTCTAATGATCCACGGTGATAAAAAAACACAACCATTATCGGAAGCACCAGCTCTAGTCCTTGATTTTAATGTACAGCATAAAGACATAGAAAAAATACTCAAGAAACACTGGCATATCTTGAAAGGTGATAAACACCTTCAAAGCATTTTACCAGATAAACCAGTGATTATATACAAACGTGCCACCACACTACGTGATCTGATTGTGAAAAATGTAGTGGATCCTCCCTCCAATAATCCCTTTTCTTTCTTTAATGGAAAATGATTTTTTCCATGCAATTATTGTTTTGCATGTCAACATTCTAAAAAATTCAGAGGAAAGAAGACCGAATTTTGGGCAACAAGCACTGGACATACACACCCAATCAAAGATTTTATCAGCTGCCATACAGAGGGGGTTGTGTATGTCTTATAATGCTCTTGCAAACTACAGTATGTAGGAAGAACTAAAAGAGCATTAAAAGTTAGAATCAAAGAGCATGTTCAAAACATTATGAAAGCATTTCCAAAACATAATGTATCGAGGCATTTCGCTGCAGCTCACAAAAGTAATCCGGCTGAAATGACCTTTTTTTGAAGGGGGGACCATAAAATTAGGAGCATTAGTCAGAAAGAATCCCAATGGATTCACAAAATGAAAACACTTGCACCTAATGGGTTAAATATAGACTTTGATTTGAATTGTTTTATTAGTGATTATTGATTTTAATTTTGTCATTGTCCATTGTGAACCTTTTATTGAATTTCCGGTGCGCTCCCTATTTTTTAACTCCAGCTCGTTTTAATTTTATTTTGTGATGGCTTTCTATTCATTATTCATTTTTTATGGATTATGTTTAGTCTATTTTAATATTTTTAGAAGTTATCCTAATTGGCCATCAGTGACCTGTTCACTGTGGTTATGAGGCTAAATGCAGTCATCTAAATTACCACAAGATGTCAGCAGTGAGTGTTTTTCTCAGGCTGTCTTAATTGACATTATTGTCTTTTGAGGTGTTTTTCTCATTTTTTATCTAGTACCTCATATGCACATTATACATTTTTTAACAATTCTTTTAAAGCATCTGATTTTATTTGCCGTATGTCTAAAACCGTTTTTTACTCTACCGCGGCAATAGCACATATCAAATAATCTTCGGGCTCCATTAAAATGGCGTCTGTGTTACTTCCTGTCTAACCATTATAAATGAACTGATTGCTTAGCCAATCAGATTCCCTGAGGAAGTCACGAGGGTTCGTAACGTACCGCGTAGGATACACGTTAGCCGACGCAACCGGAAGACATTACCCTTGACCCGGTTGTTGTTGTTGCGGACCGGAAGTTATGTAATAGGTGAAGGCGGTACGCTGTCTGGTGCTGTGCTGTGCTATTTTGCAATGCCCTGTACAGCGTTTTTTAGATAATAAACTTGGATTTTTTTCACTACTACACGATTGGAGGCCCCCTTTTTTCTCTTTCTTTCTACATGTATATCCGGACCTTAATGCGAGCCTGACTCGGCCCTACAATTGACATCCATCTGCCGGAGGTAATCATCGGTCTCTACTGCCATCTACCAATCCTGACTACTAAGGCATTTACCCATGCCTTTTGAGGTAAGGGCTCTGTGAGCACATTCCTGTACAGATGCCATCTACTATTGCCCACATCACTTACCACATCCATTGAGAAGATCCATGGACATTTATGCAAAAATATTTTTTGGACACATTCATTTATTGATTGATTTCCTTTGTTACTCTTCACTGATATTTTCAACATTTTTACAATTTTTTATACCCATAATTTTTTGACACTCATTATCATCACCTTTATATTCTCACGTGATAACACTGATTTTTAGTTTAGAGTTCTACATGTAGCTATCTAGCACTGTGACCTTATTTTTCCACATATGTACTCATTTTGACGTGTTTGCTGTGAGCATTGCCATCATTGTATTGTTTTGCGCGAAATCACTTTGTTTTTTATAATGTACGTGTTTTGTGGGTGCAACCCCTTCCTCCAAAGGAAAGTAGGTGAGAGGAAGGGGTTGCACCCCTGAAACACGTCCATTGATCCCCCATGATGGGATCTAGCACATATTGACACACTGTGGCTTATTTAAAAAAAGCAAAACCACTTTGCACCACAAGTGCTATACAAGTGCACTTGAAAGTGCACTTGTAGGGCAAAGTGGAATGTCCTTTCTGAAATAAGGCCCAGTGTGTCAACATGTGCTAGCTCCCATCATGGGGGATCAATAGACGTGTTTCGGGGGTGTAACCACTTCCTCTGTCACGTACTTTACTGTGGAGTCTGAAATGACGAGGGTGGCCTCTTGCACGGTTCCGGTCCTAACACCCCTGGAGGTGGAGACAAATTGCTAGGGCAACGGAAGGGTGCAGGTGCCTGTTAGCAGGATCAGGAACACCGGAGCCTAGAGATGCTAGTGAGATGTTGATCCTGGATAGGTTCAGGAAAGTCCAACAGGAGAACTTGCAAGGTCGGGAACAAGCAGGAGTCGGCAACGTGCTGGCAGGAAGGTGCACAATCGATAGGCAGGTTCGTAGTCAGGGGCTAGCGGAGGTTGGCAATGGGCTGGCAGAGAGGTACAAGATCGGAAGACAGAGCCGTGGTCAGAAGTTCAAGCCGGGTTCAGTACAGGAAGCAGAAGTAAACAGAGTTGCAGGGATAATCCAAAAGAGTAGTCAGGAAGGCCAAGGTTTCAGGATCAAGGTTCAATCAAACAGCAATCAAGGATACAGGAACTAGCTGAGACAATCCAGCACTGATACTAGTATGCTGATCCTTTAAATAGGGCGCCCTGTGCTGTGATTCGTTGGCTTGCGGACATGCCCACGCCGACGTGCACTCGTTCATATGAGAGTACTAACGTGCGTGCCTGGTCCGGGGTTCACACATTCGTACCGCACGTCTGGCTGTCGCACGGGAACGAGCATTTGTAATGGTTCTCTGACATTGCCCCCTCCTTACGGGCAGCCTCCGGATGCCCCTCTGGATCCTTCTTTCTGGATGAGAGCGATGAAAGGCTTGTATAAGCCTTGGGGCATGAAGGTTTGCTTCCGGTTCCCAGGAGTTTTCTTCTGGGCCAAAACCTTTCCATTTAATAAAATATTGATTATGTCCTTGCCTTTTTCTGCAGTCCACAATGGTCTTGATCTCAAACTCCTCCTCTCCATCCACCATTATGGCCTCTGGGGGCCCCATTTCGCGTCCTGGAAAGGGATTAACCACGTCAGGTTTCAACAAGGAAGTATGAAACACAGGATGTATCTTGAATGTGTCAGGAAGTTCAAGTTCATACGCCACTGAATTGATCTTTCTCTTGACTGGGAAAGGTCCCAGATATTTAGGTCCCAATTTCCTGGACGGGCAGGCCAGTTTCAGATTGACTGTTGAAAGCCACACATGGTCACCCACTTTCAAATCCTGTTCTCCTCTCCTCTTTCTGTCAAAGAATCTTTTATTAACCTCCTGTGTCCTGGCAATGGTTTCTCTCAGCACCTGGTTATTAGTAGCAAGGAAATTTAGTCTGTCCTGAACAGCTGGTAACGGAGAGTCTGGAATTAGCATTGGCAAGAAAGAGGGATGGAACCCATAATTAGAGAAGAAGGGAGATTAGTTGGTAGCTGTATGGGTAGAGTTGTTAAATGCGAATTCCGCCAAGGGCAATAGTGAGGCCCAATCTTCCTGGGAAAAAGAGGTAAAGCATTGCAGGTATTGTTCTAGTGTTTGGTTGGTACGCTCAGTCTGTCCATTGGACTGGGGGTGATACGCTGAGGTGAAATTTAGTTTGATGCCCAGTGCTCCGCACAATGTTTTCCAAAATCTTGAAGTAAACTGCACTCCACGATCTGAAACAATGTCACTAGGGATTCCATGCAATCTCACCACTTCTTTAATAAAAACTTCAGCAGTTTCTGTTGCTGATGGGGTCCCTTTCATGGGGACAAAATGTGACATCCTGGAGAGGCGGTCCACCACTACAAAGATGGATGAAAATCCTTCCGATGGAGGGAGCTCTACAATAAAATCCATCGCAATCTTATCCCAGGGTCTTTCAGGAATGGGTAGTGGTCTTAATAATCCCAATGCTTTGCTTTTGCTGTTCTTGTTTCTGAGACAAATTGAGCACGAGCCGACATATTTCCTGCAGTCCCTTGCTAAGCTGGGCCACCAAAAATGTCTCTGGACCAAATCCATGGTCTTGTGTCCCCTGAAATGGCCGGCCAGCGGGTAGTCATGGCACACTTGTAAAATAGTGGTACGCAGATTCTGTGGTACGAAAATGTTATTCCCCTGCCAATAGAGCCCATCGTCTTCTTGAAGGTTCATATCTGGAGGCAGAGAGATTCCCCTGGATGCTTGACGTATCTGTGTCATTAAATCATTTTGTGTGAGCAAAAAATTCCCAGCCTGTAATATGGTATCCGTTTGAGGTGGAACCTCGATTTCCGTGAACATATACGCGACAACGCGTCTGGTTTCACATTCTTGGATCCGGGCCGGTAGGTTATATGAAAACTGAAGCGAGAAAAAAAATAAGCCCATTTTGCTTGTCTGGGTCTGAGATGTTTAGCAGTCCTGAGATACTCTAAATTTTTGTGATCTGTGAAGATCAGTATTGGGTGTGTTGCTCCCTCCAAGAGGTACCGCCACTCTTCCAGAGCCGGTCCCCCACATCGTAGTTCCTTTCTAAAGGCCCTAATTTCTTCGAGAAAAAGGCCACAGGGTTCATTAAAGCTTTAGGTCCTTGGCGCTGAGACAGGATGGCCCCTACAGCGCTCTCTGAAGCATCTACTTCCAGTATGTATGGAAGGGCAGGATCAGGGTGCTTCAATGCCGGGGCAGAGGTGAATAGTCTCTTTAATTTGTCAAAAGCAGGTTGAGCTACCTCTGTCCACTGAAAGCGGTTCTGTTTTTTTGGTGAGCTGAGTGATGGGCATGATGATACCCAAAAAGTTTTTAATAAATTTCCTGTAAAAATTGGAGAAACCAATAAACCGTTGTACCCCTTTCTTGTCAACGGGAGGCGGCCTGGACATTATGGCTGCGACCTTTTGAGGATCCATTGCCATCCCTCCTGTAGAGATTACTAGTCCGAGAAAGTGAATGGTCTGCCGTTCAAATTCACATTTCTTGGCCTTGGCATAGAGTCTATTTAAAAAAATATTATTTACGAAATGCTGGAAAGTTGCTGGTGCGTTACATAACCCAAAGGGCATAACGAGGTACCCGAAATGGCCAAACCGCGTCCGGAAGGTCGTTTTCCACTCATCACCCTTTCTGATCCTGATCAAGTTGTAAGCACCTCGTAGATCCAACTTGGTGAAAATCGTTGCAGAGTGGAGTCTCTGGAGTAATTCTGGAATTAGAGGCAGGGGGTAGCGGTTTTTAATGGTAATCCGATTTAGTTCCCTGTAATCCACACACGGCCGGAGTGAGTGGTCCTTCTTTTCAAAAAAGAATATTCCTGCTCCGGCTGGCGAAGTAGAGTGTCGGATGAACCCCTTTTTGTTCTCGTTGACGTAGTCTTTCAGGACCAAGAGTTCAGGTTCCGAGAGGGGGAAAATTCGGCCAAAGGGGATTTCTGCCCCTGGTAAAAGTTCAATTGGGCAATCGTAGGCCCGGTGGGGAGGAAGGGTGTCTGTTTTCTGTTTATCAAAGACATCCAGGAAATCGTGGTATACGGGTGGAACAAGATCTTGGGATTCGGATGTGGGTTTGAGACAGCCAACAACTGGTACTGAGTGGTGGAGGGTTTGGAGGCAGTTATGGAGGCAATAGGCAGACTGAAAGACCACCTTGCCAGGTGTCCAATCGTTCTTTGGGTTGTGTGCTTGCAACCATGGCATTCCCAGGATGATTGGGAAGAGCGGTGAGGATATCATGTCTAGGCACAACAGTTCTTGGTGGTTGGGTGAGATATCAGCGGGCAGAGGTTGAGTTTCTTGAATGATGGGCCCAGATTTGATGTTGGACCCATCAGCTAGTCGTATGGACAATTTGTGTTGCTTGGGACGTAGAGGAATCTTGTGTTGCAGGGCAAAGGCATGGTCGACGAAGCAACTACAGGCGCCTGAGTCAACGATGGCCTGGACCTGGAGTGCCCCTTCCGGAAGCTGTAGGGAGACAGGAACAGCAATGTGAGTTGATCTTGATAGAGCCAAAGCACAAGGATCAAGAGAAGGAGAGACGCACTTATGAGTCTTGTTAGGACACATGTTGGCGTTATGACCGGCTCCTCCACAGTAAAGGCAGAGATTATTCATACGGCAGCGCTGCTTCTCTTCTGGTGTCAATGGGGCACGAAGCAGGTATAATTGCATTGGCTCAGGAGCTTCAGTGACTTGAGCAGATAGTGGGGTTGCAGGAATAGGTGGGTGGCTGGGTACCCTAGGTAACATCCACATGGGCCGGTATTGGCTGGTTCTTTCAGATCTTCGTTCCCTCAGCCGGCGATCGATCTGAATAGATAGCTGAATCAGTTCTTCAAGAGAATTGGGGACCCCCACCCGAGCTAGTTCATCTTTCAATGCCTCTGACAGTCCTGAGCGGAACTGAAAACGAAGAGCGGCGTCGTTCCACTGTGTGTCGGAACCCCACCGTCTACAGTCTGTGACATATAGTCCTCCACAGGCCTACGGCCTTGCTGGAGGGAATGGAGACTAGCCTCAGCTGTAGTGGTGCGCTGAGGGTCATCATAAAGCTTAGCCATTTCATCCAAAAAAGAGTCCATGGTGCCTAGCAAGGGACTAGCTTGTTCTAATAGATGGTGAGCCCAGGTCTGGGGTTCTCCCTGTAGCAACGAGATGATGATCCTTTAAATAGGGCGCCCTGAGCTGTGATTCGTTTCCTTGCGGACATGCCCACGCTGACGTGCACTCGTTCATATGAGAGTACTAACGTGCGTGCCTGGTCCGGGGTTCACACATTCGTGCCGCACGTCTGGCGCACGGGAACGAGCGTTTGTAATGGTTCTCTGACATCCTCTCACCTACTTTAGTTTGGATGAAGGGGTTGCACCCCCAAAATGCGTACATTGATATCCCATGATGGTAGATAGCACATGTTGACACAATGTGTGTTTTGTGGCTTTAGAAAAATAGATGTAGGGAAAATACACACATTTTAGGCATGGGATCATGAGAGAAATCCAAATTGTGAGTCCCAATTTGTGTGCATCTTCAAAATTTGGCTTTTACAGGGGTGAGATCACCCCATCTGGTGAAGGTAAAATCAACACAGTTTTGACATACTAATGTCTCATATGGCCTTCACTTTAGCAAAGTTGAACTTTGTAAGTTTCTGAGTTGGGGATGTGTATGTTATGTTTTTAAACATGCCTGTTTAGCCCCAAAAAAGGCAAATTTATGTCAAACATACATGTTTTACACCAAGATGTTGGTTTGTTCCAAAACCGTTTATAACGCACATGTGAATGTGCTTGGAGTAAAATATTTTATACTCAACAATGTGTGGCTTCTTCTTTCAATGCTCAATACCAGTTTATCTTTTAAGTTGGTGTAGTTACAGTGACAATGGGGGTTATTTACTAAAGGCAAATCCACTTTATACTACAAGTGCACTTTCAGTGCACTTTCAAAGGCACTTTAAAGTGCACTTGCAGTGCACTTGTAGTGCAAAGTGGATTTGCCTTTAGTAAATAACCCCACTGTGCTGTAAAATTTGCCAAGAATTAAGTACCCCAAAAGAACTGAAGTAGCAAAAAAAAAAAGGGCCCAGGATAGAATGCTGGGGAGGTTAGTGAATAGTGAAGTCAAATATGCATGAAGGACAAAAAAGGAGCAGTAAAAGCTTACAGCATGCATGAGGACAAAGAGGACATTCACAGCATATTACAATCATGGTAATTATGAAATGATGAAATAAATACAATACATTAGCAAACATTAAATACATAGAATGTGATGTTAAAGGAGAAAACTTACCTTAATATAGTCAATAACATTGTGTGTGTGTAGCAGACCCACAGCACAACATAATAGTTAGCTGAAGAAGAGATTGTCACCTCATGTATCAAAAAAGTTACGTTTGCACTATTGAAGAAAATGTCCAAAAATAAAAGGCCATTTGAGAACCAAGGAGACAGATAAGAAACACAAACAGAAATTCAAGTGAAATATGAGTTTAGTTTTTCAAAAAAAAATTATTACACAGCGTCTAGATTTTCTTGTAAATCAATTGCCCCCCTACCCACGAAGTACTCAACATAGTTTTGCCATACTTCACTGGCACTTTAGGGGGGCAAGCCAGGACGGCCACTTTCAAGTGCCGTCATTGTTTGTTCATATGAAAAGTTGACCTCAGTCGCAACTGAGGCCAGATAGTTGGCTGCATTCTTCCGTAGGAAATGATGAAGAATGCAGCAGGTCAAGACAGTGTGATTGAGTTTGTACTCAGCCAATTAAAAACCCTCTGCTCTGGGGTCAGGGTCCTCATGGGGAACGGGCTCATCAGATGTTCCACCAGCGCAAAGGCCTCATCTGCCACAAAAACGAACTTGAGGCCCGCAATGTTATCCTCTGGAGGTGGCGAACCCAAGGTGCCATTTTGGAGATGCCGGTAAAATTCCGTCTGGGCGATCACTCCTCCATCAGACATACGGCCATTCTTCCCTACGTCCAGATATAAGAATTCACAATTCGCTGTCACCACCACCAACATCACGATACTACTGAACCCCTTATAGTTGAAGTAGTATGACCCCGAGTTGGGTGGTGGGATGATCCGGACATGCTTCCCATTGATCGCACCACCATAATTGGGAAAGTCCCACTGGTGGTGGAATTGGGAGGCCACAGTCTGCCATTCCTGTGGGTTGGAAGAAAACTGTGGAGTCAAACAAGAAAAAAAATTAGTACTTTTGCACATAACATTGCAAGCAGATTAGACACAAACATTATTGGCCAACATAAGTAAGACAGTAATAAGATAAAAGTATAAGGTCCCCTTATCAGATTCCTCACCCCCTCTGATGGCCCATTGTAAAAAAAATTATGGGGGGGAGATGTTATGGACAGTCAACCCTCTCTACTTCATTGAGAGGTGAATGCATAAATATTGTGTGTTACTTTTGCCAGCCCCTCCTTACTTACACTATTGGCAGCCCACTGGACAGGTAAGAAGTGTCATAATCCAAAAATCGGAATACACACTGTCCAAATTGAAGCACATTTTTACAGTCTGCAATTACCTATCAAGATAATAGGAGAACAAAACTTTAAACAGTACCATTTAAAAGTATTCAGGCAGGCACTTGCACTACATGCTTTGGTGTATTCATCCATAAATATGACCACCAAAGAGGTAGTTATAGTGTGTATGGGCTTGGCAAAGTCAGCAGATAGAGTATTGGTATGGGTTGACTTAGCGGTTGGGGGAGGGAGGGTTCCAAATGAGTTTTGGCCCAAAAAAAAAAAAAAAAAAGCCACTTGCACAACTTGCCTGAATTTAAGGACAACAATAACATTTGGACACATTTTAGGGGGTGTTTAGGGAAAGTACTACAATGGAGCTGACCAAATCGATTGTTAAGTGAATAGGTTAGGTGTGTATGGGCCCAGGATGGGCCCAACCAATTAAAACATTTCACAGAGTCTCTGCCCCAGCCAATAAGTACGGAGGCAAATTTGCTCCCCTTAGAGAAAATCTGTGTTGATAAGGGAAAGAAGAGGGTGATTTCAAGGATATATAGAGTACTTTTGGAAAAGATAGGACCAGAGATACCACCGTATATTGAAAAATGGGAGACCGAACTCGAAACATCTCTGAAAAAAGAAGAGATCAAACAAATATTGCGCCGGGTATATGTCACCACAGTAAATAGGAATATGATAGAAACAAACTATAAATGTTTAGCTAGATGGCATATTACCCCTGATAAAGAACATAAATATCAAGACGAAAAGTCGAAATATTGCTGGCGAGGGTGCAAAGAAATTGGGACGATGTCCCACATTTGGTGGCAATGCCTGGAAATTAAAAAATACTGGGACGAGATAAGCCAAACAATCGGGGAAATAACCAACATAACGATCCCAGATGATCCGTGGAGTTGCTTTTTTTACGTGGATAAATATGCCAACCAAACAATATGTGAGACCCCTACTGCCGCCACTTTTAAACGCAGCCAAAAGTCTTATACCTAGACATTGGAAGGAACCATTAAGACCTACAATGAGGAGCTGGTGCAATAAAGTAAACGAGATTCAAAACTTGGAGTATCTGAGGTTCTGTGATAGTGAAGGTTTGGATACCTACGAGGAAAAATGGCAGGAATGGGTTAAATACAAACTAACAATGAGATACGCCGAAGTCATGGGAGCTTAGGGACGAGAATAGAAAGGGGAACAGAAGAAAAATATAGGTAATTAATAAGAGGAACACTGAAGAGAAATCGAGAGAGAGGTCCGGAATCAGGGCTGGTAGATAGGGGGGCTTGGGGGGGCAGGCATAAGACTCAGCGTTGGTACGGGGGAACAAATGTATTTATATACACTATATAAATTTTCAATACAAAAATAAAAGGGGGTTAGGGGAGATTGCATAATAAAAAATAAAAAAAAAAGGAATAAGAGTTACTATGATGTGACTTGAGCGGGGAATAGAATGAACTGATAAGGTGAATTAAGTACCCCAAAAGAAACTGAAGTAGCAAAAAAAAAAAAGGGCCCAGGATAGAATGCTGGGGAGGTTAGTGAATAGTGAAGTCAAATATGCATGAAGGACAAAAAAGGAGCAGTAAAAGCTTACAGCATGCATGAGGACAAAGAGGACATTCACAGCATATTACAATCATGGTAATATTATGGAATGATGAAATAAATACAATACATTAGCAAACATTAAATACATAGAATGTGATGTTAAAGGAGAAAACTTACCTTAATATAGTCCTTCTACAGGACCTGAATTATGGCAGAACAGGTCTCTGGAATAATGATTCCCAGAGCCCAGGGGGAGATCCCAGTCGTGAACTTCAGGTCTTGGAGACTTCTCCCCGTCGCCAAGTACCGCAAGGTGGCGACGAGCCTTTGCTCGGGAGTAATAGCTTGCCGCATGTAGGTGTCCTGCTTCGTAATATAAGGGGTCAGCAAAGCCAAGACACGGTGAAAGACGGGGTCCGTCACCCGGAGATAATTCCTGAAATCATCAGGATTATTCTCCTGGAGGTCCTGCAACAAAGGCATATGACAGAATAGGTCACGATTAAGCAACCAATTCTTGGTCCAAGAACTCCTCCTCCCCCTGTTCATGGACTGGACTTGGGTCAAAGCAATAACTCCAACACCAAGCCCAACAACAGCACGACTCTCCGACGAGTACGTAACCGCAACATGGCTAATAAAGAATGGTTGCTCAGAACGAACTGACAGAACGCACTGAAAATCAGAAAGGACCTGACAAGAACGAGCTGAAAATCAGAAACAACCGGACAAGCACGCACTGAAAATCAGAAGCGAACTATAAATAGAACGCACTGAAAGACAAAAACAAACTGACACCCACGCACTCCAGAACAGATACGAACTGACAAGCACAACCTGTAAAGCAGAAACGAACTGAAAAGCACAAGGCTGAAAAGCGCAAATCGTCTCTCACCAAACTTCTACAAACACGAGAAAAACACGAGATTAGCAGAAGAAGCCCAAAGGTTGGTGCACAGGCTATTGAACTTTCTTTTTATCGACCGTCGTACGTCTTGTACATCACTACGTTTGTAATTGTTGGCCAACATTTGTGTGACCATGTGTATGCAAGACAAGTTTGAGCCAACACCCTTCGAACAAAAATACACGGTTTTGTTGTCGGAAAGTCCGATTGTGTGTATGGGGCATTAGGCTCAACGCGTTTCCTGGACTTAATCCACTTCTTCAGAAGCCATTGATATATTAATACACCAAACAATCTAAATAGAATAATATACATCATTATTTACAACTCATTATGGTGTAATAAACAACATCCCATTGAAAATTTAGAGGAAAAACCCAGAGTGTGCCAAAAAGGGGGAGGTGAATTAGACCCATAAGAATCCTGCAATGTGAGATTTCCAACATACTGTACAGGCCCCCCCAACTAATTAACCCCCCCTTTACTTACATTTTAGGTGTACATCCAAAAAACATATTGAAACTCATTATTATAAAACCCTGGAAATATCCTAGTATATATAACGCTGTACTACCTTTTTATGCAATAGCCTATTACCATGAACTAGAAGTTCTCTAAACTGATCCTGCACAGTTCAGATGTAAAACAACTCAGACTAGATCCAGAATAATCTACTTGGGGTTTATCTTAAAGGGATTGTAAAGGCAGAAGGTTTTTTATCTTAATGCATTCTATGCATTTTATCCAGCGCCTTGGCCATTTGGAACTCTCCCTCCTGATTGGCTGAGATACAGCAGTGGCACCATTGGCTCCATTGGCTGCTGTCAATCAAACTCAGCCAATCAGGAGAGAGGGGGTGAGGCCAAACCTTAGCTCCCTGTCTGAATAGATACACAGAGCTGCAGCTCGGTTTGGGTGCCCCCATAGTAAGCTGCTTGCTGTGGGGGAAACAAATGTGCAAAACACTGCGCTAACCACTAAAGTAAAAAGGAGGGAGCAGCTACATACAGTGTGTCAGGGTGATAACCGTAGGACGGGTAATTCTGTCAGTATTCCTCATGGTGGCGCCCTTCTGCCTATTTAAGCCTGCTGCTGGTTCATGCTGGTTGCTGGATTATCATCAGCTTCCTGTTTTCCTTGTTCCTGTGTTCCTGGTTCCTGTTGTGATATCTGCTTCCTGTTACTACTCGGCTTGCCTGACTGCTCCAGTATTCCGCCTGCATTGACCCCGGCTTGTATCTGACTATTCTTCGGCTCCGCATTTGTACCTTGATCGTCCTCCTGTGTTTGACCCCCGGCTCGGCTACCTTCTCTGTTCCCGATTATCCTGCTGTACCTCACCTTGGACTGATTCCTGTGCTGAATGACCATTGGCCTGGCTCTGACTCCGCTCCTGGTTGCTCCACGGCTCCATACCTGGAATCCCTCCTTGCACGGTTGCCCTTCAACCTTACCAGCGCACCCTAGCAGCTCCCTGCTATCTGCTACTCAGCAACAGCGATCTGGCAACCCGTGCACCTTTGGGCACCGTACTCCCTGTCTCACTCCCAGGGTTACGCTGCACTTAGCCGCAAGGGGCGCCCCCTCTGCAATTCGGCCTCACATCCAGGACTTTGACAGTATAATCCAGCCATGACTGAGGCCGGCAGAGGTGCGTCCCCAATAGAGACTTTATGCCAACAGGCCGCTACCCTTACACGAGTGGTCCAAGTTCTTCAGGAAAGATACCTTCAATTAGAAGGAAAACTCCAACATTTTATGCTACCATCTGCCTTTTTGGATCCTGGTTCCTCCTCCACCAATCTCCCTGCTACGGCCTCTTCGGTACTGACTTTGCCCCCAGAACCGCGGGTACCTACCCCTGAACGTTTCTCTGGAGACCGGCAGAAATTCAGATCCTTCAAGAATGCCTGCCTGTTATATCTGGCTCTGCAACCCCGTACCTTTTCCACTGAGACTGTCAAAGTTGGCTTTCTTATCTCCCTGCTGACCAATGAACCCCAGGCATGGGCCCACAGGCTATGGGAACAGAAGGACCCAGCTACTAGTTCAGTGGAAACGTTCTTTACGGCCCTGTCGCAATTGTATGATGACCCCCAGCGTACAGCCACCGCTGAGGCCGCTCTGCATTCTCTTCAACAGAAACGGCGCCCGGTGGAAGACTATGCTGTGGACTTCCGCCGGTGGTCTGCCGATACAGACTGGAATGAGGCTGCGTTGAAATACCAGTTTCGCCTGGGGCTTTCTGAATCCCTTAAGGACGAGTTGGCCAGGGTCGGCATCCCTGCTACCCTCGAGGGGCTCATTCAACTATCCATCCAGTTGGATAGACGCCTTCGGGAGCGCCAGGCTGAACGTTCCCAGACTCCCAAGGTGCAGGGACCAGAGATCGGTGCTATGCCTGTTGGTTTGGTGCGATCCGCACTGACTCCTGAGGAAAAGCAGCGTCGGCGTCAAGCCAATCTCTGTCTCTATTGTGGCCGAAACTGACATTTCCTGAGCAACTGCCCCATAAGGCCCAGCAAGGTACCCAAGAACTCTCCAGTGTACTTCCAGATGTCCGGAACTTCCACTTCTCACCTTATCCTTTCCATCACGCTACAGTTGGCCGACAAGGGGGTTCAGCTTCAGGCCATAGTCGACTCCGGGGCATGCAGTTGTTTCTTGGACTTGGACTTAGCACTAAAGCTCGGTCTGGCCCTTCTTCCCAAGAACCGTAGATTGGAAGTTCTCCTGGCTGATGGCACCCTGCCTAGTTCCGGTCCTGTGACACAAGAGACCACTCCTCTTTTGGTTACTACTCCTGATGGTCATCAGGAATTCATACGTTTCGACATTCTAAGCTCACCTATGTTCCCCGTCATCTTGGGTACCCCATGGCTCCAAGCCCACAACCCCCAGATCAACTGGATCAGGAAAAAAATTTCATTCACTTCACCTTATTGCCTACAGCACTGTCTTGCCCCTGAAACCAGTAATGTAGCCAGTTGCCTGTCAGTCCAACCTGTACCTGTCAACAACCAGAGTATTCCACCGGCCTACCAGGAGTTTGCAGATGTCTTTGACAAGAAAAAGGCTGATGTCCTGCCACCACACCGGTCATACGATTGTCCAATTGAATTACTCCCAGGAGCCGAAATCCCATTCGGTCGCATATTCCCCCTCTCGGAGGTGGAACTAGGAACATTGCGACAATACATTGATGAAAACCTGGAGAAAGGCTTCATCCGTTCCTCCTCTTCTCCTGCTGGAGCCGGAATCTTTTTTGTCGAAAAAAGGGACAAATCCCTAAGACCATGTGTGGATTACAGGGAGCTCAATAAAATCACTATAAAAAACCGTTACCCTCTTCCTCTAGTTCCGGAACTTTTCCAGAGACTCCGTACTGCCCGAATATTTACTAAGCTTGACCTTCGAGGAGCCTACAATCTCGTTCGCATCCGAGAGGGTGACGAATGGAAGACAGCATTTAGAACTCGCTTTGGACATTTCGAGTACTTAGTGATGCCATTTGGATTGTGCAACGCCCCGGCCACATTCCAACATTTTGTAAACGATATCTTTCGAGAATTTCTGGATTACTTCGTCATCATCTACCTGGATGATATCCTGATATTTTCAACCACCCTGGAGCTCCATCGTACACATGTAAGGACAGTTCTGCACACTCTACGTAAGCACAAACTCTATGTAAAAGCAGAGAAGTGTGATTTCGAAAAAGAGTCAATACAATTCCTGGGGCTAATTATCTCAACTGGTGGTGTTGCCATGGACCCGCAAAAGGTACAGGCAATCTTGGACTGGCCAACTCCATCGGATAAAAAGGGAGTACAAAGATTCGTGGGGTTTGCAAACTTTTATAGGAGGTTTATAAAGAACTTTTCCTCCATCATCTCACCAATCACCCAAGTTACCCGTTTACATACTCGGTTCCTGTGGTCTTCAGAAGCTCAATCAGCTTTTGATAAGCTCAAATCCCTCTTTACCTCCGCACCTATCCTGCAACATCCTGATCCGGCCCTCCCTTACATCTTAGAGGTTGACGCCTCTGAAGTTGCCACAGGAGCAGTCTTATCCCAACGTCAGGGTTCTAAGTCGTTACTCCATCCTGTGGCCTTCTCCTCGCGGAAGATGAGTCCGTCTGAAAGGAATTATGATGTGGGAGATCGAGAGCTCTTGGCTATTAAAACTGCCCTGGAGGAATGGCGGTACCTCCTTGAAGGTGCTCAGCATCCCATCATGATATTCACGGATCACAGAAACCTGGAGTATCTTCGCACGGCTAAACGATTGAGACCCCGACAAGCTCGATGGGCCTTGTTTTTTGCCAGATTCAATTTTCATATATCCTTCCGCCCGGGGTCTAAGAACGGGAAGGCCGATGCCTTGTCCCGGATGTTTCCTGACACTCCCGAAGAAATTACTCCTAGCACTATATTATCTCCACAGAATTTTCTCATGATTCAGACCGACCTGAGTTCCTCACTGAAACAAGCTTCCTCCCAATGCTCTGAACCAGAAGCACTGTCTTTAAGAAACCAGGAAGGTTTTCTTTGGTATCAGAACAAAATTTTTGTTCCGCAACAAGCCAGAGCCCAGGTCCTAAAGACTTTACATGACCACCAACTTGCTGGTCACTTCGGGGTACGAAAAACTTTGGAGCTTGTTCAACGATCTTTTTGGTGGCCCACTCTAAAGCCTGACTGCAGGGAATATGTCAGTTCCTGCACCATTTGTCAACGTAACAAGGGGTCTAACGTCAGATCTTGGGGTCTACTACGCCCATTGCCTGTGCCGGAGCAACCATGGAAAGAAATATCTATGGATTTCATAGTAGAGTTACCACCCTCGGAGAAATTTACAACCATCTTGGTAGTCGTTGACCGCCTGTCCAAGATGGCGCATTTCTTGCCCATGATGGGTACACCATCTGCTGCTGACACGGCGAAGATCTTCATAAAGGAGATAGTCAGACTTCACGGCCTACCAAGCAACATTGTGTACGACAGAGGGGTGCAATTCACCTCTAAGTTCTGGAAGGAGCTCTGCAAAACGCTTTCCATTAGAGTGTGCCTATCTTCAGCTTACCATCCTCAGAGCAACGGCCAAACCGAAAGAACTAATCAAACTTTAGAACAGTACTTACGTTGCTTCTGCTCCTTCTCCCAGGACGACTGGTCCTTGCTACTCCCGTGTGCGGAGTTTGCATACAACAACTCAATCCACGCTTCCACCAATCAGTCACCTTTCTGGGCCAACTACGGTTTCCATCCCTCATTCTTGCCTAATGTTATACCAGAGACCTCAGTCCCCGCAGTCCAGGACAGGATAAACGCCATTCAGGCTAATTTCCTAACTCTCCAGGCAACTATGCAGAAAGCCCAAGAGAATTATAAGAAACATTATGACAAGGGGAGGAGAGATCCCGTCTTTAAGGTTGGAGATAGAGTGTGGCTTTCCTCAACAAATCTTAAGCTGCCTTGCCCCTCCCGGAAGTTAGGACCAAGGTTTATCGGTCCATTCACAATTAAGAAGGAAATTAACCCAGTGGCATTTGAATTGTCTTTACCAAGTTCCTATAAAATCCACCCAGTATTCCATGTTTCTTTATTAAAATCTGTTGTCTCCAGTCCTTTTCCAGGGAGAGAAGAAGCTCCGCCCCCTCCAATCTTGGTGGACAATGAAACAGAATACGAAGTAGAAGCCATTCTGGACTGCCGTCGGAGAGGTAGGACTGTTCAATTTCTTGTTAAATGGAAAGGTTACTCTGTAGAAGATAATTCTTGGGAACCAGCAGATAACATTCATGCCCCTAGACTGTTGCAGAGGTTTCAAGCCCGATACCCTGAAAAATGGGCCAGATTGGGCATCCGGAGGCTGCCCCTAGGGGGGGGCACTGTCAGGGTGATAACCGTAGGACGGGTAATTCTGTCAGTATTCCTCATGGTGGCGCCCTTCTGCCTATTTAAGCCTGCTGCTGGTTCATGCTGGTTGCTGGATTATCATCAGCTTCCTGTTTTCCTTGTTCCTGTGTTCCTGGTTCCTGTTGTGATATCTGCTTCCTGTTACTACTCGGCTTGCCTGACTGCTCCAGTATTCCGCCTGCATTGACCCCGGCTTGTATCTGACTATTCTTCGGCTCCGCATTTGTACCTTGATCGTCCTCCTGTGTTTGACCCCCGGCTCGGCTACCTTCTCTGTTCCCGATTATCCTGCTGTACCTCACCTTGGACTGATTCCTGTGCTGAATGACCATTGGCCTGGCTCTGACTCCGCTCCTGGTTGCTCCACGGCTCCATACCTGGAATCCCTCCTTGCACGGTTGCCCTTCAACCTTACCAGCGCACCCTAGCAGCTCCCTGCTATCTGCTACTCAGCAACAGCGATCTGGCAACCCGTGCACCTTTGGGCACCGTACTCCCTGTCTCACTCCCAGGGTTACGCTGCACTTAGCCGCAAGGGGCGCCCCCTCTGCAATTCGGCCTCACATCCAGGACTTTGACACAGTGTGACAAAAACTATGCAAAAGAGAATAGAAAAATGTAGCACATACTGAACAAACTGAAATATTGTGTTAGTGATAACAAAATACAATTGAGTCCATATGGATAAGTCCTTGGAACCAATAAAGTGAATTCAAAGTGAAACCAACAAAACAATCTATAGAAACCAGTAGTGGAGTGATGAAGTGTCCGACTGTGAATGAATACAGGCAAGACCACTGAGGGATGGTGGGTGTCCAAGTTTCCAAGGACTGGCAAGGGTGAAGTAGATCCGTGGGTAAGGACAACATCACATAAAGACAGCACCAATGGATGAATGATAAATGCATACTCTTACCGGATCCGGTGGACTCCCCTGTCAGTGACATGGAGTCCTAAAGGCAATGTGTCCAACTGGGCGGATAAGGGAATATCCAGCCAGTTGAAAACTTCCAAAGTAGACTCCACGGGACCTCCAGGGATCATCAAGGTAGGTCGTCACCACTAGAACTCAGGATGGAAATCTTGGAGGTAAGTGTACCACGTGTGGCAAAGGCTGGACGTTATCTCCCATCACAGCAATATGTGGAGAAAGAAGAAATGCTTCCACATAGTGCAGATAAAAAAGGTGATTTTATTTCTTAAAAAAAAACAGACATATAAAAAACGTGATAACAATAAAATCAAAGGCAACATGGAGAAGATGTAATGGTCCGACGCGTTTCGACCTAATGGTCTTCTACTGGGGCATAAACAAACCACTCCACGTTGCCTGTATTTATAAATAAAATAAAGGATACAGGACCAATTACAAAGGAAGAGACAAAACAGGACATCATTGGACCAGGGAGGTCATCTGACTATCGAATAAAACACATGGTCAAATAAGCAAACAAATGCATACAGTCTAAGAAAGACAGGCGGGTCTAAGAGCCAATCAACTGACTGACTGGAAGATGCAGTCTACATGGCCGTCAGCCCGTGTGTCAAACAAAGGGATATGACATAGCACCGAAAAGGCCGCCAAACGTCAATCCTCAGTCACATGACACATGAGGAGGAAGCGCCACGTGACCGCAGCGGGAGGAAACCTCGCGATCGCCGCGAGGAATAATCACCGCGGCGATCCCGAGTCACATCCGCTGTGGGGGCACTGAACAGAAGGGAGGGGACAGGAGCTCCAGCCAGGGACCCGAGAAGAGGAGGATCCGGGCTGCCCAGTGCAAAACCACTGCACAGGGAAGGTATGTATAACATGTTTGTTATTTTAATAGAAGAAAAAAGGAGACTTTACAAATCACTTTAAGTAAGAGATACCTATCTAAAATTACCTGACTTGGTATGTCTTTACTACTAAGCAAAAGTAGAATAAGGCTGCAATATGCAAGTACTTTGATAAAAAGATGGAACACAGATTCAAGTGCTTGTAAATAGAAGGATCCTATTCCCTTCCATAGGGTCTGCAATAACAGAAGTGTATCTCCATTTCAACAATTTACATATAATAAAAAAAAATAATATTTTTCAAGAGGGGAAACCTGTAAAATCAGCATACCTTTACCACAGAAGCAAAGCCAGCACCCTAGGGTTTGATTTCATCCAGAATTGAGTAACCAGAGGTCGCCATGAGAAACTCATAGAGGATATTCTAAAACCCCTAAAAACACAGAAACATGTGTATAGGTGCGAGCTGTGTTGTCATGGCTATAATTGTGCAGTGCCCAAAATGTAACTCTTGTTACATTAAAGATAAAGGCATAGCTACGATATTCCGTTGGCTCTCCAACGTTTGCAGCCTTCCAGTTTAATTTTTTCTGACATGTTGCTGTTATATCTTTCACTTATGTTATAAGTTGCACCGAGTAAATACTGCTGGATAAAACAAAAACTATCTATGTCTTCATTTGTCAGGGCTGGGCTTCTAGCAGCTCTCTTCTCAGTGCTTAAGGCTGCTCAGCTGTCAGTTAATTACCAGCCACTGTTTCAGCAGTGACTCACCTGGTTACTATTACCTGCCGCATTGGTCCAGCCTACAGCAACCCCCTTTTTTGCTATTTAAACTGCCTTGTTCATTCCCTCCGTTGCCTTAACCTGGTCAACATCTCTGTTATGACTTTGCCTGGCTGACGTTTCTTCTGGTTCCTGATCCTGATCTTTGGCTTCTGACAAAGCTGATTCCTGGCTTCCCGATCCCGGCTCATCTGATTACCCAATTTGGCTTTTGAACCCTGGCTTCTGTTTTTGACTACGTTCCTGATCTGTATTATTTTTATTATTACATTAAAGGTGTGATTTTAACTGCATTTTCTGTCTCTGCCTGGTTCATGGTCCCTGACATTAGGCAAAGACCATAAATTCAGAAGATGCAGGCAATCCACCTAGTTGTAATATTTTTTCCAGATTGGATGAGCAGGACCACCGCATGGATCAGTTTGCCATAGGGTTACAAACGCTCCTGATTCGAACTTCTCACCTGAATCCCTGCTCCAGTACAACCAGTGTTGCAAGCCATCCCTGCTGCTGCTCCGGTTTTTGTGCAGACACCCGCTTCTAATACTACTTCTGTGAGAGGTATGTCTGGTTCCACTCCACTTCCCCAGCATTTTGGGGGCAATCCAGCTCTCTGCATAGGGTTTCTCAAGCATTCCCTACAGACAGAAGCAAAGTAGGCTTCATTATTTATTTTTTTTCTGATAGAGCCTTGGCTTGGGTAAACCTTTTATGGGAGATGCAAAAATCCATTATCCAGAATTACCCTGAGTTTGTGGCCTCCTTTAAAAGGGTATTTGATATTCTCGCTCCACTTCTGCTGCCAAAAGCCTCATGTCCATCAGAGTACAACAAATGTTGCAGACTACGCCATTGAATTCCTTACTCTAGCAGCAGACTTTGGTTGGAGCAATGAGGCCCTCATGGCTGCTTTTTCGCATGGTCCTCAGATAACATTAAAGATGACATTGCAGCCTGAGACATACTTAGGAATCTCGAGGAGTTGATCTCGTTTGCCATTCTTATTGATACCAGACTCCAAGAGAGACCTTCCTTTAGGGAGCGCTTGTGGAAACCTCCTGTGCATTTGGCTCCAAACTTTGCATACCCACCCATGCCGCCTTCACCTCCCTTACCTCCCATGCCTCCTGGGTCCTCCAGTGAAGTAGAGCTCATGCAGCTGGGCTTCACACGTCTCTTTGCCAAAGAAATGCCCTATAGGAGGAGGGAGAGAGTGTGCTTTTACTTTGGCCTGGCAGGTCACTTATTGAAGTCTTGTCCTGTAGGGGACAGACCTTAGGTGCCTTTTTTGCGTCCCAGTTATCCCGAAGTATACGTTTCTAGGATAAGCTACTCTTTCCTGGTCTGAGTTTTCCATCGATACCCAGGCTCTAATCGATTCTGGGGCTGCAGGCTTGTTCATAAATAGTGCTTCCGTGTTGAAGCACTCGATACCACTGCAGCCTTGTGCCTCCCCACTTGCCATTGAGGCTATTGATGGGAGACCTTTACAGCCTGCCCATGTGACTCATGAAACTGCTCCATTGACTATTGACTGTAGGGGCTCTTCACCGGGGGATGATCCAATTTCAAGTAATTCCCTTGCCTCATTACCCAGTGGTCATTGGTTATCCTTGGTTACAGAAGCACAATCTCTCTTTTGATTGGCGCCGTGCCGAGGTTCTCACTTGGTCGCCACAATGCAGTAATAAATGTTTTCAGAAAATGATTAAGGTCATGTGCACATCTTCACTCTCTTCATTGCCAGAGGAATACCGTGAATTTGGTGATATATTTGACAAAGGTCAGGCTGGTATAGGGGCATATAACCTCATGAGGATTAAGGAGGGCAACGAATGGAAAACTGTCTTTATTACTAGGACCAGACACTACAAATACCTTGTAATGCCCTTTAGTCTCTGCAACACTCCTGCAGCTTTCCAGGAATTTATTAACAATGTCCTCCAAGATATGCTGCAGCAATGTGTGGTGGTTTACCTCAATGATATTCTCATATGTTCAAAATCCCTAGGGAACCAGCACATAAACGTCTCCCGTGTGCTACAGTGGTTGGGAGAAAATAACCTGTATTGCAAGTTCCATCATGAACAGGTTACATTTTTGGGTTATGTCATTTCCACTGCGGGATTTTCTAAGGACCCAGAGAAACTATCTGCAGTCTTACAGTGGCCTCGACCTGTAAGTCTACGGCCTCTACAATGTTTTCTTGGCTTTGCCAATTATCGGAAATGTATTGATAATTTCTCTTCTCTGGTCAAACCCTGACTGATATTACCAGGAAAGACGGCAACCCACAGAATTGGTCCCCAGATTCCATTAAAGCGGTTGTATACCCGCAAAAAATTTTTTTTTCTACCCCTGTAAAGCAAAAGGCATAATGAGCTAGTATGCACCGCATACTAGCTCATTATGAAATACTTACCTTAAAACGAGGCGTCGGTATCTTACCTCGTCCACGCCGAGGGAGCTGTCATGTTGCCTCGGCGTGTCTTCCGGGTATCGCGGTTCCAGCGCTGTGAGTGGCTGAAACCGCGATGTCGTCACTCCCGCGCATGCGCGCGGGAGATTTCTTACTCAGCAAGGTCCGGCAGTTGCCGGCCTTCAGCCGAGAATCCCCTGTGTGCATGCGCCGCTGCAGTCAACGGCTCATAGCAAGGGGAATATCTCCTAAACCGTAAAGGTTTAGGAGATATTTTTTTTACCTACAGGTGAGCCTTATTATAGGCTTACCTGTAGGTAAAAGTAAAAAAAATGACTATACAACCACTTTAAAGCCTTCAAGTCCCTCAAGGTCACTTCTGCTACAGCTCCTGTGCTGGGACATCCTTATCCTAGTGTCAGGGGATCTAATTGACCAGACCGTGTGGACTGCACAGAGGAGACCAGAAACACATGTAAGTGAAGAAATAATGGTGTTTATTAAACAAGTGACAAGTAAAAGGAATATAAACAGTGCAAAACCAACACAACAAACCCACTACAAACAACAATATATACAAGTAAATTGGAGATACTGGAATCGTAAACAAAGCCAGGCCAAGGTCATACACAGGGAGGTCAGCAGATGGGCAAGGAAGGGAAACCAGCAGGACAGGGAGAGGGTGGATGGTTAAGCTGCAGGGCAGGGATCCAAGGGAATCAGGAGGGACAAGAACAGGATGGGCTTGGGCTTGAGATAGGGATCGGATCGTATCGGAGCAGAGCAGAGCAGAAACAGGTTCAACGATCAGGATACAGGCAGCAAGTCAGGGCACGGGGAGAAAGATACCAAGGCAAGCATATGAGGGCTTGCTGGGTATTTATAGGACTGACTATAATTGACTTCAAGTCACACCTGAGCGCAGAGGGTGCTGTTTGCTCCACACTGCTGGAGTGCACCCGCTGGTGGACACCGGTACTACGGCCCAAGGATGCAACAGTGCCACCAGCAGGAGAGACCTCTTACTGCAGGTCCCAGGTGTTGGAAGACACCCGCTGGTGGACACTGGTACTGCGATCCAAGAGACCGATAGGGCCACCAACGGGTAAACCCTCTCATGACACCTAGGTTACCCTTCATTCTTGAGGTCAATACATCTGAGATTGGAATAGGCATCTTTATGTCTCAACGTCTTACCTCTGAGAGCTCCCCCTGTTGCTACTTTTCTAAGAAATTGTCTCCTGCAAAATGCAAATATGAGATTGGGGACAGGAAATTGTTAACCGTCATTTTAGCTCTTAAAGAATGGAGGGAATGGAGGCATCTCCTTGAGGGTACTACTGTGCCGGGCCTCATTTTGACTGACCATAAGAATCTCACATTTTTGTCTGAGGTAAAACGCTTATCTCCTAGAAGGGCACAATGGGCCCTTTTTCTGTCAACCTTCAGTTACATAGTCTCATTCTTATCTGGTCCAAAGAATATAAGGGCTGATGCATTGTCAGGGCAATTTTTCTCCTCTTCCAAGATGGAGTTGATTCCTACTCCTGTGATACCTCTGGGTCGCATTTTAGCCACTATTCGCACTAGACTCACTTCACCTTTGGCCTTTGGGTGAGTGAATTTTGGCTTCTCAGATCCATTCTCCTCCTGGAAAACCTCATGACTGATGCTTTGTCCCTGAGAATCTCCACACAGCTTTGCTCCAGACCTACCATTCTCCTAAGGCAGCTGGGCACCCTGCGAAGAATCAACTCTCATGGTCTTTGTCTCAACAATTCTGGTGGCCTAGTTTCTGCACTGATGTAACCACCTCTGTAGCTGCTTGTCCTGTGTGTGCTCAGAATAAAACACCATGACACCTTCCAGAGGGCCTCCTTCCACCCATACCTCCATACCCAGTGGGGAGAGGCATTGGACCCATTTGTCTATTGATTTAATTGTGGATTTACCCAACTCCCAGGGCAACACAGATCTTCTTATGATGGCTGACCGGTTTTCAAAAATGTCTCATTGTATTCCATTAAAGACGTTGCCACTGTCCAAAGAACTGGCATCAATTTTCACTCGGGAGGTCTTTCGGTTATATGGGTTACCTAAGGTTATCAGCCAGTTGGTGTCCAGGTTTTGGTGAGCCTTTTGTGCACATTTGGGAATTCAGCTTTCCTTTTCCTCTGCATATCACCTTCAATCCAATGAAGCCACAGAATGGGCTAACCAAGCCTTGGAGCAGTTCCCATGTTGCTATATTTCTGACCACCATAACAACTGGTCAGACCTGTTACCTTGGGTGGAGTTTGCTCACAATAGCGCAATCAATGCTGCTTCCTGATTGTCTCCACTTATGAAAAGTTATGGGTTCCAGCCATCCATGTTGCCTGACACATTTGTTCCACAAGGAATTCCTGGAGGAACATCTTCACCAACTCCGTTCCACTTGCGTGCAGGTCCAAGAATCCTTGCAACACGCCAGCAAGAGGTACAGACTCCATGCTGACTGCTGACGCCTACATGCGCCCTCCTACCAAGTTGAGGAGAGGGTCTGGCTGGTTTCTTGTAAACTCCAGCTCCATGTTCCCTCACTAAAACTGGCACCGCAGTATATTGGGCCTTTCCGCATTCTCCATAAGATCAACCCAGTGACCTACGCATTAGATCTTTCTTGATCTTGATATTTCTAACTTAATCTATGTTTCTTTAGTAAAACCTTTGGTGTGCAACCGCTATACCACCTCGGTACCACGTCCTCACCCGGTGAGGAGTATGAGATACAATCTATCATTGACTCCTGTAGGTTTCGTGGGTGCATACAGTACCTTGTTCATTGGAGGAGTTACGGTCTGGAGGAACGCTCTTGGGTCTCATCCTCGGACATGCATGCTCCTGCCCTACTCTGTACTTTCCATAGACGTTTTCCCCTCAAGCCTGGTGCCCCTCTGAGGGG
The DNA here is from genome assembly GCA_037952925.1 of Lithobates clamitans. NCBI lineage: Eukaryota > Metazoa > Chordata > Amphibia > Anura > Ranidae > Lithobates > Lithobates clamitans. The sequence continues at coordinate 724,831 of JBBGZY010000931.1, read as the reverse complement.
GAGGGGTCATTGAGGTGGGGGTACTGTCAGGGCTGGGCTTCTAGAAGCTCTCTTTTCAGTGCTCAAGGCTGCTCAACTGTCAATTAATTACCAGACACTCATTTTTTCCGCAGTGACTCATCTGGTTACCATTACCTTAGTCCAGCCTACAGCCAGACCCTTTTGGCTATTTCACCCCTTCTGGAATGCCCCACGCAGATATACTGTGGCAGGGTGGCCCTCCTGCGCAAAATCACAACAGGAGCAAATCAACGGGTCCGGCAGACCCGATGTTCACCGGCACCTCGCGATCATTCTCAGGATAGACAGAACGGAAGTCTGCCTGTGTAAACAAGACAGACCTCTGTTCTGTGAGAGGGGAAGATGGAGATCTTGTGTTTCTGCTAAGCAGGAACACAGATCTCTGTCTTCCCCGAGTCAAAGCATCCCCCACACAGTTAGAAAGCACTCCCTGGGGGGCGTGGCCAGTGTATCATGTGAGCAGACACTTCTACACAAAGCTCCCGCACATCACCCTGATTTGATCTGGTTTCCAGCACATTAAGACGCCTGGCTTTGCTGTATTATCAACGGGAAACACCCGCTGCACCTCCCACATGCTGACACAGCCGCAAAACAGCAATGCTGACCCGGGGAAACAAAGGAGATGGCCCGCGGCCTGACTCCCAATATGGCGCCGCGCCAGCCTCTGCACAGAAGGCTCATGGGGAGATAAATCCAAGGAGGGGGTGAGTAAACAGCTCAAGTACCTCAAAGACTGGACCGGTGACCCCCCAAAGACATGCGCTACTATGCACTGAAAATGACTGAAAAATCTGACCGGGTGAGCCTGCCTGACCTTGACGCTGATGCAGGGCACAGTAATGAGGGCATGGAGGACAGAGAGATGGAGCAGGGAACGGCGGCCATATTGGCTCAGACAGACAGCTACACTGCTGAGCTGGAAGAGTCAAAGGAGCCCGGGGAGGAGGAGGGTGAACAGCTGACCCTAGCAGGTATCCTGAGGGCTGTTAACAAATGCACAGCTTCAGTTACCAATCTGCAAGCCCGCTTTGGAGGTTTAAAAGAGGAGGTCAGCCTGATCAGACAGGACCTACAAAAAATAAGAGCGAACAACAGCTGTTGAGAGCAGAATCAGTGACATGGAGGACAAACTTCCTAATATGCTCATGGAATCCCAAGCCACTGCCCGTCTAGCTAAAGCCACAGAAATGCACATCGAGGACTTTGAGTATCATCTGAGGCACAATAATGTGCGCATAGTGGGGCTACCCGAGAAGGTTGAAGGCCGTGATCCTGCTCAATTTGTGGAGCAGTGGCTAACAGATATCTTAGGCAAAGAGGCCTTTACGCATCTGTATGCGGTGGAAAGGGCTCACAGAGCCCCCACTAGGTCATTACCGCCTAGTGGGGAGGTAATTTCTACACTCAGAAGAGGGGGGTTGCGATGGCTGCTAAATTTGCTCCCAGTTTAGCCAACCTCTTCATGAGTGAGTGGGAGGACAAATTCATCTATGCCCAAAGACGAACTAAATTATTATTTTACAAGAGGTATATTGATGATTTGTTCTTGGTTTGGACTGGTTCTGAACAATAATTGATTGAATATATGAACCATCTCAATTAGATTATCACTCAAGTTCCGACCAGGTTAACTACCTTGATGTGATGGTTTTCAGACAAGTTAATAAATTGGTCACTAAAGTATATTTTAAATCTTCAGACAGGAATAGCTATTCATGTCTATTCATAGTGGCCATCATAATTTTAGGTTTATGGTGAATGCAGGGCAGCCATCAGAAATTTTTGGGCCCCCTACACAGCTTTAGACCTGGGCACCCCATCCCCCCCCCCCCAGCCTGACCACCAACATTCCCCAGGGCTTACCTATGGGCCATCCTACCGAAGCCGCACACCAGCGACCTCACCTGTACTCACTCAGTCCTCCCTCAATCCTGTATATATGTAAGCCCCCCTCACACACACCTGTATATATGTCAACCCCCCACACACCTGCATATTTATCCGCCCCCCAAACCTGGTCCAGAAATATTTAGAAAGAATAAAGGTGGATAAAGCACCTGGACCTGATGGCATCCACCCACAGATCCTAAAAGAATTGAGCTCTGTAATTTCAAAGCCATTGTATCTAATTTTTAGGGACTCATTAATGACGGGAATAGCACCACTAAATTGGCGCAGGGCGAACATGGTGCCTATATTTAAAGAGGGATCAAAGTCTTTACCAAGTAACTATAGACCTGTTAGCTTAACTTCTATAGTCGGGAAGATACTGGAGCGTTTAATAAAAGATCACATAGACGAGTTCTTGCTGGAAAAAAAAACATTTTAAGCAACGGACAGCATGGATTCATGAAAGACAGAAGTTGTCAGACAAACCTGATTTCTTTTTATGAAGAGGTAGGTAAAACCTTGGACAGAGGGGTGGCTGTGGATGTGGTATACTTGGATTTTGCAAAACAACACAGTTCCCCACACGCAGCTCATGTGTAAGGTAAAGTCTACAGGCTTGGAAATATCAGTTTGTAAATGGATAGAAAACTGGCTAAAAGACAGAATTCAGAGAGTAGTGGTTAATGATTCTTACTCTGAATGGTCTAAGGTTATCAGTGGTGTACCCCAAGGTTCAGTGCTGGGACCCCTACTTTTTAATACCTTTATAAATGATATTGGGTCTGGGATCAAAAATAACATTTCTGTCTTTGCTGATGACATCAAGCTATGCAGTGGAATAACGTCCTTACAGGATGTCTCCAATTTACAAGCCAACTTCAATGCACTGTCTAATTGGGCGACTATGTGGCAGATGAGGTTTAATGTTGAGAAATGTAAAGTTATGCACTTGGGGGCTAAGAATATGCATGCATCATACATGCTAGGGGGAGTAAAACTGGGGGAATCTTTGGTGGAGAAGGATCTGGGGGTTTTGGTAGATCATAAGCTCAATAATAGCATGCAATGCCAAGCTGCGGTTTCCAAAGAGAGCAAAGTCCTTTCTTGTATTAAGAGAGGTATGGACTCCAGAGAGAGAGATATAATTTTGCCCCTGTTTAAATCATTAGTAAGACCTCATCTGGAATATGGGGAACTAGAGAAAGTGCAGAGAAGGGCAACCAAACTGATAAGAGGCATGGAGGAGTTCAGCTATGAGGAAAGATTAGAGGAACTGAATTTATTCACTCTTGAGAAGAGGAGAATAAGGGGGGATATGATCAACATGTTCAAATATATAAGGGGTCCATATAGTGAACTTGGTGTTGAGTTATTCTCTTTACGGCTAACCCAGAGGACATGGGGGCACTCTTTACGTCTAGAGGAAAAGAGATTTCATCTCCAAATAAGCAAAGGGTTCTTCACAGTAAGAGCTGTAAAAAGGTGGAACAGACTCCCACCAGAGGTGGTCCTGGCCAGCTCAGTAGATTGCTTTAAGAAAGGCCTGGATACTTTCCTAAATGTACATATACATGTAATATAACTGGGTACTAACATTTATAGGTAAAGTTGATCCAGGGAAAATCCGATTGCCTTTTGAGGGATCAGGAAGGAATTTTTTCCCCTGTTGTAGCAAATTGGAGCATGCTCTGCTGGGGTTTTTTGCCTTCCTCTGGATCAACTGAGGGTAAAAAATTGGGTATATTGGATTGTACAATATTTTTAATTTTTTTATTGTTTTTAAGTTTGAACTGGATGGACTTGTGTCTTTTTTCAACCTAACTATGTAACTATGTAACCTGTATATATGTCAGCCCCGTCATACCTGTATATATGTCAGCTCCCCCCCCACACACACACACACCTGTATATATGGCAGCCCCCTCACACACACTTGTATATATGTCAGCCCCCAATACACACCTGTATATATGTCAGCCCCCTCACACCTGTATATATGTCAGCCCCCCCCACACGCACACACACCTGTATATATGGCAGCCCCCTCACACACACCTGTATATATGTCAGCCCCCCATACACACACACGCCTGTATATATGGCAGCCCCCTCACACACACCTGTATATATGTCAGCCCCCCCACACACCTGTATATATGTCAGACCCCCTCACACACCTGAATATATTTCAGCCCCCCCACACACACCTGTATATATATCAGCGCCCCCCCCCCCCACACACACCTGTATATACGTCAGCCCCCCCCCACACACCTGTATATATGTCAGCCACCCCCCCCACACACGCCTGTATACAGTATCTCACAAAAGTGAGTACACCCCTAACATTTTTGTGAATAATTTATTATATCTTTTCATGTGACAACACAGAAGAAATGACACTTTGTAAAGTATTGAGTGTACAGCTTGTATAACAGTGTAAATTTGCTGTCCCCTCAAAATAACTCAACACACAGCCTTTAATGTCTAAACCACTGGCAACAAAAGTGAGTACACCCCTAAGTAAAAATGTCCAAATTGGGCCCAATTAGCCATTTTCCCTCCCCGGAATCATGTGACTCATTAGTGTTACAAGGTTTCAGGCATGAATAGGGAGCAGGTGTGTTAAATTTGGTGTTATAGATCTCACTTTCTCCTACTGGTCATTGGAAGTTCAACATGCCACCTCATGGCAAAGAACTCTCTGAGGATCTGAAAAAAAGATTTGTTGCTCTACATAAAGATGGCCTAGGCTATAAGAAGTTTGCCAAGACCCTGAAACTGAGCTGCAGCAAGGTGGTCAAGACCATACAGCAGTTTAACAAGACAGGTTCCACTCAGAACAGGCCTTGCCATGGTTGACCAAAGTAGTTGAGTGCATGTATATATATATATATATATATAATATATACTGTATATTTCAGCGCCCCCCCCCCCCCAACGCCTGTATATATGTCAGTGCCCCCTGCGCACAATTGTATATATGTCAGCGTCCCCCTAGCACACACCTGTATATATGTCACCCCCCCACACATCTGTATATTTGTCTGCCCCCCAAACCTGTATATATGTCAGCCCTCCTCACACCTGTATATATGTCAGCCCCCCCGCACACACACGCCTGTATATATGGCAGCCCCCCTCACACACACTTGTATATAAGCCAACCCCCCCATACACACCTGTATATATGTCGCCCCCCCACACACCTGTATATACGGCAACCCCCCTTACACACACCTGTATATATGTCAGCCCCCCCCACACACACCTGTATATATATCAGCGCCCCCCCCCCCACACCTGTATATATGTCAGCCTTCCCCCACACACACCTGTATATATGTCAGCCCCCCCACACACACCTGTATATATGTCAGTGCCCCCCCCCCCACACACACACCTGTATATATGTCAGCCACCCCCCCACACACACGCCTGTATATATGTCAGCGTCCCCCACACACCTGTATATATGTCAGTGCCCCCCCACACACCTGTATATATGTCATTGCCCCCTACACACACCTGTATATATATCAGCCCCCCCCCACACACCTGTATATATGTCAGCACCCCCCCACACACACCTGTATATATGTCAGCGCCCCCCCATACACCTGTATATATGTCAGCGCCCCCCCACACACATGTATATATGTCAGTGCCCCCCCACACACACCTGTATATATGGCAGCCACCCCCCCCTGACACACACTGTATATATGGCAGCCCCACATACACAAATCTGTACACACACAAGCCTCTGGCCCCTTATTGTACATAAGCCCCCCTCACACACACTTGTATATAAGCCAACCCCCCCATACACACCTGTATATATGTCGCCCCCCCCCACACACCTGTATATATGGCAACCCCCCTTACACACACCTGTATATATGTCAGCCCCCCCACACACACCTGTATATATATCAGCGCCCCCCCCACACCTGTATATATGTCAGCCTTCCCCCACACACACCTGTATATATGTCAGCCCCCCCCCACACACCTGTATATATGTCAGTGCCCCCCCATACACCTGTATATAGTGGCACTGTTGCATCCTTGGGCCGTAGTACCGGTGTCCACCAGCGGGTGTACTCCAGCAGTGTAGAGCAGACAGCACCCTCTGCGCTCAGGTGTAACGTGAGGTCAATTACTGCAGCCTTTTAAATACCCGGCAAGCCCTCACATGCTTGCCTTGGTATCTTTCTCCCTGTGCCCTTACCTCGCTGCTTGTATCCTGACCTTGAGCCTGTTTCTAATCTGATCTGATCCGATCCCTATCCCAAACCCATCCTGGACCTGTCCCTCCTGTGCCCTGATTTCCTTGTATCCCTGCCCTGCAGCCTATCCATCCATCCTCTCCCTGTCTTGTTGGTTTCCCATCCTTACCCATCTGCTGACCTCCCTGTGTATGGCCTGGCTTGTTTACGATTCCGGTATCTCCAGTTATTTGTATATATTAATTGTAGTTTGTGGGTCTGTGGTTGGTTTTGCACTGTTTCACTTATTTGTCACCTTTTTAATAAACACCCTTATTTTTCACTTACATGTGTTTCTGGTTTCCTCTGTGCTGCCACACAGTCTGGTCTACTAAATTCCGTGACAGTATACCAAGGCCATCCCTGACCAAACGTGGCTGCATTGAGGAACCATCCTGGTTGTTAGTTTTGCTAATATGGATTTCAATGAAATGATTTATTATTCTCTGCTGGCAGAAGAGGATGGTGAATATTGTCGCCATTTTAAAAAAGTGGACTAGTGACCAGCTGATGGAAACTATTCGATCAGCTCATTCCCTAGTGGATCAGGGGTATATGTCATTTGAAGATATTCAGCCCCTGATCCAATTATGTGCAAAACCAGTCCTGTCATGCATTTCCGAAGGAAGCAATGATTTTTCTCCCCCCTTCAAATATGGCCAAGTTGAATCCCTGATATGGTTATTAGAAGATGATACAGCCTTTTTTATGGAACATTATTCCGCTTGTTCACAACAGGTGTTGTCTGATTGCATCCATTCAGTACAATCCCTGGTTAATCAGGCTGGGTGTGAATCAGCATTTGTTCAACCTGTGCTACAGACATGGTCAGATCTCCTGCACTTAGCTAAGCCTCAACATTCCAGCCCTGCCATTAATCACCTGCCTTCCCAAAAAATCTATCTCCCCGTCACCTATGGCAACCTCAGCTACAGCCCAGTTTACTCAGCTCCCTACCAAATACTACTACCCAGTCTCCAAGTGTAGCACCTATCCTGCCTTTAATCCACCTGCCTCTTCTCCACCTGTAACAACCCCACAGAACCCTCCTCCAGCCACTGTTCCTTGGTTTTCCTTTTGCCCAGCTACATACTTTTCTTACGACCCTGCACCTACGCACAAAGCTGCAGTGGCTAAACCAAAAAAGAAACGAAAGTTCTTCCCGACCCACACCATCCTGCCAGTAACCCAACCTGCCTCCACACCAACCAACCTGTTCCAGCCTGCGTTCATGCCAGTTGAACTTGATGACCCACCTAAACCTGCCAACCCAGTGCCTGCTATCCAGTCTGATGTGCCTGCCTTCCAGCCTGATGTGCCTGCCTTCCAGCCTGAGGTACCTACCTTCCAGTCTGATGTGCCCACTTTCCAATCTGATGTCTTGATGCCTGTCTTCCAGCCCAAAGTCTCGGTGCCTGCCTTCCAGCCTGATGTGCCCGCCTTCCAGCCTGATGTGCCTGCCTTCCAGTCTGATGTGCCCACTTTCCAGTCTGATGTGCCCACCTTCCAGCCTGATGTCTCAATAATTGCCTTCCAGCCGGATGTCTTGGTGCTTGCCTTCCAGCCCGAAGTCTTGGTGCTCGCTTTCCAGTCTGATGTGCCTGCTATCGAGTCTGATGTGCCTGCCTCCCAGTCTGATGTCCTGATGCCTGCCCTCCAGCCCAAAGTCTCGGTGCCAGCCTTCCAGGCTGATGTGCCCGCTTTCCAGTCTGATGTGCCCACCTTCCAGCCTGATGTCTCGAAGCCTGCCTTCCAGCCTGATGTGCCCGCTTTCCAGCCTGATGTGCCCACTTTCCAGCCTGATGTGCCTGCTTTCCAGTCTGATGGGCCCGCCTTCCAGCCTGATGTCTCGATGCCTGCCTTCCAGCCTGATGTCTCGGTGCCTGCATCCAGCCTGATGTCTAGGTGCCTGCCTTCCAGCCTGATGTCTCTATGCCTGCCTTCCAGCCCGAAGTCTTGGTGTCTGCTTTCCAGTCTGATGTGCCTGCTTTCCAGTCTGATGTTCCCGCTTTCCAGTCTGATGTGCCTGCCTTCCAGCCTGATGTCTTGATGCTTGCCTTCCAGCTTGATGTCTCGGTGCTTGCCTTCCAGCTTGATGTCTCCACTTTCCAGTCTGATGTGCTCGCTTTGCAGTCTGATGTGCTCGCTTTCCAGTCTGATGTGCCCGCTTTCCCGTCTGATGTGCCCGCTTTCCTGTTTGATGTGTCCACCTTCCAGCCTGATGTCTCTGTACTTGCCTTCCAGCCTGATGTCTCGGTGCCTGCCTTCCAGCTTGATGTCTCCACTTCCCCATCTGATGTGCCCGCTTCTCAGTCTGATGTCTCGTTGCCTGCCTTCCAGCCTGGTGTCTCGTTGCCTGTTTTCCAGCCGGATGTCTTGATATTGGTGTGTCAGCCTGAAGTTTCGGTACCCGTGCGTCAGCCTGAAGTTTCGGTGCTCGTGTCTCAGCCTGAAGTTTCAGTGCCCGTTACCCAGTTTGCTGAGCCGGTGCCCGTTACCCAGTTTGCTGAGCCAGGGCCCGTTACCCATTCTGCTGAGCCGGTGCCCATTACCCATTCTGCTGAGCCGGTGCCCGTTACCCATTCTGCTGAGCCGGTGCCCGTTACCCAGTCTGCTGAGCCGGTGCCCATCACCCAGTCTGCTGAGCCGGAGTCCGTCACTCAGCCTGTTAAGCCAATACCTATTATTTGGCTTGCCGGACCAGTGCCCGGTGTCCAGCTCGCTGGGCCGGGGCCCGTTACCCAGCCTAATCGGCCGGGGCCCGTTACCCAGCCTGCTGAGCCAGTGCCTGTGATCCAGCCTGCCCTTACGGTGCTCGCTGTTTGGCCTAATGTTTCAGAGCCTGCTGCCCAGCTCGACGACCCGGAGCCTGCTGCCCAGCTCGATGACCCAGAGCCTGCTGTCTGCTCTGATGTGCCCGCTGTCTGCTCTGATGTTACTGCTGTCTGCTCTGATGTGCCCGCTGTCCGGTTTGATGTATCTGCTGCCCAGTCAAAAGTGCCTGATGCCCAGCCTGAAGTACCCGATGCCCAGCCTGATGTGCCCTCATCTGTTGTTCGGTTTGAGGCCATAAACATTGGACAATTTCATCTAGTTGGAGTGTCCGGAGGCCGCTCCTTTGGGGGGGGACTGTCATTAAAAGGTTTACCCGTTGGTGGCGCTATCGGTCTCTTGGATCGCAATACCAGTGTCCACCAACGGGTGTCTTCCAACACCTAGGACCTGTAATAAGAGGACTCACCTGCTGGTGGCACTGTTGCATCCTAGGGCCGTAGTACCGGTGTCCACCAGCAGGTGTACTCCGGCAGTGTGGAGCAGACAGCACCCTCTGTGCTCAGGTGTAACGTGAGGTCAATTACTGCAGCCTTATAAATACCCGGCAAGCCCTCACATGCTTGCCTTGGTATCTTTCTCCCTGTGCCCTGACCTCGCTGCTTGTATCCTGACCTTGAGCCTGTTTCTGATCTGATCCAATCCCTATCCTGAACCCATCCTGGACCTGTTCCTCCTGTGCCATGATTTCCTTGTATCCCTGCCCTGCAGCTTATCCATCCATCCTCTCCCTGTCTTGTTGGTTTCCCATCCTTACCCATCTGCTGACCTCCCTGTGTATGATCTCGGCCTGGCTTGTTTACGATTCCGGTATCTTCAGTTATTTGTAGTTTGTGGGTCTGTGGTTGGTTTTGCACTGTTTATATTTTACTTATTTGTCACCTATTTAATAAACACCCTTATTTTTCACTTACATGTGTTTCTGGTTTCCTCTGTGCAGTCCACACAGTCTGGTCTACTAAATTCTGTGACAGCTGTGTTATCAGATCCTTCCGGTAAATGTTGAATTTGAGGGGAGCAGTGTCACATGTTGCAGTGAAGGCCTGTCATCCTTTCTGATGAGATCCCATATGAACACTCTTTAGGATTACTAAAAGTCTTTGTTAGACTTGCCCTTCACAGAGCTGTTTATGACAATCCAGTGTTTATTTATATCACCTTTAAGCGCTGCTTCAACCTATGAATTACATATATGAACTTCTTGGGTTTCTTTCACCTTATATACTGGAAGGCCTAAAGATGGCCATGAGCCACAATTATTTTTGGTATAAGGGGGAATACTACACACAAACAAAAGTTGTGGCAATAGGAGCTAAACATGCACCCAGTGTAGCAAATCTGTTCTTGAACAAATGGGAAGTGGAGCAAATATATAGTGTAGAAGGGCCAAATCTGAAATGCTACTGAAGGTACATTGATGACATTGTGATCACTTGGAAGGGCACAGAAGAATCGCTGCCAAAGAGTTCTTTGCTGAAATTAATCAGAACATCTATGGTATTTCCTTCTCAGGAAGTTGGAGTAAGCATAGCATTGATTATCTAGATTTACAAATCTATAAGGAAAATTGAAGACTATGCACCAGAATCTTTTTCAAAAAGACAGATTGAAACAAATACATACCCACCAAAGGCTGCCATCATCTGAAATGGATAGGAAATATACCCCAAGGACAATTTATGAGGATACATAGAAACTTCAGTGACCAAAAAAGATTACGAGACCCAATTCAATGTATTAACGCAGAGATTTATTGAGAAAGGGTACAAGAAAAAAGTCCTGGAAGGCCTTAAGGAAAAAGTAAGAAAGATGGATAAGGAAACATTGCTGGAAGGAAGGAAGAAAAAGGAGAAAAACAAAAATATAGAGGTGGCTTTCCTCACAGGTTACAACAGACAGTATAAGGCATTTGAGAAAGTTGTGAAAAAACATTGGCCAATTTTAAAAATTGGACAAGATATTAAAAACAATCCTTCCACAACAACCCATTTTATTTACAAAAAAGCGCCCTTTTTAAGAAACAAACTTGTTCATAATGCACTAAATCCCCCAAACCCGTCAGTATGTTTACAAATCTAAAAGGGTCATTTAAATGCAAAAAATGTCTACCATGTAGAACCAGTCAACAAACAAGCAGAAAAAAAGAAACCTTCAGATCTACAGTCACAAGCAAGGAATACAGGTTTAGATAGTTAATCACATTCAACAGTATGCATGTAGCTTATGGTATAGAGTGCCCATGCCGACTTCACTAGGTGGGTAGAACAACCAGGCCACTATATGTCAGGATCTGAGAGCATATCAATAATATTAAAAAAGGATTTATTAAGCACAGTGTATCTAGACACTTTAGAGAATTCCATCAAAAAATAAAACATCTGTCATGACCTTCTATGCAATAGACAAAATTAAAGGGCACTGGAGAGAAGATAATAATAAGAAATAAATCTCACAGAATGAGACAAAATTGATTTTTAGGCCCCTTTCACACTGAGGCGCTTCTAAGCTGCCAGTAAAACATTTGAGCACTTTTGAAGAGCTTTTCAGGTGCATTTAAAGAGCTTTCCATTAATTTCAATGGAGAGGAGCGTTTTTTCACTGCCCTGCCAGCCCACTGCCCCAGTGTGAAAGCACTCATTGATTTTAATGGAAATAGATTTTCGTGAGCTTTTCAGGCACTTTTTTTAGCGTGAAATTGACTGAAAAGCACCTCAGTGTGAAAGGGGTCTTATGCTCAATACCCTCCAGCTAAAAGGCTTGAACATGGACATTGATCTGAATTGTTTTATTTCTTTTTGAATAAAAAATATTTCATCTTAAAAATGCCTGCTCTTTTAAATAATTAGCATAGACCATTAAAACAACTAGCATAGACCTGGTAAAAAAAAGGACCCTATCCCCCAGAAAACGGAAAGCATCAGCGCACTTACGTGTTCTTGTTTAGGATACATTCCCCAATTAATCCTTAGTTTAGAAATAGTAGACATCCATTAATTAATTTCCTCCTTTGGTTTTTAATTAATAAATTAATAAACCTCAAATCATTAATCCCATTTCCTCCCCTAAAAATTTTAAAACCTACAATTTTAAAACCAAATATTTTAAATAAAAATTTAAAATGTATCTTATCATTTAATTATATTTTTCCTATTTTTTTTTTATGTTTCTTATATGTTATATAGTTGTAATTCATTAATGTGAAATCTGAAAAATTACACTTTCTGAGATAAAATCTGAAAGCTTATATAAGTAATAATGTATATGCCTCTGTGGATCATAGAATCGAGTAATATATTATGTGGTGTCCCCCTATATTAGCATGCATGGGACTCACTGGTTGTGTGACACGACTGGAGTGCCCTGTGCAGTGTGTATGTTGTTCAGCTTGAATCAACATATCTAACATGGGAGCAGCATAAAATAGCGGCAGGTATACCACCAAGTCAAGTAGAGCAAGGTTTAACCACCAATAAATAGAAGAATTCTATTGTAAAAACAAAAGTACAAACAAAACGGTAATTTCTGCCCAGGCCATTCAAACATGGACACCGAATTTGCATAGTTGGACAAACCAAAAATGGCCACCAATTATGCGGCGTGAAGTTGCTAGGTTACCACTATATATATATATATATATATATATATATATCCGGGAAGTGTAGCAAGATGGCGCCGCTCCTGATGACGTTGTGCTGACGAAATGCATAGGGTGAAGCTTTCAGCGTCATTGCGTCGCTTCCTGCTGAAGCCTTGGAGCACATGGTATCATGGACTTCCTGGCTCTAAATGCTTATTGTTTCCAACAAAGTCTAAGTACATTTCCAACTGTTTGATCGCAATAAACAGAGTGAAGGTACTGTGCTATTCGATGTAATTTTACTCTGCATGTGGAGGAAACAGAGAGGCTGAATCTTTATATGAGGAAGAAGAGAAAAAACATGTGGATATCAGCACAATAACCAGAGCCAGGGGTGAAAAATCAACACTTGATTTTTCACCCCTGGCTCTGGTTATTGTGCTGATGTCTGTATGTATGTACAATAGGCGTTAAGTCCCCTTATTATGAAGGAAGGCTAAACCATTCTACCAGGTCTCTATGATTTTTAAAATCATTGTTGTTGTGGCCATTCCATTTATGAAGGTTTTTCTAATTTATGAAACTTATTATCTGATTGTCATTGATATCTGTTAGTTCACAATAATATGCTGCCTGCGGTAACTATAGAGAGGGATACGCTTATGTAGGTATTTTATATATGAGTGTTGTGTATTGTTTTATCAATTAATTAATTAATTTATTGCACACCTCTCTTATTTTTATACATAATATACTTATTTGTGATTTGAAGATTGTTTTACACTTTTGGGATCTTCTACTACTGTTTGTAAGTAGTTCCTTTTTATCAATTAGCTTTAATAAATTTTATCTAAAGGATCATGCACATGGCTCGTGCGCCCTTTCTTTCTTTTTTCTCGTTGTCTGTTAGGATTCCCCATCCTTGAGGGCAGCAAGGCCTGTGTTCTAATACCGCTTTTCAGCTACCCACTTGTGCGCAGGAGCTTTTTTCTTCGTTATCAGTATCTTTGCTGTATGAATGTCAATGGTCCCAAAAAAGTGTCAAAAGTGTCCGATCTGTCTGCCGTAATGTAGCAGTCCCGCTAAAAATTGCTGATCACCGCCATTACTAGTAAAAAAAATAAAAATGCCATAAATCTATTCCCTATTTTGTAGATGCTATAACTTTTGCGCAAACCAATCAATATACGCTTATTGCGATTTTTTTTTACCAACAATATGCAGAAGAATACATATTGGCCTAAACTGATGAAGTTTTTTTACATTTTTTTCGGATATTTATTATAACAAAAAGTAAAAAATATTATTTTTTCTTCAAAATTGACGGTCTTATTTTGTTTATAGCGCAAAAAAATAAAAACCGCAGAGGTAATCAAATACCACCAAAAGAAAACTCTATTTGTGGGAAGAAAAAGGACGTCAATTTTGTTTGGGTACAGCATTGCGTGACCGCGCAATTGTCAGTTAAAGCAACGCAAAGCAGTATCGCAAAAAATGGGGGCAAATTCTTCTGGGGCTGAAGTGGTTAAGTGAGGTTCTGCTGATGTAACCAGAGCCTCACTGCTGCATCCTTGGAGGTTTCTGTCCTACAGCCAGAGTACCAGGAAGAAAGGAAGGAATTATCTGCATTCAGCAAAAACAGCTCCCTGGGGAAACAATGGAAAGGGAAAAAAAAGTTAGCAATAAAGAATAAATAGCCTGCTATTATCTCTAAGCATCTGTTTGCATATTGTTGCTACTAAACGTTTTTAAAGGTTGTTGCAATGTTTCTTATAAGAGGGAAGTTCTCCCACTGCTTGTTGAAGCATTGTATGTATTTACGACTATGAATAAAGTTATGTGAGAAAGAAAAAAAAATCCAGGAAGGTTGGCGTGTAGGGTGGCTCCTAACCTGACGGCTTCTGGCCCTACGTGACGTCACGGCGCCGCTGTCAGAGAGGCAGGAGACCCGCCCAGGCAGCAGCAGTAGCAGCGGCTGGTCTCGGTTGGAGTGTGGGCGGCAGCGGAGCCCGGGGGTTGCGGCGAGAATAGAGCGGACTTATGTGACGTCAGGCGGTCATTCCGGAATCAGCCCCTCCCCGCCCCGACCGTGTGTGGAGAGCGCTTCTTCCTGTCTCTTCCGCCTTCTCTGGAACCAGCGGCGGTCGGTCGCTGCTCACCGCGGCCCCTGCTGCGAAGGCTGCCATGGACGAGCAGGCGGGGCCCGGCGTCTTCTTCAACAACAATAACAATTCGCTGCTGTCCGCCGCTGCCGGAGGTCCTGGGGGAGCCGGGAAGGGATTCGAAGCCGGGGCTGCTGATGCGGCCTCGGCGGCCGGAGGAGCTGCAGGAGGCGGAGGAGGGACGGCTGGCAGGGCCCAGTACAGCATCCCGGGGATCCTGCACTTCCTACAGCATGAGTGGGCCCGCTTCGAGGTGGAGAGAGCGCAGTGGGAGGTGGAGCGAGCCGAGCTGCAGGTAACAGCCAGCACCGGGATGTGTCACCGATCATTACATATAGATGACACCCTGACAACACCGACTACACTTGTCTCATGTGTCTGAGATGTGTCCTGTGCATAGCTCTCAACTGTCCCTGAATTCGAGGGACTGTCCCTGATTTCCGTAGCTCCCGACTGTCCCTGATTTCCGTAGCTCCCGACTGTCCCTGATTTCCGTAGCTCCCGACTGTCCCTGATTTCCGTAGCTCCCGACTGTCCCTGATTTCCGTAGCTCCCGACTGTCCCTGATTTCCGGGGACTGTCCCTGATTTCCGTAGCTCCCGACTGTCCCTGATTTCCGTAGCTCCCGACTGTCCCTGATTTCCGTAGCTCCCGACTGTCCCTGATTTCCGTAGCTCCCGACTGTCCCTGATTTCCGTAGCTCCCGACTGTCCCTGATTTCCGTAGCTCCCGACTGTCCCTGATTTCCGTAGCTCCCGACTGTCCCTGATTTCCGTAGCTCCCGACTGTCCCTGATTTCCTTAGCTCCCGACTGTCTCTGATTTCCGTAGCTCCCGACTGTCCCTGATTTCCGTAGCTCCCGACTGTCCCTGATTTCCTTAGCTCCCGACTGTCCCTGATTTCCTTAGCTCCCGACTGTCCCTGATTTCTTTAGCTCCCGACTGTCCCTGATTTCCGTAGCTCCCGACTGTCCCTGATTTCCGTAGCTCCCGACTGTCCCTGATTTCCGTAGCTCCCGACTGTCCCTGATTTCCGTAGCTCCCGACTGTCCCTGATTTCCGTAGCTCCCGACTGTCCCTGATTTCCGTAGCTCCCGACTGTCCCTGATTTCCGTAGCTCCCGACTGTCCCTGATTTCCGTAGCTCCCGACTGTCCCTGATTTCCGTAGCTCCCGACTGTCCCTGATTTCCGTAGCTCCCGACTGTCCCTGATTTCCGTAGCTCCCGACTGTCCCCGATTTCCGTAGCTCCCGACTGTCCCCGATTTCCGTAGCTCCCGACTGTCCCCGATTTCCGTAGCTCCCGACTGTCCCCGATTTCCGTAGCTCCCGACTGTCCCCGATTTCCGGGGACTGTCCCCGATTTCCGTAGCTCCCGACTGTCCCCGATTTCCGGGGACTGTCCCCGATTTCCGGGGACTGTCCCCGATTTCCGTAGCTCCCGACTGTCCCCGATTTCCGTAGCTCCCGACTGTCCCTGATTTGGAGCAATGTCCCTCTTTCCATACCTCCCATCTGTCCCTGATTTCGAGGTACTGTCCCTAATTTGGAGCAATGTCCCTCTGTCCTCCCCATTCCTTCCTCTTTGTGATCTGTTCTATATAGTTGTATATAAAATGCACTTTTTATCTTTCGAAAAGTGTTTCCCAGTGCTAAACCTTTCATCCAATTTCTAAATTGCTGCATTTGTAAATTTTAAAAGCCAATATAAAGGAATAGTAGTGGTAAAAAAAACCCTTGTGTTTTTTTTTCTTTGGGTAATATCTCCTTTAAGGGGGTGTGGCAGGGTGTGTGTCTACAAACGTATGCCTACATACGTTTGCTAGTAGGTGACCCTCATTCCCATCTCAAAATGTTGGGAGATGTGTCTTGTGGGGGGGCGGAGCGGTAGCTGCCTAGGACGCCCAGCCGCTGGTTTCCCTCTGCGTCTTCATGCTACAGTAAGTAACTAACTCAGTCTCAGGCAGCTGCTCTGTCCGACCGGTAGTGTAATTAGAGGCAGAGCGCTAGAGGAAGTGGTACCTTCTGTCACATTGGCAGGGCAAAAGGGGTGGAGCCAATGGGGGCTGCAAAATGAGGTTTCACCTAGGGTGTCAAAAATCCTTGTACCATCCCTGTCTGTGGGGGGTCCAGAGATGTGTCTGGGGGGTGCAGATAGAAGGCTCTCATCCTGTGTCATCTCTATCATTTAAAGTAGAAGTCCACCCTAACACTAAAATTCCTGCATCTATAATTTTAGGGGGGGACTTACACTTTAATACGATCAGGTCCAATAGGATTATTTATTTAAGCATCCTATACACAATACTATCACTACAATTGCTGTTGGCTTTACCAAAACCATTTAACCACTTCAAACCCGGACCATTTGGCTGGCCAAAGACCAGAGCACTTTTTGCGATTCGGCACTGCGTCACTTTAACTGACAATCCCGTGGTCGTGCGACCTGGCTCCCAAACAAAATTGACGTCCATTTTTCCCCACAAATAGAGCTTTTTTTTTGGTGGTATTTGATCACCCCTGCGGTTTTTATTTTTTGCGCTATAAACAAAAAAAGAGTAACAATTTTAGAAAAAAAGCAAAATGTTTTACTTTTTGCTATAATATCCCCAAAAAAATGTATAAAAAAACATTTTTTACCCTCAGTTTAGGTCGATATGTATTCTTCTACATATTTTTGGTAAAAAAAATAGCAATAAGCGTTTATTGATTAGTTTGCGCAAAAGTTATAGCGTCTACAAAATAGGGGATAATTTTATGGCATTTTTATTAATAATTTTTTTTTTTTTACTAGTAATGGCGGCTATCAGCGATTTTTATCATGACTGCGACATTATGACGGTCAGATCGGAAACTTTTGGCGCTATTTTGGGACCATTTACATTTATACAGCGATTAAAAATGCATTGATTACTGTGTAAATGTGACTGGCAGTGAAGAGATTAAACAGGATGGTGCGCTGCAGGGGTTAAGTGTGTCCTAGGGATGTGTTCTAACTGGGGGGGGGTGGGCTACGTGTGATACGACACTGATCACCGCTCCCGATTACAGGGAGCGGGGATCAGTGTCACTAGGCAGAACGGGGAGATGCTTGTTTACATTAGCATTCCCCTGTTCTTCCTCTCCGTGAGACGATCGCGGGTATCCCCATGGACATTGAGTCTGTGGGACCCGCAATCACACTCGCGGCAGTGTCATGCACGCGACCACACGGCGGCAAATTTAAAGGGATGTACCTGTATGCCCCTTTGCCTGTCCGTGCCGTTTTGCTGAAGTATATATGTACATGCGGTGGTCGGCAAGTGGTTAACAAGGTCACATTTACATGGGTGACCTGCCCCAGTGCGAATGACAGCAGCAGCAATCTGCTGATTCCTCACTGCAGTTTTTGTTATTGGCTAGGTGCAACCACTGGCCCCTGTACATTTTCAGTGACAGGTTCACAGTGCCCACAGCTATCCGTGGCTGTACCCAAAGCCAGTGATCACTGCTGATGCACTGGAAGGGGCCTTAGATCTACCATAAACTACATAGTAGAAGGCCATGCCTGGTTTAATCCTAAATCAAGGAATCGTTTAGGTTTTGACTTATTTGGCTACATTCGCATGGGTGACTACCCCCGTTGCGAATGACGGCAGCAGGAATCTGCTGATATGATTACCTGTGACCGGATAGCTGTGGTCGTCAAGCCCTGTACACTTTAATGGCAGGTTGCTGGTGGCCACAGCTCTCCAATGCTGTCAGCGCAGCCAACAATTTCCTGCACACTTTGTGTTCGTCCAGCAGCAATCATGGCAGGTAATCAATGGGTTGTGCGGGCAGTTACGGAAAGCTGTGGCCACTGGCAACCTATCTTAGAAGTGTACAGGGCTCAGTGGCCGCAGCTAGCCGCTCGCAGTTGACCAAAACAGCGGGAATCAGAAGATTCCTTCCCCTGTCGTTGGCACTGGGTCTAGTCGTCCAATTAAAATTATATTAAAAAGTACGTTTTTTAATTAATTTTTTTTTCTTTTAAGTCTTGTGGCCCCACGTATGTGCAGAGAGTGTGTCGACATGCAGAAAGTATAATTGCACTACACATGTTAAATATCACTGCGGCTAGCAGTGAATGACTTTAATGACTGGTCTGCGGCGACCACAGCTGTCTGTGGCTGTTTCCAGAGCCAGTGATTACCATGCGATGATCACTCCACAGGTAATCGCTGGTTGGGCGGATAGCCACAGATAGCTGCGGCCACCAAGGACTTGTCAATGAAGTGCAGATTCCTGCCGCTTTCGTTCACACTTGGGCTAGTCACCTATGCGAATGTTGCCAAAGAAGACAAAACAATCCTTTTATTTAGTATCAGACCAGGCAGGACCCTCTGCGTAGATCTCGGGGCCCTTTTGCATTGCAGTGCATGATAAACATTGTATTTCAGCTTGCAGGCAGCTGTCAGTTTTTGGATGCAGGGAGGGAGTGCACTGCTTACTTATTTTTAAAAGTGAACAAAGTCACACTTCCTTCATGACTCCACATAGCAGCACAGTGCAATGCACTGCTGTGCGTTGACAGGTAGTGCCATCCAGTGCACTGCAGTAAAGTGCACCTTGTCTTTATTTTACCATAGCTTACTGCAACTCCGGCCTGAGTTACAGTGCAGACAGGGCACATAGAAAACAATTGTTTTCCATGTGCCCTAGTAGTGACTGGGGTTGATCCAGTGAGGAAAAATGCCAGTCACTGCGCTATGTGTAAATGAGCCCTAAGGGCTTATTCAGATGGGCGCTGAGTCCCATCCTCCATGCAGAGCTGCTTTTTTCTGCATGAAGGTTCGAAGTGGATACAAATGCAGTGGCCGCACAGACATGTCAAAATTTAATGGAGGGGGGCATAAACTTGGACTCAGACGCTGTATGTTTGGGTCTGTGAACTTTCTCCTGTCCACATATCAGATTTTGACGTGACTTTGTCCATGCAGCCATTGCTTCTCTATCCACTTCTATGGGCTTACTGCTGCAGCTCCGAGATAGATGCAGCAAAAAGTGAGGCTACACGGAGTGCCCCTCTGAGTGGCTCTGTACATAACGTCCTGTTATGGATTGACAACGTTGCCCCTTAGATCCCTTTCACACGAGCACCTTCCAGTCTGCTAAGCAGGGGCTCTAAACAGATCCTCTGCTGAATCGGACATCCGTGTGCTTTCAGTGTTTATATTTAAAAGCCGGAGGTTTTGGGACACCTCTTAGATCTAAGGGTAGCCGGATGTATTCTGATTTGCATCCATTTACACCAGCCTACTTCTAATCCAGAATGATAGCTGAAAAGACAGAAAATGGTGCTATACTTTTCCATATTTTTTTTTTTGTTTGTTTTTGGCCTTGAGAGGTAAGCAGATGTAAGCTTCCATTTACAAATGTTTGTCAATCGGCATACGTGACGCTTTTACTCAGGTCTGCCTTAAAAACTGGCAGACATACCGGATTGGGCCACCAGTAGTAAAAGGGGCCTTAATGTTACTTCATGAAGGCTCAGCATTGTCACGCCAGGATGCACACTTCTGTTGAAGTGCAAGTTGATGTGCCACCGCTTTCATCTTCTACTGAGATTCTGCTACGGTGTCAGGAAGGCCCATGAGTAGCCATGAAGAACTGATATGTATTTGTGAACTAGCCTCTGGAGCTGAAGCACCATGCATGGACAGTCTCTTAGAAAAATGTAAATTCTGAAACTTTTTTTTAAAGAAAGGTAAATGGGTCTTTTTAGACTAAGTTCACTTTTTTTGGCATGTTACGTGCTACACCCTCATTTAGGGTGTAACATGAAACCTGTGACAGTGGACGGGGGATCTTTTAATATTCCAAAAACAGCACAGCTGTGTGGAACTCCACTCACACAGCCGCATCATTCATTCACAGAGATATGTAAATAAATTAACTACAAGTCCCGTCTCTGTGGCACACGGCTTGTAGTTCTCAGCAACTTATGAGAGCACTGATCGGCGCCCTCCTAGTTCGTTGACTCTTCCTGCACAGTGCAAAGAAGTGCACATTCTTTACCTGCAAATTCATGTGCGTTTCTTTTATTTATTTTTTAAAGGTATACTTAGCCTTTAAAATGCTTTAAAGCCAGACTCCAGGAGTTGCAAAAAACCCACAATTGCAGTTCCACCCCCGTTGTAGAGCAATAAAATGTAAAAATGACCTTATTCTTCACTCCAGCAGGCTTTGGTGCTCACCACTGCTCCAGCTTGTGTGTGGACCCTCAATGTCCTCAGGTATAATGTAGATTGCTTGCGCATTGTACTTTGATGACGTCTTCTAGAAGAGGCTTTGAGGGACCAGTTGCCCAGATGGAGGAAGCCTGCCACAAGGAGGCGGAAGGTGGGTATTACACTTTGCTCTTCATCCCCTAAAGTAACAAGCATTTAAACCTTGCAGTACAGTGTAGAGGTTTTCTGTAAGGGTAGCTTTTATTTACATTTTTTTTTTCCTAGTAAACACATAGGTCCAATCTGTAAGCTAGCACCTTTTCCCTATAGTCATGCTGCCCTCCTGCGTTCAGTTCATTTTAAATGTAGGAGAAACTATTTGGGGAAGTATAAACAAACTTTATGCTTCCCAGATCAAGTATAGTATGATACAGAAGATGCATTCTGAGTATCTAATCTGCCCCTGGAGGCATAGAATTCTATTTTCTCTAAACATAGCTAAACTCGATAAAACTGCACTCCGGTAAAAGCACAGTGTGTATTATACCCTTTATTTAAAATATTACATGCATTTATAAATGCCCTGTAAATGCATATAAATGCCTATTTCACGTGGATGAAAAGGCACAGTTTCTTGCAGCTGGACATACAGGTAGTTGCAGACAGCTGGGACTGCTCAGCCTGTACAAAGCAATGACAGGCAGACAGAAGCCACAGCTGTCTGCCGCTGTCATGCCGATTTTTGCATGTATCCGCACATTAAGTGGTTCGGTACAGATATTCTTACCTGGCCACTCTTACCTGGGCACTTACCTAGGGTTAAACATTGGTCCCTAACAATAGGTAACTGCTGGATGTGCAGTTACATGTGGACAGCTGTGACTCCTTTCAGCCTGTCGTTACTTTGTATGGGCTGAATGGCTGCAGCTGTCCGCAACCACCTGTCAGCTCAGCTGCGAGAATCTAGTTATTGCTGTTGCTGTCTGTGCATATCCATGTCTATTTGACAGTGTGTAGGAGGCCTCTTTGCTTCGTTAATTAGAGTGAATCTGTGCCCAGGCTGTGCATTTACATATTCTGAACAAGTGGCAAAAGAGTTCTCATTCACCCCTGTACCTCTAGGCATTGTAGAGAAATTGATGTTAAAAAGTTCACAAGACAGGCATTGAAATTGTGGCTTTATTTCCCTATTTTCTGTGATAGTAACATGGAAGCCTGTCAGCACTCTAATGTAAACAAACCGCAGTGCTTGTGAACTGTTAGAAACCCAGTGAAACTGATAGGCCCCCCATCACACTAGTGATTGTGTCACTGGCGAGAACTCGCTTGTAGTAGGGTTGCCATGCAGGACATAGCAAAAAAAACTCATCTGTTTTATGTTTCACTGGTTTGCTGATAATTGCTGATATGTGAGGTGTCCCCTTCTTGCTGGAATCTTACGTTTTGCAGCACTTTAGTCGGTGATGGAGCAAAATGAACAAACAGACAAGTGATTTCCCTGCACATTTTAGTCATCCTGTACTGGTGAGAACTCCTGGGCTTACGTGTTTGTGTCATCTCTGTGTCGACACGTCAGTCTAGGAAGAAGATGTTGAAATGGGATCTCTGTGAGAGGTAATAAATACCTGGATGTTATTCTTGCACATTATTTAACATGCATGCACCTAACTGATGTAAAGTCCACTTTAATCTGAACAAAAATCTTCAGGTTATTTGACTGTCTTCTTTCAGGAAACCTTTGAGAGAAACTTGGAGGCTGCCATTGCTCTCCTACTTATAAAATACTAGTTGCTTGGCTGTTATAGTAAATGAATGAGCTGTCATTTCTCCTAGAAGGAAACACCCATTCACACGTTCTATGCATGCTTGATGTGGTGGTGCTGTTCTCTGCAATGCAAAACCCCGGCCTTTCAGAAATTGTCTATACATGTCCAGAATTTTGGCCCTGACGGTACAACCCGGCTAAACAAAACTTGATTGAAAAATTTGAAGGAGACTGGAAGAAAATTGCCAGCAGAACAGTGGCTATGTTCTATCAGATGAAGTCATTGAATCTGATACAAATGCATTTCTGCATACACAATACAGACAAAGTGCTAATGCTTTGTCTGAACCCAGCTTTATTAAAGCGGAACTATACTCGCCTCAGCTCTAGCAATGCGGTGTCCCTGGGTGGCCAGTTTACGGGTCTCAATAGCCGGGCGCTTTCATTTGGCGGGGATGACGTCACTAGTTAAGTCACATTTGACATGCACAGTGAGCGCTGCTCGTGCGCGGTTCACTGTACAAAGGTGGACTGGCAGGTAAGTAACTTTAATGTAACTTTAATGCAAAAGAGACAAAGCATGTCTCTTCTGCATTAAAATTCCTATTTTCACCCATTTTTAATTGTCCTAACGTTCCTCTTTAAATTTTTACAAAATCCTAATTAAAATAGTTGAGGACTACCTAACAATCAGTAGCTTGTGAGACGATGAACGCTTTCAGGGTGCAGCTGTCAGTTGTATGTAGTGTACAGCACAGGTTGTAGCGGAAAGGAGTGTCTGGGGAAAGAATTGTACTCGGTGGAAACCAGTCCCTCCTATGTTGGTTGTTAAGGCCTCTAAGGGCACTTTCACACTCACAGCACCTGGGCATCGGCAATAAAGTGCCATTTTTTTTTTTTTAGCGGTGTGTATACGCTGCTCTTAAAGCACCTCAAAGAAGCTGCTAGCAGGACTTTTTTTGACGTCCTGCCAGCGCACCGCTCCAGTGTGAAAGCCCTCTGGCTTTCACATTGGAGTGACAGGAGAGGTGCTTTGCAGGCGCTATTTTTAGCTCTATAGCGCCTGTAAAGCACCTCAGTGTGAAAGGGGTCTAAGTAAATCGTTTTTGCGGTGGTGGTTACTTATCTTTAAGAGTACAGGCTTCATGTTTTGTGTAGTTGTTGTGCCCTGCCGAGTGTTGTCAGCTGGGAATCCTCTGCAGGGCTTATCAGGTGGGATCTGCTGAGCATCTAACTCAGGTTCTGGTGACCCCAATGTAACCAGCTGTGGGCCTTTAAGATATATTTCTTTTTCTAACTGCAGTTTATGATGAACTTATCTCCTTTTGTGTCCTGGATAGATTTCACTGTGTGCCCTCCTCTCAAGACAGTACTGGATACCCTTGCATGAAAAATGCTACTGCGGCGCACAAAATAAACTTAACCTACCAAAGCAACACTAGACTAATGTGTTTCTTAAAGGGAAAAAAAATAAACATAATCAAATGACTGTAGCATTGATCTGATGCTGCAGTTGTCCCTTGTTGACTCGAAGACCAAGAACTGAGCGATCAATGACCATTGATTACTCTTCACTGAGCAGAGAGTAGTGACTGTCTGCTCTGCTCCTCCAGTGCTCACTGGAGCTCCGGGCTGTGTAAGGGGCAGGAGTGGCTTGCTCAGGCTCTGTGGTACACTGAGAGGCTGAGTCAGCTGATAGTCAGCCATACTTCTAAAGTATGGACTGGCTCTGTGATGTCAGCTATTTCCCTTTGTTTTTAAATATATCAAAAATGCTAGAAAAGTATAAAATAAATGCTAGGACAGAACGTTAACCCCCAAAATGTCCCTCTTTTGGAAAGTAGACACCCCAAGGTAAAAAATGTTCATGTTGGTATTGAGGTAGCAGGATGAGCGGGGAACACAGAGAAAACTTTTCAGGCAAGCGGCATCCGAAAATGTTCTTAGACGGGACTTTTTACACATAAATATGTAATACAATTACATTGACAAAAGATCTCAGTGCATTCCTGTGTCAAAATGAAGTAACGCCTGAGTGCATGTGTGCCAGTTACTTTATCCTGACCAATCAAGAGGTCAACGATGGAAACCTGGGAGAAAATGGAAGCAAAGACATTGCTGAGCTGGAGAGTATTGCTTGCAAGGAAAGTCTGCCATAGTGTATTCATATTCCATGTATACTACACATTATGGCAAACAGCAGCTGGGGGCCCAAAGTTTTTATTTTGTTGTGGTGCTTTAGGCAGATTACTATTATTATTACTATTATTATTATATTACTGTTTGTAAGTCTCCCTGTTGGATTAAGCTACTGATTTACCTGTGTTCATTTGTTTTTTTTTTAAATGATATGGGAGTAATGAGGTAGTGAGTAGCTTTTTTTTATCGATAAACAGGGAAGGCTACACATGTCATATTTTGGTGTTTTACTACACACAGTTTTGTTAGATGGCCTGGTGTGTTTTTCATTTGTCTATAGCATAAAAGTTCCAAGTCATGTGACTTTCCTGAACTGTGTGATCTTGTTTTTCAACTATATGCATGTTTGTTTAAAGGTCTAGATGTGCCGGAGATTGCTGGAAATTTGTTTGTCAGGACTGGACAAATCTTACCTGGCTGGAGCCAGTACTAAAAGCCTAGGATTCACCATTACACCACCTGCATATTTGACTGTGTATAGGTAACGGAAAGATGTGTAGTTTAACCTTCACTGGTCTAGCTAGAACCCATGTGGGTATCCATATTGGAGCGCCACTGGAGATGATGACAAGCAGTCTGCTACGGCCATGATCGTCTGGCTGCTGCTTCAGCAGCTTCTCCTCTGCACACTGAACGTAGGGGGTCACTTGCTCGGCTTCAGCTACTTTCATAAACAGTTTACTCTGATGTGAACAATCTCTATAACACATGGCCTTTGATTTCTGCATTTTAGGGCATTCTAATGTGATTGTATGTACAAGGCCTTAGTTTGTGTTCTACACCAGCTGGCAGGTTCTTATTTTTCTTTTCGTCTTATATATTTAGACTAGAATATATAATAAATGTGTAACAATGATTATTAAGCCCAAAGCCTAAAAAAATGAAATATGCTTATGTTCCCAGCTCTGAGATTGGTATGTTGTGACCATTATTATTTTACAAAATGACAGCTGTACCAAAAAAGTAATGCTCTGTACACGATAGGATTTTCCGATGGAAAATGTTTGATGGGATTTCGCTGTGGAAAATTCCGATCGTGTGAAAGTTCCACGCATGGTTGGAATCAAGCAGACAAACCGCACTGGCTATTGAACTTTATTTTTCTCGGCTCGTCGTACGTGTTGTACGTCACCGCGTTCTTGACGTTCAGTATTTCCGACCAACTTTGTGTGTCCGTGTGTATGCAAGGCAAGTTTGAGCCAACATCTGTTGAAAAAAAAACATGGATTTTGTTGTTGGAAAATCCCATCGTGTGTACGCGGCATTAGACTCTTTCGGCTGGCTTCAAAATAGCAATGTTTAGTGAGGCATAAGTAAACAATGAGATCTTGAATCTGGAGCCCACATCAGATTTAAAAGAAGCCAAAAAGTGATTTCACCAAATTCAACACCGAAGTGAAATTAAAGCCTCGCACACACGATTGGATTGTTGGCCAACAGAGTGTCAGACTTTTGTCAAAAGGGTATGTGCCTGGATCCATTGCAGTGGTGTGCAGGCACATTGTGTCCAGTTATACCAAAGTGCCCTGCAGATGACTTTGGTTTGGCACGTGGTGTTTTGTATTACTCTTGCCTATGACCAGAAGCAATTTGGAAATATATTATAGTGGTTGAATTTGGATCTAAAATGTTATGGAAACTGATACTGTATTTCTGCATTTGCTTACTGTGCTTTTTATCTGGAGTATTTTACTGTGCTTTTTATTTGGAGTATTACAAACTTATAGTATCCCTTAGACCCCCTTTCACTCTATGCCGTCAGCGGTAAGGCGGTGCTATTTTTAGCACTGCTTTACCGTCGTTTTAACGGCCCTGTCCGGCCGCTAGCGGGGCAGTTTTAACCCCTGCTAGCGGCCAAAAAGGGGTTAAATCCGCCCGCAAAATGCCGCTGGCACTGCAGCGGGGCCCCATTGATTTCAATAGGTTCACTGCTCCAAAGAAGCTGCTGGCAGGACTTTCTCTGACGCTCTGCCAGCGCACCGCTCCAGTGTGAAAGCCCTGAAAGGAGCAGCTGTTTTAGGGCGGTTTGCAGGTGCTATTTTTAACGCTATAGCGCCTGCAAAACGCTCCAGTGTGAAAGGGGTCTTATGCTGCTGTTTTTTTGATCAAGTCAGTGAAATGCATTTCAAAGTATTCTGCATTTGACTTGCTTGCTCTGTACAGCCTGCGTGCACTATTCCTAAAAGTATGTACTGAGCTGAATGGTGTTGTAGCAGTTCAAATTTGAGCTGCATTGATGGCACTGTGGTCTATTACTTTCTGTGGCTCCTCCTACCAACCTCAATAGTCTCGTTGGCAGAAGACTGTCTTTGTAAAAGGCTTCTTGAAGCAAACGGAATGGCAGCAGCATGTTGTACGCCTCTGCCCAGCTGTCTTTGCAGGTTAAGGGGTGGCTCAACCGTCTGTTTTTACTGCCCCCCGATTACAAATGTAAACAATCCATAACATGCTTTGCGGCCACTGCAAAAATCATACTGCTTTTTGCATTTAGAAAGCAGTACCTCCACTAAGCCATATACATTCAAGTAATTGGGGGCCACTTCACAACTGCCCTGCAAACACGGTTGAGGTGCAGTCATGCAGCATTTACAGGGTTAAAGAAGTTGTAAACCCTCTAGGTTTTTCATTTTAATGCATTCTATCTATTAAGGTGAAAAACCTTCTGTGGTCCAGCAGTTCCCCAGAGCCCCCCTTTTACTTACCTGAACCCAATCTTTCTAGTGACGAGAAAGCACAGCAGCGTCAGCCACTGTCTTTGGTCCTCATTGGACAGATTGATATCAGCAGGAGCTCTTGCTGGTGTCAATCAAATCCAGTGACACGGGGGGGCAGGCCGAGTCCCGCTGTCTGTCAATGGACGCAGCAGAAATACTCTATTCTTTTTTTGCTGCTCAATTGCAGCATCTAGTACAGTGGGAATCGGAGGCCTTAGCTGCTCCCTCATTTCACTTCACTTTGGTTTTCAGGGACTCCAGCCGCTGCTAGCCCTGGAGGAGGCATTGGGGTGCTCTGCCTTCTCTAATATATCCACCCTGGTACATATATATAAGGTGTGGGAATCTGTTGTGATTCAGAGACAAATTGCCATTAGATGGACCTCCCCTCACCCTCCGACTGGATATTCGATCTGAATAGATGCATTTTCTTTATGAGGAATTAATAGAAGAGGTTCGATACTATCTGGAAGCTGTGGCTTGACCGTATGGATACGGGATTGCATTAGGAGCTACGTTTGCCAGAATATAGATGTATGGAAGAAAAATAGTTCTTTTAGGATAAAAGGATTGTATATTGACTTAACAATGAAAAGAATGGGTAAAAAAATGGGCTTTGTGTATGGTTTTTGTGATGTTATGAATATGTGTTTTTTTTTTTATTTCAATGTTTTTTGTGTACATGATGTGGTATAAAAATGGAAAATTAAAATCTGATTAAAAAAAACAAAAACATAACCTTTACAACCCCTTTAAAATGGGCAATGAGGAAGCGATCTCTCCCTGCCTGTCAAACGTTGGTGAAAAGCAAGGTCTGCCACTAGTGTAAACTTATCGTAGCTGTGCAGACATATTTCATTCTTAGTTTAGTCCCCCCCCCCCATCAGGTCCAGTTCACACCATGAAGCACACAGGAACACACTGTGTGCTTCACATGCGATCTGGGAGCAGTGCAATTTCAGGCTGTTCATTTGAATGGGCTGAAATTGTGCCGGTGTTCTGCCAAAAACTCCAACTCGTCAAAATCTCCAACCATTTCACTTCCGGTAACTCTCCTGCAGCAATAATTGGAGATTTTGACGAGTTGCCTGCTATCACAGAGCAATGTATACAGTATAGTACACTACTAGTTGCCTGTTTAGACAGAACACCAGGTAAGGAGGAAAAAAGTTGTCACCACCTTGAAGGCAGCCATGTTGGTTAGTATCGGGCGGACTAACAATGTCTACTCATTATATGGTATAACGTAGTGTATACGCTGCCACTGTTCTGTCAAAAGAGCCATCTTGTCCAAATCTTCAATTATTGGTGTTGCAGAGTCACAGGAAATGACATGGTTGGAGATTTTGGCAAGTTGGCGTTTTCGGCAAAACACCAGATGGCACCAAAAGCCGTGCATGTACTACTTTTATACGACTCATAGGGCACAATAGTACCATGCAATCCGGTTTCTGTACAGGCAAACATGCTGCGTTTGGGTTGTCATTGACACGGACACCTACTGCAGACCACAAGTGGTGCAGGAAACACACGGTGTTCTGTTGTGAACTGGTCCTCAGTACAAAATAAAGTACACACAAATCCTTGCATACATAAATTTAAGAGCTAATGCAACATAACATGGCATGCTAAGATCATTCATTTGTTATATAACTCTCTTACCTTCTGTGTTTGCGAAAAAGTTTATATCCTAATTCAAAGCCAATTGCATTTTGCTGGTAGGAATGCAGTAGACAATTATTTTCATAACTACTTTTTTTTTTTTTTACAAAGTATTACATGTTTTAAAAATTCTGGAGCATATCAAGTTTCCCTAGTACTAGAGTTACTGTATATCCTGTGACAAGTCATGAAATAACTTGTGTTTACTGTTTGATTCACATGGACATGTTAATAGCAGCTGGCCTTACACTGTTACATCTAAAGACTTTGCAGCTGCCTTATGGTGCAGCTTGTGTGCTCCTCAGACCATTGTTTAGAAAACTGTTAGGGTGTTAGGCGTACGTTACAGGGGCCAGTGGAAATGTGAGTTCAAGAAGTTTATTTGTATTTTTTTTTTTTTCAGCAAGATCATGTTTGTGTGTCAGTGTGAACTCTAGGATTGTTAATTACACTTACTATATTATGCGTTTTATGTCAAGGTGACACTCCTTTTTGTAAGGTTGTTTTTCCTGGTATAAGCAGGGCAATTACAATTGCTGTTCAACAGGGATTGCTTAAAATCAAAGAACTATTTTTGGTAAACAAAATTTTAACTAGACTTGGTTAGTTAAATGCACAAGGTCGCTACTAATTTTGTAGCCATTTTTTAAATCCTATAAAATGGGTCTTTCATATCCCTATAGCATATCTGGAGCCACTTGTTATTGTGATATAGCACATGCTTCACATACATATATGTATGAGACTGAAAACCCTTGGGGGCCCCTTATTTCAGAAAGATATGATTAGTGCAAGAATGCTGGAGGTCTTTAGGACACAGTGGAGTATTAAAATAAGGTTTACGGAATTCTTGAATGGACATGTTTGTTACTCACCAAGATGCCTGTTAAATTATTCAGGTGTTATGTCACACTTGGTTATCAAAAGGTTTCATCAATTTTAGAAAATCTGCTTCGGACAAGCCCTGTTTTTAATCTCAAAAATATATTGTATTCTTTACTATTTATTCAGTTTGTTTACTTCAATGTAGTATAAAAACAGTCACGCTTAACTGACACATACAGCATCAAACATCTAATAATGAACAGTCGTCCTTAATTGGAAAATAATATGTGAAGCAGGGTGATAAGTAGACAATAGTGCCAAAACCTTAGAATTGAAATTCGTAATCCATGTGTAGACTTTCAGACACCGTATAGTCCCCTTCAACCCCCTGTGCAATGGTCCCTCTCCCTGGTGTAATGGCAATATGTCTGGGGTAGGCTGGCTGCTCTGCTGTATGTAAGTTAGGGGGTGCAAATTACTTCTTGCCCCTAACTTTTTTTTTTTTAGCTGGCTCCTAGATTCAAAGCAGATTTGTCAAGCCCAGCATTATACCTTACGATCTTCACACGAAGGGTAATCAGAGCTAATCTGCATATTTTATTTTGGTCAATGGCTAAGTATATATTTAAAACTACTGGTTTAGCATGGCAGCCCAAAGAAAGGTTGGCAATACAGTAGTAGAACGTTATTTTTAAAATATTTGTTTTTTTCCTAATGGTTAGTGGTGTCAATTCAACCTTTGTTTTCTACTGCAGTGATTGGCTGTCACAGCAGTCACATGATTGGAAAGCTCCCGTTCGCAAGTATGCATCAGAGAGCTCCCGCTGGTTACCGTGATGGGAGCGTGCTACACAGGACCGCATATATGCGTGTGACCAGATTCAAGAGGTTAAAAGCAAACTTTTTTATTTAATTTTTTTTTGTACTTTTAAATATTGATCAAATCAGTGAATGTACTGATAAGATTTTTTTTTGTACAAATATTTGTAAGAACTTCTAGTGTATGGCCAGGCTAAGGCCCCTTTCACACTTATACGACTTCAAAGTCGCACGATTTTACCGCGATTTTGCGGCCGCGATTTTGCCGCTATTTTACCGCGATTTTGCCGCGATTTGGGAGCAGTACTACTTTGCCACGTTTTTGGCATTAACAAATTAAAACATACAGTAGTTGGTATGAATCATAAGGGGAAACTCCACGCCAAGTTTTAAATAAAAAAACTGGCGTGGGTTCCCCCCCAGGGACATACCAGGCCCTTAGGTCTGGTATGAATTGTAAGAGCAACCCCCTACGCCGAAAAATCGGCGTGGGGGTCCCCCCAAAATCCATACCAGACCCTCATCCGAGCACGCAGCCCGGCCGGTCAGGAATGGGGGTGGGGACGAGCTAGCGGCCCCCCCCCTCCTGGACCGTACCAGGCCGCATGCCCTCAACATGGGGGGGTGGGTGCTTTGGGGCATGGGGGGCACCCTGCGGCCCCCCCACCCCAAAGCACCTTGTCCCCATGTTGATGAGGACAAGGGCCTCTTCCCGACAACCCTGGCCGTTGGTTGTCGGGGTCTGCGGGCGGGGGGCTTATCGGAATCTGGGAGCCCCCTTTAATAAGGGGGCCCCCAGATCCCGGCCCCCCACCCTATGTGAATGAGTATGGGGTACATGGTACCCCTACCCATTCACCTAGGGAAAAAAAGCATCAATAAAAACACAGTACACAGGTTTTTAAAATAATTTATTAGGCAGCTCCGGGATCTTCTTCCGACTTCGGGGGTCCTCTTCTGACTTCGGGGGTCTCTCCGGCGTCCGCATCTTCTGCCGGCTCCACCGCTATCTTCTGGCGCTCTTTTGCCAGCGGTGGTCCGGACCTCTGGATCGTCTTCTTCCCTCTTCTCTTCCAGAGATGTTGACACGACGCTCTCTCCAGCCAGAATGGTCTCTGTGCGCTCCGCAACTGACTTATATAGGCGGTGGCCCCGCCCCCTATGAGGTCACTGTCCCGGGGCATGCTGGGACTGTGCCGTCATAAGGGGGCGTGGTCCTCACCCAGTGACCACGCCTCCTAAAACGTCACAGTCCCAGCATGCCCAGGGACTGTGACGGCATAAGGGGGCGGGGCCACCGCCTATATAAGTCAGTTGCGGAGCGCACAGAGACCATTCTGGCTGGAGAGAGCGTCGTGTCAACATCTCTGGAAGAGAAGAGGGAAGAAGACGATCCAGAGGTCCGGACCACCGCTGGCAAAAGAGCGCCAGAAGATAGCGGTGGAGCCGGCAGAAGATGCGGACGCCGGAGAGACCCCCGAAGTCAGAAGAGGACCCCCGAAGTCGGAAGAAGATCCCGGAGCTGCCTAATAAATTATTTTAAAAACCTGTGTACTGTGTTTTTATTGATGCTTTTTTTCCCTAGGTGAATGGGTAGGGGTACCATGTACCCCATACTCATTCACATAGGGTGGGGGGCCGGGATCTGGGGGCCCCCTTATTAAAGGGGGCTCCCAGATTCCGATAAGCCCCCCGCCCGCAGACCCCGACAACCAACGGCCAGGGTTGTCGGGAAGAGGCCCTTGTCCTCATCAACATGGGGACAAGGTGCTTTGGGGTGGGGGGGCCGCAGGGTGCCCCCCATGCCCCAAAGCACCCACCCCCCCATGTTGAGGGCATGCGGCCTGGTACGGTCCAGGAGGGGGGGGGCCGCTAGCTCGTCCCCACCCCCATTCCTGACCGGCCGGGCTGCGTGCTCGGATGAGGGTCTGGTATGGATTTTGGGGGGGACCCCACGCCGATTTTTCGGCGTAGGGGGTTCCCCTTAGATCCATACCAGACCTAAGGGCCTGGTATGCCCCTGGGGGGGAACCCACGCCGGTTTTTTTATTTAAAACTTGGCGCAGCGTTCCCCCTCTGGATTCATACCAGACAGCTGTCAGCACTGCCTGTCACTCATCGGGAAAGGAAAGAAAAGTTTTCCTTTCCCGAATAGCGAGGCCAGGCTTGTGCTTACAAAGTCGTGCTGAAGTCGTGTCTATATAATATTCAGGCACGACTTGCATGCTACTTCAGGGTTTAACATTGAGGTCTATGGAGTACAACTCGCATAGAAGTTGGACCAAAGTAGTGCAGGGACTACTTTCAAGTCGGCACGACTTAAAGTCGTGCCAATATGAATGGTAGTCATTGAAAATCATGGAGAATGACTTGTCATACGATTTTGCAGTACAAAATCGTGGGACAAGTCGTATAAGTGTGAAAGGGGCCTAAAGGTCAGCAGACACAGCCTTTACAACCTGGTTTACACTACTGTGGAGGAAATATTTGTATCCCTTTTACCATATCATAATAAACAAAGTGCTGTGCTTGAGTATGTGAACAAAGCCTGAGGGTTTTTCCTGCCAGGAAGGGACAAAACAGGTCAAGCAGCTGAGGTGACATCCTTGCAATACATATGTCGGTGGTGAATGTGTGGTATGTGAATATAGAGTATTGATTGCCTAAATAGCACCAAAAAATGTGGGCTAAATGTTTGCTATATAATAGATTTTATATAGAAACTGGAGCAACGCGAATAACCAGAAGTGAATTTGAACCTTTTTAATATAGAGACCATCTATAGTTGTTGAGCCTTGTGGACTTTAAGATTTTTTTTTTTCATAATTTTGCTCTTCATTACAATTTTTTTTAATGCATGTTACACATGTAGTAATGGATTTTCATTTATTTATTTGTGAAGTATAGAGGTGCTCTATACAATACCACTGTGTGTACTGGGCTACAGATTACCACTGTGTAGAAATATCACTATATCAATGCCCTGTTTTATAGTATACTATGTATTTTAGAATATAACTGATAAAATAGTATTGCTGCACAGAGGTGAATTATACAACAGTGTACCGATATTGTTTCTTTGAAGGTTTTCATTTATCCTTGTTCTAGTCTAGGCATTTACATTCGCTAAATTTATTCTGCAGTGTTGAAGATGTTTTACCACAAGCCATGTAGCTTCCTCAGTTCAAATAGTTACCAACAACATGCATCGGCATGAACAGTTCAGTCACCCTTATCCAATCACCATGGTGTCATGAAATAAGAACACGACAATGGTTTTAAAGTTTGTGATTCTAACTTCTCTGCATAGTGCCATGAAGTTTGAGAGCAGTATTAATTGATCAGTTATACAATGGTGCAGATGATTAAATCTCAAGTGAAAGCTGTTACTTCAGCTTTATATACTGTATGTGGGTGACAGAATAATGTTTAAAGCCCCTCATCCTTGATAGTTCTTCCAGTTTGACATAGATGCCCACTTTCCATTTTCAGCCCACACACTTTTTTCGAACCCCTTGACGCCAACGTAGCGCAAATATGCGGCCTTCGAGTTCAAGGGGTTGTATTAGTACTAGAGGTCGACCGATATGAGTTTTTCTCTGGCCGATGCCAAAGCCGATATTTAGAAATCGCGGTGGCCGATGGCCGATATATGATGCCGATTTTTTTTGGGCCGATATATTAGGCCGATTTTTTTTTTTTTTTTTTTTCCCTTCATCTCATAAAATCTAACAGTTAGACCCCTTTCACACTGGGGCGTTTTTCAGGTGCTTTTGGGCTAAAAATAGCGCCTGTAAAACGGCTCCCCTGCAGTCTGTGTGAAAGCTCGAGTGCTTTCACACTGAGGCGATGCGCTGGCAGGATGTTAAATAAAAGTCCTGCAAGCAGCATCTTTGGAGCGGTGTATACCGCTCCTCCACCACTCCTTCCCATTGAAATGAATGCGCACCGCTGCCGAAGTGCCTGCAAAGCGTTTCGGCAGCAGCGCTTCAGGGACGCATTTAACCCCTTCTTCGGCCGCTAGCTGGGTTATAAGCGCCCAGCTAGCAGCCGAATAGCGCCGCTAAAATGACGGTAAAGTGCCGCTAAAATTAACAGCATTTTACCGTCAACGCATGCCCGCTCCAGTGTGAAAGCAGCCTTAAGTAATAAGTGATACAGAAAATTTTTTATATTTAAACATTTATTAAACAAAACAAACCTCCAATCAGTTCACTTGTATGTATAATTTAGATTTAAAAAAAATAACTATATCTTAAATATTAAATACACAAAAACAGGTAATCAAAACTTTTGGATGAAAAAAAATGGGCTAACTTTACTGCTTTTTTAAAAAATTTCATTAGTGTACTTTTTTAAAAAAAAATTGCGTTTGAAAGACCGCTGCGCAAATACCGTGTGACATAAAATATTGCAACAACCGCTATTTTATTCCCTAGGGTCTCTGCTAAAAAAAAAAAAATATATATATATGTTTGGGGGTTCTAAGTGATTTTATAGCAGAAAATACAGGATTTTTACTTGTAAGCAACAAGTGTCAGAAAAGATTTAGTCTTTAAATGGTTAAACTGAGAACTTCTCCACAGTTCAGTCTATTGATAAAAGAACCTGAAAGAGATACAAATGTATCTTCTTATCAGACTTGGCAGGCTGCCCAGAGGAGGAGAGAAGAAAACTTCAGACAACTTGCAATTGACTTCAATTACAGAAGTCATTTGCAAGTCCCGCTAAATCGGCTTTTTTTATCAGCACAATCAGCCGATGCCGATTAAGTAAAAAAAGCCAAATATCGGCCGGCCGATATATCAGTCTACCTCTAACCAGTACTGTATTTTAGAGCCGGTGTTCTGCCGAGAAAGTTCCTCTCGGCGGATAAGGACCCCCCTCTACTGTGCAGGCGCAGCGCTTGCGCAGTAGGAGTCGGCGGAAATAGCTGAAGGCGAATAGAAGAGAAAGCTGTACACGGCGCCCGAACCAAATCGGAATCTGCTTTGAAAGGGTCTTGGATCTAGTAATCTGGATGCGATGTCATGACATCACTTCCAGTTTTACTGAAACCTTAAAGGCGGCAAATTTTAAAAAAATGCTAGTATTTAAAACAGCCAAACTTGGCATTTTGAATGCTTTTAAGTGGAAAGGAGGCCTATTACTGTCACAAGGGATGTTTACATTCATTTTGACAGCGATAAAAGTGATCAAAAATTTTTTTTTAAAGGGACGGTGTAAAAAAAAAAAATTGAAAGCGCCCCATCCCTCCGTTCTCACGCGCAGAAGTGAGCGCATGCAAAAGTTGCGACTGCAAATGTAAACTGTTCAAACCACACGTGTGGCCGTGATTGTTGGAGCGAACGCAATAATTCTAGCGCAAGACCTCCTATGTAACGCTAAACTGGTAACCTGCAAAAACTTTTAAAGCGTCGCCTATGGAGATTTTAAAGTACTGTAGTTTGTCTTCATTCCATGAGTGTCTGCAATTTTAAAGCATGACATGTTGGTTAACTATTTACTCGGCGTAACATCTTTTCACATTATACAAAAAAAGTTGGGTTAACTTTCTAGCAAAAATACTGATTTTAACTTGTAAGCAACAAGTGTCAGAAAAAGGCTTGGGCATGAAGGGGTTAATTACCAAGCACTTTAAATCCATTTTCTTTTTGTTTCGATGAAGCAAAGAAGGGTTTGCACACACTATTGCTCTTAAAGCGGAATTCCGCTTAAAAAAAAAAAAAAAAAAAGAAAAAAAAATTAAAAGTCAGCAGCTACAAATAATTCAGCTGCTGACTTTTAATAATTGGAAACTTACCTGTCCCAGGGTGCAGTGACCGCTCATCTCCCCCTCCGCTCGGCCGCTCCGGCATTTTAACTGTGGGTGCCCAGCTGTGGCTTCACAGCCGGGCACCCACTGCGCATGCGCGAGCCGCGCCGCGACTGGCCGCCCAATCATCTGGGACCTGTCACGTGTCCCAGATGATTGCCTAGAGGGAGGGGGGAGAGGTTATCTCCCTTCCTTCGCCGAGGGAAGTGACATCAGGAGCTCAGGCGCTGAAGGAGGCAAATTTTCGAGGGACCACATAGCAACAGGCATAAAAAGGTAAGTAAAAAAAAAATGTTTTTCCAAATGTTTTTGTTGTTGTTCGTGTGTGGGTTTTTTTTTTTTTTTTTTTTTTATTCAAACAGCTGGTTGAAAGAAAAAAAATATGAATTGGGTGTGGCCCGCCTAACTAAGGCTTGGTTCACACTAGGACGACTTGTCAGGCGACCTAGTCGCCTGACAAGTAGCGTCCTGTTCTGTACAATGGAACCGTTCTAATCGTCGCTCCGACTTAGAAAAAGGTTCCTGTACTTCTTTTGGGGCGACTTGAGGCGACTTGCATAGACTTCTATACAGAAGTCGTTTTGCAAGTCGCCGTGGCAGTCGTGTACAGGTCGCCTCTAGTGTGAACCGAGCCTAACTGTTTAGAATAGTCATCAGGACAAAGTGGTGAACCTCTCTAATAGTTATATAGACCGCAATAAAAACCTGACAGATGGTCTAACCTTTCCGCCATGCCTTCAAAAACAGAAACCATTTGTGGCCAAATTAGATTACTAGACTAACAGAGCATTATGGATTAAAGTGGAGCTAGCATAAAATATGTTTTTATGTTAAAAGAGAAGTATGGTTTTTTTTTTGCCATTCATACTTACCTAGATGGATGCAGACTGATGCTGCATCTGTCCCCCACCGCCTCTGAGAACCGAGCCATCGAACATCGCCAGTGGCTTGTTTCTCTCGCCTCCCCGAGCAGAGAGCTGCTGCCCGTCAGTCAGCATCTCTCCTGCTCCTCCATACTCATTGGAGCGCTGAGCTGTGGAGGGGTGGGGAGCGACAGTCTCAGCGGCTCGCTGAGAGGCTGAGACTGCCATCAGTCCATGCAGCTGGCGGATCCAAACTTCATAAGTCAGGATGACGTCAGCGGACTTCAGACCGCTCTCTGCTAAAAACGGGTCACAGGCGTGCAAAACGCATTGCGCTACTGTGACCCATAGTAGAAGCCCAGCCTAAAAAGCTCAGGCTGGACTTCTCCTTTTTAAGTGCCTGCATGTTAGGAATTGTGTAACCTTGAGGACATGTTAACAGCACTTTATTGTTACAGTAACACACGCTTTATTCTGAATTGTGGCACCCTGTGTTATGGGCCCCTACAAAGAGGAACCGCTCCTAATCTTATTTGTTTTGACTGCAGGAATTCTGTATAGATGTGTTGTCATGGAAAATGCAAAGTGTATTATTGTGCCCTGTGGTAATAGGTGTGTTATAGAGCTTATTACTGCAACTCGGCTGTGTGAATTGTTCCTCCTCCTAAAGTTCATAGTACTTCTCATGAAGATGCTTTCATTTCCCTCTTACACGTGTATGGCTACCATTACACAGCCTCTGTATCTGCCTCTTACCTTGTGACTGTAAGGTTAGTGCTACAGTTACCAGGTGTTCACTGGAACAACTGTGGAAATGCATTCATCTTGCCTGTAGAAGACCTTTTCCCAGAATGCACTACTTAGCCTAAACACCTGGAGCTCAAAGACTGCTTTTTAATGTTGGTTTAAAAAAAAAATGAACTATTCTAGACATCTCAGGATTTGTTACTCTTAAGGCTACTTTCATACTGAGGCGCTTTGCAGGCGCTAAGGTGCTAAAAATAGCACCTGCAAAGCGTCCTGAATGAGCCACTCGACTCACTCCAATGTGAAAATCCTGAGGGCTTTCACACTGGAGCGGTGCGCTTGCAGGATGGTCAAAGTCCTGAAAGCCGCATTTTTGCAGCGCTATAGCAGCGTGTATTCACCGATCCTAAAGCGCCCCTTCTCATTGAAAACAATGGGGCAGCACTGCAAACCCGCCGCTGCAGCAGCGCTTTGCGGGCGGTTTTAACCCTTTTTCGGCCGCTAGCGGGGGTTAAAACCGCCCCACTAGCGGCTGAATATCGCCGCTAAAATGACAGTAAAGCAGCCCTAAATATAGCACCGCTTTACCGCCGGCGCCCGCCCGCCCCAGTGTGAAAGTAGCCTTAAAGTTACTGAAAGGTCCACTTTTTAAATCACCTGGAATAATTGTTATTTTATTTAAAGGCTTAGTTCCCCTTTTATTTTATTTTTTATTTGGCATTGAGGTTAGGCTCACAACTGTGCGATTGATTCCCACTGCTGGTCTGTGCCTATTACCGAGTCCACACCTATTCCTGCAGCTGCAACCACCCGCACAGAAAAATGCGATTGATGTGTGCGGGTGCCATTAAACCCTAATGGCACACCCTGAAAATCGCACCCACACTGGGAACCACACTTCACTTGCAGTTCCCATGCCGGCTGCGATTTCTAAAAAGCTGCAGGGACCTTTTCCCTGCATTTCAAGAGGCACGGCAGCCTATTCAAATGAATGGACTGCGATGTCCAGGCAAATGCGGCTCAAATGTTTTGTATTTTGTATGTGTAAACTTAGCCCTACAGCTTAAAGAGGTTGTAAAGAGGTTTTCAAGTTGTACCTATAGATAAGCCTAGAATAAGGCTTACCTATAGGTACTGTAAATATCTCCTAATCGTGCGCCGTTTAGGAGATATTTACTGTACACTGCGCCGATGACATTCATGAGTGAGTGTCGTGACCATCGGCTACTGTGTGTGTCATGAGTGACACATGGATGTGGCCTGCACCAGGGGTGACACGGGCTTCGTTTGCAGGTGTCACATAATGTGCTAGTATGCGATGCATACTGGCATGTTATGCTTTTACTTTGCAGGGTAATGGGAAGTAGAACCCATCAGGGTTTACGTCCTCTTTAAAGTGTCACTAAACCTACATCATAAAAACTATAAAATGCTGTATTACATCCTGTTCATACTCTGTCACTATGAGATTTGTTTTCTGTATTCTGCAAAAAACCTTGTTGATCCTGCTGCTCTCTATGTCCACCTTCTGTTCATGTCCTCAATTCAGCTAGGGATTTTGCAGCTGTGGTGGCAACTCTGCACATGCGCAGTTTTCATTGAGTTTCTATGCTAAGCATTTCCTTCCTATCATATCTGAGCAGCCCATGGGACTATATTAGAGGTGCACCGAATGAAAATTTTGGTGCCGAAACCAAAAATTCAGGATGCATTTGGCTGAAAACCGAAAATGACAGTTTTTAAAAATATATTTATATTTTTATATATAATTGTATTCCACTTTTTAATATCAATTTAACCACTAGCCCACCGCCCACCGTCAAATGACGTCCTGGACTTTGGGCGGGTATATCTGAATGATGCCTGTAGTTACAGACTTCATTCAGATATTGCCGGTTTCAGCCGGCGAATCTCTACACCATAGGAACGATCATAGCGGCCGTTCCGCCGCTTGATCGTTCCTATGGGAGGCGAGAGGGGACGTCCCCCCCCTCCCGCCGCCCTCCGGTGCTTCTACCGACTCACCTCAGCGATCGGTGAGTCGGATAGCGGATCCGCCGGCGCCGGATGTAGATCATAGAGATTTCCGGCGGACCACATGGTCCCCGGAGTCTCTATGATCGTCGGAGGCCGGGCGCGATGTTATGACGTCCCGCCCGGCCTCTCCATTCAAAAAAACGGCGCCGCTTCGGCTTGGAAGCGGCGATCGTTTTATTTTTATTTTTTTATTTCAGGCTTCCCAGCCTAGTGGTGAGATATGGGGTCTTATTGACCCCATATCTCACTATTAAGAGCACCTGACATGTCATATTGCTATTACAAGGGATGTTTACATTCCTTGTAATAGGAATAAAAGTGATCAATTTTTTTTTTTTGCAAAAAAGTGTCAAAATAAAAAAAAATAAAATATAATTAACAATAAAAAAAAAAAATAATTTTTTTAAAGCGCCGCTGTCCCCGTGTGCTCGCACGCAGAAGCGAACGCATACGTAAGTCCCGCCCACATATGAAAACGGTGTTCAAACCATACATGTGAGGTATCACCGCGAACGTTGGAGCGAGAGCAATAATTTTGGCCCTAGACCTCCTCTGTGACTCAAAACATGTAACCAGTAAAAAAATTTAAAGCGTCGCCTATGGGGATTTTTAAGTACCGAAAATTGGCGCCATTCCACGAGCGTGTGCAATTTTGAAGCGTGACATGTTAGGTATCTATTTACTCGGCGTAACTTCATCTTTCACAAAATGCAAAAACATTGGGCTAACTTTACTGTTTTGTTTTTTTTTTAAACACAAAACTGTTTTTTTCCCCAAAAAAACGCGTTCGAAAAATTCCTGCGCAAATACTGTGTGAGATAAAAAGTTGCAACAACCGCCATTGTATTCTCTAGGGTGTTTGCTAAAAAAACATATATAATGTTTGGGGGTTCTATGTAATTTTCTAGCAAAAAAATGATGATTTTTACAAGAAGGAGCAAAGTGTCAGAATTGGCCTGGTATTGAGTGAATATGAATTTATTGTCGTCCATTATTGGCACCTTTAGCCTAGGTTCACACTGACTGCGGGTTAGAAATTGTGCAAGTTCATACCCACATGTCAGTCCGACTTCGGGAGCGATTTCAGAGTCATCCTGTGCGGGTTCTTGCACAGATGTCTATACAAATCGCCCCCCAAAGGCGCCAAAAGTAGTACAGGAACTACTTTTGGGAATCGGTGCAGCGCCGCAAAGTCGCAATAGCCGCTGATTTTTGGCATGAGATTTGACATGTCAAATCGCCTCGATGTGAGCTCAGCGCAAGAAAAGCTCCAAAAAATATATGCCTCTAACTCCTTTAAAGCGAAGTCCTACCCAAAAGTGGAACTTTCGCTTTAAGCACGCCACGCCCCCATACATGCCACATTTGGCATGTCATTTTTTTTCTGGGTGGGAGTGGGTACCTAGTTTTTACAGGTACCCAGCTTCCACTTCCTGCTCGCGTCGCCTCGCCACCTAAGGAACTCCACCTCTCCCCCTCCCTCTGCAATCTTCTGGGAAATGTCACAGGTCCAAGAAGATTGCCTGGCCCCTAAGAGAGTGCAGCGCGAATCGCACCCGGCTGTGAAGTCACAGCCGGGTGCCCACACTGGCAATGCCGGCGCTGCAAAGAGGCGGGGGAGAGGAGCGAGGCTTCAGGCGGCCGCGTCGCTGGACAGTGGGACAGGTGAGTGTCTGCTTATTAAAAGTCAGCAGCTATACTTTTTGTAGCTGCTGACTTTTAATAAACATACAAACAAGTGTAACTCCACTTTAAATTCTATGTATGTCTTCACACCAGCCCGTTGTGCTTCCATTGTGGTGTTAAAAATCCAGCTTGGTGCGTTTTTGGTCAGTTAAAAAAACACACCCAAAAAGGTG
This sequence comes from Lithobates clamitans, assembly GCA_037952925.1. Taxonomy (NCBI): domain Eukaryota; kingdom Metazoa; phylum Chordata; class Amphibia; order Anura; family Ranidae; genus Lithobates; species Lithobates clamitans. Next base: position 682,581 of record JBBGZY010000931.1, on the reverse strand, counting down.
CCTCCCAGTTCAAATGCAATGAAAAAGCAGCAAGAGCGCATCATTAACACTTCTGTTACGTTTTTAATGCTTTTTTTGAGTCACATGACCTATGAAAAACACCATAAGCACAGTAATTGTGGTAAAATCGGTGCAAAGTCGATGTGAATTCGCATTAAAATCGCAGCGCGTTTTCGGTGCCATTATCGGTACCTTTTTCTCTTATCAGCATTAGGGGTGCAACGGATCGTTACCGATCCGTGATCCGTACGGATCACCCTCCGCGGATCGGCACACCCGCGATCCGCGGAGCACTCTTCGGCCATAGGAAAGTCCCCGGCTTCGGCCTAGCTCCGGAGCGGTGGCCATCTTGGTACACCCGGAAGTGGCCGCTGTCTCGACAGGAGGTGACGTTTCGTCGCCGCCATCTTGCTACACCCCACACTCCTGCACAGTACAATAATGATAGAGTGAGAAGGGGCAAGCGGACATCTTGTTACACCCACCGGAGTTTTAAATTTAAAAGCCATTTTCAACACAAAACTGAGCTTATATGCACAAATACTGTATTTATGCATATAAGCTCGGTTTTGTGTTGAAAATAGCTTTTAAATCTAAAACTCTGGTGGGTGTAACAAGATTTGTGTGTTTTGGTTTTTTTTTTTTTTTTTTTTTTTATGCTGATCCGAGGATCGATCTGATCCGTGACTCTGATCCGAGGATCGATCCGATCCGTGAGATTTTTGATCCGTTGCACCCCTAATCAGCATTCTGTCAATAAGACCATTTTTGGCCGAAATTTTGGTGCATCTCTAGACCAGTGTTTCTCAACTCCAGTCCTCAAGGCGCCCCAACAGGTCATGTTTTCAGGCTTTCCATTATTTTGCACTGGTGATTTTATCAGTTTAAAGAGACAGAAAGAGAAGGGATAATGTAAATTAAACTGTGTGTTTAATATCACCTTAACTATGTGCCAGCAAAATTTGCATTGCTCCCTTTTCCCTGAATTGTGAAAGCCACGGTGGTGTGCTGAACCAGGCCCATACTATAAATCACTTTTTTTTTTTTTTTTTTTGCACTTATTGCCCTGGGGTCTGGTATTGAGTCACATAACTGTGTTTAGCTGCTTACTGCTAAGTAATCTTAGCCATAAGGGCACCCAAACCAATTCATCACTTGCCTCGCGTTTGAAATTCTAACTGGTGTCTGGATAGGTCATCATGTGCACAATGCAAGATGGGCCTGAGTGTTGGCAATGTCCAGAATGTGTCTGACTCCGGTGCGCACTGATGTTAGTCACAGGTCCGCCAACCAATTTTGGCCACTGCTTCTGCCCACCTTGGAAGCATGGCAACTGTAATTCTCTGCTGTTCATTATATAGTCATGTGAGTGACACCGGGTCCAGGTCTTGATGTGCATCTTTTTTTTTTTTTTTTTTTTTTAACTTGACAGCAGACAAGATGCAGAGTCACTGCATGTGGTTAGCTGGTGCTAAGTGAAGGATATTGAAAAGAAACGGCTTGAGCAAAAAAATAAAATACCACAGGGGCTTTGTTACTTATATCTCCAATTCTGGTACAAAAGGTGAAATATGTCTTCAAATACATGCAACATTCTACCATTGTGACTCCTAGTGATTAAAAATGTATTTATAGCATGCTCGTTAGGGCTGGCTTCCTTCACAAACTACAGGAAACTGACTGCCGTGTGCCTGAGGCAGGGTTTCAGATTAGTTATCAGACCAAATATGTGTATTGTTTCCTCTCTCTATCCTGCAGTGAGCTGTATTTTAAAGCTGGTTGGTGAGACATCACTGGTTTAGGGATGGAGAGGTGCTGGCTGATTTTTGCAAAACTTGGCACATCACTCACAAGTGTAGAAAGCAATCACTTACAAATGTGGAAAGCAATCCACATCAATCACAAGTGTGGAAAGCAATCGTAAAAATAAATAAATATTATAGTCCAAAAGTGAAATGATGAAAAGTATAGTCCGTAAAACTCCAAACAGAAAAGTGTAAACACCGATGTGACCCTTTAAATATTAAAGGATAGCCCGAAACACCGCCACCGTTAGTAGGTAGGTCCAGCTGTTGCGTTTCGACTGAACAGACGTCATCGACCCCAGATGACGACTGTTCAGTTGAAACACGTTGGATGGACCTACCTACATGCATCGCTCTATTTCTATGTACGATATGCCTAATGTCTACCATCTAAATGTGAGTGTTCATTTTAATGCTTTTCATTTAATGCTACTTTTAAACGCTATCACGCTATGTTAGCTTCTTTTATTCAATACATGCTATGCGGTACCGAGCCTCCTCTATGTGAGAGTCTGGTTTACACCTTCTACAATCTAGCGTTGTTTTGGCCCATTGATGTGGATTAATTGTCTTGGACCCAGGACTAGCTGTATTTATTGGGTTACCGATTTAACAAGCCTGTTTGACCTGGGCGGTGTAAGCCTTCTCAAATCAACATTTTCTGGTAAGCCTCCTTCCAACTAACGGTGGTGGTGTTTCAGGCTATCCTTTAATATTTAAAGGGTCACATCAGTGTTTACACTTTCCTGTTTGGAGTTTTATGGATTATACTTTTCATCATTTCACTTTTAGACTATAATATATATTTTTACGATTGCTTTCCACACTTGTGATTGATGTGGATTGCTTTCCACATTTGTAAGTGATGGCTTTCTACACTTGTGAGTGATGTGGTCTCTCAAATTTATACAGTGAATTTCACATAAGGTGTATTTCACATAAGGTGCAAAGAAATGTATTGTTTTTGAATTATTGTTTTCCTGCTATTTAGTCACTAAATTAGCTTTTTTCTAAAAGTGTATTTACATAATTATCGCTGCACTTTTCCACATATACACATTGCTTATTTGTCTATAGCTGTGCTGGCTGCTATTTTTTTGTATTTTTTCACAGCGCAGTATATATTTTTTACAATTCTTCCCATACTGCATTAACCTTACAGGTAGGTGGGACTGCAGACACACCTTTATCGGGACACTTGTCAGAGTGGTGCCAGCAAGAAGTACTTTCTACTATGCAATGAAAAGTTGATATTTGCATTCAAAGTACTGCACGAATATTTCTAAATTTGGAAAGGGCAGGGTGGATTTGATTTAAATCAAGTAGATTTAAATCACTAGTGAGATCACTACTACTTTTTTACATTATAATATCTGCGTTTGCAAAGGAATTTGGTGAACACATATTTTGTGGCTACTGAGGAATATATGTCGATATTTCTTGTGGCCGGGTTTCAGTTTTAACCAGGGTGGATTTGATTTAAATCAACTCAATTTTAAATTATATTTTTTAATGAGCAACTGTCATCTCTGTCCTGCAGCGGCTTCTCCTTTGACCCCCATGTTGACTCACCGACAGTCCCATTCACTTTAATGGGATGGCTGGTGATGCAACGGTCACACAACAAGCTAAGAGACGTGGCAGGTAGCAGGTAAGTGGATGCCCGTTAACAGGCACTGCCATGATGGATATGAAATGACAGCTGCTCTTCTTCTCGCTGGTAGTTACCAACTTTACTATTTGCAAACAAAATGAAGGTTTCCTATTTAGGATTTTAAGCTGTCAGGTTAGTAAAACAGTGATATCAGAACCGATTCAATCATCCAGTTTGTAATGTACATAGATTTGCAAAACCAGGGGATAAAGGCATATTTCTGAACTTTGTTTTATCTCATGGTTACTGTGAAATTGTGTGTGTCTGCATCAATGCAGTGCATTGCATCTCAGCTTGCAGAGATTGGATGAGTTTACCAAAAATGTAAATATTGCAGAATATACAGCCTCCATGCTACAGAACTAAGCTCCATTTCATGCTGAATAAACTAAATTAATAATGTATCTTAAAGCGGAGGTTCACACAAAAATTGAACCTCCGCTTTTCGATGTCACATTTGGCACCTTTCAGGGGGGGTGCAGATACCCAAGACAGGAATTTGCACCCACTTCCGGCATAGACTCCCACGGGAGTCTATGCCTATTCCTGTCCCCCTGCGCTGTCTGCTGGGACACACACTGGTCCCAGGAGATAGCGGGGACCAGTTAGGACGAGCAGCGCGACTTGCGCATGTGCAGTAGGGAATCGGGAAGTGAAGCCGCAACACTTCACTTCCTGATTCCATGACAGAGAATGGCAGCTACCGAGGGACGGTTCGGCCTCGGGTGCCGACACCGCTGGATTCGGGGACAGGCGAGTGTTCTTATTTTAAAAGTCAGCAGCTGCAGTATTTGTAGCTGCTGACTTTTTAAAAAAAAATTTTTTGCGAGACTTCCTCTTTAAATAGAAAACTAGCATTTTATTACAATAAATTTAATAAAAATAAAAAAATTGATTTTAAATAAAAAAAAAATCTGTTTTTTTTTTTTTTTTTTTATCATTGATTTTTATCCACCCTGGGAAAGGGTGCCATCTCAAGGTTATTAGAAACCCTATCCCAGGTGAGAGCTAATGTAGGATAGAAAGGGTCACTTTAAAGAATGTGGGCTGTGAGTGCACGTGGGTTGTGAGTACCTGTGTGTTGTCTTGAGTATTAGTGTCAGCAAGCTAGTTGTTAGTTATTTTGGACAGGGTATAATCCCCAATCCTCATTAAATTAGTAGGTACGATGGCCGGCGGGCGTGGAGATGCGACTCGGTGTACATCTCGCGGCATGTATGCATTCCTTGATCATCTGATCGAGGGCGAATACTGCTGTGCAAAATATAAGCATTGTATCCCTGGAAGCACAGGTTCTGAATCTAGGGAAGCAACTGTCAGCACTGAGAAGACCCTCCATACTAAAGGCCGGTAACATACCCGGCAGGTGCGGGCAGGGGCCAATAGAGAGGCGGGTGGAGACAAAGAGGTGCAGGCACTAGAAAAGAGTAAATGGGTGACAGGAAGGTTAGAGGGGAAAGTGGCAGGGAGGCCTATCCTGGACTTGGAACATCCCAATAAGTACGCTCCATTGAGATTGGTGAAACCAGTCAGGGACCAGCACTGCTGGAGCTGAGGTACTCCCCTAGCTGCCAGGGGAAGAACTCCTCCAGTGAGTGTGGGGGGGGGAGGAAAGACAGATTATGGTGATAGGGGACTCAATTCTAATGACAGAGAGGGCAATCTGTGACAAAGACTTGAAGCGCCGAACTGTATGCTGTCTACTGGGCGATTGGGTTCGGCACATCACGGATCTGGTGGATAGATTACTGGGAGGGGCTGGGGAAGACCCGGCTGTCATGGTACACGTTGGCACTAATGACAGTCAGAGGCAGATGGTGTGTCCTAAAGAACGATTTTAGGGACTTGGGAGCTAAATTGAGGAAAAGGGCCTCCAAGGTAGTGTTCTCAGAAATACTACCGGTACCTCGAGCCACACAGGAAAGGCAGAGGGAGATTAGAAAAGTAAACAAGTGGCTGAGGAGCTGGTGTAGTAAGGAGGGGTTTGGGTTCCTGGAGAACTGGGCCGACTTCACAGTCAGTCACCAGTTCTATAGAAGGGAGGGACTGCACCTAAAATGAGGAGGGTGTAGATGGCCGAAAAGTTAGAGGGGTTTTTAAACTAGGGGTTGGGGTCCAGAGTTAGATATAATCAGTGTGGAACATATTCTAGAGGGTAATATTGGGGGCATTAGTGATAGGTTGACTAAAGCACATAAACCCAAGGTAAGTATAGTAACAAGTCCTATTTGCAATCTTGGTACACCCAATAAGGACAGTGTGCAACCGGTCTAAAGTACGTGCCATGTTCACCAATGCCAGGAGCCTGGCGGACAAGATAGGAGAACTAGAGATACTGGTGTATGAGTAGGATTTAGATTTTGTGGGAAATTCAGAGACTTGGTTCAACAGCTCTCATAAATTGGCTTGCAACCGTTCAAGGGTATTCCTTTTATCGCAGGGATAGAGAGGGTAAAAAAGGGGGAGGGGTATGCCTGTATATCAAGAATAATGTACAAGTTAATGTGAGAGATGACATCACTAATGGAGCTAGGGAGGAGGTGAAATCCTTATGGGTAGAGCTCCAAAGAGATAAAACTAAGGGGAAAATAATACTGGGAGTATGCTATAGGCCTCCTAACCTGAGGGAGGAGGGGGAGACGGGCCTCCTATCACAATTTGGATTAGCGTCAAGGATGGGAAGTGTCATCAAATTGGGGGATTTTAATTATCCAGACATAGACTGGGCGGAAGGAACCGTGCATTCGTCTAAGGCTCGCCAGTTCCTAAATGTCTTGCAGGACAATTTCATGTGTCAGATGGTAGACGTACCAGCTAGAAACAAAGCGTTACTAGACCTACTGATTACCAACAATATAGACCTGATCACGAATGTGGAAATAATGGGCAATTTAGGAAACGGCGATCACAGGTCAATTAGCTTCAGTATAAATCACACAAATAGAAAGCATAAGGGGAATACAAAGACACTGAATTTCAAAAGAGCCAACTTCCCTAAACTACGAACCTTGCTAGAAGCTATAAATTGGGATAAAATCTTAGGAACAAAGAACACGAGGGAGAGATGTGTTTGCTTTAAGAGCATATTAAATAAGGGCATTAGCCAGTGCATCCCATTGGGAAATAAATTTAAAAGGGCGAACAAAAGTCCTGCATTGCTTAACCCCAATGTAAAAATGCATAGAAAGGCAAAGGAGAAGACCTCCAAGAAATACAAGACTGAGGGATCATCGTCATCAGCATTCAGACTTTACAAAAAATGCAACAAGAAATGTAATGGTGCAATTAGGGCGGCTAAGATAGAACACGAAAGACACATAGCGGAGGAGAGCAAAAAAAAATCCCAAGAAATTCTTAAGTATATAAACAGTAAAAGAGGGAGGACAGACCTTATTGGCACCATAAAGAATCTGGTTATTAAGGATGGAGAAGGTATTGAATTTATTCTTCTCCTCAGTCTTCATGAGGGAATCGGGGGGGGGGGCTTCAGTAACCAATACTGCAGTGTGTATCCTTGTGACACATCTCAGGAAGCACCCTCATGGCTAACAGAGGACAGAATTAGAAATAGACTTGGAAAACTTAACATTAATAAGTCACCCGGACCAGATGGCTTGCACCCGAGGGTCCTCAGGGAACTCAGTCAAGTAATTGCCAGACTGTTGTTCCTAATTTTTGACTGTCTACTGACTGGAATGGTACCAGCTGATTGGAGAAAAGCCAATGTAGCACCAATATTTAAAAAAGGGGGTCTGGTTCATGGGAATTACAGACCAGTTAGCCTAACATCAATAGTATGCAAGCTCTTGGATGGGATGATAAGGGACTACATGCAAGATTTTAGTCATGAATACACTATCATTAGTCGTAATCTGCATGGATTCATGAAGAATCGTTCTTGCCAAACCAATCTACTAACCTTCTATGAGGAGGTGAGCTGCCATCTAGATAAAATGAGGACCGTAGACGTGGTTTATCTGGGTTTTGAAAAAGGATTTGACACAGTTCCCCATAAACGTTTACTGTACAAAGTAAGGTCCGTTGGCTTGGACCATAGGGTGAGTACATGGATTGAAAACTGGCTACAGGGGCGAGTTCAGAAGGTGGTGATAAATGGGAAGTACTCTGAATGGTCAGGGGTGTAAAGTGGGGTCCCCCAGGGTTCTGTGCTGGGACCAATCCTGTTTAATTCGTTCATAAACTATCTGGAGGATGGGTGAAACAGTTCAATCTCTGTATTTGCGGACGATACTAAGCTAAGCGGGGCAATAACTTCTCCGCAGGATGTGGAAACCTTGTAAGAAGATATGATCAAATTAACGTATTTGGGTGGCAAAAATATGAATGCAGTCTACTCATTGGGGGTGGAGAACCTCTGGGGGAATCGAGGATGGAAAAGGACCTGGGGTTCCTAGTAGATGATAGGCTCAGCAATGGCATGCAATGCCAAGCTGCTGCTAACAAAGCAAACCGAATATTGGCATGCATTAAAAAGGGGATTAACTCCAGATATAAAGCGATAATTCTCCCACTCTACAAGACTCTGGTCCGGCCGCACCTAGAGTATGCTGTCCAGTTCTGGGCACCAGTCCTCAGGAAGGATGTACTGGAAATGGAGCGAGTGCAGAGAAGGGCAACAAAGCTGATAAAGGGACTGGAGGAAAATAGTTATGAAGAGAGGTTACGAGCACTGAACTTATTCTCTCTGGAGAAGAGAAGCTTGAGGGGGGATATGATTTAAATTTGCAAATTCCATGCTGGTGACCCCACAATAGGGATAAAACATTTCCGCAGAAGGGAGTTTAATAAGACATGTGGCCACTCATTAATATTAGAAGAAAAGAGGTTTAACCTTAAACTGAGTTCTTTACTGTAAGAGTGGCAAGGATGTGGAATTCTCTTCCACAGGCAGTGGTTTAATCGGGGAGCATCGATGGTTTAAAAAAACTATTAAACACCTAAACGACCACAACATACAATGTAATACTGACCTAATCACACACATAGGTTGGACTTGTCTTTTTTCAACCTCACCTACTATGTAACCCCAACAGCTCACATTCGTGATGTGTCTGTTGTACAGTACCATGTACTTCTGTTAAAAATTATCCTGTTCCCTTTGTGTTGCTTCCTTTGTGTGAAATACTTGCTGATCCTTGCAGTCCTCCCTGCTCTTATTGCAAACTGACCACGTTGCACATGAGAGCACATCCACCCTAGCGGAGATCAGTTTTCTGGCTGTGCTGAGAGAACAGCCTACCTGTCCTTCAGTGGTTAGACTTGTGCTGACCCTCCCCCGCACAGCCACTGGGAAGATCAGTGTACTTCTGTTTCTCTATACCTAGCTCTCTATTCCCCTTTTGCAGCTCAGAACAAAGATTGTGATCACTTCTAAAAAAGAAAAAAAAAAAGGTATTTATAATTTATTCTTAGATACGCACATGTTCTGCCTTTTATTTCTTCTTTAAACTCAATGATTTTACAAGGTTGGGCTTCACATATACTTTACTTTTAAATCTGAACTTCAAGGAAATGTCAAAACTTCTGCTCAATAACAAGTAGGTGGAGCGGAATGTAGAACCAAAGTGAATTTATTGGCTACATGCTTGTTCCATGTCAACGACACTGAGGCCTCATGCATACGGGCTTATGAAAATAAGCAGCATTCTTTCTGCCAGAATTTTCCAGAGCAAACGCCTTTGGGCTGCATTCACTCCTGAGCGTTTCCAGCTCATAAAATGCCCAACAAGCAAGATCCCATTCATTTCAAAGGCACCTGTTCACATCTGAGCGTTTTGTCACCTGAAGCAAAATGCCTGAAAAACGCCCTAAGCTCAAAAACGAACATGAGCTTCTTTGGGGCAGATTACAGGCGTTTTTCTGCTTTTTTCATTGGTGACCTGTATAAAACGCGGCAAAAACGCACGTCTTTGAAACGCTCAGGTGTGAATGCAGCCTCAATGTTATTGTATGTGTACGCGTTTATACGCATTTGGAATCTGAGTGTTAATGTTTTCTACTGGCCAAAATATTTATTCTGGGCACATTAAGGCTTCATGTAAACAGGACGTTGTTTAACCTCTCCTGAACGATTCAACTTGACAGCTAGAAACCGTCGTCTAAAAACGTCTGTTTAGTCACGTTTGCGTCTAGAAGCATTTTTGTTAAAATAAAAAACGTCTAAACTAAACGCAAGTTACCGTGTTTAGCAGCGTTTTCAGGCTGTTGCAGGCATTTGGCGTTTCAAATGCTTCTGAACATCCGTCCTGAACGTACTATTTATTTATTTTTTTAGCGTTACAAAAAATGCTTCTAAACTCCACTGCATAGACACGACTATAATCAACCCTGTGTACATGTACTGATAGGATAACATAGAGGAGAGTTCAGTAGCAGCTGAAAAAAATGCCCAACTGCTTCTAAACGCCCGTTTACCAGCAGCAGTGTACATGAGGCCAAATGCACAATTTTTTTCTGCACAGAACTCCTCAATGCGTGCTTGGTGCATTTTTTTTATTTTATTTTTTTTCCCTGCCTGCAAACGCTCCTCTTCTTCAAATACCTGTATAAACCCCTACGGTGCCTTGCAAAAGTATTCACCCCCTTGGCATTTTTCGTGTTTTGTTGGCTCACAACCTGGAATTAACATGGATTGTTTGAATATTTGCATCATTTAATTTACAGAACATGCCCACAACTTTGAAGATGTGTGTGTGTGTTTTTTTTTTTTTTTTTTTTTTTATTATTGTGAAGCAAACAACAAATAGGACAAAATAACGGAAAAAGTCAATGTGCATAACTATTCACCCTCCTAAAGTCAAGACTTTGTAGAGCCACCTTTTGCGGCTATCACAGCTCCAAGTCTCTTTGGATAAGTCTCTGAGCTTTCCACATCTTACCACTTGGATTTTTGCCCATTCCTCCTTGCAAAACTGCTCTAGCTCCTTCAAGTTGGATGGTTTGCTCTTGTGAACAGCAATCTTTAAGTCTGACCACAGATTTTCTATTGGATTGAGGTCTGGGCTTTGACTAGGCCATTCCAACACATTTACATGTTTCCCCTTAAACCACTCAAGTGATGCTTTAGCAGTGTGTTTGGGGTCATTGTCCTGCTGGAAGGTGAACCTCTGTCCTAGCCTCAAATCACACACAGAGTAGTACAGGTTTTGCTCAAGAATATCCCTGTATTTAGCACCATTCATCTTTCCCTCAACTCTGACCAGTTTCCCAATCCCAACTGCTGAAAAACATCCCCACAGCATGATGCTGCCACCACCATGTTTCACTGTGGGGATGGTGTTCTTTGGGTGATGTGTTGAGTTTGCGCCAGACATAGCGTTTTGGCCAAAAAGTTACATTTTATTCTCATCAGACCAGAGCACCTTCCTCCATACATTTTGGGAGTCTCCCACATGCCTTTTCACAAACTCAAAATGTGCCTTTTTTTTTTTTTGATGAAAGTAATGGCTTTCTTCTAGCCAATCTGCCATAATGCCCAACTCTATGGAGTGTACGGCTTATTGTCGTCCTATATACAGATACTCCAGTCTCTGCTGTGGAACTCTGCAGCTTCTCCAGGGTTACCTTAGGTCTCTGTGCTGCCTCTCTGATTAATGGCCCTCCTTGCCCGGTCCGTGAGTTTTGGTGTGCTGCCATCTCTTGGCAGGTTTGCTGTTGTGCCATGTTTTTTCTATTTGATTATGATAGATTTGGTGCTCCTAGGGATCATCAAAGATTTGTTTTTGTTTTTTGTTTTTATATAACCTAACCCTGACTTGTACTTCTCAACAACATTGTCCCTTACTTGTTTGGAGAGTTCCTTGGTCTTCATGGCAGTGTTTGGTTAGTGGTGCCTCTTGCTTAGGTGTTGCAGCCTCTGGGGCCTTTCAAAAAAGTGTGTGTATGTAATGACAGATCATGTGACACTTAGATTGCACACAGGTGGACATCATTTCACTAATTATGTGACTTCTGAAGGTAATTGGTTGCACCAGAGCTTTTTATGGGCTTCATAACAAAGGGGGTGAAAACATACGCACATGTCAATTATCAGTTTTATTTCTGAAAAATAGTTTTTTGTGTAGATTTTTCTAATTTTACTTCAACTTAGACTATTGTGTTCTGAACCATAACATATAATTCAGATTTTAAAAAAATTGAACTAAAGGCTGTAATGTAACAAAATAGGTAAAAAGCCAAGGGGGGTGAATATACTTTTGCAAGGCACTGTATATGTGCATGGCCACATAGGCTAACATAGAGGTGCTTTTTATAGGCATAAACTGCTGAACGCCTGTTTTGAAGCCTGAAAGTACTGAAGTCAAAATTTGGCAAGGCACCATCGTTTACAGACGTAGGCCAGCAATGGCAGGCTCATTATTTAGTTTACCCCATATTCTTTAAGATGGCTTTAGCCAGCATACTGTATCTCTTAGGTCTTAAATATGGGATATGTGCCACTGGTGATATATATTTAGATGCTGAATGTTCATGTGCAGTAAATGCTAGTGGCAGATACCAGGACAAACCACTAGACTGGAAATGTTTGTTTCCGTAGTGTACAGTGATCATGGTGGGGTGGGGGCAGTGTCCTGAGTGTTGCTTTCTAAAAACAAAGTGCAATTAACCTTTAGGATAGGTTCATGTTTGCAGGTTGCTGTAAGTGCGCAGTCATGTGTGTTCTAGCAACGCACAAAAAAGTATTACCCCTTCATTCTTACTAGCACACCAACACACCTTGGTAACTTTCACCAAAGTGGTAACAAAGTACCATGTGTTTGCTCACGCACCACCATAGCTGCATAGATGTGAAAAGAGCCTTAGGATGCGTCCAGCTTGAACTCTCTAAGTCAGCCTTTTTCAACCTTTGTAACAAAGAGGTACCCTTGAAAAATCATGTCCTTACAGATAGCTAAAAAGATCAGTAGTGTCAGTGGCAACTTATCTGAGAGGCAGAAATTAGTCGTTACTCAAGCAATCCCTAGCAACCTCTGAACGAAACGTAATTGAGAAACCCTGCTCTAGGTCCTAGAATGCCTGCTCCTTCTAGTGTTCATATTACTTACAGTGAGAGAAAAAAATTTTTGCCCACTGACAAATGATCAGTCTGTAATTTTATTGGTAGGTTTATTACAGTGAGAGACAGATTAACAACAAAAATATCCAGAAAAACGCATTTAAAAAAATTATAACTTGATTTGCATTTTAATGAGCGAATCAATATTTGATCTCCTATCAATCCGCAAGATTTCTGGCTTCCAGGTGTCTTCTATACAGGCAACGAGCTGAGATTAGGAGCACTCTCTTAAAGGGAGTGCTCCTAATCTCAGCTTGTTACCCGAGGATTCCAATTTTTCCACCTTGGCCAAGACCATAGAGCTATTCATGGATGTCAGGGACAAGATTGTAGACCTAAACAAATCTGGAATGAGCTGCAAGACCATCGCCAAGCAGCTTGGTGAGAGGGTGACAACAGTTGGTGTGATTATTTGCAAATGGAAGAAACACAAAATAACTGTCAACCTCCCTCTGTCTGGGGCTCCATGCAAGATCTCACCTTGTGGAGTTTCAATGATCATGAGAACAGTGGTAAATCAGCCCAGAACTACACGGGAGAATCTTGTCAATGATCTCCAGGCAGCTGGAACCATAGTCACCAAGAAAACAATTGGTAACACACTGTGAAAGACTGAAATCCTGCAGCACCCACAAGGTCCCCCTGCTCAAAGCATATATACAGGCCCGCCTGAGTTTTGCTAATGAACATATCGATGATTCCGAGGAGAACGGGACGGGTGTAAGTGTTGTGGTCAGATGACACCATATCTAGCTCTTTGGCATCAACCCAACTTGCTGTGTTTGGAGGAGGAGGAATGCATGGTTCTTTGGGGGGGTTCTGTTAAGGGGTAAGGATGAGCTCAGGTGTTGTTCGCAAGCTGCACGTGCAGAGCCCACCATGAAGTCTGCACTGCACGTCGCTAATCACAGACAGTGAGGCATTTCTCTCTGCAGCCGCGGATCGGGAAAATGTCTCACTGTCTGTGATTAGCGCTGTGCAGTGTCGACTTCCTGGCGGGCTCTGCACGTGTGGCTTGCAAACACGCCTGGGCTCATCCTTATTAAGGGGACAGGACAACTTCACTGCATCAGAGGGACGATGGACAGGCCATGTACCGTTAAATCTTGGGTGAGAACCACCTTCCCTCAGCCAGGGCATTGAAAGTGGGTCGTTGATGGGTATTCCAGCATGACAATGACCCAAAACACAAGGTCAAGGCAGCAAAGGAGTAGCTCGAGAAAAGGCACATTAAGGTCCTGGTGTGGTCTAACCAGTCTCCAGACCTTAATCCCATAGAAAATATGTGATGGGAGCTGAAGGTTCGAGTTACCAAATGTCAGCCTCGAAACCTTAAAGTGATTGTAAGACCCCTTTCACACTGGAGGCGTTTTTCAGGCGCTTTAGCGCTAAAATTAGCGCCTCTAAAGCACCTGAAAAAATGCCTCAGGTGCAAGCGCAGTGTGAAATCCAGAGTGCTTTCACACTGGGGTACTGCGCTGGCAGGGTGTCACAAAAAGTCCTGCAAGCAGCTTCTTTGCAGCACTATAGGAGCGGTGAATACACCGCTCCTATAGCGCCCCTGCCCATTGAACCCTTTTTCGGCCGCTAGCGAGGGTTAAAACTGCCCCGCTAGCAGCCGAATAGCGCTGCTAAAAATACTTTACTGCCGACGCCTTGGTGCTTTCAGTGTGAAAGGGCTCTAAAGCTTAGTTGTGTTTGTTATTTTTAAAAAAAAACTTACTTGCCTCCACTGTGTGGTTTGTTTTGCACAAAGTGGCCCCAATCCTCGACTTCTGGGGTCCCCCGGTGGCGCTGGTAGCTCCTCCCCGCATCGTATAACCCCCTAGGAGAAGCGCTTTCCTGGGGGGGGTTACCTTGCGGGCGCGCTCCCGAGTCCAGCATTTGAGTCCATAGACGCAGAATGCCGGACTCTGCTCCACCCCTGTGTCATTGGATTTGATTGACAGCAGCGGGAGCCAATGGCTGCGCTGCTATCAATCTATCCAATCAAGAGCTGATACAACGGGCAGAGGGGAAGAGCGCATTTCCGGCGTGGGAATTATGGGGCCCACAGTGACAGAAGTTTTTTCACCTTAATGCATAGGATGCATTAACCACATGCCGACTAGCCGCCGCAGTTGCACTGCGGCAGCATGACACGGCTGGGCGAAACAACGTTATGTAACGTCGCTTCGCCCTGTGGTCACTAGGGGGCGCGTGCGCGCCCATGCTCTGTCCCCAAGCCGATGCGAGTGTCCGGCGGTCAACCCGGAACTGTGTGTGTAAACACAGTTTCCCGTTCTCTGAGCAGGGAACTGACAGATCGCCTGTTCATACAGAGTATGAACAGCGATCTGTTAGTTTCCTTGCACAGTCCCCATCCCCCTTCAGTTAGAACACAAACAAGGACACACATTAACCCCTTCACTGCCAGTGACATTTTCACAGTAATCAATGCATTTTTAATCGCACTGATCACTGTATTAATGCCAATGGCCCCAAAAATGTGTCAAAATTGTCCGTGTCCGCCATAATGTCGCAGTCATGATAAAAATCGCTGATCGCCGCCATTACTAGTTAAAAAAAAACTATTAATAAAAATGCCATAAAACTATCCCCTATTTTGTAGACCGGTGTTTCTCAACTCCAGTCCTCAAGGCGCACCAACAGGTCATGTTTTCAGGATTTCCCTCAGATGAAAAGGCTGTGGTAATTACTAAGGCAGTGAAACTGATCAAATCACCTGTGCAAAATAGTGGAAATCCTGAAAACATGACCTGTTGGTGCGCCTTGAGGACTGGAGTTGAGAAACACTGTTGTAGACGCTATAATTTTGCAGAAACCAATCAATATACGCTTATTGCGATTTTTTTAAAATTTTTTTACCAAAAATATGTAGAAGAATACGTATCAGCCTTAACTGAGGAAAAAAAATGTTTTTTTATATATTTTTGGGGGATATTTTATTATAGCAAAAAGTAAAAAATAATGCGTTTTTTTTTTTTTCAAAATTGTTGCTTTTTTGTTTATCGCGCAAAAAATAAAAACCGCAGAGGTGATCAAATACCTCCAAAAGAAAGCTCTATTTGTGGGAAAAAAATGGACGTCAATTTTGTTTGGGTGCAACGTCGCACGACCGCGCAATTGTCAGTTAAATCGACGCAGTGCCGAATCGCAAAAAACGCTCTGGTCTTTGGGCAGCCAACTGGTCCAGGGTTGAAGCGGTTAAGGTGAAAAAAACCACAAGGGTTTACAACCCCTTTTATGACTTGGAGAGGATTTGCAAAGAGGAGTGGGAGAAAATCCCTCCTGAGATGTCTGCAAACCTGGTGGCCAACTACAAGAAATGTCTGACCTCTGTGATTGCCAACAAGGGTTTTGCCACCAAGTAACTAAGTCATGTTTTGCAAAGGGGTCAAATGCTTATTGGCCCTCTGATCCCTCCTGATTTGATTTGTGTTGTAACTGTACTGTCTGCCCTCATGTTGTAAAGAGCTGCGCAAACTGTTGGCTCTATATAAATCCTGTATAATAATAATAATAATAATTTCACTCATTAAAATGCAAATTAATTTATAACTTTTTTTGAAATTTTGTTTTTCTGGATTTGTTTGTTTTTTTTTTTTGTTATTCTGTCTCACTGTAACTCTCAATAATCCTACCATTAAGATTATAGACTGATCCTTTCTTTGTCAGTGGGCAAACGTACAAAATCGGCAGGGGATCAAATACTTTTTTCCCTCGTATGTGTATTATTGAATTGATCTGAATTTAGGCTGGGTTAACACTGCAGTTGGATGCGGCTGACAGCAGGGGTCCGGTGTGTTCCTGTTCTCCATTTCAGGGACAAATTGGGCCCAAATTCTTGCCTCAATTTGGATCTAAAACTGAGGCGGTCACAACCTCCTGTCATGCGAACTGGATGTGGGAAAACCTCAGATTCCAATTCGCCCAAGCAATGCAAGATTATAAAAAAAAAATAACATCACTGTGGTCTCATGGTATGTTGAAGATATTGTGTAATGGTGATAATGGAAGCCGTCTGATGTTGAAAGAGTAAGTGATAAAACTTGTTATATATGTAATTTACTTTTATAATTAAAGGGCTGGAGGTGTTACACCCCGATTGTTATCATTCATATTTGCTTATGCACTAGATGTCGAACACGAATGGTTGATGACCCATTCATACTTGTCTGTTTTACTCATGAAAGTGCATTTCAATTTACAAATCACATTTTTTTCTATCTGACTAGTTCATTGTATTATATTCCCTGCAACTACGGTGGCGTGTGTGTGGTGTGGTTTATTTATTTATTTTTTCTTGTTTTGTTTTCGAATCTGTGTTTGCCTGTTAAGGCTCGTGCACATAGTTAAGATTAAAGTGATTGTAAGCCCTAGTTCACACTGGAGCGTTTGACATGTCAAATCGCATGTCAATGCGGCAGCAATTGCCGTAAATGGCACTGTCCTAATCGGTGTGACGCCACATCTGCGGCGCTGCACCGCTTTCAAAAAGTAGTTTTTGTACTACTTTGAGCGATTTCAGGCTGCGATTCTCATTGATATCTGTGCAGAAACCTGCACAGATGTCTCTGAAATCGCGGCCGAAATCAGGACTGACATGCCAAAGTGAAATCATTCCCACCGTTCAGTGTGAACCCCTGGACTAAAGGCTCGTTTGTTAATTAAAAAAACAAACAAAACTGCTATACTTCCTCTTTGCAGTTGGTTTTGCACAGAACAGCCTGGATCCTCATTTTCTCGGGTCCCTCTTTGCTGCTCCTGGCCCCTCCCTCCTTTTTGAGTGCCCCTCAGCCAGCAGCTTGCTACAAGGGGCACCCGAGCAGAGTCAGAGCTCCATGTATCCATTCAGACACTGAGCCTCAACCTGGCCCCACCCCCTCTCTCCCCTGATTGGCTGACTGACTTTGACAGCCGCTGGAGCCAGTGGCGCTGCTGCTCTGTCTCAGCCAATCAGGAGGAGTGTCCAGAATAGCTGAGGGCTTTGTGGACATCGCTGGATAGAGAAGGGGCTCAGGTAGGTAATGTGGGGAGAGGCTGCTACACAGAGAAGATTCTTTATCTTAATGCATAGAATGCATTAAGATAAACCTTCTGCCTTTACAACTCCTTTAAGGCCACACACCGCCTAGATCAGCGTATTTCTGCAGCCAGCTGTTTATGATGCGCTTTTAAAGAGAAACCATGATTATGTTGTGTCAGTTTTGTTGACAGGGATGGCTTCCTTCAAAATCCTTTATTTTTTACCTTTTTAGGTTTTCATTTTTCCTTAGGTTTTCCTGTCTGATGAAACTAATTTCAACATTTACTGTGTCTC
This sequence comes from Lithobates clamitans, assembly GCA_037952925.1. Taxonomy (NCBI): domain Eukaryota; kingdom Metazoa; phylum Chordata; class Amphibia; order Anura; family Ranidae; genus Lithobates; species Lithobates clamitans. The sequence continues at coordinate 664,723 of JBBGZY010000931.1, read as the reverse complement.
TTACCTTTTTGAAAAATGAACAGCAATATTTGATATGTATATATGCTTTTTTGAGTTTACAAGCTGTAGGTGACCTATCTGTAGACATCCGCCGTGAGCGTCTGTAGCTCCTAATAACGCGTACACACGACCGGACTTTCCGTCAGAATAGACTCCGACGGTCTTTCCGACGAAGTTCCTCTGAAACAGACTTGCCTACACATGATCACACCAAAGTCCAATAGTTTAGAACGCGATGACGTATGACGGGACTAGAAAAAGGAAGTTCAATAGCCAGTAGCTGCCCTTGCGTCGTTTTTGGTCCGTCGGAATAGCATACAGACGAGCGGTTTTCCCGATAGGAACGGATTCCGTCAGAAAGATTTGAAACATGTTCTATTTCTAGGTCTGTCAGAATTTTAGAAAGAAAAAGTCTGATGAAGCCCACACACGATCGGAATGTCCGACGGAATGATTTAGATGAACCTTTTGTGCCGGAAAGTCCGGTCGTGTGTACGCGAAATTAGTCTTACCAAATTAGTTAGTAAAAGAGTACTTTATCTTGATAGGGGGGGGGATAAAATCCCAAATCTGTTGTAAATATAGATTCTATAGCTACATGATGTGTAAAAGTCAAAGGTATAAATTAGAGCTGCACAATTAATCCTTGAAAAAAATCGTGATCTCGATTCACCCCCTCTGACGATCTGTCCTGCTGAGTTTGCCGATTCTTTCATATAAAAAAGTGGAGAGATTATCTGCTCTCTCAGCTGTCAAAAGAAAGAATCAGGCAGTCTGCCAAGTTTAGAACTTGAAACATTGTAACTAACTTCCTTCTTAGATCAAAGGGATAGAACTTCTGTGTAAACAAATAACCAGGCAATCTGCCAAGTTGTTTTAATGTGTAATCGGATGCTATCGGATCGGGTGAGATCTGACGAAAACGGACATGCTGTCCGTTTTCATCCAATCCCTCCATAGGCAGCAGCGGTGCCTGACAAGCCCCTCCCCGCTCAGTGAGCAGAGAGGGACCTGTCATCAGCTCAGCGGAGATCAATGGACTGATCTCCCGATGAGCCGGCGGACCCCGTGGAAACGGAGTCCGCCTCGTGTGAATGTGGCCTAAATCTTTTTCTGACACTTCATTCTTAAGTTAAAATCAATATTTTTTGCTAAAAAATTTCTTGGAACCCCCAAACATATATATAATTAGCAGAGACCCTAGGGAATAAAATGGCAATTGCTGCAATATTTTATGTCACACTGTATTTGCCCAGCGGTCTTTCAAATGCAATTTAAAAAAAATGCACTTCAATAAATAAAAAAAAAAAAGAAACAATAAAGTTAGCACAATTTTTTTGTTTTAATGTGAAAGATGATGTTATGCCGTGAGAATCGAGAGAGATTCGTGATCTATCCTCTAAGCAAAAAAGAAATCAAGATTCTCATTTTAGCCAGAATCGTGCAGCTCTAGTATAAATACTTAAAGAAGAAGTAATCCCTTTTTGTTTTATATATATATATATATGAGACGGGACTTCCTATTACAGAGGCCGCCAAGTAAACAGGAGATTCTCACTGTATTTAATCTGAAGGCGCTTGTCCCGCCCCCCTCCCTGTCCCCTCCGAGGCAGCTAAAATTGAAGTATCGGCGTATAACACGCTATTTGCACCTGATTTTCAGGGTGAAAAAGTGTTATACGCCAATAAATACAGTGTGTATGTATGTATATATATATATATATATATATATATATATATATATATATATATATATATATATATATCTGGAGATCTCTATCTCTGTATCGCGATTTTTGGGGAATGCCTGTGTAAACTTGGAGTCTATAGACCTCAACTCACATCTCACATCAGTCAAACCAAAGTAGTACAGGGACTACTTGGAAGTCGCACAGATATGTATGGTACTCATTGGAAATTATGGGGTACGTCTTGTCCTGTAACTTTGCAGTCCCAAGTCGCACAAGTGTGAAAGGGGCCTTAAGCAAGGATAAAGAGAAACATCTTTTAGATCAACGGAATGAACTTTGGTCTGAGGTCAGTTTAACCACTTAAAGCGGAACTTCAGTAATTTTTTCAACTTTCCATCTATTAAATCTTCTGCCCTTGTTGTTTTAACTTTGGATAGTAAAACTTTTTTTCTGCCAGTAAATACCTTATACAGCCCACTTCCTGTTTCTTGTCTGGTAAAAAGCCTAGGCGTATGACATGATGCACAGCTCTTGCGCTCTCTCTCTCACTCTTGTGAGTTTTGCCAGGAAGGGAGGAGGGATGAGTCACAAGAGTGCCAATGAGAGCTGCAGAGCTGGAGGTTTGCCTCTGTGTGTCTGTGTAAATAGAGGAAGTGAACAGGCAGCAGCTTTGGCTGCCCACAGTTAAAATGGCTGCAGCCAGTCTTAGTGGAGGGAGCATATTTGGCAAGTACAGAATCGCAGTATATATAAAATAATATTTAAATGGAAAATAGACAGCACCTTCTCCTCCTTTATACTAATTCCTCTTTAGGCTATACCTGTATTATACGCCTATATGTGTCTATAACCTTGGGTGGATAAATGTGACAGTGAATTTACATTACTTGCATACATGCATACTTGTGTAAACCAAAATACAATTAATGATACATCGTTGTATATAAAGTAACAATGATTAAAGTGCATGAACAAATAATCTATATTACATCAATGGATATAAAGTGATACAAGTGCAATGAAGTCCTGGTTAGTGCAAAAAATGGGTGCTGTGGTGCTCTGTGTGTCCAACGATGTCAATACATCCACCTTCTGGGGTGGTCTAAAAATCCAAACTCACCAGATGTGTTGGAATCCTTTTGCCTTTATAGCAAAAAGTCTTCTGTGCCTTTAGGTCATTTGCTGGGGACCAAACCTGATGCGGTGTCCTCTGATATCCTCCACTAAGTCCTCTGTGGTGGATATCGTTCAATTATGCCTCCAGAGCTCCCGGGATAAATGGTGTGCAGCATGTGATGTATAGGAAAGAAGGCTTCTCATAGAGTAATATCCTCAGGTTTATTGTAAAAAAGCAACGTACTTAATTTTAAAGTATTTAAACTAGAGTTCGACCGATATGGGTTTTTCTCTGGCCGATGCCAATATTTAGAAATCGCGGTGGCCGATATAAGATGCCGATTTTTTGGGGCCAATATATTAGGCCGATTTTTTTTTTTTCTTTTTTTTTTTTTTTTCCCTTCATCTCATATAATCTAACAGTTAGACCCCTTTCACACTGGGGCATTTTTCAGGCGCTTTTGGGCTAAAAATAGCGCCTGTAAAGTGCCTGTAAAATGGCTCCCTTGCAGTCTCAGTGTGAAAGCCCGAGTGCCTTCACACTGAGGCGATGCGCTGGCAGGATGTTTAAAAAAAGTCCTGCAAGCAGCATCTTTGGAGCGGTGTATACCACTCCTCCACCACTCCTGCCCATTGAAATGAATGCGCACCGCTGCTGAAGTGCCTGCAAAGCGTTTTGGCAGCAGCGCTTCAGGGGCACGTTTAACCCCTTCCTCAGCCGCTAGCTGGGTTATAAGCGCTCCGCTAGCAGCTGAATAGCGCCGCTAAAATGACGGTAAAGCGCCGCTAAAACTACCAGCGTTTTACCATCAACGCATGCCCGCTCCAGTGTGAAAGCAACCTTAAGTAATACAGAAAATTTTTTACATTTAAACATTTATTAAACAAAACGATCCTCCAATCAGTTCACTTGTATGTATAATTTAGATTAAAAAAAAATAACGATATCTTAAATATTAAATACACAAAAACAGATAATCAAAACTTTTGGACGAAGAAAAATGGGCTAACTTTACTGCTTATATTTTTTTTTTTTTAAATTTCATTAGTGTATTTTTTTTAAAAAAAATTGCGTTTGAAAGACCGCTGCGCAAATACCGTGTGACATAAAATATTGCAACAACCGCTATTTTATTCCCTAGGGTCTCTGCTAAAAAAATATATATATATATAATGTTTGGGGGTTCTAAGTGTTTTTCTAGCAGAAAATACAGGATTTTTACTTGTAAGCAACAAGTGTCAGAAAAGATTTAGTCTTTAAATGGTTAAACTGAGAACTCCTCCACACAGAGTTCAGCTCATTGATAAAAGAACCTGAAAAGATACAATGTATCTTCTTCTCAGACTTGGCAGGCTGCCCAGGGAGGAGAGAATCCTCTCCACAGATAACCTCAGGAAACTTGCATTGACTTCTATTACAGAAGTCATTTGCAAGTCCCGCTGAAGTTATAATCGGCTTTTTTTATCAGCACAATCGGCCGATTAAGTAAAAAAAGCCAAATATCGGCTGATATATCGATCGACCTCTAATTTAAACTGTCTATATGACAGAACTGCCATTACTAAAAACCATCGGCCCTACTGGTATAGAGACGCGGTATCTGTGCAGCATATAGCATGTGTTCTGCTCTCCTGGCCGGAAGTGTTGAGTTGAGAGTGTCTGCTTGACATGTTTCGTTATAGAAATGCGTAGTTATCAAAAGCAGATGGCTCTCTTGCGTTCCAGTCCTTCTTCTTTTTTTTGCTCGTCATGGCAGGTGCACTCCTCCCCCTTCCAATCGCAGGATATAGAGCACCAGGAAGTACATCCCTCTGGATGAATGTGTCTTAGCCCGTATCAATTGTTTGGTGGCCTTAGTGGTGACTTCTTGTGTCCGTTCTTGCTAATTACACCCTAATAAATTCATTATGTATAATGTGATCCATGGTTTGGTGAAGTGACTAAATAAAGGCTACTTTCACAATGAGGCACTTTACAGTTGCTATAGCGCTAAAAATAGCGACTGTGAAGAGCCTCTCCTATCTCTCTAGTGTGAAAGCCCGAGTGCTTTTACACTGGAGCGGTGCGCTGGCAGGACGCTAAAAAAAAAGTCCTGCAAGCAGCATCTTTGAGGCGCTTTAGAGGTATCCTGCCAGCGCACCGCTCCAGTGTGAAAGTACTCAGGCTTTCACACTGGAGTGAGGAAGCGGCTCTTTATAGGCGCTATTTTTAGGGCTAAAGTGCCTCAGTGTGAAAGCAGCCTTTGTAGTATGTGTGGCAGTGTCCTGGAGAAGGAGGAAAAGATGCTCACTTGATTGGGAATCATGGAAAACAGTTCATATAAGTTCTACAACTTTATCATGCCCTCAGATCTTTTCCTGGATGCACAGTGCTGTTTTTGGCCCCTAGATTAGTCATTTAAATTGGGGTTTGGAATTGTTTCAAACCAGGTTTAAAGAGGAGCTATATATAAAAAAAAAAATATTTTTTTTTATTTTTTTGATGTTCACATGAAAGAGGTCAGCTAAATGTAAAAGATTGTATTCAATATATGTTTGGAATACATTTTTTGTACATACATGTCATAATGAAAAAAAAAAGTTCAGGACGGAGTAACCTGATTTACATTGAACCCTATGGGAAAACTTAATTTTGTGAACCGAATTATCACTGTATATAGCGTACACAATTGTGACACAAGTCCTATTGTAATTGAATGCTCTTAAAAATGACCTTTTATTTTTAATATACAATGTTGTAATGTTCTGTAAAATGTAATGTAATGTGGCAAACTGGAGGCGTTCTGAACACAAACTGTGTACAGAAGAGCGCCCCCTAGATATGTAATTTCCGTCTTGTGCGATTTTGGCTTTCTGATTTTCACAAAATCATGTACTAAGATACAAGTCGGTTTTTGGGCATCCCCTGTAACAAAAAAAATCATTTTTATTTAGAATACACCCTCAGGGCCAGTTCACACCCGATACAGTTCTGTGTGCTTTTTTTTTTCTGCACTAAAAACGCATGCACAGTTTTTTCCATGTGTTCCAATGGCTCTAGTTCACACCAATGCAGTCAGTTCCAGTCAGTTTCTGCACTGGAAACTGACTGCACTGGTGTGAACTTATAGCCATTGGAATACATGGAAAACACTGTGTATTTTTAGGGCCAGTTCAAATCACAAAAATGCACTCATACGTTTCAGATCAGTTTTTGCTTACAGTTCACACCACATGCAGTTCCAGTGCGTTTTTGATACAATTTGCTAGGTTCCAGTACAATTCTGTAGAGAAAAAATGCAGCACGCTCTTTCTTTTTTCTGCAACGGAAACTGACTGCACTGGTGTGAACTAGAGCCATTACATGGGAAACCGTGTCTAAAGTGATGGAGACCCTGCTACTGTCCTCATTGGAGCCCTGCAGGTGCAGCAACTGATTGGCAAATATAAAACTATTTCCATTAAGATTCAGTTTGCACATCGACACAAACAGCTATTTTTTCAGAAAAAAAAAAGTAGGAATCTGCACAAAGTTTTATTTATTTATTTATTTATTTTTATAAGCCCTGCAATGCACGCAGATTCACCCATTTAGGGTTTTGTACCCGCTAGGATCTAATGTAGTGACAAAAAATAAACAACGTTAAATGTGTTGTAATGCTACCGTGGATGTACACATTAAATGTTACTGGCTGCTGCTCTGATGAGGTTCTCAACCCTCAGACTAATCACTAGTGAAATTTATTATAAGCCCTGCAATGCACACAGATCACCCAAATGACAATGTTTTTTTTCCTCAACAAAAGTGAAGTTACTCTTTAAAGTAGGATTAAACTCCCATGCATGAATTTTACCTATAGGTAAGCCCTACAATAAGGCTTGCTTATAGGTACTGTATATATCTCCTAAACATGCACAGCTTAAGAGATATTTACTGTAGATGCAGCCAATGACCTCATCGGCTCATGGGCTCTGAAGGAACAGCATACCCGTGCCGTTCCTTCAGAGTCCTGTGCCGTTAATGGCTCCGGCCACTCACAGCTGGGGTCCGAACCCGAAAGGAAGACCGAGTAAAGATGGAAGCGCCTTCAGTGGTGATAGTGTGCTGCTGGAGGGCTTCGTTTTAAGGTAAGTTTCACATAATGTGCTAGTATGCGATGCATACTAGCACATTATGACATTGCCTTGCAGGTTTAATTTTTTATTTTTTTATTTTAAAAGCCAGTGGTTTACTACCACTATAAGCTTTAACAGTTAAAATGTTAACATTTTTGCATTTACTATTTTACCCTATTGGATATTTAATGTAGGCAGATGCTGATTTGTGTTCTGTGGGAGATATTTAAGGGCTTGTATATACAATACAGTCCTTGGTTTTAGAAATTCCTCTACATCTGTGCGATGCTGACTTGTTTTCTTGATGACATGCAAGTGTTTTTTTTTTTTTATTTGTCAGGCACAAGTGGAGGTATGGGTGGGAAGATGTATAGTGAACAGACCTGTAGTATCAGGTGTGGCATACTCTCTGCAGGCTGTGTTCCTGAATATAAGCCAGTGTTTTTCCAGCAGAACTGGACTTGTTTCTGTCTTTGTAAATAGGTAAACATTCTAGTCAAGACTGGAAATTAAAAGGCTCATGCAGACTTTAGCTTTGGAAAAAAAAGCTGCTTTTGCAAGCATTTGAGATTTTATTTCTCTGCCTAAAAGCTCGAAGAAGCCTGTGCTTTTTTGTGCTCTTTCACACATTTTTGAGCTTTTTCAAGTTTTTGTGAGCATAAGCGTTTTTCTTTTTCACAAACGCTCCCCTCGGCTCATTTTTTCCTTTTTTCCCTTTTTTCTCTTTTTTTTATTTTTATTTTTTTGTGCGGTTTTGCTTGCTTAGGCATCTTTTGCTTTAAATCTCCTCTCAAAAATGCAAGTTTTTATGTGTTTTTTTTTTCTGCCTGTAAACTCCTGAAAACGCTGTAACGAGCATGGACACATTAGCTAACATGGGGGATAGTTTCCAGGCAGGAAAAAAAATGAGGGCTCAAAAGCCTGTAGGAGTAGCTTCTTTGAGAAGCAGTGTGCATGAGCCCACGTAATTTTTTTTTAATGTTAATTGCATAGTACAGGTCATGTATTCATAGACCATGGGTTATATGCAGGCTACCGTCTGGTGATTAGACACTGACATAAAAAAAAACTAGCTAGGGCCATCCCTAGTGCACTCATTTAACTCTGCCCACTCCGTGTGAGACCAGTTTCTTGCTAGTGCCCTTAAGGGCCCATTCACATCTGAGCATTTTCAGCTTGGAAAACGCTCATCTCAAAAGTTCCAAAACGCCCAACAAGCAAAATCCCATTCATTTAAATGGCCCCGTTCTGCCGCCTGAAGCTCAAAGTACATGAGCTTCTTTTCAGGCAGATTACAGGTGTTTTTTTTGCTTTTTATGTGAACTTTTGACCTGTACAAAGTCGTGGGACTTTCCGCCTGCAAACAATACACTCAGGTGTGAATGCAGCCTAAGTAATGAACGGACCTATGGAAAAGTGTTTTGTGTTTTTTTTTGTTTTTTTTTTGTTTTTTTGTTTTTTTACTTTTTAGTGACCCGAAGTGACTGTACCTAGACCCCACTGTATGAGTCCGGTCTGTAATGTTTGCTTGGGGCACTGGATCCGCGCACTTTGGCATGAAGAACAGTATGTGTAGTAAGCCGTAGGGTGCTATGTCGATCCAGGACTGTGCATTTCTGACAGAGCAACACATGTCCAAATCTGCATTTTTACTACAAAATTAGCTTAGAGCCACCTTCACAATCTTGTAAAAGTAATGAGATGTTTTACAGCCATCCTGATCACTATTGTATAAAAGCCAGGAATCCAGCTGAACAAAATAACAAGCTCTGTTCGCTAAAACTTGTGGAGCACTGCTCAAAGCTCCAATGATCCGGTGATTCTCGCTACTGGTGGGTGCCAGCATCCATGAAGCTCATCCCAGCTTATTGTAGAACATAGTGCAGAAAGAATGGGGCGCCGCACGCCAAGGACAGCCTAATCAATAGTAGAATGAAAAGCAGCTTCAGCCTGAATCCTCCCAGGCCACGCCAAAAACAGGTCACAGGAGTGCAGAATCAACTGCACTCCTGTGATCCATAGGTGGGATGACTCACTTTGTCAGTAATTTGGACCCTAAAGGACTGTGAATCAAAATTTGTGTGAAATATCTACTGTAGCTATATGCGTATCTTTTAAATGTAGTGTTTTGTACCCACGCTAGGATCTAGTGTAGTGCCAAAAAATAAACAATATTGCTACTGTGGATGTGCACACTGAATATGACCTGCTGCTGCTCTGATAAGATTGATGCAGTCTCTTAAAGTGTTACTAAAGTCTGATGTTATTTTAATTAAAAAAAAAAAAAAGTTATACTCACCTGCTCTGTGCAGTGGTATTGCACAGAGCCGCCCCAATCCTCCTCTTCTCGGGTCCCTGCCGGCAATCTTGGCTTCTCTTCTTTGTGTGTGTCCCTGTAGCAAGCCGTCTCCTATAGGGACACATGGTGTGTACTCACTCTCGACCTGTGTGTCTATGGAGCTCTTAAATGTACAGTGGATATAAGTCTACACACCCCTGTTTAAAATGTCAGGTTTCTGTGATGTAGAAAAAAATGAGAAAAAGAGAAGTAATTTCAGAAATTTTTCCACCTTTTTAATGTGACCTATAAACTGTACAACTGTTGAACAACAAACTGAAATCTTTTAGATGGAGGGAAGTAAAAAAATAAATACTAATACTAAATACTAATACTTTGTTGAAGCACCTTTTTGATTTCTATCAGCATGCCACATCTTGACTTGGCAATATTTGCCCACTCTTCTTTGCAAAAAAGACTCCAAATCTGTTATAGGGAGGGCATCTCTTGTTCACAGCCCTCTTCAGATCACCCCACAGATTTTCAATCGGATTCAGATCTGGGCTCTGGCTGGGCCATTCCAAAGCTTTAATCTTCTTCTGGTGAAGTCATTCCTTTGGATGTATGCTTTGGGTCATTGTCATGCTGAAAGATGAAGTTCATCTTCATGTTCAGCTTTCTAGCAGGAGGTTTTGTGCCAATATTGACTGGTATGTAAAACTGTTCATAATTCCCTCTACCTTGACTAAAGCCCCTCTTCCAGTTGAAGAAAAACAGCCACAAAGCATGATGCTGCCACCACCATGCTTCACTGTGGGTATGGTGTTCTTTTTGGTGATGTGCAGTGTTTTTGCGCCAAATTTATCTTTTGGAATTATGGCCAAAAAGTTCAACCTTGGTTTCATTGGACCATAATCACATTTTCCCACATGCTTTTGTGAGACTTCAGATGTGTGTTTTTTTTTTTTTTTGCGAAATTTAGCCAGGCTTGGATGTTTTTCTTCACAAGAAAAGTCTTCCTTCTTGCCACTCTACCCCATAGCCCAGGCATATAAAGAATACGGGAGACTGTTGTCAAATGTACCACACAGCCAGTACTTGTCAGATATTCCTGCAGCTCTTTTTAATGTTGCTATAGGCCTCTTGGCAGCCTCCCTGACCAGTTTTCTTCTCGTCTGTTCATCAATTTTGGAGGGATATCCAGTTCTTGGTAATGTCAGCGTTGTGCCATATTTTCTTCACTCGATGACTGTCTTCACTGGTCCATGGTATATCTAATGCCTTTTGTACCCTTGTCCTGACTGATACCTTTTAACAATGAGATTCCTCTGATGATTTGGAAGCTTTCTGCGGACCATGAATTTTGCTGTAGGATGCGACTAACAAAAGGTCAGGAAAGACCTATTAGAACTGCTAAACTTTATATGGGGTTAATCAGAGGCACTTTAAATGATGGCAGGTGGGTACTGATCCTATTTAACATGAGTTTGAATGTGATTGCTTAAAGTGTTTAACTGTGTTTACCATACTGTTCAAGTCCTTTGTAAAAATGAAAATAAATACCTCTTTAGGCCCCTTTCACACTGGGGTGGGGGCGGCGTTGATGGTAAAGCCCTGCTATTGTTAGCAGGGCGTTACCGTCAGTATTTGGCCGCTAGCGGGGCGGTTTTACCCTCCGATAGCGGCCGAGAAAGGGTTAAAAACCACTGCAAAGCGCCTCTGCAGAGGCGCTTTTCCGGCAGTATAGCTGCGCTGTCCCATTGATTTCAATGGGCAGAAGCGGTGTATACACCGCTCCGAAGATGCTGCTAGCAGGACTTTTTTTTTTCTCATCTTGCTAGCGCACCGCTCCAGTGTGAAAGCCCTCGGGGCTTTCACACTGGAGACACAGCAGCGGCTGTTTCGGGTCGGTTTGCAGGCGCTATTTTTAGCGCAATAGCGTCTGAAAACCGCCCCAGTGTGAAAGGGGCCTTAGAGCTGTCTTCAGGCCGGTCACGTGACTCGCGGCCGCTTTACACCTTAGAGACTTCTGCGGGAGGGGCCGTGATCTTTCTCTGACGTCAGCCGGGGAGATCACGTGACCTCCAACAGAAGCGATGTCTCGGAGCTGTAAAGCGCCACGAGTCACGCTACCGGCCTGAAGACTGCTCTAAAGAAGTATTTAGAGTGCTCGTTTTTACAAAAGACTTGGATAGCGTTAATAAGGGACAGTGGTTCCGCGCTTAGGAAAAAAAAGGAGAATGAAAGAACTGCAGCCCCCCTGAAACAGAATATCACCTAGGTGAAATTCAAATCAACAAAAGTTCTGAAATAAGGGAATTTTCGCTGTTCGGCTATATGTGCATTGGATATTGTTCATATATAAATACATATAAACAATTAATATTAAGTGCAAAATGTGGTGAAAAAAGGGAGCTACAGATAAAAGGGAGCTAAAAATGAGTGGAAAGCTCCTGCAACCATATCCTATACAATAAAGTGCAATGTGTTGGAACAAATATACTCAAAACTGTCTATAAAAATCTGCAAACCACTACCAGTGGTGAGCAGCGTTTCCGGGTCATAGAGCTGTGTGTGGAGAGCTGGGAGTTCGGGCTGTTTGTACTCCGCTGTGTTTAGAGAAGGGAAAGATTACCACTGGGCTGAGGACCGTTACCGAGGTTCATCATCGCTGGATTTTGTCTGCATGCCTTTTACCCCTGCGGGGGTTGGGCAGTCCAGTGAGTGAGGGCACGAGTGGGGGTGCAGTGGAAGACGGGGGAACACTTGCTACACTGAGAGTACCGCCTTTCTTTTGGAGGGACACATCAAAAGAAATTTTTCTGAACACAAAGTTTTTGGGACATTGTTTTCATTATATAATAATATTTTTTCAGCACATTTTTATCACTTCTATATAATTTTTTTATCACTTGGTTTATGAATTGGACTTTCCACATATTAACGATGGGGACTTTATTGTAATGGTTTAGATTGTTTTTAACAAGTTTGTACCAAACATTTTTCTTTTCATCACTTTTTTGGAATGTTTGCAGATTTTTATAGACAGTTTTGAGTATATTTGTTCCAACACATTGCACTTTATTGTATAGGATATGGTTGCAGGAGCTTTCCACTCATTTTTAGCTCCCTTTTATCTTTAGCTCCCTTTTTTCACCACATTTTGCACTTAATATAAATTTTTTATATGTATGAACAATATCCAATGCACATATAGCCGAACAGCGCCAATTCCCTTATTTTAGAACTTGGATAGTGTTGTATGCCAACCTCTAATAGAGGGGCTGGCAGTGACAATTTTAGGGTTTTGATAGTGGAGGGGGGTGGGGCAGAGACACAGAAGATGCTGACATGTAGGAAGGCGGGGGAGGGAGGAGAGCAAAGAGGACAGCTACGTCTGACGTAGGGACGCACTTTGACCACGGTGATCAGGGCTGAGTAGCCCTGGTTATCGTGGTCCGTTTAGAGAGGGGCTTTCAGGAAGTGCAATGTTCAGGGTTTTTTCTTTTTACAGTGTGTGTGTGGGGGGGGGGCAGATTACACAGCACAAGCACTGTGCTGTGTACAGTTATCTGCTTTAAGGAACCAGAACTTGAATTATTTTTTTGGGGTTGTGACAGCTTAATTCTTAACACCGCTACATCCCCAGTTATAAGAGGGTATGCACACTTATGCAACCACATTATTTTAGTTTTTTATTTTTACTCCCCCCTTAAAAGATTTCAGTTTGTTTTTTCAGTTGAGTTGTACAGTTTTTATATAGGTCACATTAAAGGTGGAAAAAGTTCTGAAATTATTTATCTTTGGCTAATATTTTTACATCATGGAAACCTGACTTTTTAACAGGGGTGTGTAGACTTTTTATGTCGATTTTGTATGTAAATATCCTGGAATCTCTGAGGCTTGTAATCCTCCTCTGTAGCTGTAGTGTAACCAATTTTTAAGTGTCATATACAATAAATGGAATTAGGCAAAGTGCATTCCCTTCATTGTTCTCTTCATATATGTGCCATGTAAGAAACGCATATCCCTGTGACATCGCTACTGAATCAAGATACGAGGGGGACTACAAGCCCCAGAGATACCAGGATATTTACATAAGCACATATGACTTACAAACATTTAAGAGCCCACAGTTGTCAGTGAATGAGTGGGATCATTGGCGGGGAGCACAGCACTGAAAGTTTGCCCTTTATTTAAAGAAATGGTGTACAGCACTGTTAAGAGACTGCACCAAACTTTGTTGCATGAATGAATGAAGAAACACATGAATATTTACGCTGTATTTCTGTTGAGTTTATCTTTTTATTTAAATTTGTTATGATTTCACTTTGGCTAGGCAAAGCTTGAAGCAATTGTAAAATGTCTGTGAAATGGTTTTCCACAGAGCAGCCCAAATCCTCCTCTTCTCAGGTCCCTCTTTGGCGCTCCTGGCCCCTCCCTCCTGTTGAGTGCCCCCACAGCAAGCAGCTTGCTATGGGGGCAGCCGAGCCGCAGCTGTGTATCCATTCAGACACGCCAAGGCCTGGCCCCACCCCCCTCTACTCATTGGCTTACTGAATTTTACAGCAGTGGGTGCCAATAACGTCACGCTGCTGTCTCAGCCTTTGAGGAGGGAGAGTCTCGGACAGCAGAAATACTCCTGCAACATCGCTGGATCGTGATGGGGTTCGGGGAAGTATTAGGGGGGCTGCTGCACACATAAGGCTTTTACAGCCACTTTTAACACTTAATTTATGTGAATCTTTGTCCATATTAATATTCAGTAGAATACGAGACCGCAATTCTAATATTAATATGGGCAAAGATACACATATAGCTAGACATTTCAGACAACCTGCTTCTGATTTACAGATCCCAAAAGACTTAAACTTTAAGTAGAATATCACTCATTGTGAGTGACCTCAATATCACCACTGTCTCCTCCTTCCTCCCCACCCTTTCCCCCACCCCCTTTCATCTATTGATTTGGCTGTTCTCGGTGTGCAGCCTCCCATTTTTTCTTCTCTCGGCTGCGTGTTTGTTTAACCCCTTGAGCACCAGAATATTTATAACCTTACCCTGATAAGTGAATAAAGGCATAAAACCTGAAGAAAAATGCATGCATTACAAAGGTACTCTATAATTTTTTTGTCTTTACCTTGACATACGCTTTATGTTCTTTAAATGTAATTAAAATTTGCTGTTCTGTAACTTGCACAATTTCCCTTTACCGCATACTAAATATTATGAAAACTGTTATCTGACAAAGTATCGTATTTTATGTGTTAAGACTTGTAGACGTTCCAAATCTTTGTATAACTGACAGGGTGGATAAAAAAATCCGATTTTTTTTTTTTTTCTTTTTTTTTTTTAATCGGATTTTTTTGATTTTTATCAAATTTATTTATTTTAATAAAATGCTTTTGGAGTAAAAATCTATCTAAAGAGATTTCTATTTAAGATTATTTTAATAATTTAGTTTATTCAGCATGAAATGGAGCTTAGTTATGTAGCAAGAGCCTGTATATACTGCAATATTTACATTCAATGAATCTAAGCTCTGCAAGCTGAGATAACATGCATTGAATTGATCAACACAATTTCACAGTAACCATGAAATAAAACAAAGTTCAGGAATATTCCTTTATCCCATTGTTTTGCAAATCTATGTATACTATAAACTGTATGATTGAATCTGTTCTGAGATTGCTGTTTTCCTAGCCTGACAGCCTATTCTAAAATAGGAAACCTTCATTTTGTTTGCAAATAATAAAGGTTCTAACTACCAGCAAGAATAAGTTCTTACATTTAAAGAGCACCTGTCATTTCAGATCCATCATGGCAGCGCCTGTTAGGGGACATCTACTCACCTGCTGCTGTCACGTCCCTCAACTTGTGTCACTGCCGCATCATCAGCTGTCCCATTAAAGTGAATGGGACTATCAGTGAGTTAACAGCGGGTCTGGGGAAGAGCCGCTGCGGGACAGAGATGACAGTTACTCTTTAACCACTTAAGGACTGAGCCCCTTTCTGAGATTTGGTGTTTACAAGTTAAAAACAGGGTTTTTTTTTGTTAGAAAATTACTTAGAACCCCCAAACATTATATATATTTTTTTCTAACACCCTACAGAATAAAATGACGGTCGTTGCAATACTTTCTGTCACACCGTATTTGCGCAGCGGTCTTACAAGCGCACTTTTTTTGGAAAAAATACACTTTTTTGAAATAAAAAAAATAAGACTACAGTAAAGTTAGCCCATCTTTTTTTTTTTAATATTGTGAAAGATGTTATGTCGAGTAAGTTGATATCCAACATGTCACACTTCAAAATTGCGCCCGCTCGTTGAATGGCAATTAACTTTTTCCCTTGAAAATCTCCATAGGCGATGTTTAAAAAATTCTACAGGTTGCATTGTTTGAGTTTTGAGTTAGAGGAGGTCTAGGGCTAGAATTATTGCTCTTGCTCTACCGATCTCGGCGTTACCTCACATGTGTGGTTTGAACACCGGTTTCATTTGCGGCTGCTGCTCACGTATGCATTCACGTCTGCACGCAAGCTCGACCAGACGATGTATTTAAAATTTCCTTTTTTTTTTTTTTTTTTTTTTTTACGCTGCTCCTATTATAAGGAATGTAAGCATCTCTTGTAATAGAAAACAAGCATGACTGGACCTCTTGAATATGAGGTCTGGGGTCAAAAAGACCTCCGATCTCAAAAAAATGCAAAAAACAAAAAAAGTCTCTTTAAGAGCTGTGGGTGGAAGTGACGTTTTGACGTCGCTTCCGCCCTGCAATGGTATGGAGACGGGTGGGCGTCATCTTCCCCCTCACTCGTTTCCATACCTAACAGAACGCAGGATCCGATCACCTCCTGCCGGCTCCGGTAAAAGGCGGAGGGCACCAGAGTGTGGCAAGAGAGGGGCCCCTCTCCCTCCGCCGATTAAAAGTGATCTTGCAGTGAATCCGCCGCAGAGACCACTTTTATCTGAAAGCGGACCGTCCCCTGAAGAAGAGAATAACTGGGGTTATGGTAGCTAGCTGCCGCCATAACAACGATATCCCTCTTCAAAGTACCAACTTATAACAACGGCGGGCAGTCCATAAGTGGTTAAAAATTATGATTTGAGTCAAGCCTTTTTACTAGTGATTTTAATCATGATTAAGACCCCTTTCATACTGAGGCGCTATATAGCTTGTAAAGCGCCTCAATTCTCACTCCGAGGGCTTTTACACTGGATCGGTGCACTGGCAGGACGTCAAAAAAAGTCCCGCAAGCAGCTTCTTTGAGGTGCTTTAGGAGCGCCCCTGCCCAATGAAAATCAATGGGCAGCGGTGCTTTTAACCCTTTTTTGGCCGCTAGGAGTCAGTGGAAGGAGATGATCTGTGCATACAGGATCAAACAGCCTTTCTGCGCAATGCAGAGGATTAACCCCTTAGGTTTTACAGTGAGTATAACAAGCATGCTTTACTGCATATGCAGACTGATTTTGCTGTTAAGGGTTTAGTAACACTTTAATGCCACAGGTATTGCTGAATAAATAGGCCCATAGCAGTAACGTCCAAATTGCTCCTGGTCCATAGGGGGTGGACAGGTGTGATTAATGAAGTGGTTAAAGTGTATGTCCAACCAATATTTGGATAGAGCAGGAAAAGGTTAGAACTCTTGCTTGCTCACTGTTGGAGACCAGAACAGGCTCATTAAACAGGAAGTGGTGGAACGCACACAGACAGCTAGAAATAACTGACAGGGGCTTTACCCTCTCCTGCTCATATGACGGGGGAGAGAGACTTATGGCCTGTACACACAATCTGAAAATCAGACAGCCTTTATTTTGGCATGCTAGTTGCATATCGAGAATGGAGAGGTTACTAAGGTTACGAAAATTCTCATACGACGGAATAAAAAAATCTGAAGTGATGTCATGTGTTGACATGTATTTCTGTTGTACTTTCGGACGACAACCATACTAATTATACAAAATTCGTACGATCTGTTATCCTACGAGAAAATATTTTGTGTTTGTCCGATTGGATAATATCGGATCAGCTGTCGTGATCGGCTCTCAAAAGCTCTGTACTAACGATCTGATTATCGTACGATCGCTTCGAAAGCGGTATTTTTCGTCTGATTTTCAGATCATGTGTTCTGGCCAATAGTCACCCTTGGTGAAACAGAAAGCATCAAAAACCTGTCATGGGGTTATAATCCTTTCCCACTCTGAACAAGATGCTTTGACTTGACCTACTCTGTTTTGTAGTCTGCAGAGAGCTCCAGGACCTGGCTGTGCTTTCTGGTGTTTGTATCACAGGCTTGGCTGAGCAGAATTGCAATTGTAGGTAGCGCTGTTCACATACAGTATACATTCACACTTGCTATATATATATATGAGTGTGTAATTGGCTATTTGCTAGGATTTTGGCTGTAAGTTAGGTGAGAACTAGGAGACTAAAGAGCGTGTTTGATTGCAATCTATCTACTTCGGAAACCTGTAGCATAAATGACTGCCCTTTCTACTGACAATTCTAAAATTGAACTGCAGATTTGGGTACACCCTCCTCTGTACAGGTGAGGTGAAATAGAAACTAATTTGTGTTCCATGCCAGCATAAGTCCTTTGCATGGCCTAAACAAATATTAGGGGGAGCCTTTGCCTTGGTCTAGCATTCAGTCATTGACGGGATGCTAGAGGTTACAGCACAAATTACAACTCATCGTTTGGTTGCTAGAGGTTACAGCATATCATTACTGCTCATTGACTGGATGCTTGAGGTTACAGAACACATTGACTCATCGATTAGTTGCTAGAGGTTACAGCACATAATTTCTGCTCACCGTTTGGTTGCTAGAGGTTACTGCACATCCTTACCACTCACTCATTGGTTGCTAGAGGTTATTGCACATTACCACTCAGTGATTGGTTGCTAGCGGTTACTATGCATTACTACCACTTATTGGTTGCTAGAGGTCACAGCACATCAATACAGCTCACCGATTTGGTTGCTGAGGGTTACAGCACATTATCTCATTGCCTGCACACCATGGACTAGGGGGGTGAAGGGACCTGCCAATAGACAGAAAACTCCTAGAACTTGCTATTAGCAATGAGCAGAGCACACACAGCTATGAAGGTTAACTGAGTGCAGCTAGGAACAAAGCCCAATAGGAGCAGTATTCCTGAGGACTGGCTGCCAGAAATAAATGACTAGTTATGCCACCTGCAGTAGAGCAGTATTGAGGGGGTGAACTACGTACAGAGTGCAGGGTTAAGGGGTGTGCCATTTACAGAATGCTGGATTGAGGGGTGTGTTACTTACAGAATGCAGAATTGAGGGGTGAGCTGTGTACGGAGTGCAGGATTGAGGGGTGAGCTGTGTACGGAGTGCAGGATTGAGGGGTGAGCTGTGTATGGAGAGCAGGATTGAAGGGTGAGTCGTGTACAGCGTGTAGGATTGAGGGGTGAGTTGTGTACGAAGTACAGGATTGAGGGGTGAGCTATGTACGGAGTGCAGGGTTGAGCTGTGTACGGAGTGCAGGGTTGAGCTGTGTACGGAGTGCAGGGTTGAGCTGTGTACGGAGTGCAGGGTTGAGCTGTGTACGGAGTGCAGGGTTGAGCTGTGTACGGAGTGCAGGGTTGAGCTGTGTACGGAGTGCAGGGTTGAGCTGTGTACGGAGTGCAGGGTTGAGCTGTTGAGCTGTGTACTGGCATCAATTCCCCCCCCTCTTTCAATACTGAGCTTTCCGAGTCTTCACCACCCAAATACCTTTAGAGTGGGGCTGTAGAAGAGCAGCTGTAATTTACTGCATGTCAGTGGTGTGGAGCAGCTTCTGCCTGTGTAGAGCCCCCTCTGCTCTCTTATAGAGCTCATGTAAGTGTTTTGTAGAGCAGGGAGGGATGTGAACAGCCGCCAGGAGGTGCTTTTGTATTTACAACTTACAGTAGCGAGCAGCCAGCACTGGATCCTGGAGGTGGCGGAACTCTTGCTGATAAAAAAAAAAGCCGGTGGGCAGTGCAGGCTCCAGGGGCAGCTGCTTTGGGCCCCTCAACAATGGCAGGGCCCTGGGCAGATGCCCCTATTGCGCTGCATTAAAGGCCGCCCTGGCTGTGGTGTCGGATAGCTACAATCATCATGGATTTCTCAGTGATGCTCGGGAGGAAAGGTAAATGATACGTGGTGTATACAGAGCCGGCACAGCCCCCACCCCCCTTCTAAGCTGCCAGACAAAAGTATGTCCAGCAGCACAGTGGTGTAGTGGGTAGCACTCTCGCCTAACAGTAAAAAAGGGTCGCTTGTTCGAATCCTGACCACGACACTACCTGCCTGGAGTTTGCATGTTCTCCTTGTGCCTGTGTGGGTTTCCTCCCACACTCCAAAGACATGCTGGTAGGTTATTTGGCTTCTGTCCAAAATTGGCCCTAGTATATGAATGTGAGTTTGGGACCTTGGATTGTGGGCTCCTTGAGGATAGGGTGCAATGTATGTGTGGATCGCTGCGTAAATTGACGGCGCTGTATGGGTACCCTAAATAAATAGGGATAATTGTAGACACGCACCCACACTGAACTGGATGGACTGGTGTCTCTATTCAACCTTACTAACTATGTATGCTGTGTTGTTGTCTCCTAATCTCTGGTTAGTACACCCAGAATCCGGAGCTGCAGCCTGCTATTCAGGCACAGAGCCTGTAAACTGTCAGCTTGAGTTGTGAATGATTGTAGCTGGAAAAGGGATTTTATTAAAAACCTTACACTGCAGAATGGAGAGGGAGTGCCCCCCCCCCCCTCCAAAATCAGCAAAGATAGAAAAATATTTATTTTATTTAACGTCTAATGATCAGATTTTGGTGGGGATAGCTCCTATGTGCACAGGGGTCTGGTGATAGATCATCTTTTATATTATGTGGGAGCCAAGTCTTATTTTTTTCTTTTTCATCACTGATGTGCAAGCTTTTAGTAAAAAAAAAAAAAAAAAAGACATGAGCAGCATGTACCAATGCAAGGGTTGTATAAATTGAGCTATAAATGCAAGCTTTGTTTTTGGTGTTTTTTTTTCTTAAAGGGCCAGTACTCCTAAAAACCCAGCATGTGCCTTTTGAAATTATGAATGACCCATATAGAGGTGTGCCGCCTGGGTGGGCAGCAAGCTTGCAGCTCCCCCCTCTTGAACCATACCAGGCCACATATTTTAAACATTCTTCTCCCATTGCAAAATACCTTTTTTGTGTGAACAGGGGCCTCCTCTCTTACATCCTTTCCCCCAAAAGAGGTTTAGAAAAGGGGAGTGCCCAAATATCTACACTCCCCCCATGTAATGGTCAATCTAAAAACTACCTTTTTGTATTATCTGCTGTAATTTGGGTTAGCATTGTGTCTAGAGTAGAAAAGTTAGACTGACCTTCGTTGGAGGGCAGACCAAGGTAAATATTTTAGGGGCTCCGATAGACCGCTGCGGAATAGATTTTTGTTGTGAGAAAACACCAACTACACACTTTGATAAATAGCTATATTTGATCTGTTTACCACTTAAAATGTGAATTTAAATGCAGGCTACTAAGTAGCTCTTCAGAAAAGCAAAGACTTCCTTAAATCAGTTGCGCTGTCTTGTTAGTTGTCTATTCCATCAACAAAATATTCAAGGAATGCAGCATGAATGGGCCTGTGTAAACACACAAAGCTTCCTCCAACCAGTTTTTTTGCTTCTTTTACCACAGTTGTTTTTGCCAAATACAGTAAATGAAGTTCCACACATTGGATAATAGACCACTTCCTGCTGGATATGTGCTTTGTTATAATCAAATTGAAAGCTTGGCATGTAGGGATACTGTTATGATGTAAGCTAAGATTAAGAATGCGAGGTTTTCAGTAGTCTAGTCAGTCTGGAACTAGAAACATTCTGGACAATTCAAAGAAGAGGAAATGATGACAATCTGTGGGAGAGGTTAAAATGAAAGTGACATAATTGTTAACTAAGACAAAATGCAGATACTTGTGGGAGGTTGTTGGTATGCAAACATCTTGGAATTCAACAGTAATAGAGATTGTTTTGGGCATGACTAATCTCCTTGAATGCACATTTTTAATAGTGAGAGAGGGTTAGACTTTGTATGTTTTTTATTTTCTTTTTTTGTTTTTTGGCTGGATTAGCAAGATTTCCCACTTTAACGACTCGAACATAAAGATGAAAAATGTATTGGGGGTTCACAAAAACCGGAAGATTCAAAATTTCACAAGATCCAACCTTTTCCCATGAAATCTTTTTGCTTGTTTGTGTGTTTATAGTGCTGTACTAAGACAGTTTTTAGAAATAGTTTATTCTATAAAATTGTTCCCGTCACAGTGTGTCAGTGGGAAACCAAGATGTTTTGGTACCATTTAATTACATGCTCCAACACTTTAATGTCAAGCTGCTTTGTTGAACTATGCATTACTGTGTCCAAACTGAAAATGTATTTAAAATACCGACATGCTTGTAAAAAAACATTGCTTTTTGCACACACGAATATATATATATATATATATATATATATATATATATATATATATATATATATATATATATATATATATATATATATTGGTGGTATATAGAGCCAAAAAGATTAGAATTGTGTCGATGTCCCAATATTTATGGACACAAAATATATATATATATTGTGTCCATAAATATTGGGACATCGACACAATTCTAATCTTTTTGGCTCTATACACCACCACAATGGATTTGAAATGAAACAAACAATATGTGCTTTAACTGCAGACTTTCAGCTTTAATTTGAGGGTATTTTCATCTAAATCAGGTGAACGGTGTAGGAATTACAACAGTTTGTATAGGTGCCTCCCACTTTTTAAGGGACCAAAAGTAATGGGACAATTGGCTGCCCGGCTGTTCCATGGCCAGGTGTGTGTTATTCCCTCAATATCCCATTAACAAGGAGCAGATAAAAGGTCGCGTTTGTTTCCAGTGTGCTTTTTGCATTTGGAATCGGTTGCTGTCAACTCTCAATATGAGTTTCAAAGAGCTGTCACTATCAGTGAAGCAAGCCATCATTAGGCTGAAAAAACAAAACAAACCCATCAGAGAGATAGCAAAAACATTAGGGGTGGCCAAATCAACTGTTTGGAACATCCTTAAAAAGAACGCACCGGTGAGCTCAGCAACACCAAAAGACCCGGAAGACCACGGTAAACAACTGTGGTGGATGACCGAAGAATTCTTTTCTCTGGTGAAGAAAACACCCTTCACAAAATTTGGCCAGATCAAGAACACTCTCCAGGGGGTAGGTGTATGTGTGTCAAAGTCCACAATCAAGAGAAGACTTCACCAGAGTGAATACAGAGGGTTCACCACAAGATGTAAACAATTGGTGAGCCTCAAAAACAGGAAGACCAGATTAGAGTTTGCCAAACAACATCTAAAAAAGCCTTCACAGTTCTGGAACAACATTCTATGGACAGATGAGACCAAGATCAACTTGTACCAGAGTGATGGGAAGAGGAGTATGGAGAAGGAAAGGAACTGCTCATGATCCAAAGCCTACCACCTCATCAGTGAAGCATGGTGGTGGTAGTGTCATGTATGGCTGCCAATGGAACTGGTTCTCTTGTATTTATTGATGATGTGACTGCTGACAAAAGCAGCAGGATGAATTCTGAAGTGTTTCTGGCAATATTATCTGCTCATATTCAGCAAAATGCTTGAGAACTCATTGGACGGCGCTTCACAGTGCAGATGGACAATGACCTGAAGCATACTGCAAAAGCAACCAAAGAGTTTAAGGGAAAGAAGTGGAATGTTATGCAATGGCCAAGTCAATCACCTGACTTGAATCCGATTGAACATGCATTTCACTTGCTGAAGACAAAACTGAAGGGAAAATGCCCCAAGAACAAGCAGGAACTGAAGACAGTGGCCTGGCAGAGCATCACCAGGGAGGGATGAAACCCAGCGTCTGGTAATCTCTATGCGTTCCAGACTTGAGGCTGTGATTGACTGCAAAGGATTTGCAACCAAGTATTAAAAAGTGAAAGGTTGATGGTTGATTGTTAATCTGTCCTATTATGTTTGGTCTCTTAAAAAGTGGGAGGCACATATACAAACTGTTGTAATTCCTACACCGTTCACCTGATTTGGATGTAAATACCCTCAAATTAAAGCTGAAAGTCTGCAGTTAAAGCACATCTTGTTCGTTTCATTTCAAATCCATTGTGGTGGTGTATAAAGCCAAAAAGATTAGAATTTTGTTGATGTCCCAATATGTATGGACGTGTGTGTGTGTGTGTGTGTGTGTGTGCGCACGCGTATATATATATATATATATATATATATATATATATATATATATATATATATATATATATATATATATATATATATATATATATATATATATATATATATATATATATTATTATTATTCGAGATTTATATAGCGCCAACAGTTTACTCAGCGCTTTACAATGTATAAGAGGGACAACACAATTACAGTACAGTTCGATACAAAAGGTACAGGAGGGCCCTGCTCGTAGAGCTTACATTCTAAAGGGAGGGGGTGGTGGTACAAAAGGTAATAGCTGCAAAGAATGATTTGATGGGGGTGGCTCAGGGACAGTTATGTGAGTGTGGGATAGGCTTCCCTGAATAAATGAGTTTTTCAAGGATCTCCTAAAGGTGGACAGGGTAGGGGCTGATCGGACATACTGGGGCAGGGAATTCCAGAGGATGGGAGAGGCTCTGGAGAAGTCCTGAAGGCGAGCATGGGAGGAGGTAACAAGGGAGCTAGAGAGCAGGAGGTCCTGGGAGGAGCGGAGGGGGCGATTTGGGCGATATCTGCAGATGAGGTTGGTGATGTAGATGGGGGCGATGTTGTGAATGGCCTTGTATGTTATGGTTAGCATATATATATATATATATATATATATATATATATATATATATATATATATATATATATATATATATATATCTATATCTATATCTATATCTATATCTATATATATATATATATTTATATCTCTTAATAAGTGGTTGAACAGTACTGACTGGTATAATCAAGGCTTTTGATATCTTCTTTTTTTTTTTTTTTTTTTTTTATATCCTTTACCATCTTTATAAAGTTCTATTACCTTGTTACGCAGGTCTTTTACAGTTCGTTTATTCTCCCCATGGCTCTGTTTCTAGCCTGCTCAGTGCATCTACAGAAGAGCTAACAATCTCCTTGGCTATTTATACAGACACTAATTGCAATTTAAAAAGCCACAGATGTAGGAAATGAACCTTTTTAGGCTTTGTTCATACCTCAGCGCTTGACTGCGGGTGTGGGAATCGCATCTGTTCCTGCAGCCAAATAGTGCTCCTTCACTCACAGCCTGTATGCGGGAACTGCAAATGGTCAAAAAGGACATGCGATTTCCCTGCGGCAGCATTTTTGAAAAGGCGCAGGCATAGCAGCCCATTCATTTGGATGGGCTTCCGGACCTGCACAAAACGCAAATATGTGAACCTAGGGTTAATTGCCATTTTAACCTGTGTGTGTGTGTGTGTGTGTGTCACCTTGTGTCTGTACCAAGGCCAAACATTCCAGGGTATTTAAACTTTTTTGCTCAGGGCCATTTAGGTGATTTCTTTTATGATTTTAAGAAAGAGCCAAACAATTATGTGATAATAAATGGCTTCATATGATCACCATCCTTACATAAAAGACCATTTTTGGCATGATCAGTCATATATTTTTAATATCGATGCCAAAATTTCACAAAGTCTGCCAGGGTGTGCAAACTTTTGAGTACAACTGTTTTTTTCTTTCTCCTTGCTAGAAGAAAGAAGTGTAAGCAAAACTGTGTGTGGGGGGAAAAAAAATAAAGATTAAAAAAAAGCTGGATCGGGGTTTGATCCACGTCAAATGTCGGGGAGTATTTTGGGTAGGATTCATTAAAAAAAATAACTTTTTAAATAATTAGTATTGTCAGGTATTATCTGTGTGTTTTAGGTAGAATTAAAAAAAAAATAATAATAATAATACGCACTATTGTTTCTGCAATCTATATGGGTACAGATGGCAAATAACATACACACGTGGTCGTTGGGAGCAGTAGAATTTTGGGTTGTAGGCTATGGTGATAGCAACAAATTCTATGTAATTTTCTACCATTTTGTGGCAGTTTTCCTTTTGATGATAAAGTGGGGGATAAGATTTATTTTAAGCATTCTTTTTAAACTGTTA
The DNA here is from genome assembly GCA_037952925.1 of Lithobates clamitans. NCBI lineage: Eukaryota > Metazoa > Chordata > Amphibia > Anura > Ranidae > Lithobates > Lithobates clamitans. Next base: position 639,341 of record JBBGZY010000931.1, on the reverse strand, counting down.
TCTATAGCCCACGCTTTTCTTCTTTACTTATTTTAGGGTAAAAAAAAATAATCAGAACATCTGCCAGTTTTTTAATGTGATGTCTCCACTAGAGTGATTTACCCTATTTCATATGCTCTATGTGTCCTGTTACTTTATTTGGCTATGGGTATTCTTTAGGCTGCTGTATATAAAGCTGTAGTAGGCTTTTCATTGGCAGATTGCTCATATGAAGTGTAAATCAGTAGAATGGCATTGCTTGCCTACATTCCTTCTAAATTTAATTTCAGTCTTGCAAATCACGCCTATCTTTTATTGTGCATTCTTTTTTTTTTTCTTTGAATGAAAGCTATGCATGGAATGCTGGCCATGATAAGGAATTGTAATCATTACAACAGTTAATATACTGCAGTGGACCATGAACTTGCGTGTAGATTTCTGTTCCCTTTTTATAAATCTTTTTTAGCATGTTCGTTTGAAAAGATTGTGTTAAACACCATCTGTTAGCTTAACATAAAGTACAATATATAATTATGAAACCAAGAGGCTATACACTATGCAATGCATTAATCATATTTCATTCCAGACATTGAATTAAATCATACTGTTATTGAGAGGTGGGTAAATGAGAAAAGAATAAGAGCCAGTCTGTATATCTATAATCTAGAAAGCAACTCAAGTGAGCTAAGGAAGGATTGCTTTCATTGATCACCTTTGCTTTAAAAAGTCTGGCATACCTTGCAGTGGCGCCTGGTGCTCAAAATTTTTGGGGGGTGCAAACAAACTGAAAAATACTGAACCCCCCCCCATCAATTGCAGCCTCACTGTGCCCATCCAGCGCAGCCACGTGTGCCCAGTATATGCAAGCCACGTGTGCCCAGTATATGCAAGCCACGTGTGCCCAGTATATGCAAGCCACGTGTGCCCAGTATATGCAAGCCACGTGTGCCCATCATATGCAGCCACGTATGCCGAGGAGACTTACCGTAGCACTGCAGCAGCTCCGCTCCAGCGCGTGTCTCCTCCGCCCCTCTTCCTAAGTGCCAGGCATCCAATAGGGTTGCCCGGCGCTTTTGGCCAATCAGGAAGCAGGTCTGACGCTATGCCTCATGCGGAGAGGAAGGTTAGGGTGGAAATAGCGAAAATTAATTTGCTATCGTCACACAATTGACAGTGTGCGCCTTGATCCCACCCTATTTTGAAGCCAATTAGAGCCTCTGGCTCTAATCAGGTGCCTCAAAGTACCACCTCCGCCATAGGAATCCATGCGTCCAGTGTCCTGAAAGGGGCCGGGCGCACGGATGGAGGGGCGGTGCCCGTGCGCCCACAGTGCATGGGCCGCCACTGATACCTTGGTATGTAAAAGTTGGAAAAATCGGATTATTCAGGAGACTTTCAACTTTTGTCTTTAATACTTATACATACAGACTTTGTTAAGGATCTTAGTTTTTGGCACGTGTGCTCTCCTTCAAGTGTTTGTTTTGAGGTAGGTAGGTCTTTAGGTCTTGCACATTAAAGAGGAACTGCAGTCTGCTCACATAATTGGAAATAAAAACATCTTTGCCATTCTGAAACTTCCCTCCAACCATCCAACCACTTTGAATATTTATATATATATATATATATATATATATATATATATATATATATATATATATCTATATATAGATATATATATATATATATATATATATATATATATATATCGTGATTCATTCCTTGCCAAATATGCTGCAGAAATCTCCCTCCACTGAGTCTGGGTGCATCCATTATAACACTGGGCAGCTGAAGCTGCTGTCTGTTCACTTCTTGGATTTCAGTGCTGCTGGCTACCCAGTATGCATGTCCTAGTCTCGTGCCTGTGCAGTAAGCAAACTGTGGTGCACATTGTTGCCATAGGAATGGCAACCAACACAAATCCTCTGTTTCAAGGAACTGCAGAGAGCTGCCTGGAGGCGAGGCCCAAGCCCGGAGAAATGATCTCCTATGCAGATGAGAGAAGCAGTGTGAATTTATCCAGGGGAGATTGTGCCGGCTGGCCTGGGGGTGTGATAAGTGTACAGAGCTGAAATCTCCAAATAAAAAAAAGAGAGAGAGTGCGCAATCTTCCTTTCACCAGACTAGATGAAATTCTACTTCTCTGAAAGCACATGGATCCTTTCAGCCGCCTCCTATCCCCACCCTCATCCAACCTCCTCCAGCCCTGTAGCCGTCCTCCGTCTTCAGCTCTCCTGTGTCTCCCCACCCCCCTCCTATGCCAGCTAACTCTCATGAGAGTGAATGAAAAAAAGAAAAGAGCACTTCTGGGATATCTGACATTTCTCTCCCAGGAGTCGGTGCAATGCAGGAAACCACGTCAGACGCCTAGGCGTTTTTATCAGCAATGAAAGAGGAAGAATATACAGATTAAGGTATTTACTGCCACCAAATTACAGTTTTGATTTCCAATGATTACACAGCAAGGGCAGAAGGTTCAATTGAAGGAAAGATGAAAAAATTACTGAAGTTCCGCTTTAAAAACTGAAAGCTATGGTTCCAACGAGAGTGGCATCATGACTCTTAGGTGAAGTGCTCTACAGTGTTTCAAAAGTTGTGGCCAAGAGGGTACATCTTTTCACATTTGGTGGACATGTCCAAAGTTAAAGAGATATTGGATCCGCACCTACATGTTTACTCTTGCCCAAGTAAACCTCATAAAATCCCCTCAACAGGCACTACTAGGCTGCCCAGTGAAGGGGGACTCCTGTTGACACTAAAGAGGAGATTAAAAGCATTTATTTTTCTGGCGGGAAGAATCTCTATTGCCAAATCTTGGAAATTGCCCGCGAATACATTTAAACCAGGGTTCACAAAGTACCGGCCCGCGGACCGGTTACAAATGACCCGCAGGCATGGCCGATCCTAGGCGGATGGCAGCGGCTGGGAGCTTTCTCTCTCTGTCCCCTCTCCCCCGCATGCTGCTGCAGCCCAGCATGCACAACACAGGAGAGCAGAGGGATCATCCGATCATCGCTCCGCCCAGCTGTTCTGTCGAGAAATGCCCCCATCGAATAGTGCCCGGGCTGAGGGGTGCATGCGCTGTACGTAAAATCACAGCAGCTGATTTTACCATCAGATGTTGACAGTGAGACGGCGCGGGCGCACAATAGCCGGCAGAAGTTGTTTTTTTTCTGTCAGATTGTACCCCGCGCTCCCTTGGTGAGTTCATGTCCATGATGGGTGGATTTATGGGCACTTGGGGGCGGAATTACATGTCCAGTATTGCAAAACAAAACTTTATGATGGGAGGATGTCTACATTTTTTTGTGGGCGGATTTATGGGCACTTGGGGCCGAATTAGGCCAGTGCTGTAAAAAAAATAAAACTTTTGTGATATTCCGCCCCAAAGTACCCATAAATCCGCCCACAAGAAATGTAGAAATCCGCCCATCACAAAGTTTTGTTTTGCAGCACTGGACATGTATTTCCGCCCCCCAAGTGCCCGTAAATCCACCCACAACGTGTAGAAATCCGCCCATCATGGACATGAACTCGCCACGGGAGCGCGGAGCACAATCTGACAGAAAAAAAAAATTCTGTCGGCTATTGTGCATCTACACTGTCTTGCTGTCACAACAGCTGATGGTAAAACCAGCTGTTGTGATGTTACGTACAGCGCATGTGTTGCTCATTCTCCCTTCAGCTCGGGCACTATTCGATGGGGGGGCATTTCTTGATAGAACACCTGGACGAACTGCGCATGCGCCGTACGTAATACCACAAAAGCTGATTTTACGACCAGCTGTTGTGTCAGTGACATGGCGCCTGCACACAATAACCGACTGGAGACATTTTTCAGTCAGTTTGTGCCGAGGCACGTTCATGTAGGTGAGGGCGGCATTTAACATGAAGGGGGCGGATGTTTTCATTGACTGCCAGTGCTGATCTAACATGAAGGGGGCGGATGTTTTCAAAGATGGCCACTGCTGCAAAGATGGGGGCAGTACTTTAAACGTTTAGCTAGCTAAATAGGCACTCCAGGAAGAATAGCAGATAAAGATTTGTTTAGCAGATTTGTTTGGGCATTGGTAAAAATTCTGCCCCCATCTTTGCAGCACTGGCCATAATTGAAAACATCCGCGCCCTTCATGTTAAATTCCACCCCTCACCTACAAGAACACTCCTCGGCAGTGCGAGGCACAATCTGACTGAAAAATGTCTTCAGTCGGCTATTGTGCGCAGGCGCCATTTCGCCGACACAACAGCTGATCGTAAAATCAGCTTTTGCGCTATTGCATACTGTACATGCGCAGTTCATCCTGGGCGCTATCTTGACAAAACACTGGCCTCAGATCCAAGGTCCTGCTGCCACCTCAGGGTGGAAGATTGTGGCGTTCTCAGGGTCCCCTGCCATTAGCCCTGTGATGAAGCCAGAACCTGGCAGGAGGAGAGGACTCGGGAGGCAGAAGACCACCAGTTGTCTGCCAGGAGGAGAGGTAAGTGAGCCATCACACAGAGGCTGAGCAAAGTCCTTAGTTGCGTGACTGGGGTTGAAATTTGTAGAGTGAGTGTGTGAGTGTGTGAGTGTGTGAGTGTGTGAGTGTGTGAGTGTGTGAGTGTGTGAGTGTGTGAGTGTGTGAGTGTGTGAGTGTGTGAGTGTGTGAGTGTGTGAGTGTGTGAGTGTGTGAGTGTGTGTGAGAGAGTGTGTGTGTGTGAGAGAGTGTGTGTGTGTGAGAGAGTGTGTGTGTGTGAGAGAGTGTGTGTGTGTGAGAGTGTGTGTGTGTGAGAGTGTGTGTGTGTGAGAGTGTGTGTGTGTGAGAGTGTGTGTGTGTGAGAGTGTGTGTGTGTGAGAGTGTGTGTGTGTGAGAGTGTGTGTGTGTGAGAGTGTGTGTGTGTGAGAGTGTGTGTGTGTGAGAGTGTGTGTGTGTGAGAGTGTGTGTGTGTGAGAGTGTGTGTGTGTGAGAGTGTGTGTGTGTGAGAGAGTGTGTGTGTGAGAGTGTGTGTGTGTGTGAGAGTGTGTGTGTGTGTGAGAGTGTGTGTGTGAGTGAGAGTGTGTGTGTGAGTGAGAGTGTGAGTGTGTGTGTGTGTGTGAGTGTGTGTGTGTGTGAGTGTGTGTGTGTGTGAGTGTGTGTGTGTGTGTGTGTGTGTGTGAGAGTGTGTGTGTGTGAGAGTGTGTGTGTGTGTGTGTGAGTGTGTGTGTGTGAGAGTGTGTGTGTGTGAGAGTGTGTGTGTGTGTGAGAGTGTGTGTGTGTGTGAGAGTGGTGTGTGTGTGTGAGAGTGTGTGTGTGTGTGAGAGTGTGTGTGTGTGTGAGGAGTGTGTGTGTGTGTGAGAGTGTGTGTGTGTGTGAGTGTGTGTGTGTGTGTGAGTGTGTGTGTGTGTGAGTGTGTGTGTGTGTGAGTGTGGTGTGGTGGTGGGGGGGGTTGGTATTTGTGGAGTGAAAGGGGGGTTATTTGTGGAGTGTAGGGGGTAATGCTGGGGTTTAATATTGCGTCGGCCGACACCAGTGCTGGGGGTTAATATTGCGTCCGCTGACACCAATGCTGGGGGAAAGGACAGTTTGAATGCGGCCCCCATTGGATGTGAAAATTTGTCCTGTGGTCCTCAAATAATTTGAGTTTGAGACCCATGATTTAAACTGATGAAGACCAAACTGTCATGGATTATGGTTAAACTCCTTTCGGCTATCTTGCATGATAAAATTGCTCTGTTTAAGAAAACATGGGATATCTGGATAATAGGCTTGAGATAGTATATACCTGGATCGGATGGGTTGCACTTTTCAATGTGCTCTTTTTCTTTCCCTTTTCTTCTCCTGCCCATCTTTGGCCATTCCCTCAATGCTTTGGGTTCATGTCCTGAGGAGCACACGCAGGACAAAGGTCTGAGGGCCCAGTGCTTAGAACCTAGCCAAATAGAGTGCTCCAAGTGACTTGGCTACCTGCAGCTAAAGTGCACCCTGCCTACGACCTATAACTTATATAGTGTGCAGGGGGACTATTTTTCTAATAAAGATGTGAGAGTTTCTCTTTGTTCTCTTTGAAAAATGTAATAATTTTTGGAACTGAAAGCTACATTCAGGTGTCAACGGACCTACTGTAAGCAATGCTTTTTGCTGCTACTGTGAAGTGATGTAAGTTTTGCCGCACCCCAAAAGGCTTGGGGGAAAGCCTGGTCACATGACCTTTCAGTCGTGTAAGTGGCCACATTGTGTTTTTTTTTTTCTGCGGTCTGTAGCAGATATAACTCCATTGAACACTGCAGGCTCCACACCACTGCCTGCGTTTTATAAATGGCACATAAAATGCAGGACATAGTGTGGAGTAAAATTGTGTGTTAGCTGAAAGTGGTATCCATTGTCTGTTACATAATAAGCTACAGATCCTTTATTTATTTTTTTTCAATTGAGGTATATGATAACTGAGCAAGAGTAAACATTGTCAATAGTATATTTTAAAACAAACAGCATTTGGAAATTTTGTTTTATTATGCAATATTTTATTTTTATCACTTTGTCCAGTTATTTACCGATATATTGCTTTTTTGTTTTATAGGCACAGATAGCCTTTCTTCAAGGTGAAAGGAAAGGGCAAGAGAACCTAAAGAAAGACCTAGTTAGAAGAATAAAAATGTTGGAATATGCTTTAAAGCAGGAAAGGTATGTATTCTTTCACAAGTAATTTATCTCTGTATATCGTATATCTCTTTTCAGTAATGATTTGAAATGACTACTGCTATGCATGTCTTATCAACATCACCCATATAATTTAGACTTTACCTCTGAAGTTCCATTTTATTTATATAAATTCTCTTTTCGTTGCATCATATTTTTTTCCTTGCCCAAATCTCCTGCAAAGTTTTAACAAAAAGTAATCAAACATTATCAGCTTCAACTGCACTTGTGCTGTGCCGTTGCTATTGAAAAGAAGGCCGGGTTCACACTGGTACGACGCGACAGTCGTACCACTTTGGATCCGACTTTGCCCTGTGACTTGAAGTCCTACATGCGTCCGACTTTTATCCCTGACAATACCAGGCACTGTCTGGTATGAATCTTTAGGGGAATCTCCACGCACAATGTTGAAAAAAAAAGAGGCATGGGTTCCCGCTCCAAGAGCATACCAGGCCCTTCGGTCTGGTGTGGATTTTAGGGGACCCCCCCACAGTTTTTTCGGCGTGGGGGGGTTCCCCTTAAAATCCATACCAGACTCTTATCTGAGTACACAGCCCGGCAGGTCAGGAAAGGGGGTGGTGGGGACAAGCGAGCCCCCCCCCCCCCAAACTTCACATCACTGCCTGCATTTTATAAATGGCACCTAAAATGCAGGACATAGTGTGGAGTAAAATTGTGTGTGAGCTGAAAGTGGTATCCACTGTCTGTTACATATAAGCTACAGATCCTTTTTTTTTTTTTACAAAGGTACCTTTTACTAAACATCCCTTCTTGAGTGTTCATGGTCCCTTTTAAAGTCCCGTTTTTTTGAGGAAACTTTTCTTTTACATCAGTAATATTCAATGGGTTGAAGTAGGATCAGAGTAGTGCAGGGAGCATTTTCAAAGTCGGACCGACTTGTGTCGGACCAGTCAAGACCGCACCCATAGGGAAACATTGATTTTCACACGTCGTGCAACATGAGCTCCCAATGTCGGAGCGTTTGTCGTGCCAGTGTGAATCCGGCCTCATACTCTAACCTCCTTTCTGTTCAACTGCCTGGAGTGGGGAAATATACCTTCTTCTTGTTTCTCCTGTACTTTTTTGAGCAACAGCCAATAGAGCACAGTCACCATAGTAATCGATTGATTTTTTTTTGGGGGTAGTAGCGTTTTGTAGCCTCAGCTTGGGTTCACATTGATGCAATTTGACATGTCAAATCACATGCCAAATCGGCAGCATGTGCCAGCAGTGGCACTGTCAGAATTTGTGGCGCTGCACCGATTCCCAAAAGTAATTTCTGTACTACTTTTGGCGACTTTGGTGAGATTTGTTTAGACATCTGTGCAGGAAGTCGCACAGATGTCTCTGAAATCACCCCCAAAGTCAGATTTCAATCCCGCTGTCAGTGTGAACCTTTGCTTAAACTACTAATTCACAGGTGGGAATGCAGCCTTAATGCACACTGTATTGGGAAATAAGACCTCTGAATTTACTAAGGCAGTAGTTTGATGTATAATTTTTTTTGTAGTAAAATGAAATCCTTTCCTGATGATTATTTTGCAAAATAAAAGAAGCTACGAGTACCAAAAGCTGATCTCTTCTCTTCTTGTTTCTTTACTTTTCATCTAAAGGGCAAAATATCACAAGCTGAAGTATGGAACAGAATTAAATCAGGGAGATATGAAGCCTCCAAATTATGATTCCGGTAAGTTGCCCTATTGTCTGTAATGTTCAATGGGTAAAGACTGGCAGGTGGCTCAAGTAGCTGTGTTTTCAAGGACAATTGTAAAGGTTTTAATTTTACAAATGTATACTTATGTGTGTGTGTTCAGCTAATTTAGTATTCTAGAAATGATCGAGGGAGTACACAGAACTGTATTGGTCATTCTGCTTAATTAGTAGTTAAAATATGCTGAAGGAAATCGAGCAGGTCACTGACACATTCAGGCACCTGTCTGGTACACTTAAGCCGGCCATAGATGATTCAAAATTTGGTTCACCAGGAACGGTCAAAATTTACATTAGTCTATGGGCAGGATGGTTGTACTAAAGTCGATCCATTGACCGACTTCAATTCAACCAGCCTGTCGTGTATTTTTCGCTTGATCACTGTCGACTGGCTATAGTCGCCAGAAGTGATTGTTGTATTCTGCCGGCAAAACACAATAGCTCAGAGAGGGATTCCCCCATCAACACTATTGATGGGGGAACTGAGCAGTTTTCCTTCTGGTTGAAGGAAAGAAAATTGCATTATGTATGGCCTGCCTTTAGATAAGCAGGCCAATGATATATAGCTGGGATCCGCCGATCTTCAGAGCGAGTGACAGGAGAGAGCTTTGTGTATGTAAACACCAAAGCAGGGTATAAAAACCAGCACATTGCTTAGTAAAATCAACACAAGTTACACATAGTAAACATTGTCAGGCGTCAGGCACACATTTAACCCTTTTGATTGCCCCAGATGCTAACCCCTTCCTAGCCAGTGTCATTAGTACAGTGTTAGTGTATATTGGCACCGATCACTGTATTAGTGTCACTGGAGAGGTCAGTGGCAGTTAGCTAGTTCCCACAAAGTGTTCGTGTCAAAGTGTCCCCCTAGAAGTTGCTGATCACCGCCATTACTAGTGTGTGTGTGTGTGTGTGTGTGTGTGTGTGTGTGTGTGTATATCTATCTATCTATCTATATATATATATATATATCTATAGATATATATAAAATTCCAGTATTATATACCATAGTTTGTAGACACTAACTTTTATTCAAACCAATCAATATACACTTATTGGGATTTTTTTTTTTTACCAAAATCCTGTAGCAGAACACATTTTGGCTTACATATATGAAAAAAAAATAGATTTTTAACATTCTTTTTATTGGAAATGTTTTGTAAATGAACGTAAAAAAATATATATTTTTTTTTTCCCCAAAATGTATGCTCTTTTTTTTGTTTAACGCAAAAAATCAAAAACCCATTGGTGATCAAATACCACCAGAAAGCTCTCTTTGTGGAAGAAGATGATATTAACTTTGCGTACAGCATTGCATGACTGTGCAATCGCCAGTTAAAGTAGTGCAGTGCTCAACAGCAAAAATGGCCTGGTCATGAAGGGGGTAAAATCTTCTGGAGCTGAAGTGGTTAAGCCCTGGTTCACACCAGTGCAGTTTTGTAGTCTCGATACTGCAGCGTGACTTCAAAGCGGTGTGATTTCATGTGCAGTTTGCTGATATCTGTGCAACTTCATTTAACAGATGTCAATGCAAGTCGCACAGAAATGGTGCAGAAACCTTTTTCAAAGTCGCTGTGACTCGAATCACAGCAATTTGAATGGTTTCGTTGTCACAAATGGGGTTGCCACTTGTCATGTGACTTTGAAGTGTCAAGTCGCACTGGTGTGAACTATGGATTAGAAAGTATTTGCTTATCCCGGAGTTCAGCTTTAAATTTTGCTGTTACAACTTGTGAGAATACAGAGCAACACAAAGATCAGGTTTTGAGTTTAATGTTTTTTTTTTTATATGCATTGCAAGTTTCTAGCAGGGATATCGCCTGCACAGAGGTTTTTACAAAAAAATGTACCTTTTCTATTGTATATATCCCTGTTTTCTTTTTTAACTGAATTAAACACACATTTGCTGTCTCTGCCTGAGCTCACTAAGCTGCTGTTTTTAAGTCTTTCAGACAGTAAGAAAAGGTTTCCGTGTTGTAGCAGAAATAGATTGAGCTTCATCAGCAACTAAATCATATCATGCCTCCACTTTATAATACGACATTATGCTTTTTTAAGAATGCAGGTTGGTTTGAGTGAAAAAAAAATAATTAGCATTTTTTTTAAATTCATATCCTGAAACCCTGCTTTAGAAAAATAGAGGTAAAAAACAATTTATATTTATATTTATGTATACACTATATTGTCAAAAGTAATGGGACACCTGCTGTAGTCGCACATGAACTTTAATGGCAAGTTCATGTGCGTGTAAAGACGGGAGTGTCAATCGTTTTTAACAATATTTTGTATATCTGTATGTATTGTAACCTGGGGGACAGGTAGCAGGTACGAATGTCCCTGGGATGAGCAGTCTTTCAGGCACAGATACCAAATCTAGTGAGGTAGTGACAAACTACCTCACTAGATTGTGCGGTGTGTATTGGTGATATATACAAGTCTATATAGAGATGCTGTACAGTGTTTCAGAAAACAGAACAATAATAGTCGAACAAAAACCTAGCCGTGTCTTGGCACTAATTACACAATATATACAGGTCCTAACTACCAGGCTGAGCAAGCCTACAGCTTGTCAGCTTCCACAAATACAGCTTTTTACCAACCTTTTGCTCTCAGACCGACTGGTGTTTGTGTTTCCCAGGCAGAGAGCGAGGGTTGTCTGTCACAGGTAAGTTTAAATTGACCTGGGGGAGAGGACCAAGATCCGAACTGGATTGTGGATCAGAAATCCCTGAATGTTTGAGAGGAGCCTGGGAGACGTATAAACCCCGGACTTTTCCCGGCTCTCCCTGGGACGCTCTGCTACAGTGTGTGTGTATATAAAATATGAATTCTGAAAGATGAAGTTCCTCTTCATGTTTGGCTTTCTAGCAGGAGCCTGAAGGTTTTGTGCCAATATTGACTGGTATTTGGAACTGTTCATAATTCCCTCTATCTTGACTAAGGCCGCTGTTCCAGCTGAAGAAAAACACCCCCAAAGCATGATGCTGCCACCACCATGCTTCACGTTGGGTATGGTGTTCTTTTGGTGATGTGCAGTGTTGTTTTTGTGCCAAACATTTCTTTTGGAATTATGGCCAAAAAGTTCAACCTTGGTTTCATCAGACCATAACACATTTTACCACATGCTTTAGGGAGACGTCAGATGCAAAATTTAGCCGGGCTTGGATGTTTTTCTCTGTAAGAAAAGGATTCCGTCTTGCCATTCCGTCTTGCCACTCTAGAGCACTTTTTACTTTTTGCTATAATACATATCCAAAAAAAAAAAATATATATATATATATATAGTATAAGTATTCATCAGATTAGGCCGATATGTATTCTTCTACATATTTTTGGTAAAAAAAAAATCACAATAGGTGTATATTGATTGGTTTGCACTAAAGTTATAGCATCTAAAAAATAGGGGATAGATTTTTGGCTTTATTTATTTATTTTTTTATTTATTTTTAAGCAGGACTGCGACATTGCGGTGGACAAATCAGACACTGACTTTTTTGTGACCATTGACATTTATACAGTGATCAGTGCTATAAATAGCCACTGATTACTGGGTTAATGTCACTGGCAGGGAAGGGATTACCACTAGGGTGCGATCAAGGGGTTAAATGTGTTCCCTAGGTGTATTCTAATTGTAGGGGGGAAGGGCTTACTAGAACATGACCGAGAATACTGTTCCCGATCACTGGGGATAGTAGATCTGTCATGTCGCCTGTCAGGCAAAGGCAGTTCCTCGTTCTGCCTCTGTAATAGGCAGTCGCAGGAGAGCCGACCTGCCGCCGTATAACCACAGTGGCTGGTCGGCAAGCGGTTAATTTTGCTGTAGGCCTATTAGCAGCCTCCCTGACAGAGTTTTCTTATAGTTTTTTCATCAATTTTGGAGGGACGTCCAGTTCTTGGTAATGTCACTGCTCTGCCATATTTTCTCCACTTGATGATGACTGTCTTCACTGTGTACCATGGTATATCTAATGCCTTGGACATTTTTTGTACCCTTCTCCTTAATGATGCCTTTTAACAATGAGATCCCTCTGTTGCTTTAGAAGCTCTCTGCGAACCATGGCTTTTGCTGTAGGTTGCGACTAAAAATATGTCAGGAAAGACCAACTAGAACAGCTGTACTTTTATTTGGGGTAATCAGAGGCACTTTAAATGATTGCAGGTGTGTGCCGACTCCTGTTTAACATGAGTTTCCGTGTGATTGCTTAACCACTTAAGGGCAGAGCCTCTTTTTGACACTTGTTGTTTACAAGTTAAAATCATTTTTTTATTGCTAGAAAATTACTTCGTATTTGCGCAGCAGCCTTACAAGCGCACTTTTTTTGAAAAAAATACATGAATGAATTAAAAAATAAGACTACAGTAAAGTTAGCACAATTTTTTTTATATTGTGAAAGATAATGTTTAAAAATGTCTACAGGTTACCAGTTTTGAGTTACAGAGGAGGTCTAGGGCTAGAATTATTGTTCTCGCTCTAATGATCGCGTTGATATCACACATATGTGGTTTGAACAGTTTTCATATGTGGGCACTTCTCATGTATGCGTTTGTTTCTGCGTGCGAGCACGTTGCGACAGGGCGCTTTAGAATTTTTAAAATTTTTTTTCCCTTATTTATTTTACTTTTTATTTAAAAAATGGATGGGTCACTTTTACTCCTATTACAAGGAATGTAAACATCCCTTGTAATAGAAAAAAAAGCATGAGAGGACCTCTTAAATATGGGATCTGAGGTCAAAAAGACCTCAGATCTCATATGTGCAATAAAATAAGTCAGTTGAAAAAAAAAAAAGGGTTGGACTTTGCTTCTGCCCTCCCATGCTATGGAGCTGAGCGGGGGCCATCTTTCCCTCAGTTGGCAGCCAGGCATCCACCGGAATAGATGCGATAGTCTCCGCTACTACCGACGGGGTCCGGTAAGCGGCAGAGGCGACCGGAGTGTGGGGGTGGACAACTTACCCTCCACTGATAAAAGTGATCTTGTGGCGAACCTGCCGGGGTGACCACTATTATCTTAAAGAGAAACGCATACTGTTCCGGAAAATACCTGGGTTATGGCAGCTAGCTGCTGCCATAACCCCGGTATTTAGCGTCAAAGTACCGACGTACGGATACATTGTTTTGCATGAAGTGGTTCATTCTGAACACTGCTACATCCCCAGTTATAAGAGGGTGTGCACACTTATGCAACCACATTATTTCGTTTTTTATTTTTACATCACGGAAACCTAACATTTTAACACGAGTGTGTAGACTTTTTATATCCATTGTATGTATGTATGGTAAAACTAACCATCAAATTATGTTTGAAATTTTTCATTTTAACTACAGTTTCTGTTTCTAAAAGTTTGTAAATAATCATTCTTCATACATATATATTTTGGCCAAAATGTATTCTGCTACATTTCGTTGGTAAAAAAATAACCCAAGTCAGTGTGTATTATTTACTCTGTGTGAAAGTTAGTCTACAAATTTTATATATATATATATATATATATATATATATATATATATATATATATATATATATATATATATATATATATATATAAAATCAATACTGATGGCCCACCAGGACAGAACAAATATGCCCCAAATAACCCCTTTTCCCTTTTTGGAAAGTAGACAGTCCGAGGCATGGTGAGTTTTTTGAAGTTGTAATTTTATCTCACAATTTTTTGGAAAATTATGTGTTTTTTTTTTAATTTTTTTTTTATAAACCCTCACCACTAAATCATATTCTGCTATGCCTCTCAAGTATGGAGATACCACATGTGAGACTTTCACAGCCTAGATGCATAGAGGTACCAAAATCAAAAAAAGCACCTTTGGGCTTTCAAGGAGCATAAATTATGCATCTACTTTCCTGACTACCCATCACCAGGACAGTAGAATCACCCACAAAATGACTAGGCGTTTTTTAGAAGATGAATTTATCCCTACAATTTTTTTGCAAAATGCAGAAAGAAAATGAAAGTTTTTATATTTTTTTACCCAAAGTTGTCAATTTAGTAAGATATATTTTTCACACGCAGCATGGGCATAATATGGTGATACCACATGTGTGAGACTTTTCACTGTCCGGACTGATTATGTACCAGGCATTGTATTTTATGTATTACACAAATCAGTTGTGTCAAAACCAATATACTGTAATGGTAACCTCCCTTGCGAATGATTGTGATATAGCTTAGTGTAGCATTACCTATAGCAGTCCTGGTTCCTATAAGCCAAGCCAACTGGTCCACGGCTGCCCCCAGGAATGCCATGTTCACTGGCCTGGTGTCTCACAGGAATTTAGTCAGGCATGTGTAGATTGGTCAGTTCAGGTCACAGGCAGAGATGGTTAGCAAACAGGCAAAGGATCAGTCCAGACAGCAGGTAGAAACATGGTCAATAAAACTGCCAGGGTTAGTGTAGGCAGAGGCAACACTGCACTGGTTTGGTGGTGTTCAATGACAATATGACTGGTGTGGCAGTAATCGGGGACAATATGTCTGGTGTGGCAGTTATCGGGGACAACATGTTTGGTGTGGCAGTGATTAGGGACCCAGTAACTGGTGTGGCGGTGATCATAGACACTGTGCGTGGGTGGCACTGATATATAGTGAGTGTATGTATGTATGTGTGTGTGTATATATATATATATATATATATATATATATATATATATATATATATATATATATATATATATATATATATATATACACACACACCGTATTTATCGGCGTATAACACGCACCCCAAGTTTAGGAGGGAATTTTAAGGAAAAGAAACTTTTAGGAGAGAAGTTTAAGGAAAAAAAACTTACATTAAAATGCCCATCAATGCAACCTTATCTGTCCATCTGCAGCCTTTAAAGTGTCAGAGCAGCCTTGTCAGAGCAGCCTTGTCAGAGCAGCCTTGTCAGAGCAGCCTTGTCAGTGCAGCCTTGTCAGTGCAGCTTTGCCCCAGTGCAGCCTTGTCAGTGCAGCTTTGCCCCAGTGCAGCTTTGCCCCAGTGCAGCCTTGTCAGTGCAGCTTTGCCCCAGTGCAGCCTTGTCAGTGCAGCTTTGCCCCAGTGCAGCCTTGTCAGTGCAGCTTTGCCCCAGTGCAGCCTTGTCAGTGCAGCTTTGCCCCAGTGCAGCCTTGTCAGTGCAGCTTTGCCCCAGTGCAGCCTTGTCAGTGCAGCTTTGCCCCAGTGCAGCCTTGTCAGTGCAGCTTTGCCCCAGTGCAGCCTTGTCAGTGCAGCTTTGTGCACTCGGTGTAGATTTAAATATGGCGCCGAGACTGCAGGGAGCCGAGAAACACATACCCGAGTGTTCTCGGCTTTTTTCGGCGCCGCCGTCATGCCCAGTCCCGCCCCTGGACCTGTGTTATGTCCATCATAGGGCAGGACTGGGCGTGACTGTAAGTGGCGCCGAAAAAAGCCGAGAACACTCGGGTATGTGTATCTCGGCTCCCTGCAGTCTCTGTGCCATATTTAAATCTACCCACGGCTGTGTATGTCGGCGGCAATCGCCGCGATCGCTCCGATGACACAGAAGAAATCGGCGAGGATCGGCCTATAACGCGCACCCACTATTTTCCCCTGATTTTCAGGGGAAAAAAGTGCGTGTTATATGCCGATAAATACGGTGTATGTATGTATGTATGTATGTATGTATGTATGTGTATATATATATAAAATGGGATGCACCGAAATTTCAATGAGTGAAAAAACTGGCGAATACTGTGTTTTAGGCACATTGTCAATCATGGAGTGCATTCCTCCCTCCCACAGAGTGGCGATCTCTGTGTCAGGGAGCTGAATTGCAGGGACTGCAGTAACAATATCCCGCCTCCTGTGACAGACCACACAATGATCCAGTGGTGGGACATTGAATCAGCGTGACGTGATTACAGGAGGCGAGACAATGTTACTGCGGCCCGAGCAATTCAAATACAGCTCCATGACACATGGAGATCTCTGCTCTGATCTGGGCACTGTCTGCAGTCTTTGACCATATGCTGTACTATGTCTGCAGTTTCTGACCATATCCTGTATCAGATGGTAAGAGACTGAGGACATGATGCAAGAGATGGTTAGAGACTGCAGACTGCATTTTTCTTGCACTAAAGGTGGCAGTAATGGTCAGCAATAAATTTTATATTAATTTAAATTGATGATATTAATT
This sequence comes from Lithobates clamitans, assembly GCA_037952925.1. Taxonomy (NCBI): domain Eukaryota; kingdom Metazoa; phylum Chordata; class Amphibia; order Anura; family Ranidae; genus Lithobates; species Lithobates clamitans. Next base: position 622,848 of record JBBGZY010000931.1, on the reverse strand, counting down.
AAAAAGTCGAATATAATACAATTGTATTTAAATAAATATATTTTTTTTAAAACTCATTATCGGTTTCCGGCCTAGTGCATGCTTCATTTTCGGTACCAAGATTTCAAATCGGTGCGCCCCGTGTGTGTGTATATGTGTGTGTGTGTATAATAAATATATACTTTTTTTTTCTTATTGTTACCAGAGCAGTTCAGTGTTACCATAGTGTCCCTGTACTACTCTGGGTAGGGTGATCCGGGTTTATTTTTTTTACTCAGCTTATTACAGTTATTAACTGTGATCACAGCTGCTGATGTCGGAAATTCTGACCGTGTGTAGGCTCCATCACACATTTTCCATAGGAATTTCCGAAACACAAAGTTTGAGAGCTTGCTATGAAATTTTCCGACAACAAAATCCGTTGTCGGGAATTCCGATCGTGTGTACACAAATCCGACGCACAAAGTGCCACGCATGCTCAGAATAAATTAAGAGACGAAAGCTATTGGCTACCGCCCCGTTTATAGTCCCGACGTACGTGTCTTACGTCACCACGTTCAGACCGATCAGATTTTTCGACAACTTTGTGTGACCGTGTGTATGCAAGACAAGTTTGAGCCAACATCCATCGGAAATAATTCATGGATATTGTTGTCGGAATGTCCGATCAATGTCTGACCGTGTGTACAGGGTATTAGAACGCTAGATTGTTTCATACCATTTCCTAAAAGTCCTGATGCTCCAAGTAATCAGTCTTGAATACAGAGTGTTGTTGTACAGTTACCTGCACAAAAAGAACACTGATTTGATGATTTCTAATCTGTTGTGATTCTTTTATTATTTATCACCATCAACAGTTTTGTTAAATTAGACCTATTTTAAAGTGACACTAAATAACATCCTTATTTTCCAAAATAAATTCATACACCTCCACTACTTATAATCTATTTTTCACGAAATTATTTCTTACTGTGTCATTTCTTCTCCTTTGGAACGTCTTCAGTAAGCTTCCAAAACTCTCCTTTTCCCTCCTCACATCTGTTTGAATATGCAGTGCAGTCGTGTGCACTGGCCACATTCCTACATAGAGTGGGACCATGGGGAATGAATGTAGCCTCTAATAGAATGCTGGACCACAGCAGCAAAAAGAGAATTTGGAGGAGGCAGTAAATGCAGCCTGGGAGGTAGTAAAATGCACTTGTCAGTGAATAGTGAATGAGCTCTGAAGCCTCTCCAGCCCATCTTAAATGCAAAAAGAATGCACCTGAGAACAAGCATTAGCCTTTCGACACCAGCCCAAAGCCCATTGACACAGATCTTTATGGCCCCATCATAGGAGCACTTTTGGGTAAGAGGGTCAGAGATCCACAGATCTGCACCCACAGTATTATGTGCTCCTTCTCTCCACTGACATCCCCCCCCCCCACCCCCAGTTTTTATTTAAATGCCTCTCACCCTCATCTATGAGTTTATGAAATGATGTGCACAGTCAGCAGCCAAGGTTTTCTGCACTTTGCATCCTACATGAAAGGAATAAAAGGCAGAACTTTTGTGTCTGTGGATTCCATCTGGTTCATCTGAAAAAATGTATTTTAATACCTTCTGATAGGCTGAGTTTATTGGGGTCTTCCTGCCTTTTATTGTAAAGATGCTCTTATTTAGTTTTTTATTTATCTATGCTCTTATGCTCTCAACTGTTCAGATGAGAAACAAAAACAGATACAGTACTAGTTGTTGACAGGTCTTAGTACTTTGAAATCAGACGTTCAGAATTCATGTTCTTTTCTTGTTAGATGAAACAAATGAGGCTGACGTCCAACCACCACCACAGAACAGCCAGTTCATATGGAAACAGAGTCGACAGTTACTAAGGCAGTAAGTAGTTTCTATATTTGACTGATCTGAAAAGTTAATTTTGTGGTGGTTTTTTTTCTTTCCCGTTTTTCTCTTTTGGTTTTTGTTCATCAAATCTTTGCTACCATCATTTTTGTATATGTCCAAGTGTATTCCTGTCATTGTTTGTTTTTTTTCCCTCTCCTTTGCCCATCATCCAGTGAATAAAGAATTGTACCAGTTACTACTTTCCTTTGTCCAGTGACTGTAGAGGCTGGTACAGACAACCCTTGTAGCTGATAGCAGATGGTTTATTAGCCCAATACAGTGCTGCACTATGTCTCATCATTGTGTACATTTAAAGTGCTGCTGGAAGGTTTGGCATGATTGTCATCTTTTACAGTGGAAATTTATATAGATTAATAATATAAGCCTTGCTTCTCTGTAGGTATTTGCAAGAGGTCGGCTACACAGACACCATATTGGAAGTGAAATCAAAGCGGGTTCGTGCTTTGTTAGGCCTTTCTGCTGATTCTTCAGACAGACTTACAGATACAAATCAAGACTCAATGGTCAATGGCACAGAGACTGAGCTTCCCAATCCTCTCATCATAGGGTAAGTTATAGTTCACTTTCAGATATACTACTTTTATTTTAATCATACTAACTACATCAGCAAGTTAGGGAGAGAAACTGATGTGGCAAAAATTAAGAGACTAGAAATCATAAATCCATTTTTGTTGCACCTTTTTGTTTTATTATGCACTGATATGAATCCAGTTAACTTTTTATCTCATGATTCTCCGGTGCGCTGAGATGATCACAAAAATGTTTAAAGAGAGAAAAAACATAAAAACCATGTTTATTCAATTTGAAACTAAACTGTCAATGCTCTACAATATTCATAAGGGTGCAAGCTAGACTAGAATACTAAACTTTTTTTCCAGCTGATTTATTCTGCAGTAAAGGTGGCTGTAACTCTTTACTGGAAAAAGAGTAGATAAAAGCCATATTTATAAAGCAGAGAATGTGATATTCACAGGTACTTTTTTTCCATTTAAAACCCATGCACAAGGAAGATTCGCCTGCAGTGAATATTTATTGAATGTCATATGCATTGCTTTACAAATATGCCACTTGCAAGACTATGACATGGCAAGTATCTATACCCTAATTATCATTATTATTAATATTTTTTTTAGTTTTATTTACAGTATGAGGAAAGGTTTGATCCTGCTAGATATCTCTGTTAGAGAGATTTCCCTCACTTTCTGGTAGCAGACATAAATTTCAGATCATCTGCAACAGGGAAACTGACAACAAAAAAGGTTGATAGCGGTTCTAGCATTCCCATATTTATCTAAAAAAATGTTTCTTTTAGAAACATTTACTTCACTTTTTGTCCTGGAGAAAAAACCTTTATTTAGGCAGGTAGTGAAGGGATCCCTCTAATGGAGCCACTGATGGCTGTAAAATGTGACAGAAGTAGGGCCGAAACAACTAATCGATTAATCGACAACTAATTGATTATGAAATTAATCGATTACTATTTTCATAATCGATTAATCGGCCAGTAACATAATGGGGTTAAAAAAAGCTAAAATTAGCCCTATATAGTACAAAAAGAGCAAATAATCTCTACTGTAAATATTACTTTCACTGTTGCACAGTAAAAAAAACAAAGGGCTAATTTTTTATTTTTTTTAAACTCCATTATGTTACTAAATGTCTTAGGCCTGGTTCCCACCCATGTGTTTTCTGGTGCTTTTTGCAGAAATGCACTACAGTTCATTTAACGTTCACATCTATGCTTTTTTCAGCTGCTGTGTATTTGGGTGCTTTTTTGGTTCAATATACTTCAATGGAGAAGCTGCAGAAAAGCATGTAATATTACAGTTCTGTTTGAAAATCTGCAAAACAGTCTAGAATTTTTTTTTCTTTAAATAAAAAAATTTGATCTGAGTCTGATGATATTTACCAGATTCAACCTCTAATAGTATATAGAGTATATCTCTTCTGTCTGTTATTCTCTGAGAGGATTAAAGATTTTACTCCCTAACCAAATAGTTATTTATATTTACCCCTGCATATAAAGATATTTAGGAATAAATTGCCTTTTTTTAAACTTTACATATTAACTAAATCATACACCACACTTTTTTTAAGGTTATTAACCGATTAATCGAAACAATAATCGGCCAACTAATCGATTATGAAAATAATCGTTAGTTGCAGCCCTAGACAGAAGTTCTAACCTTCCCCAAGCTAACAAAAAAACCCCTGTCAGTCCTTTATAGGTACTTTATGATAAAGGAACTGTGCTGTCTGTTTAACTTTATTTTACCAAACATAGTACTTAATATGGCTTTGGGGCATTGTTGTTTACCAGACACTACTCGCATTCACACATCAGCCTGCATGTATGCACCTTTTTGACAGGAAAACCAATTTTATATCTTCAAATGCAAAAGTTATAGTAACAAAGTTGCTGTCCAGTTACCTGACACATGCCAATACTGTTACACTTGTCTGGGCAACTAAGCTACCAAAATGCTGGTCATGAAAGGGTTGTTGAACCTGTACATTGTAAAGCATGTCTTTACTGGCCTGTTGGATAGACTTGTTTAAGATCCATGTTTCTGCTCAAATTTGCTTAGAAAGCTTTTTGCCTCGTACAAGTTGAAGTAGATTATAGTATTAGTGGATTAGGTTAATTGCATTTTAATGGTGCAAATACTTAGGATTGCAGCAAATAATCTGTTTGGTATTTTTGTTCAGGTTGTGTCACAATACCAACCATTTTATCACAGTTGTGAATCTGTTTTCTAGTATATAGGAATAACAAAAAATATGATTGGGTGAGCAGCATCAACATAAATGAACTTGGTTAGGTGGAATGCTTTCTTTAATTCTTCATTGTTTTTTTTTTGCCCTGCACACTTTGTTAGGCTATCCTAGCTAGGCGCCTCTTATTCCTCTTCAGTATTCTCCTAATATTGTCAATACATCTCTAGTCCAAGCTCCTTGGATTCATTTTCCTTATAATCTTTTATTTAAGTGATTGCAGTTGCTGAGATGAAGGTGGGAATCGAGCCTAGCTAGGTAGGAGACTGAAGAGGACTTGACAAACCATAATTAAAGGTTCATTTGATTGGCATCTACTTTTCACAGTCACATAAAAATCGCAAGAAGTTTTAATGTGGTAGAATGTTGTCCTTCATAAATATACATGTAAATCAATCCTTCCTAAGCAATAATGCTTTGTGTTCCCTCCCTCTCCGGATCTATTGCCAAGGTTAGCTATTTTCACTCAGTACTACAGTACACCACGCACACTTGTTTTAAAAAACTGAATAATGATTTGTTTATGAATACATTAGTAACGTTGTCAGCCTCTGGTTTCTTTTTTTTTTTTTTTTTTTTGGTAAAGTTATGATTTCAGTATCAATTTTCGATTTTTTTTTTTTTTTTTTAATGACTCAGATGAAAGCTATTGTAAACATTGCCAATTAGACTTTTGTTTTCATCTGAAAATAGGAAACCAGATATGACAGACTCTGCTTCTGTTCTCGAGACCTTTAAATTTCTGGAAAATGCTGCAGCTGAGTTTAGCGATGAAGAGGATGATGAAGAAAATGATGGCAGAGACAAGACTGTGATTGATGCTGCAACGGTGAGCTACCCTAACTTTAAGCATGTAAACCTGAACAGGGTGTAAAAAAGCATTACTTATATCGGCCACTTTCATTTTAAAATACCAAATATAGATTTTGTATTTTCCGATTCCAGTCAAAATGGCATGCTGAAAAGCATTGTAAATTGATAAAATGTAAAACAATGATAATACATTTTCTATCAAGCGGTGCTTACCCTCCTCCACTTACCTTCTCAGTTTAAAATGATACTAAACACATACAGTTTAATTTATATTTTCCCTTCTATTTCAGCATATGGATGATGGCATTCTAACTTAATTTAAACATCTAATTACCTTTTTCCCAAATGATATACAGCTGTCACATGACCCAGCTCTTATATTTAAAATGAGATCTTTATTATTTTGTGGAAATAACATGGTGTGGATGGATTTCCCCTCCAGCCCGTGTCTTAGCATAAGAGGGAAGTAAAGCCTCCATTAATCTACATGTAATATCCCACCTCAAATGCAAACCGGGTGATCCAAATCGGAAATTCCAAAACTAAAAAAAAGTCCTTAGTTATACTTTAAAGGCACAAAAGGGAGAACAAATGAACCAATGTTCTTGTACGCACAAACGTGTAAGAATTTTCTTTGCAAAATACCTTTTGAAATGCAGGCGTTATCTGGTGCCCTCAGACTGTGGTAGAAAACTTTATTGGGATTTTTTTGTAGTCTGTAAAGCTCCAGTTTTCAATAGGCAGCGGAAGTTGTGAGGTAAAGTCAGTTGCTGAATAAGTTGCATATATATTTTTATTTTCCTTCTGTCTGAGCTTTTCTAATGTTTTTACATTAAATTAAGGAGCTGTAAAGTACAATCCGTGTAATGCACTGCAATGCATAAAGCACAGTATGTATATGTAGGAAAATTTGCTGCTCTTTTACATAGAATTACAAACTCTATATAGAAGTATGTTTTAAGACCTTAACCAACATTGATAAAAGTATATACATATTTTTGCATCATATTTGACATATTAGTGTTCTTTTTAATATAGTGCCATTATTGCATATTTTTTGTAGATTGTAAGGAGAAGAGTTATACCTGATCCCAACGAAGACCGGGACACAGAAGAGGCATTGAAGGAGTTTGACTTTTTGGTATCAGATGATACTGATGGAGGAGAATCAAGAAGTGCGGGTGATGGCACTGAGTGGGGTAAGGCTGTTATCTTTTCTCCTTGTGTTCCGTATTCTTTATAAATGCAATTTTTAGGCTGGGTTCACACTTTTGCAAATTGGATCTGATTTGCCCGCATCCAATTCGCAATAGCAGGAGATTTTGACCGTCTCTCTATGGTATGCTACTGACCACCTATATGATATAATCTCTGACTTGGCCACCTGTGTCTACAACAGTTCACTCTCATCATCACTAGATGCACTTGCTCTTCTAACTACACGCAGAATCAGTCCCTGACTGTTACAACCCTGGCAAACTGACAACACTAGAAATCTCAAGAGAAATTGCTGTGCTCTTGAACGACTGTGGCGTAAAACCAAATGCCTGCAGGACTTCACCCTATATAAATCTACCCTTCTAAAATAAAATTCCTGCCTCTATGCTGCCAAGCAAGCCTACTTTGTCTCTTATTAATACCTTGTCATCAAGTCCCCGTCAGGTTTTCTCAACCTTTAACTCTCTGCTTTGTCCCCCACCAGAACTACCCACTAACTCACTCACTGCCCAAGAGATTGCCAGTCACTTTAAAGACGAGATTGATGCAATACCTGAGGACACCTCCACTGTGCATACATCTTCCCCACCCAACATACCTTGCCTAACAGCACAGTCAACACTCTTCTCTTTTGAACTGACTACTTCTGAAGAGGTTACAAAACTTTTCTCAGATGCCCACCTAACCAATTGTCTCCTGGATCCTGTTCCCTCACAACTACTACTGTCACCCTCTTCTTCTATCCTATGCTCCCTCACTCACATCTTCAATCTCTCCCTCTCTACTGGCACCTTCCCCTCCCCTCTAAAACATACGCCGATCACTCCTTTACTTAAAAAGCCCTCACTGGACCCCACCAACCTGAACAACTTTAGAACCATCTCATTGCTCCCATTCACCTCTAAACTTCTAGAACGCTTGGTCTACAAGCGTCTTAGCTCCTACCTTCGCGAAAATATCCTGACCCCTTACAGTCTGGCTTTCGCTCGCAGCACTCTACGGAAACTGTCTTACTAAAACTCACTAACGATTTTCTAACTGCTAAAACAAACAGCCACTGCTCCATACTCCTACTAGACCTCTCTGCAGCCTTTGATACTGTTGACCACCTGCTCCTTGTCAATAAACTCCGTTCCCTTGGTCAATAAACTCCGTTCCATTGGCCTCCAAGATTCTGCTTTATCCTGGTCCTCCTACCTATCACAGCGCTCCTTCAGTGTTGCCTACAACTGTCTCCTCCTCTCCATTGCCCCTTTCTGTGGGGGTCACCCAAGGCTCTCTTCTTGGACCCCTTCTCTTCTCTATCTACACCTCCTCCCTGGGTCATTTGATAACCGCCCACGGCTTCCGATACCATTTATGTGCCGATGACACCCAAATCTATCTGTTTACTCCTCACCTCACTCACCTTCAGTTTTCTCTCGCATTACTAACTGACATATCGACATGGATGTCACACGACTCCCTTAAACAAAATCTCTAAAACAGAGCTAATAATATTTCCCCCCGCCCGTGCCCCCCTCCTTGACTTTTCCATCAAAATCAACAATGCAACCATCAGTCCGTCCCCTCATGCAAGGGTACTAGGTGTAATCCTGGACTCTGACCAGCCTCAAACACAATCGTTGTCAAAAGTTTGTAGAATTCACCTCAGTAACATCTCTAAAATTTGCTCCTTTTTAACGACCAAGCTCTTCATTCACTCCCTTGTTATCTCTCGCCTTGACTTTTGCAACTTCCTTCTCATTGGCCTGCCTCTCCATAGCCTATCCCCTCTTCAGTCTATCATGAATGCTGCTGCCAAGCTTATCCACCTTACCAACCATTCGGTGTCTGCCAACCCTCTCGTCCAATCCCTACACTGGCTCTCAATCTCCCAGAGAATTAAATTCAAAATATTAACCACAACATTCAAAGCCATTCTCAACTTTGCCCCAAGCTACATCACCAATCTTGTCTCCAAATATCACCCAAGCCATCATCCTCCGCTCCTCCCAAGACCTCCTACTCAAGCTCCTCGTCTCCTCCTCCTATGTTCTTCTCCAGGATTTCTCCAGAGCCTCTCCCATCCTCTGGAACTCCCTACCTCAACCTGTCCGGCTATCTCCTACCCTTGCTACCTTCAGGCAATCCCTGAAAACTCATCTCTTCAGGGAAGCCTATCAGGCCTCCAATTAATCTTTTACCACTTCGATCAGCTCATTACCCACAGTTACAAACTTTTATACCACCTGCCCCACCCTATTATATTGTAAGCTCTTCTGAGCAGGGCCCTCCTAATATTCTTGTATTTTATTGTACTTTAACTGTATTGTCTCCCTTTTATTGTAAAGCACTGCTTAAACTGCTGGCGCTATATAAATCCTGTATAATTATGCAGCCGGTTCACATATCTCCCCTGCGGCTCTGGTGTGAATTTGCACAGGAGCCCTGTGCATGTTTTTGGTCCATTTCAGGTCCGAATTCAGCCAAAAATTTGGGTTGAAATTGGACCTGAAATGGTCAACGGGGACACTGAGCTTCATGCAGCGATGGTGTGAACCCAGCCTTAAAGGCTCATACGTTCCTGCATCAGCTGAGTGCCAGGGAGCTGCGCTGTTATAGCTACAGATGAGCATATTTTTTTACATAACAAAGGCACAGTGACATTTATTGGTATATTACAGCGCAGATGTGATTTTTTTTTTTTTTTAATGATATATGAGAGCAGCAGGAGCGGGGAGGTGGTCGCTGACACACGGAGAGGGGAGGGGGAGAGGAGACAGACACAGAAGAGTAGGGTGCGGATGTCGGAATCACATAAATGGACCGCGGTGTCAGGGCTCATCAGCCATCATACACCGTTGTCAGTGTACCGGGGGAGAGTATAGCCAGGCAGGATCAGCCATGTATTACAGGTGTTACAGGGTACCAAATTACACAGCACAAGCACTGTGCTGTGTAACATGCTTTAAAGGAGCAGAATCTGTGGGGTGGGGGGGTTTGGGGTTAACAAATGCTTTAACCAATCTAGTTGATATTAGGTGTTGACCAAATTAAATAATGGGGTACAACAGTATGCCAGGCTGCCACTGAATTTGGAATGTGGTCAATATACTTGCAAAAGTCTGTATAATCGTAAACAATCATGATGACAGGTCTGTGTCCTCTCCACTATGCAGAGTGAACACAGAAAAATCACGCTCTCCTATATGGGGAGAGCCTGTCTGATCCGAAAAATAGGACTACCGTTTATCTGTTTGTGGCGGACAGGATCGGATGGCGACGCGTGTCAGCGGTCATGTGTCCGCTGACATCCACCGCTCCGTAGAGGAGACTGGAGGGTCTGATCAGGTCCGCCTAAAAACTGACAGACGAACCTGATCGGAAAGCCCATGTGAAAGGCGCCTTCAGCTGTGTGGCAGCTGTGGCATGGTAGGGAGACAGTGCAAACTGAAAATAAAAAAAACCCCAAAAACTCATGGAAAACGATTTCCGTCTTTGAGAGGGAGGGGTGTGTAAATGGAACCAAAGCCGTTTCAACCAGCTGCTCCACACTCCCTGTCCCCCCACTGTCATGGAAAGGGCGCCTGTAACACCAGGGAGCATGTGTGAGATTCCCAAAGAAAAAGATGTCCAAACACTGGTAGATACGGGCTCAATTCTGTCTCCAGTGAAGACATTGTGGGATTCGTATCCCTCTTCTCTTGGCACTTTTCGCATTTTTTGTTCATTTTTAGGTTGCCTCTGACTGGCACAATGTTTGGTTGCATCTCCAGTACAGGCGTGAGCTCTAAATGCAGAGCTGCTTGGACATCTCCAAACATTGCTTTAGATACCTAAACCCCTTTCACAAGTAGAGTTCATACAAAACACTGAGCTCTTATAATCTTCACCTACATTCAGACCAAAATGGTTGCCCACTAAATAAGTTGGCCAGTCTTATTCAGTGTGTGTGTTTTGTTTTTGTTTTTTTTTCCTAATAAATGATCTTCTCAGCCAGTGCTCCTTCTGTAAGAACATAGAACAGTCTATCCTCCTCTTCTGTCAGTGCACCCTATAAACCTGCACAGCCTGTCCTCTTTTCCTCTATACAGCCCCTAATCTTGCACAGCCTCTGCTAATTCCACTCCTTGTTGCGCACTGTCTGCAGACACTTCCTGGTTGTGACACGCTTCTGGTCATGTGACATGCCATGTTCAAATTAGTGCTGCTCTGTGAGCCTGAGATCTGGCCACCAGAAGAGGGCGTCAGTTCCCCTGCCAGTGTAAGCAACATACGGGCATGCCCTCGGTTAACAGAGCGAGCGGGCATCTCGCTCTGGCGGGCCGCATCTGCAGGCATCACCACTGTATAACCCCTTGAAGCCGAAGGCCGTATATTTGCGTTACGTCAGGGGTTAAGCTGGGTGAACAAAGTTTCTAAGGCTGTGATAAAGAAGTAAGGTATAACTGATAAAATCCATGCTGCAAGAGATTGATTTTTGATTTGGTAATTGGAAAATGTATGAAGAAAATTTAGAAATGCATACGTGTTTCTCACCAAGCACTGCTTCTTCGACCTTTAGCTGAAGGCTGATTTCTGTGAGAGACAAAGGCACTGACTGTTACCTAGGTCCACTTTAACGTTCATTAAAGCAAAACTAAACTCACTATACTTACCTGCTCTCTAACAGTCCGAAGTCCGTGGTCCCTCGCCAGCATCTTCTGCCTGGCTTCTTCTGGGTTTTGTTCTTTGGTCATCTTCATTGGCCAACACGCGGTGACATAACTCCTGTGCAGAAATCAGTCATCCCAGCACACAGCGACTGTGCTAGTCATGTAAACTGCTACATGTGCAGTTTAATTTATCTGCTAAAGACTGCAAATAGACAGGTGTATTTTTTATTGCAGAGGAGACATTTTTCACAAAAGCCCTTAATTTGGACTTAACTTTTGTATAAAAATAGTGTGTCTATAGGCAAAACCTTCTTTTTTTTGCAGAGTTTGCTTTTGTTGGTTTCCTTCACTTCCTGTCTGGTGAAAAGTTGGTCCCTGCAACAGTAGTAAGGCCTGACAGGTTTCCTAATCCTTTCCCGCACTATCCACAAATTAAAACATACGTTTTGTCATAAACTATAAGTAGGCAGGCTCTTTATTGCAGTAGAGACATACAATGGCTTTTCTGCAAGAAAATACACCACCTACCTGTCTAGTCGCAGCATTCTCCTCAGCTTACATCACTGGCATGGTCTGTGTGTGCTGGGATGACTGGCCAATGAAGCCGGCTGAAGACTGGCACCTAGAAGATGATGCTGGTAAAAGATGGGGACCATTGAAGAAAAGGTAAGTTTATCTCCTCTTTAAGCTTTTGCTACGGAAGAAATTTATAACTAGATTATCCAATTGTACAATAGAATGAGTTAATCATTGTCATAATTCTAAAGCCCGGTTTCTTCTGTGCATGTTTTTTTATCATCTAGAAATTGTACATTTTTTACTTCCAAGCAAAATCGTACTTGGCATTATTCCCTTTGTGCTTGTTTTAGTGTACTTTGTAGTTTAGGCTTGGTTCACACGGCAGCGATGAGGGAACCCTGCTAATTCACTGCGGGTTCCTGCATTGCATGTCTCCCAGCGGCAGTTCACACTGCCCTATGCAAACTATTTGGAGTGTCAATTAAAAGTTAATGACACCCCCAAATCAGTTTGCATATCGCAGTGCGAACTGCGAATTCGAACAGGAATCAGATCGTATGGGTGTGAACACCCATGCGATCCAAAAAAGGTCCTGTGCGCGTTTGGTCTGAATACGATGCAAATTCAACCATACTATCTATATGGCTGAAATCGCATTGCACACTGCACTCGCATCTGATGTCGAACATCGCACCAGTGGCAACCGGTCCTGAAAGTGATGATAAAAGTTTGTTTTTTCAAAAGAATAACAAACATGTTATACTTACCTGCTCTGTGCAATGGTTTTGCTCAGAGCAGCCCCGATCCTCCTATTCTCTGGTCCCAGCCAGTGCTCTTGGCTCCTCCCCCTTGACCAGTGTCCCTAATAGCAAGCAACTTGCTATCTGGCCACTGGTGCATGCTTGCTCCCAAACCCCGCTATGTGTTCATAAGACGCACAGAGCCGCATCTCGACCCCGCCCCCGCTCTCTCCTCATTGGCTCACTGGCCGTGATTGACAGCAGTGGAAGCCAATACTGTGTCTCTGTCAATGAGAAGAGAGAGACCCGGGACAGCCGAGGCTCCAGTGGACATCACTGAATGGAGTGTGCTCAGGTGAGTATTGGGGGAGGGGCAGCACACTGAAGGTTTTTTGCCTTCATGCATACAATGCATGGAGGTAAAAAAAAAAAAAAACTTCAGCCTTTACAACCACCTTAAATTGTACTTTTATGCTGGCTAATATGTAATACTTTTCCCCAGGTGCCCTTTGGAGCTTGTAATAGTTTATAACTCTAGAGTAAGATATTGTTGGAATGTGGAAATACTTGTTTGCAGCGTTGTTGGTGTCCGAATGTTTTCTTGTGTGGAGTTTGTGCCATGTGCACTCAAAGGAATGTGAACCCTTTTGTAAAACTGGAATTTCTTTTTTTTTTTTTAATTCTCTTTTTTTTTTTTTTTTTTAAGGTCTGCAGTTTTATGTGTCGTAGTTTTAATCTCCTTACCATAACAGTATTTTTGATGCTAATCAAAACAATAAAAAATAGGCACCTTGCACTCAGATGCGTCTTCCTAACCGGTGCTGTCATGGCAACAGCGTGCATGTTGACATGTGTATAAGTGGAGGTTTTCTCCAGAAAGATGCAGATGTATTGTCCACTGAACTGGTCACCACACGCTGCACTGCCTGTGTTTACAATGGAGACTATGATGGGCTTTAAACACATGAAAATATGCATCCAACTACAGCAGTATCTGCAGTTCTGGACAGGAAGATGTGCCTGTGATCAAGGGACCTGAGCGTAAAATCAATTACATAAAGCCATATTGGAAACTTCATAAAAAATTATTTAATTTTACTGTAAGTGGCTATACAGTGACCTTGATATTATTTGAACAGTTTGCTTACCGAAATGTTGCCTAACAATATGCATAGCATTGGAGCGTATTTAACAAACAAAAAAGATCACTTTGTTTTATATGTATAGGTACCATTTCCAGTCAAATAGGTTTTTAGACTGGTATTTTCATCTGTTTTTCATAACTTATAGCAAAAATGTGATTAATACGCTGAGTACCTTGCTGCTTGTAGTTGACAAAATGGTCATATAAGCAGTATAACTTCGTAATGCCTTAGTCCTTTAGTATCTGTGTGGTATCTTCAGTTGCTTTTTCATTTGTGATGGTTGTCAGGGCTGGTTCTCCTTCAGACAACTGATCAGGTGAAGTCCACTGTATTGAAGAGGAATGTGTTTGATTTCTTTCACTGTTTAGAAAAGGAAGACCAGTGTCCCATACCGGAATCCTGGAATGTCGATCAGGGAGTAATAACCAAACTCAAGGAACAGTACAAAAAGGAGCGCAAGGGGAAAAAAGGGGTGAAGAGTAAGTGGAAAACATTGCACTTCCAAATCATCAATCCCACCTCTTTCATATCCTACCTTCCCTCCAAAGCTACTTTTCGTTATTTTCTTTCAATGTTTTCCTCAACCACTTACTCTTTTACTTTGCTGCTCCTCCTCTTTTTACCTGCTGTTCACCTTTTAACGGGCATTTGAGCTCTGTCACTTGTTAGACAAGCACATTGCTAACTCCAGCCAAGTTGGTAATGATTCACACTATCTCTTTGTTCATTCAGAATATAGTATTGGTTACTGGTGTGCTGTGTTACCTAGTTTTTCTGTGTCTTTATAGTGCAAAAAGAAACTTTTGACATGTTGCAGTATAAAATCTTAAATTTTTGTATGTGTGCTGCCATGCCATTTGTTTTTATCCCCCACTCTTAAAATCTGATGATTTTCACCTATGTAACTTGTTTAAAATAAATTTTAAAATTAATTGCATGGGTAGTCTTCTGCATTGTTGAAGTTTTTGACTGTCCCTTATCGGAAGAGCAGTTGCACCACATTTTTAACAAAGTACTAATTGGCAGCTCAGACTTCCAACACTTTGTGACAATTTTTTTTTTTTTTTTTGCAGTGTGAATTGTTTTCATTGTGATTTTAGAATATTTTCTGCATCCAAAAACATGTTTGTGTCCACCAAATCAGTAATACATTTTAACAATTAGATTTGCTGCACAATTATACCAAGCTTGGAATCATTCTAAAAATATATACAGTTTACCTACTGAGGGCATGAGAAACATTTATAGAGGTAAAATGACTTTTTAGATTTACAGTATGTGGCTTACCTTGACAGTAATTTTAGAAGTGTTTCTTTCCCTGTCAGTGTTTAGCCTATGCAAAATATAATGCTTGTTTTGTCTAGAGGAGACTAACAGAGAAATAATTACCTTTAAAGTGTCCCTAAACCCACATCATAAAAAAACAATTATAGGTGTATTGCATGCTGTTAATAATCATACTCCCATTTTTAATCACATCCCCAATTCAGTTGGGGATTTTGCAGATCAGTGCTGGCAGATCTGCACATGCCATGTTTTCAGTGAGTTTCTATGCTGAGCATTTCCTCCCTATTACATCTGAGCAGCCCATGTGACTATAGAGTCACAGATGTGGGCATATACACAGTGGTAAATGACAGCCCATTCCCTCTCTCCTCCTCCATGCCCACTAACCAGCATGTGATCAGCACAGGGCCAGTCAGCACTGTCCAGACATAGGGTCATACTCTTCTTACAAACTTTAAGGCCTCATGCACACAAGACGCTGTTAAACGTGCGTTCAGAGGCAGTTGGACACTTTTTTTAACTGCCCCTGAACTCATTCAATGTTATCCTATGTGTCCATGTACACAGTCTTGTTTTTTGGTGTTTTTAGGCAGTTAAGTTTAACCTCGTTTTTCCAGAAGTAAAAAAATGGTTTCAGACGTAAAAGTTTTCCACGTTTCAGACGCGAATTGTGGCTAAACACCGGTACCGCGTTTGCTTTCATAAGTGTTTTTAAAGGAACCCTATTTTTTGGACCAGAAAACACAGAAATATGATGGTAAACTGCAGCAGAGAATGACATTTTGTGACCCGAATTTGGGGCCCCATATCTTTGGTATGCAAACACAGTGGAACTAGCACTACAACCTATCCAAAGTTGGGGTTCCTAGCACCAAGTGGCCCCGAGATACGGGGCCCTAAAGACGGGTCAAGCACTGTTCTGCAGCAGAGAATGACATTTTGTGACCCGACTTTGGGGCCCCGTATCTCGGGGCCACTTGGTGCTAGGAACCCCAACTTTGGAACTTTGGATATGTTGTGGTGTTCCACTGTGTTAGCACACCAAATTTGGGGTTATTGACAGAAAGGGGCCCTGAGATACGGGGCCCCAAATTTGGGTAGCAAAATGTCATTCTCTGCTCTGCAGACGCTTCTAGACCCAAACGCGGTTAAACGCGTCATGCAAATGTGGCAAAACGGGCGTTTCTAAACGCCGGTTTCAGCCTACCTGACAGTGCAGATTCTGCAGGGAAACTACAATTCCTGTGATTCTATGGTAGGCAGGAGTGGTTGCCCAGAGCAATAAGACAGACTTGCTATTGAAGTCACCACACTCAGAGATCTTCGGGGCTTCCTGCCTGATTTAGCTATCATGAAGTCCTTTTTAAACAGAAGGCAACAGATGGATAAGGATGGGCCTGGAGCAGAACTCGGACATTACTTTAGCAATCCTGGGTAAGGCATTCTTTAACGGGCACGTAGTTGGGCTCCAAATGACAAAAAGACGACGCAGCCTCAGATCTCTTCTGTCCAGTGTCAGAGTGTAGGCAGGCACTTGCCACCATCAGACACCTTGCATTAAATGTAAAGATCAGAGAGGAAGCCATGTGAGTGGAGCAGTAGAGCGGTTTTAGGGGACTGGTCTTTATTACCAGGATTTGCAGAGGAAGACTGTAGGATCATGGATTAAGGTATTATTCTCTGGTAAATCATCCCCTGGAAAAACGAGCATTATTATCTGAATTTGCTGGAGGCAACCCATTCAATTTTGTGGCCAGCACAGGAGCTTGATTTTTAACCGGTATACAAATTAAAATAATAATTGTTCTAGGTTTTTATATATTACTTGTTAATTCCTGTATGTAAAATTGAAATGCCTAAGCGATTAAAAAGTGAGCTCTGTATGCCCGGGAAAAGGAATTTTTTTTTTTTTTTCTTTTTTAAAAGCTATGCTTTCAGTATGCATTGTTTAAATGGCATTGCAGTCTAGTTGTGCATTGCCAGAGATGCCCAGACAAAATTTGTATGATCATCTTTCCAAAAGCATTACATACATTGCATCATATTGAAATACTTGGGATGTCTATGTGTATGCTTTGTTTAAATTTACTGTATGTATATCCTGAAGTAGAATTCCATGTTTAAATTTGACTGTAGTTTGTTTGATTCAGCAGGCCAAACGTACTGCTTCTATTACATAACTGTACGGCCAGTGTGTGCACTGTAATAAAATTTAGTAGTAGCAATAGGCAAGTAGGGCTGTAGAGGCAGGCAAATGACCTCGCCATTTCAACTTTAAGATCTCCTAAATTGTAGAGAAGCACTCTGCCCAAGTCTATTTTATTCAGGCAGCAGATGTGAAGTTGCTGGTACTTCTGCAAGAACACGGCACCTCTTACTGTATGGAGCTAATGCTACTACGATATATTATAGCAGACACAGCGGCCTCATTGTTCTGTGACAAAATTAGGTCACGTAGGACAGCTTGGCCGAAACAAACTATTTAGGCTCCGTTCTCATCTAGGTGTTGCTATTTTACAGGCATTTTTTTGGCGTTTTTTTCTGTGTTTTTTCAGGCGTTTTTGAGGAGTTTTGCATTGTTTTTGTACAGGCGTTTTCAAGGTTAAAAGGTCACCAATGTAAAAGCAATAAAACTCCTGTAATCTGCCAAAAAGAGAGGCGCATGTACTTTTTTGAGCGACGGGCGTTTTGCTTTAGGCGACAAAGCGCTCAGATGTGAACAGGGGCCATTGAAATGAATGGGATTTGACTTGTTGGGCGTTTTTAGAGCTGAGGCCTAGAGCAGAAAAATGCCTAGATGTGAACAGAGCCCTAAAGCCAAAGAAAATAAGGAATTCTACTTGAAAAGGTAACTTAATCACATTTTTTTTTTATGTGTTACCTAAAACTGAAATTTAGTGTTTTTTTTTTCTGTGCAATATATCATTGGCTTAAATTTGTTCATTATGATTAATGTAAATGAACAACTTTGCTGATAGTTTTTTTTTATTTTTTGTAGCTCTGATAATGAACTAATAATAAGCACCTGATGTGTAGAAATAGTAGACAATTTGACTTGTTTCATAAAGCTTCCTTTAAGTAAAAGTTGAAGCTTCCACTTTGTTAGACAGCTTACTTCATTCTTGTGTTCAGCAAAAACCCTAACCTTCTTCTGCATTGACTTGTGGTCCCCATAATGGTGCATGTTCTAACAATACTGTACAGAAGGACATGCCCTTTGAAACTTGTAGTCCTATGCTAGTTTTTTTCATAGTTCTGCTATTTTAATAGAACTAGGAATTAAACCCATTTTAATCAGCTTGGCTATCAATTTATATTTATGTAGCAACCTTACCCAAGCGGGATTTACAGCACAACCTTTTCCATACCCTTATGGTTTGACATTTGTTTTCTTTGGATTTTAATTGCAGATTTTTATCACTGTTAAACAGCAAAAGAGACCTTACTTATTATCCGTGTGGTGTTCCTCTTGTACTGCCCCTCTATCCCTGCCACCATAATCATCCAGTGCCGCAGGGGTCAGTAGAGCCGAGGGAGCTGTGATAAGCACTCATCAAGGGTGCCCAATTATGCCCATTCTTTCCACCCACCTCCTCCATTCATAAAGGTTGTACTATAGCCTCTGAATGAAAAAAAATGTATGGAGGATGGGCAGATGATTGAAAAGTCCACTGCCTCCATTCTTAGATCATTTTTTCATTCATAGAAGCTAGGCTTTATGAATGGAGGAGCTGGGTGGAAAGGGTGGGCATAGTTGGGCACTCTTGGTGAATGCCTGTCAAAGCTAACATGTAGCAGTTTTTTAAAAAAACCTAAAACATTTCAACCAAATGTTTGGGTCTTTCTCATAGGCAAAGCTCTGACATGTTGAATAATATTGGAGCTTGCTTTTAGAGCTCATTCCCAACATTCCAGTCAATATAATGGGCTGGCTTACTGGCCAGCAGAACGCAGGGGCTGTTAGAACAGTTCAGCATTCAGCCTCATCTACAGTGTTTCTGAAACACTTGAGACCTGCAGCAGTTTTTCTATTTTAGTTCTAGGGATAGTCTTTTTAACCCCTGCTGGATTCACTCACGCACTAGATGGACAGTTATTTCTTGGCAGACTATTTTGTGAAGCAGTAGTAATCTAGCTTCTAGCAGGGAGTGCAAAAAAACTCAATCTCAACTAAAGGCACAAATGTTGGGTTTTCGCTAAGGTCACGTATAGACAAAAGATTGCAGTGGAACCTTGGATTACGAGCATAATTTGTTCCAGAAGAATGCTTGTAATCCAAAGCACTCATATATCAAAGCAAATTTCCCTATAGAAGTCAATGGAAACTCAGATATTTCGTTCCACAGTGACTTGTATGGTATGCGGTACCGTATGTGGCCAGAGGTGGGGGGTGCCGTAGATACTCATAAACTGTTCAGAGCCGCTCGGATGCCTTTGGAAACACTCGGAGAGGCTCGGAAACACCCGGGAACTGAGTGTTTCCGAGTGCATCCAATCGGCTCAGAATGTCACCGGCGCCGCCCCGCACCTTTGGCCAAATGTGGTACTGCACACCGCAGAGGCTTGAATCCTGCTCCTTTTGCGAGACAATGCTTGCAAACCGAGTCAGGATTTAGAAAAAATAATAGCTCGTATTGCGAAACGCTCGTTAAAGTGGAGGGCCACCCTGAAAAAAAAAATTTCACCAAAAATCCTAAAAAAAAATCAAAAAAAAAAAATAAAATAAAATTTTTAAACTTACCTGAACCCTCGTTGCTAGGCAGTCTTCCTAATCTGCCTGTTCCTATTCTGCGGCGTGTTCTGCTCCTAGCTGAGCGGCCCCGTTGCCTTCTGGGTACTCTGTGTGTTCCCAGAAAACCACGGTGCCATTCATAGATCGCCGCACCGCTCGGGCGTGCGCAGTAGGAAACTGGCAGTGAAGCCGCAAGGCTCCACTGCCTATTTCCCTTACCTAGGATGGCGGTGCCGGGACCCCAGAACCGAGGGACGGGTCGGCCTCGGCCGGCCGACATTGCGGGCACCCAGGACAGGTAAGTCTACTTACAGTGTTTGTAGCTGCTGACTTTAAAAAAATTTTTTAGCTGGCCGGAATCCTGCTTTAACCACATTACTTGCAATCCGAGGTATTACTGTGCTGTTAAAAGATCTGACCACCAGATGATTATGGTCCTGAACAACAATCAAGATGCACATGCGTAAATTTTTACCTCCGAGTCTGCTTGTTTATGCACATTCCAGATGCATTGTCCAGACCTTCTATCTGGGGTACATTTCACCTCCTAGTGTGAAATACATTTGAACAATTCCTCGTTTAGGGCCCTTTCACACGGGCATTCAGTCTGCATCCATCTGTCAGTTTTTAAGATGTATGTCTGAGTCGGTGGATGTAAAGGTATGTATGTCAGTTTACATCTGCTTACATTTGAATACATTTATGTTGCAAGGAAAAAATGGAAACATTTGTGCCCTTTTCTGTTTTTGCGGACGTAGTTGGATGTCATCGGTTCACATCTCTTTCTGTAAAGTTAAAGTATTTTAGGTTTAAACTTTTTTTTTTTTCTCTCCCAAACTCAAAGTTGAACCCACATGAAAAATGGATGTAAACTGAACCGAATATGTAACTGAACATCACTTTACATTAGTTTACGTCTGTGTTGAGTTTACATCAGTTTGCAGTTCATTTCAATTTACATCCATATACAAAAACCACTCAGATCAGTCTAAATGGAGAAGTTTGTAGTCTTGTTCTGTTTATAAAAATGGCCCATAAGAAAGAGTTGCTGTCCATTTTTCATGGAAAATGGACATATAAATAGAAGAGCGGCACTCCCGTGTGAAAAGGCCCTTAAGATTACATTAGTCAAGGAGCCTTGTGAGGACCATGGATTTGCAAGTGTTTACTCGCCTGACAGTAGTAATATACAGTGAGGGTAAAATTATTTGATCCCCTGCTGATTTTGTATGTTTGCCCACTGACAAATGATCAGCCTATCATTTTAATGGTAGGTTTATTTTAACAGTGAGCGAATAACAACAAAAATATCCAGACAAACGCATTTCAAAAAAGTTATACATTGAGTGAAATAAGTATTTGATCCCCCATCACTTAGCAAGATTTCTGGCTCCTAGGTGTCTTTTATAAAGGTAATGAGCTGAGATTAGGAGCACTCTCTTAAAGGGAGTGCTCCTAATCTCAGCTTGTTACCTGTGTAAAAGACACCTGTCCACAGAAGCAATCAATCAGATTACAAACTTTTTACCATGGCCAAGACCAAAGAGCTGTCCAGGTATGTCGGAGACAAGATTGTAGACCTACATAAAGCTGGAATGAGCTACAAGACCATCGCCAAGCAGCTTGGTGCGATTAGCCGCAAGTGGAAGAAACACAAAATAATGATCAATCTCCCTTGGCCTGGGGCTCTATGCAAGATCTCACCTCATTGAGTTTTAATGATCAGGAGAACAGTGATGAATCGGCCCAGAACTACACAGGAGAATCTTGTCAATGATCTCAAGACAGATGGGACCATAGTCACCAAGAAAACCAACGGTAGCACACTACGCTGTGAAGGACTAAAATTCCGCAGCACCCGCAAGGTCCGCCTGCTCAAGAAAGCACATGTACAAGCCCGTCTGAAGTTTGCTAATGAACATCTAAGTGATTCAAAGGAGAACTGGGTGAAAGTGATATGGTCAGATGAGACCAAAATCGAGCTCTTTGGCATCAACTCAAATCGCGTGTTTGGAGGAATGCTGCCTATGACCCCAAGAACACCATCCCCATCGTCAAACATGGAGGTGGAAACATTATGCTTTGAGGGTGTTTTTCTGCTAAGGGGACCGGACAACTTCACTGCATCAAAGGGACAATGGACGGGGCCGTGTACCCTCAAATCTTGGGTGAGAACCTCCTTCCCTCAGCCAGGGCATTGAAAATGGGTCGTGGATGGGTATTCCAGCATGACAATGACCCAAAACACACAGCCAAGGCAACAAAGGAGTGGCTCAAGAAGAATAACATTAAGGTCCTGTAGTGGCCCAGCCAGTCTCCAGAACTTTAATCCCATAGAAAATGTGGAGGGAGCTGAGTCCACCTCGAAACCTTAATGACTTGGAGATGATCTGCAAAATGGAGTGGGACAAAATACCTCCTGAGATGTGTGCAAACCTGGTGGCCAACTACAAGAAACGTCTGGCCTCTGTGATTGCCAACAAGAGTTTTGCCACCAAGTACTAAGTCATGTTTTGCAAAGGGGTAACGTATTTCACTCATTAAAATGCAAATCAATTTATAACTTTTTTGAAATGCGTTTTTTTTGGGGTATTTTTTTAATTGTTCTGTCTCTCACTGTTAAAATAAACCTACCATTACAAAATCAATGTACAAAATCAGCAGGGGATCAAATACTTTTTTCCCTCACTGTATAATGTGTTGGATGTGGAAGATTGTGTCTAATGTTGTTCTGATCTTCACAGTATGGTTGAATTTACTCACATATGCCCAAATAATAAAAGTTGTTGAAGTTTGTCTTCTACTGATGCAAACCCACCTTTGTATGTTTTCTATGCTCCGTGTTTACCTGTATATCTTAATTTATACTAGTGTTTTTAGACAAAAAGAATCCTAATCCAAATATTGTGTAGTTATATTTAAAAATGCATACTTATTGATGAGAACTAAATACATATTGATGGTTGCCCTGTCTAGATAAGCTTATGCTCTGCGCACCTTCTCATTTCAAGAGATCGATAAGGGCTCTTTTAGACATCCCTATATTTTAATCATTGACCTAAACGCACACCTGAACATTCTCATACAATTCTAAAGTACACATCTGTAACCGTTGGCCACAATTATAGTGGTTAATCAGTTGAATTATGTATGCAAGTACTAGTACTGTCCAGTGCCTATAGTGTGTGTTTGAAAAGCAAGTAATTTACAAAACAGCAATGCATGCATATGCATACACACCTTTTTCACTTGTTCTAGTACCTTATGCTATCTTGACATGCATCACTATTTGTCATTGGTGGTGGTTTTCTGCCTGCCTTAGGTGAAATCACTGTTGTAGTAGAGTTGTTTAGAGACTTCCAGCTAATAATTTTGGCATTCTTCTGAGACATACATAGGTTTGTATCTATATTCAATATATTTACCTTTTTATTTGGATTTTTTTGTGGTTGCTGGGGTTCACACCCTGGTTTGTTGTGAATGCTCACTGTGAATTGTCTTTTATGTGTTTTACCCAGATGGATGGGATTTTTGTTTTAGTTAATACGCACTCAATGATAGAGCAGCAGTCCTGAAAAAATGAAGACATTTGCATTTGAAACTTTAATTCTTCTCCCTGTTTCAAGTTTTTAGGAAAAAAAGTACTGTATTTATCGGTGTATAACACGCACAGGCATAGAACACGCACCCCAATTTTAGGAGGGAAGTTTACGGAAAAAGCTTGCATTTTAAATAAAGAACTTTGAAGCAAAATTAGGTTCACAGCTCATCAATGCACCCTGCTCAGTGCCCATCTGCAGCCATTAAATTGACCAATAATGCAGCCTGTTCAGCACCCATCTGCAGCCTATAAATTGACCAACGATGCAGCCTGTTCAGTGCCCATCTGCAGCCTCGCCTTTCTCATAATTTCAGCCTCACCAGTGTTGGATTATCCCTGCTGTCTCCGAGGGAAGAGAATTAGTGAGCGCCGCTGAATAGAGTCGCGATCTCCTGTGTACCCGGCACTCCGTCACTCAGACATGCCTCCTGGCCCTGCTCGTATGATAGACAGAACAGTGGCCCAATGCGGGCCCAGGAGGCGTGGCTGTGAGTGACAGTATACAGGAGATCACGGCTCTATGTAATTCAGCGGCACACTCTCCTCTTCCCTCAGAGACAGCAGGGATCGGTGTATAACACCCACAATTTTCCCCTGATTTTAATAGGAAAAAAGTGTGTGTTTATACGCCGATAAATATGGTATTTTGTAGACTATTTACATACCATTAGGCCTTTGTGCTTACGGTAGAAGTGATTCCAGTTGGTCTGCTTAATCTATGGCGCTCTGCATGATTTACTCATAGTGCTGCATTTATGACATGGTCCATTAGCAGTTTTGCACCATTCTCCACCCTCATACATGAAGGGCCTCTTCAGTTATGGACCTGATAACATGCTGTCAAGAGTTTTGACAGAGAGCCCGTGCTGCTTCTTGCACATTTCAAGCACTTCCTAAATCTGTAAATGCATAGAATGTGTGTCAATATAACACTAAATGTACTTACTGCTACCAAGTTATTCTGTCACGAAAATGCCTGTGAACATATTGTTGAAGCACTTCTGATTTACCGATCTAGGAAATGCCTTACCAGTGGTTAGAGTTTCCATCTCTTAAAGAACCTTTTGTCCCTAAACTTACAACAGGAAAAACCTCAGAAGAAATGTCTCAGCCTGTGTCCCACATAAAACAATCAAAACAGGGATGTGGGAGCATGTTGGAGAAAAGCTCAGGTAAGAGTCAAGTGGAGTGTGAGGGTGTTTTATCTGTGTAAGGTAAAAAAAAAAATGTTGCCTTAAACACGTTTCCAGGCAGGCTACTTATATGCCGCTGTCTTTTTTTTATTAATTACTTCTTTATGTAGGTCTTAGACTAGGTTTGGCTAAATTATGTATTGTGATTTTACATTTAGTTTATACATTTAAATATATATAAAAAAGTCTTTAACCTTAATCTGTGAACATTTGTAAACTACCTGGCAAGACTTAGAATATTGTGTAAAAAATGTTAATGGAAGAAGCTAAATGTTTTCTGCTCCCACTTTTCCTTGTTGTGGTTAGGGCCAAACCGATCAAAACTTCAAGATATGCTGGCAAATCTTCGAGATGTGGATGAATTGCCATCATTACAGCCATCCGTGGTCTCCTCTTCAAGGCCAGCAAGCTCACGGCTCAGCGAACAGGAAATAAACAGAACAGATGAAGGTACGCTTCATTATTTTTGTGCAGAATTGAACGTGTTACTTATGAGGCGCATAATCTAGCAAAAAAAGTATTTATATTTTTATTTTACTTTCTGACTGTTTTAGGATTACGATGCACCATTTTCCACCTTAATGGATTCAGATTAAAACAACACGAGTGCTACCGCAGCTTCTGTATCATGTGACAGCTGTTTACGCATGTGTGTAGCGGCTGGCCAATAAAACCCACCTTTCTTCTGCATTTATGCATTGCGCAGTCAGCAAGAGGTTTAACCGCTTCAGCCCCGGAAGATTTTACCTCCTTCCTGACCAGAGCAATTTTTGCGATTCGGCACTGCGTCTCTTTAACTGACAATTGCGCGGTCATGCAACGTGTCTCCCAAACAAAATTGACGTCCTTTTTTTCCCACAAAGAGAGCTTTCTTTTGGTGGTATTTGATCGCCTCTGCGATTTTTATTTTTTGCGCTATAAACAAAATAAGAGCAACAATTTTGAAAAAAACACAATATTTTTTACATTTTGCTATAATAAATATCCCCCAAAAATATTTAAAAAAACATTTTTTTTTCCTCAGTTTAGGCCGATCGTATTCTTCTACATATTTTTGGTAAAAAAAATCGCAATAAGCGTTTATTGATTGGTTTGCGCAAATGTTATAGCGTTTACAAAATAGGGGATAGTTTTATGGCATTTTTATTAATAATTTTTTTTTTACTAGTAATTGCCATTAGATGTTAGACGACTAAAATGTACTGGAGATTTAGTTGACTAAATATGACTAAAACAAAAACAATTGCAGAAGACTAAAACTGAAATGCCATTTTAGTCCTAAGACTAAAACTAAATCGAAATTTGCTGCCAAAAATAACACTGGAACCTTGGGGTACACCACTGATAACCTTAGCCCATTCAGAGTAAGAATCATTAACCACTACTCTCTGAACTGTCTTTTAGACAGTTTTTTTTATCCATTTATAAACTGATCCTTTCAAGCCTGTAGACTTTACCTTGCACATGAGCCATGTGTGGGGAACTGTGTCAAACACTTATGCAAAATCCAAATATACCACATCCACAGACACCCCTCTGTCCAAGGTTTTACTTGCCTCCTCATAAAAAGAAATCAGATTTGTTTGACAACTTCTGTCTTTCATGAATCCATGCTGTCTGTTGCTTAAAATATTTTTTCCAGCAAGAACTTATCTATGTGGTCTTTTTTTATTAAACTCTCCAGTATCATCCCGACCATAGAAGTTCAACAGGTCTATAGTTGCTTGGTAAAGACTTTGATCCCTTTTTTAAATATAGGCACCACATTGGCCTTACGCCAATCCAGTGGTACCATTCCAGTCATCAGAGTCCCTAAAAATGAGAAACAATGCCTTTGAAATGACAGAGCTCGATTATTTTAGTGTGGGTGGATGCCATCTGGTCCAGGTGCTTTATCCACCTTTATACTGAATAAATATTTCTGGACTGTATCAAATTTGAGCCATTGTAGATCATTTGGGACTGTGTCAATACCATCCCTATTATGGACATGGGCTTCCCCATGCTTCTTTGTATACACAGAGATGAAGAAAGTATTTAATAAATTTGCCTTCTCTTTGTCCCCAGTCACCCACTCTAGATTATAGCATCTGTGTGATGTGCTGAAAAAAGTTTGCTCTATGGAGGTATCACCTCTTGACTTACAGGACTTAAAGAATCTGCTACTGACGGCTTGTAAACCACGGCATACCTTCATAGGTCTAGTGGCATCAGGGTTATTTTGGTGGAAAAAGGAGCTGTTTTGGTGGCAAAAGAGGGACCTACTCAGTATTAAGTGAATGGCCATAAAGTTATGTTTGGTCAGGGTATATTGAGAGAAAGGCGCAGCACAACATATTCACTATGTAGCATATGTGGTTTTCTTTATCATACATCATGGGACACAGAGACTTAAGTAATTACTTAATGGGTTATAGGCTACCTTCAGGTGTTGACACTGGTAAACCCAATCAAGGAAATTTACTCCCTATTTAACCCCTCCTCCTTCCAGGAGCAAATCAGTTTTTTCGCCAGTGTCTAAAGGTGCTGGTCACGAGTGAAGATGTGCTCTGAGGAGCTCCATGAGGGATCCATGCTGGATTTAAATAGCCTCCATAGACCAGATCCATCCAAAGTGCCATTGAGGCCTAAAGGGATGGTACCTGGGGCCTCTTATTTGAAGCACAAGGTTTTGCCTGTAACGCCTCTCTTTGTAGGGCTGGAGCCCAGGAACCCAGGGCTTAGGTCTTGGTACATTACCTAAAGCTTCCTGTTGGGGTGCTCTTTACGGTTCCAGGGCAGTTGGAACCCCCGTTTTAGGAACCCAGTCCTTGATGGTTTGCTACACAGCCCGTTGTGATGGGTGAAGGCTGGATTGTCTGTTAATTCAGCAAATCCTGCGGCGAAGATAAGGTAAGGGAAGAAACTTGGGTATTAAAAGCATCTATGTATTTCTTCCATTAGGGAAAAAATGTTGTCATGCCTTATTTCTTCACTAGAGGAAGTCTATGCACATACCTTACTCTGTTGTCTGCACTGTAAGCTCAGTTCATCTCTGTTTGCAGCAGCGTGTGGAGGGAGATTTTGCAAGGTAGAAAAAAGCTGCATAAATGTTTTCTCCCCCCTGATGGGACCAGAGGTGGCAGCAGCAATGTACCCCCCTTATATTACACACCCCCCCCCTGCGCCAGAGGCCCCGCTAATACCACTTGTTTTAACTGTGACTGATTTTACTGTTTGAGCCTGCTGCTGGATGGGTCCCTACTCCGACCCCCCCCCCCCCCACCCCCTCGTGTTGGGACGGTGAACACGAAAACGACGTGCACCAACGCGGGAACATTTTAAAAGTACAAAGGGGAAGAATTTTTTCTCGGAGGGGGCGGGGCCTAAGCGTGACGCCATGAATGTCCAAGAGGACACACGGCAGGCTAAAAAATACAACACAGCTGTGACAGTCTCTCCTCGGCTGACGAGGAGAAAACAAGCAGCCTGCAACACAAGGACACGAGCTGTGGGACATGTGAGGATTGCAAACTGGCATTCCTGATACAGGAACGATACATTTTTTCCAGCACTAGGCTGAATTTTATAGCGGCTTTAAATGTCATGACTATTTTCAGCGATTAAGTGCAATTTGTATAGTGTCTCTGTTTTTGTACTTAGGACTATGCCTACCAAAGAAGACACCGCATAAAGTATTCACCCGCAGGCGCTAGGATCCCGAGTCCCATTTCCATGCTGTCATCCTCCCCTGAATTACCAGTTATGGCAAGCCAGGGTGAGCCATTTGGAACAAATTGATGGTGCAACTGTTGCTCACAACTCAGCCCCTGTATACGTGACTGAAGATGTATTTTCCTCCTCCCTGCAGGGTCTGGAAGAAAGATTAGCGGCTTTAATCGCATCCTCCATTCAGATGAATAGGAAGCATGCTAGATCCATGAGGTGTTGCCCTCTGTCGATCAGGAGGAAAAACCGATGATGATTCCTCTGCGGAGGAAACAAGGGTAGATGAGCCTTTTTCAGCCTCTCAAATCTGAGAAATTGCTGATACAATCTCTTACGGAGATGGTTCCTTCTACTTTCATGCTACCCCTAACTGAGTCCCCTGAAAGTTCGGTTTCTTCCTTGGGTTCCTTAAAACCCTCTCAACCTTTGCATGCGTGTCCTGCACATGCATTACTAGAACAGCTTATTTTTGCTGAATGGGATCACCCGGATAAGCATTTTCTCCTTGCTAAGAAAATTGCAATCCCCTGGAGGAGAAATTCTCCAAAAGATGGAAAATACCAGCAGTCGACGCTGCGATTTTCAATGTGAATAAAGGCCTAACTTGTCCAGTAGACAATGCATAGATGCTTAAGGATCCAACAGATAAGGAGTTGGAATCCCTGTTAAGATCTACTTTTTCCATGGCAGGTGCCATTACTCAGTCTGCAGTCGCTGCAATAAGCGTCTGTCAATCCCTAAAGGACCATTTTAAACAGGCCCTTAGAGCGATTCCTGCACAACAAGCTTGGGATTTGGCTGAACTACCAAAAGCATTATACTTTGCCATAGATGCTATTAAAGATTCTATTCACCAGGCGTCCCGCCTTACGCTTATGCTTGTGCCTCACTTGTCCAAGTTTTCTCCAAATAGTCACTCCCCATGAAATGGGAGCCCAGTTAGGAGGTCTTTACATGGTACGTCAGCTGAAGTACCATGTAAAGACCTCCTAATTGGGCTCCCTTTTCATGGGGAGCGACTATTTGGAGAAAACTTGGACAAATATATACAAAGAATTTCTAATGGGAAAAGTACTCTTTTGCCAGTCAAAAGAAAGTATAAACGCCCTTCATTTAAACGGGCTCTTTCCCCTACGCCAGGGGCTTCAGCCTCTAGGCAGGGGCGACAGCCTCCGCCGTCACACTCTAGAGGAAGATCTCAGTCAGACCCAGGCTCAAAAGTCCTGGGATCGGAAACCTGCAAAGCAGAATCCTAAAGCCTCATCATGAAGAGGAAACCCCCCTCACCAAGGTGGGGGGGGGGGGGGAGACTTCTGCAGTTTTCAGAAGTCTGGAAAGCAAGAAATTCAGGACAGATGGATAATCTCCACGTTAGCGCTGGGGTACAAGCTGGAATTTCGGGACTTTCTACTGTCTCGCCTTCCTGAGGTCGTGTTCCCAAAGATCCAGAGAAAAGACTATCTCTGTTTCAGGCACTAGACCGATTAATATCTCAAGGGGTGATCATACAGATCCCCACAAAGGAGCAAGGTTTGGGGTTTTATTCAACCTTTGTATGGTACCGAAACCAAAGGGAGATGTCAGACCCATTCTAGATCTAAAAAATCTAAATCAGTTCCTGAACATCCGCTCCTTTCGCATGGAGACAATCAGGTCAGTTTCTATCCTTCTAGGAGGAGAACTTCTGGCATCAATCGACATCAGGGATGCATATCTGCATGTCCCCATATTTCCCGCTCATCAAGTTAGAACAGAAGAATTTCCAGTTTGTAGCCCTGCCCTTCGAGCTAGCCACAGGACCACGGATGTTCACCAAAGTGTTGGCCCCACCTCTAGCCAGATTAAGGGCCTAGACGATCTGTTATTAATAGATCAATCGGTGGCTCATTTGGAGCAAAGCGTACGCACTACAACCAACTATCTGAAAGAGTTGGGTTGGATTCTCAGCTTAGAGAAATCTTCCTTAATACCGCTAAAAAAGCTGGGGTACTTGGGTCTGATCATAGACACAGCCCAGGAAAGGGTGTTCTTGCCTCAGGCAAAGATCAACTTCATAAGAGAGTTGGTGTGGATGGTCAAATGGCGATCCCTCCATTCGCCTTTGCATGAGGTTGCTAGGAACCATGGTGGCTTCATTCGAAGCAGTTCCCTATGCCCAGTTTCAATTAAGACTGTTTCAAAACAGTACCCTGTCTGCTTGGAACAAAACAATTCAAGCTTTAGACTTGCCAATGCAGCTGTCCCTAAAACTGTCCCAAAGCCTCACTTGGTGGTTACTTACCCAGAATCTGCTAAAGGGAAGATACTTCAGACCAATCATCTGTAAAAGGGTAACGACGGATGCCAGCCTTTCAGGCTGGGGAGCAGTACTAGAAAAGACAACTGTCCAGGGACAGTGGTCAAGAACTGAAAAGAACCTTGTCCATCAATATCCTAGAGATTCGAGCAGTACGTCTGGCTCTAAAGACCTGGAATTTCAGGTTACGGGATTGTCCTGTCAGGATTCAATCCGACAATGCCACAGCTGTGGCCTATATCAATCACCAAGGGGGCACCGTAGGTCTCTCAGCGCAGGGAGAGGTAAACCATATTCTAACTTGGACAGAAAGGAATGTTCCGTGCCTATCGGCAGTCTTCATTCTGAGAGTAGAGAATTGGCAGGCAGACTCCTTCAGTCGCCAGGAGTTTTTCCCAGTGGAATGGTCTCTTCACCCCGACATATTTCAGGCTGTTTGCCAAAGATGGGGGACTCTGGACGTAGATCTTCTGGCATCCAGGTTCATCATGAAGTTAGTTAGTTCTCACTGATCTATGCATTTCCCCCTATTCAGTTGCTGCCTCGACTTCTTTGCAGGATCAAGCTGGAAAGAAAGCTGCTAATTCTAGTGGCACCAGCATGGCCTAGAACAGTGGTTCTCAACCCTTCTAATGCCGTGACCCCTTGATAAAATTTCCCAAGTTGTGGGGACCCCTAACAGTAAAACTATTTTCATAGTGTGGGTTGTCAGCACCCAAGGCAAGACAAGTAATTTGCGCCCCTAACCCACGGACATTTAGTGCTCCCCGATTCCCTTCCACTCGTACAGTATTGAAACCCCTTATGGTACATTTTAGGATGTACCACTCTTTCTCTTTGTTCTCTTTTCTTTCCCTTTTCGCTCTCTCCCTATCCTAATTTCTTGTTTTTATTCCCCATCCCTCTCTCTAGCCGTCTTTCTTGTTCTTTCTCTCCCTTTTTCTTTGTTCCTCCCCCTCTTTTCCTCTCCCTTCCACGTAGTCTCTATTTTTATCCCTTGGTGGGGGGTGGGGGAATGGGATAAGTGGCAGTGCTGGCAGGGAGTTGGGATGAGTGGCAGTTTTGGTGAGGGTGGGATCAGTGGCAGCGCCGGGGGGGGGGAGTTCTGATCAGACAACTTAGGTACTCTTGATCAAGGTAATCTACTGATCTGAGAACTGTAGTGGGGACTTTTAATGGCAACTCTAATCACAGGTAGTGTTACTCACTTTGTCTTCAGCTCTGTAGTGTCTTGTGGCCGTGACACCTATGCCGAAATCAGTAGATAGGGTCTCCCCCAGCCCCTCCCACTTCACATTCCTCACCAGTCAGCTGACCTCTAGTCTCTGCCCCCCAACCATGCCGTGAACTGAATGGGTGGCTGCAAAGAGGCTGAGTGGGTGGCCACAGGCTTCAGAGACAGCCCAGCTGGTCGGCCACAGGCTTCAGAGACAGCCCAGCTGGTCGGCCACAGGCTTCAGAGACAGCCCAGCTGGTCGGCCACAGGCTTCAGAGACAGCCCAGCTGGTCGGCCACAGGCTTCAAAGACAGCCCAGCTGGTCGGCCACAGGCTTCAGAGACAGCCCAGCTGGTCGGCCACAGGCTTCAGAGACAGCCCAGCTGGTCGGCCACAGGCTTCAGAGACAGCCCTGTTGGGCGGCCGCGAACAGGCTGGGAGAGTGGCGCGGGCTTCAGGAACAGCCCAGGATTTGGTGACCCCTGGCAAATCGTCATTCGACCCCCGAGGGGGTCCCGACCCCCAGGTTGAGAACCACTGGCCTAGAAGGTCATGGTATGCAGAAATCGTAAAGATGGCAGTGGAGGGCCCATGGTCCCTCCCACGATGGCCATATCTGCTTTCACAGGGATCTGCTCTTATGGTCTCTAAATTTAACGGCTTGGCTATTGAAACCCACATTCTGAAGAAACGTGGGCTTTCTGGGTGAGTTATCTCTACCCTGATTAGTGCAAGGAACTCAGCTTCCAGAACTATAGAGTCTGGAGGGCTTATGTTTCCTGGTGTGAATCCAAGGTTTGGCACTCTCGGAGATATATCATAGGCAGAATTCTTGCCTTTCTACAATTAGGGGTAGAAACGAAATTGGCCTTGAGTACTAATAAGGCCAAGTCTCAGCTTTATCGGTCTTTTTTCAAAGGACCACTTGCTACTTGTTCTTAGTCCGGGGTTTTATACAAGGGGGTGACATGGCTTATTCTGCCCGTCAAACCTCCCTTGAACCCTTGGGACTTGAACTTCGTTTTGTCTGTGTTACAAAAAACAGCCATTTGAACCAATACAACATATTCCCCTAGTCCTTCTGACAAGGAAGTTGGTATTTTTGGTTGCTATATCCTCAGCAAGAAGGGTTTCGGAATTGACTGCACTTTCTTGTAAAGAGCCATATTTGATTTGTCATGGGGACTGAGTGGTGTTGCGCTCTCGTCCAGACTTTTTTTTGATCAAAAGTGGTTTCAGGTTTCACCTGAACCAAGATATTGTCCTGCCATTGTTTTTTTCCAAAACCATGTTCCAGGGAAGAAGAGTCACTACATTGTCTTAATGTGGTGAGAGCAGTGAAAATCTATTTAAAGGCAACTGCTCAGATTCATAAGACTGATGTCTTATTTATTCTGCCAGAGGGTCCTAAGAAAGGACAGGCAGCGTTGAAATCCACTGTCGCTAAGTGGATTCGGCAAGTTATAATTCAAACTTATGATTTAAGGGGTAAAATTACCCCCTTTCAAGTTAAGGCGCACTCTACCAGGTCGGTTAGTGCTTCTTGGGCAGTACTTTACCAGGCCTCCATGGCTCAGATCTGTAAGGCCACAACTTGGTCTTCAGTGCATATATTTACAAAATTTTATCAGGTGGATGTAAGGAGGTATGAGGATATCGCCTTCGGGCACAGTGTACTGCAGGCAGCAGTATAAGTCCTCAAGTCTGTGTGTACCCTGTGGGTTGTTTCTCCCTCCCCTCAAGTAGCATTGCTATGGGACGTCCCATTAAGTAATTACTTAAGGCTCTGTGTCCCATGATTTACGATAAAGAAAATAGGATTTTTATTACAACTTACCTGTAAAATACTTTTCTTGGAGTACATCATGGGATACAGAGGTCCCGCCCCTCTTTTGGGATTAGGTATATTGCTTTGCTACAAAAACTGATGTGCTCCTGGAAGGAGGAGGGGTTATATAGGGAGTAAACTTCCTTTATTGGGTTTACCAGTGTCAACACCTGAAGGTAGCCTATAACTCATTAAGTAATTACTTAAGGCTCTGTGTCCAATGATGTACTCCAAGAAAAGGATTTTACAGGTAAGCTGTAATAAAAATCCTTCTTTTTTTTTTTTTTTTTTCTACCCATGATTCAAACCTGTAAAAATTTACCGAAAGGTAGTAATTCTGATCATTCCTGAGTGTACAGTTGTAAATTGGCTTGCAGTGTTTACATATTGCTAAGATTAGGCTTAATTGAGTCACATAGAAACATAATAATTCTGTCTTTTTATCAACTTCTGTTACTAATGGATGCTAGATTCCAAGCTTTGCTGATTTAAATAGTAGGAAGTAAGAAGTGTAGGTGCCCCTGGCAAATCAGTGCTCTGATTCATCTGACTCCTCCACACATGTGCATGTTGCAGGAAACTAGTTACTAAGCAACTACCTTCAATACATCTTTTCTTCTAATCTTCTACTAAGCATCTGTCACATTTGTTGTGGCTGTCGATATACTGAAGCATCTTCACATTTACATTTTTTTTTCTTTCTTTTAAACTGTTCAATCAGCTTCCATGTTGTGTTTAATGTCTGATGCGAAACAGATTGTGGCAGAAAAAGATAGTTCAGAAATTAAAAGTGAAGGTTTTCATTTTAGTATGAAGATGACAAAAGCTGGCAATTAACGAAACGCCACAAGCAACTGTGATAGTGCGGAGAACATGCAATCAAATGTCAGTTTTTAATTCTGATCATGCAGAAGGAAGATTAGTTGCCATGTGTTACTGCAGTTTGCCGGGCTTTTTTAGCGCATTATTAAATGATCTTTGGTGGGTGTTTTTCCTTTTGTAAGTGCTTTACACTGTATCTGTCCAATACAGTTCCTAATAAATGTGTTAATTATAAACTTAATTATAAACTTGATCTTTCATGCAGTTCATTCAATTAGAATTCCGAGATAACCCTAACTAATTATAAAAATACTCCTTTCCACCTTCCTAACACATATGCTTGCTAACCTGTGAAAGTAAGATGCATATACTGACCGGTTTTTATGGTGCTTCAATCGGGTTATGTGATCTCCCCAGTGACCACGCCTAGTAAAGCCTGGAGCGGTGATGTCACTCATAAGCTAAACTGGCCCATCTCTTGTCAGCACTCCCTCTTCTGCCCTGCAGCCTCCACTGGCTGATACATGGGAGCCGATCACATGACCAGATCAGAATGAAAATAAATAAGTATATGCATCTTTCTTACACAGTTCATTAAGAATATGTATTAGGAAGGGGAGGAAGCCTTTCTTTAGATTATTTATTATCCCAGAATTCTGCTTTAAGCACCTGTTTACACTAGTGCGATTTCTCCTACTTCTACTGTCCCGCTGCAACGCACAACAATAAAAATCACATGGTCTATGGTGCCATTGGCATTAATGCAACATGATGCACTGTGACTTTTGAAAAGCTGCAGGTGTTTCTTTGGTGTGACATAGTGCGTATGAAAAACACATATGCGTGCGTTTTTTTGGCAGGGTTTTGTGTTTAGCCACCAGTCTCCTCCTTCTGCATAAAAACACATGAAATTACATAAACACTCTACAAAAATGCTCTAACCTTGACATAAAAAATTTAAGTTTAAAGGTAGAGCATTATTACACTGAACCCTAAAAATCTTAAGTCATCAAGATAATATATATGAAAAGTGTACACTGTAGTCGTGTACCTCCCTAGGGATTCAAATTGTTTATTATCACACACATTGAGAAAAGGGAAGCAAGTGTCTGAAGTGAGCATTGTGGCTGATTAGAAGATTTGCTGCCTGCTGTTCTTGGCAAGGCATGTGCAACTTAGGCCCCTTTCACACGATCGGACCGTTCAGGTCCGCCTGTCAGTTTTGACGGCGGACCTGAACAGGCGCTCTGTTAGCCTATGGAGCGACGGATGTCAGCGGAGACCTGTCCGCTGACATGCGCTCCGGTCCGATCCGCTAAAAGCAGACGGATGGCCCTACGTCCAGGTCCATCGCGATCGGATCGGGTGAGATCTGATGAAAACGGACATGCTGTCCGTTTTCATCCGATCCCTCCATAGGCGGCAACGGCGCCTGACAAGCCCCTCCCCGCTCAGTGAGCAAAGAGGGACCTGTCATCCGCCGGCTCAGCAGAGATCAACGGAGAGATCTCCCGCTGAGCCGGCAGACCCTGTGGAAGCGGAGTCCGCCTCGTGTGAAAGGGGCCTTAGACACTGATATGTGAGGACACGCCTAGCATGAGAAATATAGGTAGGTCCTCATTTCTGAGTTATGACTGCAAAACTTTGCTCAAATTTTGTCAAAATGTATCGTTCTCTTTGAGAAACTTGTTTACTAAGCAAAAGTGGAGTGTCACTTTAAGCCATAGACTTTAACCAGTTGTGGACAACTGTGGACATATATACCGTAATTAAAGTACACAAATGCGTACCCTGCTTCTGCATGTCCTTCTGCTCCCCAGCACTTGCTTGGCAGTTCCTGTCAAAATGATAGCCAGGCTTTAAGCCAGCCATGCATGGATCAAAATTTGGCCAGTTCAGCTATAGCTATAGCCGGCAATGCTAATCAGTGTATTCTGACGGTGGGGAATTCTCCCCGCTTTCAAAATAAAAAGGCTCAGG
The DNA here is from genome assembly GCA_037952925.1 of Lithobates clamitans. Lineage (NCBI taxonomy): Eukaryota > Metazoa > Chordata > Amphibia > Anura > Ranidae > Lithobates > Lithobates clamitans. The sequence continues at coordinate 586,457 of JBBGZY010000931.1, read as the reverse complement.
GGGAGGATCTTTGACATTGTGGATTTCCAACTCTTCTATAGAATCTGGGAAAGCATTCCTTCCTCCTTCCTGGGAGGTGGTAATGACTGATGAAAGACTGATGGACAGGGACTACAGTTCCCAATTTATTCAGGAAACCTGCTCTCCACAGGAGTTGATGCTCCCCATTAACATTCTGGAACTAAGTGCCATAAGACTGACTCCCCTACACAAAACCCCACACCTGCATGGTCCCCCAGTCAAAGTGCAATATGACAACGCCACAGCTGTGGCCTACACAAACGATTAAGGTGGTACCAAAAGTTGGCCATCCTTCAAGAAGAAAGCCAGATTTCCTTCCTGGGCATAGTATATATTCCATACTCCCAACTGTCTACTATCCACTTACCAAGAGTGGAGACTTGGCAAGCAGACTTCTGAGTCGCCATTACCTGGCCTCAGGAGGAGGGGCCCTTCCACCCTGAGATCTTCATGGCCTCCAGACTCAACAAAAAAACTGGACAGGTTTGTGGCCAGTTCAAGGGATACTCTGGCCTTGAATGGATGCTGTGATGATTCCTTAGTCCCGATTCAGACTGGTGTATGCAACTCCTCCAGTGAAGATTCTCTCTCGACTGCTCTGCAAGACAGAGGTAGAACAGATTCTGGTGATCCTTAATGCTCTTATTTGGCCCAGAACAACCCTCTGTTCCACTCTGCTTCTCAGTTGACTTTAACAGCATAGCTGTTGAAACCCAGGTCCTAAAAGATAGGGACATTGGTGACTCTTATTTTCCACCTTTTTGAAGGTTAGAAATCTACTTCTCCTAAGATCTACAATTGCATCTAGATGGTTAACTTTTGGCTGGTGTGAAAGCAGGCACTTCAATCCTGGGAATATTCTATTAATTCCTTTTGGTCTTCTTCCAGTCTGACCTAGACTAGCAAGTGACTATTAGAACTCTAATTGGACAGGTTTCTGCCTTATCCATTCTACGCCAGAAACTTTGGATTCACACTCTTGTGAAGACCTTTTATAAAATGATTTTTTTTGTGTTAATCCCCCACTCCCACCTCCTGCGGCCCCATGGGATCTGAATCTGGTGCTTTCAGTTATTCTAAAATCTCCTTTTGGACAAATTTGGGATATCTTATTGGCAGATCTAATGGGTAAGGTGTAATTTTTGGTGACCATTACCTTTCAGGCATTTCTTTGAGGTGGTTGCCCTTTCTTGCAAATATCCTGTCTTGCACAGGGACAAGGAGGTCCTGATGCCCAGACCACCCTTCCTTCCTTCTTTATTTCAGCTCAATGGAGATAATTGTTTTCCCTTACCTGTGTTCTGCTGCTTCTAAATACGCCAAGGAAATTTCACTCCACTGCCTGGATGTGGTCAGAGCGATTAGGTTCTACCTAGCTACAAAATCTTCCCTTTAGAAAGTCCCTAAAAAGGACATCCTGCTGCTTCCACCATTGCTTAGTGGCCTGGGCTGCTCATTTCCAGGAAGATTCACCCCTTCCTTATTGGGTCCCATTCCACCTTTCTTGTAGGCGTTTCTTTGGCTTTTTAGCATTAAGCATCCATTTTTACAGGGTTGCAAGGCCGCCACCTGCTCTTCTGTTCATACTTTTTCAAAGTTGCTACTGGGCCTGGGCCTGTTTGCTGCTATTTGCTATGTTGTTGCGCACCCTTAGTTTATTGCTTGAGGACATCCCACGGTCTGATTTCCTGTCCTGTATGGTACAATTAAGATAATGGAAATTTTGACTTGCAAGTTCCATATCTTGGTGTACAGGTCATAGGTCCCTCCCCTCTGTCCTCTGTTTCTCCTTATTGATTGCTACAAAAAAATTTTCATATAGTGGTTGAGGTGTTTATTAGGTTGCACTGGAAGCATTCCCAGCAAAGCTATTGCCAGTGTCCAGTTACTTGAAGGTATCAGCATATAACCCAATGTATGACTTCCTGTCCTATACTCCAAAATATAGAATTTACTGGTCAAAATTTTCATTTTCTTTTATTGGTTTTATTTGCTTTTTTTTTAAGAGTCTTATTAAAAAAATGGAAAAAGGCCTTTTTTTAATTGTAGATACTTGTGTCATAATTGAATAAAATATATACTTTTTATCTATAGCGGTGTTTCTCAAACTTTTTTGTCTTGCGGCGCACCAAAAAGATCTAAAAATTTTTGGTGGCACACCTGAAAAGATTTAACAATTTTTGCGGTCAGCAGTAAATATGATGTAAACAAAAGCAGCAGTCTTGTGTGATCCCCAATATTATATATATCACACAAGACTGCTGCTTTTGTATATATTATATTTTCCTGCTGATATAATATTGGGGAATGGGGATCACACAAGAGGGCTACTTATATTTACTGCTAATATTACACACTAGTCCATCCCCATCTCTTCTCTCGTCTTACCTTCTTAGCTCCACACTGTGTGGCCAGGGACTGCGGGCACCTCTGCTCTGTTGTGGGTGGGACTGGAGGAGGGAATGACGTTATGTGGAGGCGCGCCGTGCTCAGCAACTCATTGGCTGGAAGCGCCTGTCATGGCACGCTGCTGGCAGCCAGGCCACAGCCTAATCGTATTCGTGATTCGGATTGGCGGGGTCTGGTGGCGGTGAACATCAACCAATCCAATTTGCGCACAGGACCAGCAGCCCAGATGACGTGTTCATGTGAGGCCTGCAAACTTGTTCAGTGTGTGAAAGTCAGCACTATGCTGGCAGAGCCTCGTGGTGTGGTGCCGGTGTTCTGCCAAGAAAGTTCCCCTCGGCGGATAATGACCCCCCCTGTACTGCGCAGGCGCAGCACTTGCGCAGTACGAACAACAAGGGAGCCCCCAAAAATATCCGAAGCTGAACAGCTGTGAGTGAGCTGTACACGGCGCCTGCACAATGACCAAGACATTGTGGCCGACACTGCCGCACGCTCCCAGTGCTCGTGCTACTCTGCAAAGGGCTGGTGTATTACTGTGATAATGTGTTTATTATCCGCCCCTTGCACGAGCATCGGGAGCGTGCGGCATTGTCTGGTAGCATCCAGGAGCGTGTGGTAGAATGTGGTGTTAATTGTGCGCAGGCGCGGTGTACAGCTGACGCTCAGCTGTGTATGTTCGGCTATTTTTGGCTCGGTAGTGCTTCGTAAAGCGCAAGCGCTGCGCCTGAGCAGTACAGGGTGGGTTCTTATCCGCCAGGGGAACTTTTTCCGCAAGACACCAGCACAGCCAGCGCTGGGTCCGGCAAACAACATGAATGATCCTACGGCACACCTGCAATTCTCCCGCGGCACACAGTTTGAGAAGCACTGATCTATAGTAACAATGTGTGTTTTTTTTTTTTTAAATAACGCTTATAAAAGTAAACACAAATTTAGGTTGTGTTTTTTTTTGTCGTCTCTGGGTTGTCAATAGTTCTGGTGACCTGGGAATTTGCTTAGTTTGCAGATTTCCTCTCACTTCCTGTTTGGCTATGGGACAGGAAGTGAAGGTAAATCTCCCCAATGGGTCACAGATGGCACAAAAAAATTAGTTTTGCTTATACAGTGGGGCAAAAAAGTATTTAGTCAGCCACCAATTGTGCAAGTTCTCCCACTTAAAAAGATGAGAGAGGCCTGTAATTGTCGTCATCATAGGTATACCTCAAACATGAGAGACAAAATGTGGAAACAAATCCAGACAATCACATTGTCTGATTTTTGAAAGAATTTATTTACAAATTATGGTGGAAAAATAAGTATTTGGTCAATATCAAAAGTTCATCTCAATACTTTGTTATATATCCTTTGTTGGCAATGACAGAGGTGAAACGTTTTCTGTAAGTCTTCACAAGGTTGTCACACACTGTTGCTAGTATGTTGGCCCATTCCTCCATGCAGATATCCTCTAGAGAAGTGAAGTTTTGGGGCCGTCGCTGGGCAACACGGACTTTCAACTCCCTCCCAAAGGTTTTATATGGGGTTTAGATCTGGAGACTGGCTAGGCCACTCCAGGACCTTGAAATGCTTCTTACAAAGCCACTCCTTCATTGCCCGGGCGGTGTGTTTGGGATCATTGTCATGCTGAAAGACCCAGCCACGTTTCATCTTCAATGCCCTTGCTGATGGGAGGAGGTTTGCACTCAAAATCTCACGATACATGGCCCCATTCATTCTTTCATGTACACGGATCAGTCGTCCTGTTCCCTTTGCAGAGAAACGACCCCAAAGCATGATGTTGCCACCCCCATGCTTCACAGTAGGTATGGTGTTCTTTGGTTGCAACTCGGCATTCTCTCTCCTCCAAACACGACGAGTTGTGTTTCTACCAAACAGTTCTACTTTGGTTTCATCTGACCATATGACATTCTCCCAATCCTCTTCTGGATCATCCAAATGCTCTCTAGCAAACCTCAGATGGGCCAGGACATGTACTGGCTTAAGCAGGGGGACACATCTTGCACTGCAGGATCTGAGTCCCTGGCGGCATAGTGTGTTACTGATGGTAGCCTTTGTTATGTTGGTCCCAGCTCTCTGCAGGTCATTCACTAGGTCCCCCCGTGTGGTTCTGGGATTTTTGCTCACCGTTCTTGTGATCATTTTGACCCCACGGGGTGAGATCTTGCGTGGAGCCCCAGATTGAGGGAGATTATCAGTGGTCTTGTATGTCTTCCATTTTCTAATTATTGCTCCCACAGTTGATTTCTTCACACCAAGCTGCTTGCCTATTGCAGATTCATTTTTCCCAGCCTGGTGCAGGTCTACAATTTTGTTTCTGGTGTCCTTCGGCAGCTCTTTGGTCTTCACCATAGTGGAGTTTGGAGTGTGACTGTTTGAGGTTGTGGGCAGGTGTCTTTTATACTGATAACAAGTTCAAACAGGTGCCATTAATACAAGTAATGAGTGGAGGACAGAGGAGCCTCTTAAAGAAGATGATACAGGTCTGTGAGAGCCAGAAATCTTGCTTGTTTGTAGGTGACCAAATACTTATTTTCCACCATAATTTGCAAATAAATTCTTTCAAAAATCAGACAATGTGTTTGGATTTGTTTCCATATTTTGTCTCTCATAGTTGAGGTATACCTATGATGACAATTACAGGCCTCTCATCTTTTTAAGTGGCAGAACTTGCACAATTGGTGGCTGACTAAATACTTTTTTGCCCCACTGTAGTTCTACTTTACAGATGGCTTTTTCTTGACCAAGATATATACATATACACATGTAAATATATATGCAAATAAATAAATAAAACTATTGGTGGATCTGAATATTTGTGTTTTTTTTTTTTTTTTTTCTTTTGTCCAGTTGAAGCATTAACATTTCCACCATCGTCTGGAAAATCTTTTATTATGGGACCTGATGAAGCATTAGAAAATGAACTGGGTTTAGGAGAATTGGCAGGACTTACAGTAGCCAATGAGGCAGACTCCATGACATATGATGTAAGTTCTATGGTATATTACTCTTTAAGCTTTAGGTCATGCCAATATTTTTATTTCATTTAGTGTGCTTTTTTTTTTAGAAAATTTAAATCTAATTGGGCTGGCAGTGCACTTTAATGTATTGAAAAACAAGCCTGTTTTTATACTGTAGCGTGCGGCATGTGTGTTGTAGTGCTGTGTGCTTGTTGCTCACTGCTGTAATAGTGCGCCGAAGTGCAATTCCATATAAATGAGCCCACACTGTGGTTCATGTGGTAACTGCAATGCTTAATTGTGAATAGGTCCTTAGAATTGATAATAAGTTACTTTTTTTTTTTTTTTTTTTTAACAGGTTGCAAACAATAAAGATGCCCTTAGGAAAACATGGAATCCCAAATTCACTCTTAGAAGTCATTTTGATGGAATTCGTGGCCTTGCATTCCACCCAATAGAGCCTGTCCTGATAACAGCATCAGAAGATCATACATTAAAAATGTGGAATCTACAAAAGACTGCCCCAGCAAAAAAGTATGTGTTTTTCTGTTTCTTGCTTTTCAATTGTCCTTAACTGGTTCCCGACCAGCCGCCGCAGTGTTACTGCGGCAGAATGGCACGGGTGGGCAAAATGGCGTTACCTTAGACGGCCGCGACGATCGGATTCGTTTCAGAACCGATCAGTCTCCAGGCCAATGATTTCTGGCCTGGACCTGCTGATTAGATCTGACGAATGAAATGCTTCCCCTGCCTGTAAGTGTAAACACAGGCAGGGGAAGTGATGTCATCTCCCTTTCTGGAATTCTTTTCCGTTCCAGAGAGAGAGATCATCCAAATGTGCATAGCACCAACACTACACTGACACAGTACACTCAGGCACACATTCCTCCCCCCCCCCCGTTAACCCCTTTACTCCGTCACCATGTCACCCAATGCAGTGTTCGTATTTTTCTTTGATCACTGTACTGGTGTCATTTGTGACACTAACCAGCATTTGGGTACTTAGTAGTAGGCCCAGATAGGTCTAGGGACCTCTCCTAATAAAGGTTTAACCGCTTGATCACCCCATCACCAGTGATCACCGTATTAGTGTTTTTTTTTTGTTTTTTTTATAGCGTTAGGGCACTTGCCGTAAATTACCTAATAATAAAAGGTTTGACCCCCTGATCACCAGGTGGGTGATATCAGTTAGGTTTTAGCATCAGTTAGGGTCTGCATTGCCCCAGACAGCGTCAGATTAGCGCCAGTAGTGCTAACACACAGCCACCAAGAAGACAAAGACAGGCCGGTTGAGCCCATAGTGCTCTTCCTGCTGCATTTGCCAATCCGAATTGGGAGCCCACTACTTCTACAGCACCCGTACTTCCCCCATTTCCATTTTGGTGGAAACAGTTGATTTTACGTCACTTGTTTTTTTAGGGTTTTTTTTTGCTGTTTTTTCACGAGATCTCTATAGATCTATTGTGGACCAAAGCAATTTGTATGCTGGTCAATTAATCGCTGCTAATCCCCAGTTGACCCTTGCCAGAGATTGGAGACCTATTGCGGTCTCCGAATTTAAGACCTTCCTGGGCCTATCCTCCCTCATGGGCATAACTAAAAGTGAGTTGCGGTCATTTTGGTTCACTGACCCAATTCACCATATGCCCTTGTTCTCTGCCTCTATGATCAGGACACAATACGAGCAGATCTTGCGGTTCATGCATTTCAATAACCATGAACTCTGTCGTCCCTGGGGGTGACTCTGAATACAATCAGCCCTACAAAATTCGGCCCCTCGTAAACCACTTCAACCAGTGGTTTGCAGCCTTGTTTACTCCCCATCAAGTTGTCTGCCTTGAGGAGTCTCTGATAAGGTTTTTTGGCCGCTTGTCATTCAAACAGTATCTTCCCAGCAAGCGTGCCAGATATGGGGTCAAGATGTATAAGCTCTGTGACAGGGCAACAGGCTATACATGTAGTTTTATGGTTTACGAGGGAAAAGATGGTTACATAGAGCCGCTTGTTTAATCACGGAATTGGCGCATGTGGCACCGTGCTATCTAATCGCTGGGGCTTACCAGCGATTAGATAGCACCAGTTGTTGGCACCGTACCCAATTGCCCGTAAGGCCAGACGCTGGTTAAAAAAAAGTGTCGATATTTATTCCAATTGGCTCCGCTGAATGCTTATATGCTATACAAAGCTTCAGGATGAACTGGATCCTTCCTTAAATTCCAGGAAGAGATCATCACAGCCCTTCTGTTTCCAGACGGTGCCATGTCCCAACTTCCCAATCCAAATTCAGTGAGCCGCCTGCATGAGAGGCATTTTCCGTATGTCCTCCCTGGTACCCCTACCCAGGTAGGTAGTAAGGAAGTGAAATCACCATTTTACGCCCTTGGAAAGCCTGAAGGCGGTGCTTGGTTTTCGGGGTCCTGTACACGGCTAGACTCCCAAAAAGTCTCACACATGTGATATCCCCGTACTCAGGAGAAGCAGCAGAATGTATTTTGAGGTGTAAGTCCACATATAACCATGGCATGTTAATATAATTTAGTGACAGCTTTGTATAATTTTTTTTTTCTCTTTTTGTAATTTTTCAATCACTTGTGACAAAAAAATAAAATATTCCGTGGGCTCAGCATTGCCTCTCAGCAATTTCCTTGGGGTGTCTACTTTCCAAAATGGGGTCATTTGGGGGGTTGTACTGCCCTGCCATTTTAGCACCTCAAGAAATGAGATAGGTAGTTATAAACTAAAAGCTGCGTAAATTCCAGAAAATGTACCTTAGTTTGTAGACTCTATATTTTTGCACAAACCAATAAATATTCGCTTATGGACATTTTTTTTACCAAAGACATGTGGCTGAATACATTTTGGCCTAAATGTATGATTAAAATTGAATTTATTGGATTTTATTTATAACAAAAAGTAGAAAATATCTTTTTTTTTTTTTTTTTAATTTTCAGTCTTTTTCCATTTATATCGCAAAAAAACAAAAATCAGAGGCAATCAAATACCATCAAAAGAAAGCTCTATTTGTGGGGAAAAAAGGACACAAATTTTATTTGGGTAGAGCATTGCATGCAATTACCAGTTAAAGCGATGCAGTGCCAAATTGTAAAAAGTGCTCTGATCATTGAGCAGCCAAATCTTCCGGGACTGAAGTGGTTAAAGTGATTCTGAAGAAAAGAATTTCCTAAAGGAAAAATAACAAACATGTTATACTTGCCTGTTCTGTGTAATAGTTTTGCACAGAGCATCCCTGATCCTCCTCCTTTTGGGTCCCCTCCTGGTGGTCCTGGCTCCTCCCCTATGCCAAGTGCCCCCTATAGCAAGCCTCCTGCATTCGCCACACTGTGTGTGCCCATTCACACAGAGCGTGGCTCAGCCCAGCTCTTTACTCATCGACTCACTAGCTTTGATTGACAGCAGCAGGAGCCAATTGCTTCCGCTGCTGTGTTAACCAGTGAGGAGAGAGAGACCCAGGAGAGCCGCTGCTCTCATGCACATTGCTGGATGGAGATAAGAATCGGGTAAGTATAAGGGAGGCTGAGGGGGGAGCTGCACCCAAAAGATTTTTTACCTTAATGTATAGAATGCATTAAGGTTAAAAACCTAGAGCCTTTAGAACCACGTTAAAGCACCTAAAGAAACAGCCTTTTTGTGAGGTTTCTTCAGGACCAGTGCCGTGACCGGCGGCTCCCGCGTGCATGCGCGGGAGTGAAGTCATCGCGGCTCCTGCCAATCACAGTGCCGGAGCTCACGAACCCGGAAATAACTCCGGGAGACATGTCACTGGTCACAGCGGTGTGCGGGACCGCTGCAACAGCTTCAATCTTTGGGGGGGGGGGGGGGGTTGTGGTTTTACAACCACTTTAACACTGCATCTGGTGATCAAGGGAGACCCTTATCTTTAACTATGGTTGCCTAGTAATGTTTTTCCGAGTTGTGGTCTAGCTAATACCAAGGTATCCTACAGATAGCAGACAAACTTTGTTTAGTCTGCTATATTAGTCTTTAGTTTAACATTTTATTTTACATGTACAGATTCAGTTGTAAATGTTCTACTCCTATAGGATGTTAATGTTATCTTTTTTGCTTTACAATAATTTATTTATCTTACTATTGGATGCAAGGGTGGCTTTAACCTTCGTTGAGCATTTGTCTTGCATCTCAGGGTGGCAGATAAATCTGTATGACCTGGTACTGTGAACTATCATGTAGTAAACCAGACAATACTGTGTATAATTGACCAAAGCAGCCTTAATGGATGTTAAAGCGGAGTTACACCCTAAAGTGGAACTTCCGCTCATCGGATTCCTCCCCCCCCCGCCGCCACAATTGGCACCTTTCTGGGGGGTGGGGGTGCAGATACCTGTCTAATACAGTTATCTGCAGCCACTTCCGGGCTTAGACAGCCGCAGGATATCTGCAGATGCCCACCCACTGGGAAACATAGTTCCCAGAACACAACGGGGACCAGTGCAGAGGCGCAGCGCGACTCGCACATGCGCAGTAGGGAATCGGGCAGTGAAGCCGCAGCGCTTCACTTCCCGATTCCCTGGCCGTGGATGGCAGCGGGGGCAGCCGAGAGCCGAGCGATTGATCGGCTTCGGCTGCCGACATCGCTGGACCCTGGGAGAGGTAAGTGTCCATTTATTAAAAGTCAGCAGCTGCAGTATTTGTAGCTGCTGAATTTTAATATTTTTTTTAAAGTGGAGCTCCTCTTTAATGTAGATTACAACTAGAAAACTCATCTTAAGGCTACTTGCACGTGGCCAGAAAAAAAATACCACTTTTAGAAGCATTTTTCTTTCTTTATGCCTCTAAACACAGCTCAGTATTAGCCAATGTGTCCACAAACAGTGTGGTGTTTATATTCTTATTTTAGAGCAGTGTTTAGGGACATAATTTCGGCATATGTGCTTAGTTTCAGGCTAGTGGCTGGAGCAAATGAATGTTCTAGCCAGTAGAATGACATTACGTGCATATGCCTTACACACATGAACGTGCGTACATATGTGCATCAATGCACATATATACGCATCAGATGCTGGATTTATCTGCCAGCTCCTGGCAGAAAGAAAGTGTGTAAATTGTCATATTTTAATACATCTGTGTGCTGCATGTAGCCTAAATGTGTTCAGCATTGTTTAAGTTGCTCTACGAGTCCATTTACACCAGGTGCGATGGGACTGTGTTGGGTTGCTATTCCAGCACAGTCCCACCACACCCTCACCGAGGGCAGTATGCACTGAAAAAAAAGTACTGGTTCACCGTACGACAGCCGATAGAACTCTATAAACGGTCATGGTGTGACATTTCAATAAAGTAACTAAAAGAAAAAAAAAAACGGCAATGGCGTTGGTATCAGTGCATCAACACTTCGCTGATCCAGTTGGACCACACCGCACACCAGCTGCTGCGTTGCAACACAATAACTGGTGTGAATGGACCCTTAAAGTGTCTCTAAAGGCAGATATTTTATTTTTAGTATTGGATAGGGAGGAGAGGGATTAGAACTCCAGTCAGGTTTTATTGCTGTCTGTGTCCCTGTAGGATTCACCCTCTCCATTTGTCCTGTTTACCGTTATCATTTAAAGTGAAAGTAAAAGAAAATCTTGGGTTGACATCAGAACAGGAATAGAGGAAATTATGTCCTACATACCAGGAGTCTTCCGGAGAGGAGTGGTGCATGTGTGCTTGAGCTAAGGTCAGATGGATTGCAGTAATTTCTACATTAATCATTTGCTCTTACTCAAGATGGCCACAGACAGAAATGCTAGGGGGGTGTTTTTCAAAGTGATTTCTCAACAAAATAAAGCATGGAGACATAGATGGATGGAGGAGTTAGTTTGCTTTAAATGTTAAAAATTTAATTAAATAGCGCTTTTGGTTTGAGGTGCTCAGATGCATTGAAGATCTGCTTTAAGCAAGAGTCTTGTCTTTTAGATATTGTGACACCTGCCTTTACACGCACATGAACTTTAATGGCATCCCAGTCTTAGTCCGTAGGGTTCAATATTGATTTGGCCCACCCTTTGCAGCTATAACAGCTTCAACTCTTCTGGGAAGGCTGTCCACAAGGTTTAGGAGTGTGTTTTTGGGAATGTTTGACCATTCTTGTAGAAGTGCATTTGTGAAGTCAGGCACTGATGTTGGACGAAAAGGCCTGACTTGCAGTCTCCAACCTAATTCATTCCAAAAGTGTTCTACGAGTTGAGGTCAGGAATGTGCAGGTCAGTCAAGTTCCTCCACCCCAAACTCACTCATCCGCACTATATTGCCAAAAATGTTGGGCCACCCCTCCAAATCATTTGGTGGAGAGGGGATTATGGCGTCGGGTTTTTCAGGGGTTGAGCTTGGCCCCTTAGTTCCAGTGAAGGGAACTCTTAAGGCATCAGCATACCAAGACATTTTGGACAATTTCATGCTTTTTTGTGGGAAAAGTTTGGTGATGGCCCCTTTCTGTTCCAACGTGACTGCACATCGGTACACAAAGCAAGGTCCATAAAGACATGGATGAGTGAGTTTGTAGTGGAGGAACTTGACTGGCCTGCAACCCGATAGAACACCTTTGGGATGAAGAGCGGAGACTGTGAGCCAGGCCTTCTCATCCACATCAATGCCTGACCTCACAAATGCGCTTCTGGAAGAATGGACAAGCATTCCCATAGACACACTCCTAAACCTTATGGGCAGCCTTCCCAGAAGAGTTGAAGCTGTTATAGCTGCAAAGGGTGGACCAACTCCATATTGAACCCTACGGACTAAGACGCCATTAAGTTAATGTAAAGGCAGGCTTCCCAATACTTTTGGCAATATGGTGTATGTAAAAAGTAATATATTTTGTGCGCAGAAAAAAAGTTGCGGTGGCCTTCTTGTTCAAAAAGAATGTGCTGCAAACAGGTCAGATAATCTGCTCCGACACTCCAGTAAGTGTTGCAGGCTCGTTGTTCCAGCCTTGCCTCACAGTTCCCTCTTCCAGACCCTGACTTCTGCTGCTCTAGAGTCTTCTATCTTGAATCCAAAATTTGTCTAAAATGTATATAGGTTTAAGAGCAGTGACCCGCATGCATCTGGTATAAATGTAGCCTTACTTTTGGTATTTCATTTTCTTTTTCTTTTTTTTCTTTTTTTTTTTTTAGGAGTGCATCTCTTGACGTAGAACCAATTTACACATTCAGAGCACATAGGTAAGAGTTTTTTCTTTATATGTATATTTGAGTGACATTCTTACTATACCAGCAAAAATGTTCAAGGTTCATGTAGATCTGTTTTTGCTGTTACTGCTTAATTATTGCATTTAAAGCAGTATTAAACCCAAAAGCAGACATTTTTTTATTATATTACAGCTTACTAATTCTTAGATGTCATGGCTACATTTTATTTTATTTTTTAGGCTTTCTTTCCTTTATGTAAACATGGTGATTCAGCCAGTAAGTCTGTTCAGTTTCAAAAGAACAAGCTGTCTTCTAGATTTATTAGTTTACATGGATGAGGCAAACCATTTACCACTGGCTGATCAGCTTTTATTTATGTTAAACCTTTATTCTAAAATGAAAACCTCTTTTTGCTGTAACTGATGATAGTGGGAGCTGAAGTTTGGCTCCAGTTTGTTGATTTATTTAAATCTGTTAGTTTATCTACCACTACCCTGACTGACAATGTTGTCTGCTGTGCCCCTTATTCTCATTCATCCAGAGTGGGGGCACTCTAAAACAGAAGGTGTGCTACTGGCCAGATCACCTGGTGAAACCGAGGGGGGAAAAAAGCCTTAAAAAAAAAAAAAAATCTAATCATTGGTAAGCTGCAATATAAATTTTTGGGGCTTAATACCGCTTTGTTTCATGTTAGCTGACTGATTCTAACTATTCTAACTAACCAATGCCTAATATTCTTATATTGGAAGTTTGCAGAAATCACTAAGCCTTGAATACTAAAAAAAAAAAAAAAAAAAAAGTTTCCTGAAAGAAATATGAAGGCTGCCATTGCTGACTTATTCTGGAAATGCTAGTAGCATAGTTATCATGCTGACACTCTTGTTTAAATACTTTTAAGTCATTGACCTGAATCTATTATGCGGTTAAGGGCTTCTGACTTTCCTGATCTGCATACCTGTTTCTGGGTCAGTGACTAAAGCCTGGTACACACCGAGTTTTTTCTGGGTTGAACGAAAAAAAAAATTTGATCGGAGCCACTGTACTAACAATGCAACGTTAATACAGCGATCTCCCCTGCTGTGCTGTTGTGTTCTGACCTGGGGACGGCCCCTGTGTCAGAACACTCTGATCAGCGCTCTCAGCCATTGGCTGAGAGTGCTGATCGGGAGCTGGTCAGCAGCTGGTTTTCAATTCGACAGAACCTGGCCAAACGGCTGGCTTCTATTGGACCGGCTGGCGTACACCTGGGCCGAATGTCGGCTTTTTTTTTTTTTTTTTAACCGGTCAATGTCTTTTGACATTCGACCCATGTGTACGGGACTTAAAAGTATTGAAGACAGTGTAATAGCCAGGCAACTAGCGTCTCTAGTAGGTCAGCAATGGCAGCCCCCTGATTTCTTTCAGTAAAGTTTTTTTTCACACAGGCTTCAGTTGGTGTTCGAGCAGCGTGCAGAGCAAGCTTTTACAAAGCATTTGCAAAACCATAAACCAACTTAAAGGCGGATACCGGTTTTTGACAGGTACCCTTCCCAACTTCCGGGAGTCGGCGCCATCCCTCACCAGTTTGGCCCCCCTCCTCTGCCGCCGGGCCAGTTAGAAAGCACAGCGTGCTTCATGCATGCGCAGTAGGGAACCGACAGTGAAACTGAAAGGCTTCACTGCCAGTTTCTCTTGTTGGAGATGGCAGCGGCAGCACCTGACAGCCGATCCAAAAATTAGATGGGATGCCAACATCACATGCTCCCTGGACAGGTAAGTGTCTATATATTAAAAATCAGCAGCTACATTTAATTTTAGCTGCTGACTTAAATTTTTTGCTCTTTAACCAGTTGACCCACGCCCACTGTCAAATGATGGAGGGGCGATGCGGCTCTCGTTCTGGGAGGACGTCCCAGAAAGGCGGCTCTCGTGCTCCCAGTGGGGAGCGAATGGCATGGCGCGACCCCTATCTCTGAAAAGAGCCGCGGCTCCTTAACCATGTGATCTGTTCTGTCCAATCACAGCCGGTCACATGCAAACACGGAGATGCCGGTAATTGGCGCTCCCTGCCTCACACTGACAGAGTGTGTGGCAAAGAGAGCCGATCAGCAGCATCTCCTCACAGAGGGACATCTACACATGTAATCAGGGCACTAATCATCAGTGCGCTGATTACAATATAGCGCCAGGAGTGACAGAAATCAGTACCAGCAATCGGTGCCCACAAGTGCCACTAATCAGTGTCCAGTCAGTGCTGTCCATCACTGTCGCCTATCAGTGCCACCTATCGCGGCATATTAGTGCCGCCACGCCGGTGCCCATAAGTGCCGCCTCGTCAGTGCAGCCTATCAGTGCCCATTAGCGCCGCCTCATCAGCACACATCAGTGAAGGATAAAAATTACTTATTTACAAAATTTACTGACAGAAACTAAAACTTTTTTTTTTCTTCAAAATTTTCAGTCTTTTTTTTTTTTTTTCTTGGGAAAAAATAAAAATCCCAGCAGTGATTAACTGCTTCAGCCCCGGGTGATTTTCCTGACCAGAGTACTTTTTGCGATTCGGCACTTTTGCGCAAACCAATCAATATATGCTTATTTTTAACAAAACAGTGTTGCGCTTCCTAAATAACGACCAATAAATCCTTAACCACTTCAGCCCCGGACCATTTGGCTTTTTGCGATTTGGTACTGCGTCGTTTTAACTGACAACTGCGCGGTCGTGCAACGTTGCACCCAAACAAAATTGACGTCCTTTTTTTCCCACAAATAGAACTTTCTTTTGGTGGTATTTGATCACCTCTACGTTTTTTTATTTTTTGCACTATAAACAAAAAAAAGCAACAATTTAAAAAAAAAAAAAAACATTATTTTTTTACTTTTTGCTATAATAAATTTTCCCCAAAATATATATAAAAAAAGTTATTTTCTCAGTTTAGGCCGATATGTATTCTTCTACATATTTTTTGGTAAAAAAAAAATTGCAATAAGCGTATATTAGACAATAAAACAAATTTCTATCAGCGCAAATATTAAAGTGGGAGAGACACCCTAAAAAAAAAAAATTCACCAAAAATCCTAAAAAAAAAAAAAAAAATTGAAAAAAAAAAGTTTTAAACTTGCCTAAACCCTTGTTGCTAGGCAGTCTTCCTAATCCGCCTCTTCCTATTCCGTGGCGTGTTCTACTCCTCGGTGAGCGGTCCCGTTGTCTTCTGAGAACTGTGTGTGTTCCCAGAACACCACGGGGCTATTCACAGAGCGCTGCTTGCGCATGCACAGTAGGAAACTGGCAGTGAAGCCGCAAGGCTCCACTGCCTGTTTCCCTTACCTAGGATGGCAGTGCCGGGACCTGAGAGCCGAGGGACGGGTCGGCCTCGGGCGGCCGACATAGCGGGCACCCAGGACAGGTAAGTACTTATTTAAAGTCAGCAGCTACAGTGTTTGTAGCTGCTGACTTTTACATTTTTTTTTTTTTTTTTTTTTACGGCCGGAATCCCGCTTTAATAACCTTAATCACTATGTAGTGATATAACACAATCCCACAAAAAATGGAAAATACCCACCCCCCCCCACCCCCCACCTGGCTGCTGCACACACATAAAATGCGCAAATGATAACCTAAATCACTAATCAGTGATATCAGTAGTGGGTGATGTGACAAAATCCCACCACAAACCAAAAATTTAAAAATACCCCCACCTGGCTGCTGCACACACAGAAAATACGTTCACTTCACATATAGAATATACATAACAAAACAGTGTTGCGCTTCCTAAATAACTACCAATAAACCCTTGGAGAATAGATGATTAACTTGCAATAAGGCAAGATACTGAGTGCACAATCAAATATTTGTGTTCCCTGACTGGGAATAGTGAACATTACACAATAATGAAATATTCGTGTTCCCTATATGGGAGTAATGAAAAATAAATGATAAAGATAAAGTCTACACATTTAAAAAAAAAAAAAGTGAATAAAAATAAGAGTCCAAATGCACAAAAATAATCCTCGGAGTCTTCTGCACAAAAACGCACAACACACCACTAGTGCATAAACATTGAATATGCAAGTGCTCTCCTCCACCTCAATATCCTAGCCGAGCTCTCAACTCACGTTCTGACCCCTGCTTCACCAGAAGGTGAGAAAAAGCAGGTTCCCTCTCAGGGATATAAACAAATCAGCTGGTCATGGAGCTCCTATTCCGTTCGTGCTGCCTCCGGCTGATTAGATGGATACCAGCCAGTACAAATTCCCTCAATGGGGTCTGGTGCTGATAGGAACAGAAAAGGTAAAAGCTAGTGCTCTCTGTATATCAAAACTGTTTATTTCCTCATAAAGACATTAAAACGTTACTCACAAACGCAGCACTTGAGCAGTGCGGGCTCAGGATACATAGAAACGACAAGATTCTTGTGGGATGACGTTGCCACTGCGACTTCTTCCCCCTAAAGTAGGGAATATTTGATTGTGCACTCAGTATCTTGCCTTATTGTAAGTTAATTATCTATTCTCTTTAACTGCTTCCCGACCGCCTCACGCAGATATACTGCGGCAGAAGGGTACGTACAGGCAGATTAACGTACCTGTACGTGGCCCTTTAAGAGGTGGCTTGCAGGCGTGTGCCCGTCAGGAGCTCCGTGATCGCGGGTCCCGCAGTGTAGTGTCACACACAGCCCCCCCCCCCCCCTTACAATTAGAATCACTCCCTAGGACACGCCTTATCCCTACAGCGCCACCTAGTGGTTAACCCCTTCACTGCCAGTCACATTTACACAGTAATCAATGCATTTTTAATTGTACTGATCGCTGTATAAATGACAATGGTCCCAAAGTCGCGCCAAAAGTGTCTGATGTGTCCGCCATAATGTTGAAAAAATATATATAAAACACAAAGCGCTGTGATGCTAAATAGCTGATAATTACACATAAAACCAAGTGAGGCTGCTATCAAAAGAGAGTGTTTTCAGAGTCACTTAAAAAGAATAAATAATGATATTTGAAGCGCTTCACAATGTGCATGAAAATGAATATAAAAGTAAATATAAATAGTCAAATAAATCCAGCGGTGAGTAAAAATTTCTAAAAAATCCAACAATCAAAATAGTGTAAAACTATAAAAAATTAGTGACACCAAATGTGTAAAAAATTCACATAAAAAATCCACATAAAAATAAATATATAGGGATGTATTCAGAAGGTTCAATTATACAGGTGTAGAATCCTGATTGGTATAGAGCTTTTGATCACTAGCAAAGCTGTTTAAAAACACTTGCTTAATCAAGGTGCTCATTGATCTTAATAGTACCAAAGTGTTTTTTGCTTCTATTCACAACCAATGTGAGAATCATAAACAGGCAAATAAGAGAAAAAAACAATCATTGTGCAATAGTTAGGATACCAAGGTACACAAGCACACTTCAATCCACTCACGTGTGCCTTATAATGATAAGGCAAATGCAGGTTTTACTATAGCAGTCAGCCGCCTTAGACAGGAGCAGATTCAGTGCAGTACACTTTGTGAAACTGCTGATCTGCACAGAGCGTCCTTGGCTCCTCCCACGCGTTACATCACAGTCACGTGACTTTTTCAAGGATAATACAAGCTCTGACGGACTCAGCTTTTTAGCACAACAGCAGAGTGGTTGCCATGGCTACAGCATGAGTTTATCATCATACTGCTTCCTGCATAAACTTCAATCCTGTTAAAACCTACTTTTATTAGACATGTAATTCATATGAATATCGTTGGTTTATCAAAAACACGATTCCATGTGTAAAAAACGCAGTGTGTAAAAAGTAAAAAATATATATTGATATCTCTAATCACGTTTACTTCTTCAACTCCCTTCAGTGGTCACAATTGGTATAGCATCTCACAGAGGGAGTATATGGCAAAGCTATGTCTCTAATGGTTTTGATAATTGACCAGTGCCCCATGATATCACAAAAATGGGGTATCCACATGCTCTGCTCATAAATGTATGGAAAACGGAGTAAACAAGATGACATGATATATATATATATATATATATATATATATATATATATATATATATATATATATAATTAAAATAAGATATGATATAAGAAATAGGGAAATAATATTAAAATATAAAATTAAAATCTAAAAATTCCATGATAGAATATTGCAAAAATGGATGATGACCATTGTTTATATGCTAGAACTGAACCAAATATTGCCACTCAGAAAAAAACTGGTATTGGACAAATAATGAGAATATTGGACCAAAAAATAAATAAAAATAAAAAAATATAAAAAATAAAATATATACCATAAAAATATATATATATATAAATCTGAAAAACCTCTAAAAATCATAAATAAAACAATTCAGGTCGAATTCAATGTTCAAACTATGAGGTTCTAATGTACCCATCTGGAATATCCATTTGGATTCATTCTTGCTGAGTTCCCTCACTTTATGGGAACCCCTCCAGTGAGCCTTATACTTTTGAATAGCCCAGAATTGGAGACCCCTAGGGTCTCTGTTATGATACCTATCAAAATGTTTTGAAACACTGTGTTTTGGATAGCCTTTTCTAATGTTCTGGATATGCTCTCTTATTCTCTTCCACATTGGTCGCTTAGTTCTGCCAATGTATTTGGAGGGAGCAGGAGCACTGTAAAGCATATACCACCCCCTCAGTCCTGCAAGATATAAAATCCTTTATTTCAAATTCTTGTCCAGTATTTGTTGAAGAAAATTTCTGACATTTGTATCCATTTTGATTAGTATTTATGCAGGCATAACACCTTTTACAGGGATAGAATCCTTTACCCTGAAAAAAGGTTAAATCAGTTATTCTCTTGGGTGGGTTGGGTACATTTTTAGCTATGATGTCCCTTAGAGTTGGAGCTCGCCTATAAATGAATCTTGGTTTTTCTGGGAGTATATTTGCCAAAGTAGTATCATTTTTTAAAATAGACCAATGTCTTTTTATAATCCTCTCCATCCTCCTGTGTTGTACACTGAAGTCCATGATCAGAGGTATGTCATCTGTTTTGTCATTTACCTTGATTTTATCTTGGATCAGCGCTTCTCTTGAGGTTTGATTGACTTCTGTTATTTTTTCTTCTATAAAACATTTATTGTACCCTTTTTCTTCAAACCTCTTACCTATCCACTGAGCTTGTTTAAGATAGTCATTATTTTCTGAACAATTTCTCCGTAAGCGAATAAACTGGCCCTAATGTTGCAGTCCTGATAAAAAATTGCTGCCATAAAACTATCCCCTATTTTGTAGATGCTATAACTTTTGTGCAAACCAATCAAACGCTTATCGCAATTTTTTTTTTTTTTTTTTTTCACCAAAAATATGTTGAAGAATAGGTATCGGCCTAAACTGAGGAAAAAAAATGTTTTTTTTTATATATTTTTGGGGGGTATTTATTACAGCAAAAAGTAAAAAAATGTGCGCAAAAAATAAAAACTGCAGAGGTGATCAAAAACCACCAAAAGAAAGCTCTATTTGTGGGAAAAAAAGGACGTCAATTTTGTTTGGTAGCCACGTCAATTGTCAGTTAAAGCGACGCAGTACCGAATCGCAAAAAGCCAAATGGTCCGGGGCTGAAGTGGTTAAGGAAGCGCAACACTGTTTTGTTATGAATAAGCATATATTGATTGGTTTGCGCAAAAGTTAGTGTCTACAAAATAGGGGATAGTTTTATGGCATTTTAAAATTTTTTTTATTAGTAATGGCGGCGATCTGCGATTTTTATCGGGACTGCGACATTATGGCGGACACTTTTGACACTATTTTGGGACCATTGTCATTTATACAGCAATCAGTGCTATAAAAATGCACTGATTACCGTGTAAATGGCCCTGGCAGTAAAGGGGTTAACCACTAGGGGGCGATGAAGGGGTTAAGTGTGTCCTAGGGAGTGATTCTAACTGTGGGGGGATGGGCTTCAAGTCACATGACAGCGATCATCGCTCCAAATGACAGGGTGCGGTGATCTGTCATGACACAAGCCAGAACAGGGAAATGCCTTGTTTACATAGGCACTTCCCCGTTCTGAGGCTCTGTGACATGATCGCCGGGAGACCGGCGGACATCAAGTCCGCCGGTCCTGCGGGCATGGTCGCGCTGTACGTGGCGGGCCTGCTATCCCCGTCTCTTAAAGGGGACGTACAGGTACGCCCATTTGCCCACTGCTGCCATTGTGCCGGCGTATATCGGCTTGCAGCGGTTGGCAAGTGGTTAAATACCACCTAAAGAAATCTCTATTTGTGTGAAGAAAATGATAACAATTTCACATAGTTACAGTGTAGCATGACCGCGTAATTGTCATTCAAAGTGTGACAGCGCTGAAAGCTGAAAAAAAATGGCCTGGGCAAGAAGGGGGTGTGAGTTCTCGGTATTGAGGTGGTTAAAGCAGTATTGTTGAAGACTTTAATGTTTGCACCTTGTCCACCCTAAATGCTGGTGTATCATGGTGCAAAAGGTGAACCAGAACTACAGGATAGCGTGACTCCCTCAAATACACAATGGAAATACATGTATAGAAGCCATCTTGTCTTCCGAAAGTTTTTTTTACTTCTCTGTGGGGTATATGCATCTGATCTTGCCACTATTACTGTGCAACAGTATATAGGGTGATGGTAATTTTAAAGCTGAATTGCTGCAGACTTCCACTGCAACCTTTGTACAACCCCCAAAACCTTTTGGATGTGAAAAATCTTAGAATGGGATAACTATTTAACACAGGGTTAGAGTTAAGAAAAAGTAGAATATATTGAAGATGTTGGATGGTTTCTAGGGACAGATCAACAATTCACATCCCTTAGTAAAGTATAAAAAGGAAAATATGAGAGAGAATCTCTCAGAGAATGGGATTTTAGTGAAAATGTTTAGACTGTCAGGCTGAGGCAAGCACGACCACAAATAGTGTAAAGGTTTTTAAAGATTTATTACAAACAAGTATCATTAAAATAATGGTACAATAATCTCATAGGTCAGATAGAAATTTGACCAAAAAAGATACTTAATGCACATGACATGAAAAAGATGCTTGGAATGCAGAGAAGCCAACGCGTTTCACAAACTGCTTCTTCAGGGCGACTCAGCATGCATCTAAAACATTATATAGATTGCAAAAAGTACCATTAGTATCCAATACAGAAACAACAGTATAAGCAGTATTTAATCATATAATATCATCAAGTTACAAAATGTATACAAGTGCTTAACAAATTTGTGGCATAGTTATAGCCAACTTAAGGCAACTGCAACCACATAGGGTAACAAATATGGATAATCCCTATGGCAAATAGACGGTGAAGTCAGATACACCGTAAAGGTCTCTAAAACATCGGACCATGTGATGGAAATTAATCGTCGGATCAAAATTGATCTACAGGGAAAAGATATTACCGTATTTATCGGCGTATAACACGCACCCCAATTTAGGAGGGAATTTTAAGGGAAAAAAACTTTTAGGAGGGAAGTTGAAGGGAAAAAAACTTACATTTAAATGCCCGTCAGTGAAGCCTTCCCCCAGTGCAGCCTTGCCCCAGTGCAGCCTTGCCCCAGTGCAGCCTTCACTTTCGGCTCCACTCGTAGTCCCGAGCGGAGCTATCCGAACCTAGCCGAGTAGGTTCGGATAGCTCCGCTCGGGACTACGAGTGGAGCCAAAAGTGAACAAGAGCCGCCGGAAAGAGCCGAGGACCGGCTCTGTGTATTTCGGCGCCGGCGGCGCCATTTTTAAATCGCGGTCGACGATTTTGAAGAATTGACAGCTCGGGATCGCAGGGGATCGGCGTATAACACGCACCTGCGATTTTCCCCTGATTTTCAGGGGGAAAAAGTGCGTGTTATACGCCGATAAATACGGTATATACTAATTTAGTAAGGTGAAGGTGAATGAAACCATATTTATCACTTACATGGTAAAAGTAATATAAGGTCCACTAGAAAGCCAATACCGATGTATATGTAGATAAATATAAATCAGTGCTGCTATAGTATGGACACTGAAAGGACAGTGGGATGGCCACATAATGAATAAAAATTGGACATAGAAGTGAGCACAGCTGCAATCACAATTAAGACGGCAACGGTACCCACATAATACTGAATAGAGATAAATATAGATAGGACAGGATTCGATAAATGCCGAGTTCCATATGTGGAATATAGAGTACTCTACCTTATAGCATCACTGTATCCGAAGAAGCCGGAAACAACACCGAGATTTCAGTGTCCTCCACCGTCGCAGCATACCTAACTGCTAACAAGCCAATGGTATCTCGCTTAAATACACGCGGTCACCACCGGAAGTAAATGAGCCGGAAGCAGCTCACCGACAACACTTCCGGTGCGGGTGCCTCTCGTGACTGCGTATGCGCGAGCATCCCGACCGCGTCCTAGACAGCGGATTGGGATACAAGGCAGAGGCGCTGCCTTCCCCAAAGGTTAAAAATGGGGGAGGATAACGAGGAGAAAATAGCCTTCTCGTCCAGGGGCACCCGAATGTCCAAAACAGATGACCATAACCACAGGGAAATCCTCTGCCCCCAGTGGTCACAGAAGCAGTTGCCATACAGAGCCAGCGAATCTTAAGCAAATAACTATTACATGTAAAAGTATACTAAAATACAAAATGGAGCAGCATAAACAGGGGAATAAAAATAATAATAAATGAAACATACTAAATAATATAATAATGAATGAAACAAATATTAAAGGCAAAAAAAAATATATGAAAAATAAGTAACATTAAATATAAATATCTATTGATACAATGATATGATGAAATAGAGTAGAGGGTGAAATGATTCCTTGGGATACATGGAGGGACCCTACTTATCAGAGTCCAAGACAACTATAGAAAATATTTGAAAGAAAGATGTGTTCATACCCAGCGGGTATACGGCTTTTTGGTTAAAGATCCACTTAGCCTCCTGTTGGAGGATCTTTTTGTCAAAATCCCCACCTCTCTCTGGTTCTAAAATACCTTCCAATGCAAAAAATGAAATAAAGGATGGATCAAAACTATGGTTGAGTCCTATGTGTTTACAGATTGGAGTATATAGGAGACCAGCATCCAAGTAATACAAATGATCTTGTATACGTCTGGCAAAGGTACGCTTGGTCTTTCCTATATAAAAAGCTCCACAAGCACAAGTGGCTAGGTATGCAACCCCTCTAGTTTGGCAATCAGCATAGGTTTTAGAACTATGATCGCCTCCTCTAGGTAGGGGGCATCCTGAGCCTTCCTTTATTCATGAAAATTGACCACATTTACCTCTTCGATAAGTTCCTTTTAAAAGTAGGTTTTCCGTAAGGTTTGTCTGAATTTTTTGTACCAAAGACAACCATGACCGTTTTCAGAAGATTTACCCACCTGCCTACTGCTGTATTTAGAGAAAAAAGCAAGTAGGTGGACATTAATTTCTGGATCACTGTTTAAAAACAGCGCTCTGTTTACTGCTATTGTACATGCTAGGTGAGCACACAATGCTTCATATTGTGCTGTCATTAGACAGTAGAGATCACAGGCAAAATGCACAAAGCTTAATTAGAGTGGCTCTGTGCCTTGTAACCACTGTGATGGCTAAATCACAGTGGTCACAAAATGTAGATCTCTTCCCTTCTACCTCTGCCACTGATCATCTTCTGTAAGTAACACTGTTCTCAGTGTCCATTAACGAAAGTGCAGTACACTGGGGGCATATTGACCATAAAGTGAGCTCAATGGCCACCACAAAGCGTTAAGGGGTAAACCGTGCATATTGACCGTACAAGGGAGCACACTGACCACACATGGCGGAAATACACCACTGACCATCCACATTTAAGGGAGAAAACACTCGCTACTGACCACCGCTATAAGGGGGAAACTAACCTGGTCACTGAAACCTGCAAGCTGTTCTGTGCATTACAATACCCTGATCCCTGCACTCTGCCTGCTGCGTTGTATACACTACGTCCTAAACTGAACAATGTGGGGTGCTTGTACTGTCCTTGCATTTAACTACTTCAATAAATGCAATAGCACATCAGTTGCTTTGTTTTGTTTTTTGTACTTTCTGGTAGTTTTTCCTTTTTATGTAGTGTACAATAAAAACAGTGCTTAATAAATACCACCAAAAGAAAATCTCTGTTCCAAAGTGATTCGGGTACAGTGTTCCATGACCAAGTAACTATCAGTCAAACAAACACAGCGCTGAAAAATAGCCTGGTAAAGAAGAGGTGTATACAGGCTCGTTCCCAAGTGGTTAAAACACAAATAAGATCTAGAAGAGTTATGTCATGCATGCAAGCTCTGATGTGTCTCGGGCAGTGACAGACAAGGGTGCCTGTGGTGACGTGGCTTTATCCATCTCTTCTATCATTCTGAATTAGAAACCTGGCTATTCAACTGTAGACTAGAAATTCCCAGATATATTTATGTATGTACATACATTTTTCATGCATGCCTTTTCTTTTTGTGTTGCATTATGAAACACAAAAAAAGTTTACCATAATACTGCACACTTAGAATTTGCCTGTTGGCAGTAATTTAATGCTTGTCATTTTGCCTGAACATGTTTTGCTTCAGCAACAAAAATGAAGACTACAGTAGAGCAAGTGTTATTTTTATCAAACACATGGCCAGTTTTCTCAAATTTTGAGTTAGAGCTAGTGGAGCTTAGTGGTTAGCATTGAGGACTCCTAGACTTTATGACTTCAGGGCTTTTTTCACCCCAAGGCCACTCTCTGAAGAAAGATGGATTTTTCTCCTTGTGTTAGTAGATTGCTCCTAGGTACACTGATTTCCCCTCTAGTAGCTTGGCATTCACCCATATCAGGCTAGAGGTTTATTGACATTACAGGGAAAATCCAGCTGTAAGCTTCTTCAGAGCAGAAACCGATGTCAATAGCTATGTATAAAGCTTTGCAGAATACGTTGGCACTGAATAAATAACAAAGTGAAGGCATTCAAACTGCAGAAGGTAAAGTGGAACTGAACTCAAAAAGTGAAGATTTTCTATGTAGTGGGGAATAACTAGTATTGTCCAATTGTGCCTATATTTAAAGTGGTTGAATAGTCACATCTATTATATTCTTTTATCCCCTGTTTTAGGAACATATTAAATAGTGTGTTTTTTTTTTTTAATTATTATTGTAATAATAATAATAAGGCCTCATGCACACTGGACGTTATAAAAACGCCAGTAGCGTTGGCTGTAGAAAGCTGTAGGTGTAAAATGAGTTTTGCAGTAGCGTTTTACCGCCCTTATGGCTCAAAAACGCTGAATCGCTGCGTTTTTCAGCAACTTTAAGCTTTTATCAGAGTTGGAGCGTTTTTACAGCTGAAAAACTCTTCTTACAACCCTCTAGTTCTGGGGTCAGAAAACGCCCCTGCCAAAAAACACTGATAACAGCCTATGTGTGCATGGACACATAGGATAACATGCCGGGGATTTTACTGGCTGTAGAAAAAAATGCCTGAAGCCAAAAACAGCAGCAGTAAAAACGTACAGTGTGCATGAGGCCTAAATCTAAATATTTTCTTTGCCCAGTTGCTGTGTGGTCATGCTTCCTCTCTCTGCTCTCCTTCTCGATCTAAGGAGTACAGTGGGAGGGGCTGAGATTCCTCTCTGACATATGCAAGCTAGCAGAGGGAGGGCAAGTGACCACACAGCAGCTCTGGGCAATGAAGGTATGTAGCTTTATCATTTTAAAAAAAAATGTACACTGTACTTAATATGTTCCTGAATCAGAGGCTAAAAGTATACAATAGATTTTATTTTGCTCTTTACCAAAGGGAGGAACAGCTGCAGCAGAGTACTCAATCATGGAAGGAGGAGAAGGAAGGGGCAGGGTGGGTAAAGATTGGCTTTACAGTTCTTACACACAGACTATGGAAATGAGAGGGAGGGGGAAAGGGAGAGATGCTGAATACACAGCCGGTTGATGGAGGCATGTAATCTGACTACACTATCGGGGTTCAGCACCCATAATAAGTGTGGTCAGAATACAGAAGAGAACACAGGAACAGGCAGGACCAACCAGGTATTGTACAACATAGAAAGGGACAATTGACATGGCAAAAGCACTGTGCTATAGCTTGTGCCTTAAAGGGACAGAAGCATGGTTATGTTTTGATTTTTTTTCCAGGGTATGGGTGAATCTTTACCTTGTAAAGCAACCCATTCTTTTTAAAATAAAAATGCAAGGCAGAATGTGTGTGTGTGTATATATGTATATATATATATATATATATATATATATATATATATATATATATATATATATATATATATACACACAAAAGTATTGGCACCTGTCTTTACACGCACATGGATTTTAATGGCATCCCAGTCTTAGTCCGTAGGGTTCAATACTTAGTTTGGCCACCCTTTGCAACTCTTCTGGGAAGGATGTCCACAAGGTTTAGGAGTGTGTCTATGAGAATGTTTGACCATTCTTCCAGAAGCGCATTTGTGAGGTCAGGCTGTTGGAAGTGGAAGTGTTGGACTGGAAGGCTTGGCTTGCAGTCTCCTCTCTAATTCATTCCAAAGGTTTTCTATTATGTTGAGGTCAGGACTCTGTGCAGCCAGTCAAGTTCCTCCACCCCAAACTCGCCCATCCAGGTCTTTATGGACCTTGCTTTGTGCACTGGTCCAAATCATTTGGTGGAGAGGGGACTATGGTGTGAGGTTGTTTTTAAGGGGTTGGGTTTGGCCCTTACGGAGTGTCAGCAGAAGTCTAGCCATTGGCTGTGCTCCCATGTAGAGGGCAAAGAAGCAAACTTACCATGCTGAAATGGATGCTCCCATGTATAGTGTGGTCATTTTGAAATAGGACTGCTCACAGGATCACCAGGTATTTCACACAAAGGAAGCAACACAAAGAGGATACTTTTTTTATACAAGTGCATGATACCACAGATACATCAGAACTATAAAATGTTGGTAACAAACATGTTAAGTTACAAAATGGCTTGTGTTAGCAGTTTTATATGTTATATAATTCACCAAAAGTGGAATTCTACTTTAATTATAAATGCATCTTTACTTACAGAATTCTTAGTCCCCCTACAAAGTCCACATATACCTGTTAATTGTGCCAGAGAAGTCCACCTCTTTGTATGATGGGTGGCAGCACTGCTGCACTGCTCCTGAATCCAGATCAGAGCTTATGTAGGGTGTGCCTGCTTGCCGTACAGTGGGATCAAAAAATCTTGCAGGTGGCATGACTATGCTGGTATCAATGAGAAGCCTGTAACTTGGCACCAGACCTTGTCTATTCCTGACCCCTGCTTTTTGGATTGACAGTACTGCCTCTGTTGCTGAAATGTGAATTGCTGTGTTTGAGAGGGGGTCGTGTGAGACAGAAATTAAAGACAATTTGCCTTTTGGAGTTCTGGTTCACACTGAATGCGGCTTTGAAATTGTGCGATTTTGCTTGAAATTGCACTATTTCAAAGCCGCATGTCAGTGTGACTTGGCTGACGTCTGTGCGACTTCATGCACAGATGTCAAAGCAAGTGGCACCTGAAATCACCAAAAATAGTGCAGAAACTTTTTCAAATTGGTGCAGCACCGCAAAGTCAGCGTCGCAACGATTTGACCGGTTCTATTGCCGACAATAGGGTGTGACTTTGTCAAATCGCATAACAAGTCGCGGAGGCTAAGGAGGATAAAGTACCTTTTTGTTTACTTTAAGGCTCGTGCATCGCATAGTAACTTTATTTGGTACTTATTAAGGCTGTGTCATAAGGAACCCTTTAGTTGTATTTTAAATGTATGACCAGAAATATGGGCAGGATAACCCCTCCACGCTGTTTTTCAGGGGGCCTGTTCTATGTGTGGTAATGAGCAATAACGGGGAGCAGTGTTACAGTGGAGGAACAGATGGCATTATCCAGAGCTGGAATACACCAAACCCAAATGTAGATCCATACGATTCTTATGGTAAGTTACCATTATGGCACTTTTTACAGTTTGTGTGAATATTGTAGCCAGAGCCGTACGCTGTAATGTGACCTAAATCTGTGTTTTTGTTTTTTCCCCCTCCCCAACAAGATCCTTCTGTACTACGAGGGGCATTTGAAGGCCACACCGATGCTGTGTGGGGCTTAGTGTACAGTGCGAGCCACCAGCGATTGATGTCTGCCTCGGCAGATGGTACAATAAGAGTATGGAATGCTCTGGAAGCCGCTCCTGCATTAACCATATTTAACGATAACCAAGGTAACATTAAAGTTAGCAGTTGGATGGAATATTTTTTTTTCTTTTTTTCATGTTGCTATAGTGTTTGCTTTTATGTACATGAGTAATCTCTTTCAGATGTGTGAAAGACTGTTCACATAAAATATGGTAGCTGTCTGATTGAGTGACACACATAAAGGGAATAAAAACAAAGTGGATGTAAAAATAGCATTATATTATATTAATGCAGTTTTATGTTAGGGTGTTGCCTGCTCCAAAACAATGTGAATGCCACCAATATTTTTACTTCCATTTAAAAATATTGGAGTTCCAGCCGGCTTTTTTTTTTTTTTTTTCTATTTTATTTTTATTTTTTAGAGAGCTAAAATAAAAACATTTACCCTGCTAACAACATAAAAGCCACTCGCCAGCAAAGGATAACCCCACCTACAATGATCATGCCTGTTTTTTCTGGTGTCCTAAGGAGAGTGGACATGTGTTCTCCAGCTCTGCTGTTGTCTCTTCATTTAGAAGATTTTTTCTATCAACAGCTACTGATAAATTAATGCTGGATGTGTTGATTCTGAACGTGTCTCCAGTCAGCCACCAAGCACAAGTTTTTCCTGGTGCTCTCTCTGCGACAGCCCTGAATTTTCAAAGCATCTCTAGTCTTTTACAGCTACTTGTAGATTCGGGCTTGGATATGAAAATTCTGGAAAGTTCTAGTTAGTCATTAGTACAGATTCCCAATTTATTATCGATGCTGGTGTTCCAGTTCAGATAAGACTGCTATACAAGTCAGGAGTTCTTGGTCCAGAGCAAAATTATTAGTTTTACCCCAAATTTTTAATAAGCGGCGCTTTAAATGCCTTTACAGGTGATCAGTGTAGAGTTCACTATAATGAGGGACGTAAAATATTTGCACCCAATATGTTGTGCAGTTGTTTACATACATAAGCCTGCCCTTTGCATGGCTCACGTGTTCAGATATAGATATATATATATATATATATTTTTTTTTTTTAACTTTTAACAGCTTATTTTATTAAAATTTTTCTTTCTTTATCATACATTACTGGACCCAGAGTGAGGCTAATATTCAATACCTACTGGGTTATACTTCATCTCCAGGTGAATGCACACTGGTAGACCAAAGGTCTTTAGACAGGAAGTTATCCCCTATATAACCCCTCCCATACAGGAAGTGCTTCAGTTTTTTACCAGTGCCTGCAAGGTGGATGGGCACGTTTGTTTGAGCTCTCTCAAGCTCCAGGTCTTGAAGTCCCAGCATGGTTCTAAAATGAATCAAGGGATATACCGATCAGATCCATTTGAAACAAGCTTATATGCCAAGATTAATGGTACCCGAGCCTCGCAAAGAACACGCAAGGATCCTGCGAGATTTTACCTGTAATGCAACCTCCAGGCGCTGAACACCACAGAGCTAAGTCATTCCTGCAGGGTGCTGTACAGGTCCGAGGGAGTGGACCCTAAAACATGAAAAGGGTACCCAGTCCTTGAAGGTCCTCAAGTGACAGGAACCCGCCGTGATGGGTGAAGGTTGGGCTCTTAGTTTACAAGGTTCCCCTGCGCCTGGATGGGTAGGTGAAATCCCCCTTATTTACTTACTGTGGGGTGCCCCATGTGTGAAAAGCTGCTACCTGGTCTTCAGTGCATACGTTCACAAAATGTTATCAAGTGGATGTTCGAGCAGCCAAGGATTCAGCAGTGTACTGTGGACTGCCGTATAAGGTCTGATGGCTATTGTTTGACAGGGTGTCTTCCTCCCCTCAAGGCTATTGCTCTAGAACGTCCCAGTAGGTAATGAATATTCGCCTCGCTCTGTGTACCGTGATGTATGATAAAGAAAATAGGATTTTTCTGTAAAATCCTTTTCTTTGAGTACATCACAGGACACAGAGTTCCCTCCCTTCTTTTGAGGATTAAGTGCTTGCTGCAAAACTTTACTTCCTGTATGGGAGGGGTTATATAAGGATCACTTCCTGTCTAAAGACCTTTGGTCTACCAGTGACCATTCACCTGGAGATGGAGTATAACTCAGTAGGTAATGAATAGTAGCCTCACTCTGTATCCTGTGATGTACTCAAAGAAAAAGATTTTACAGGTAAGTATGACAAAAAAATCCTATTTCTTGATATAGCAAGGCTAACAATCCCCCAATTTGATAGCATTGGGCAGATGACAGGTCCTCTTTATGGAGACCTCAGGTATCTGGTACCCCTAATTTATCCCTGTCCCTCTAATGTCTAGCAAGCACAGGATTGTGCCCAAGCTGTTTACCCAGCTTTCTAGCCGGGATTTTGACAGCTCTGCTTCTTTAGGCAGACTGACTCCTTTTTGTACTCCTCTTGGACCCCATAAGGTACATCATCTCTAAGTGATTCAGTCATTCAACCATAGTGTCCTTTTTTTTTTTTTCTTTTTAAATAAATCTGCAAGGCAGTGATCATAATGTGCTAGTGTGCATCGCATACTAGCACATTTTGTGAAACTTACCTGAAAACGAAGCCTTCAAGCAGCACGCTGCCACAGCTGAAGGCGCTTCCACCTTCCTTCCGGGTTCCCAGACTCTGGCTGCGTGAGTGGCTGGAGCCGCCGTTTACGGCACAGGACTCTGAAGTAACGGCACGGGTATGTCGGTCCTTCAAAGCGCATGCGCCATTGATGTCACCGGCTGCATGTACAGTAAATATTTCCTAAACGGTGCATGTTTAGGAGATTTTTACAGTACCTATAAGTAAGCCTTATTATAGGCTTACCTATAGGTAAATATTATGCATGGGAGTTTACTCCTACTTTAAGGATCGCATTTGCTGTCAAGGCTTACTTGTACATGCCTCTTGCACTTTTCAGCATGATGCAACTTTTCCCAGTTTGCAAGGCTACCACCTGGTCTTCTACTAGATGTATGTTCAGGCCTTACCTAATGCCAGCTTCAGGGGTTCGGTCCTTGAGGTGACCCATTTGAGCTGCAGGCAGGGTCCCCAATTTGTTAATTTTTTGGGCCTGTAGACCTTTTATTGCTGTGTTGCTCACGCTTTTGAATGTTTCAACAGTATAATTCCTCTTTCCAATGACAAAGAAAATAGGATGGTTGTACTCACCATAAAATCCCCTCGCCTTTTAATGCTCTATACACATTTTTGTATTCATGTTTCTGTTAGAGGCAGGGAAAGATGCAATGGAGCATCGACAGACAGTGGACAACACCATATCATAAAAGACAGCAAAGAAATATTTTACATAAGCCTGCATATTGTTCATTCATTGTGATTTTGCTTTTTTGCCCAAGGGGGTTTATGAAAATGATTGATATTTGTGAACCAAGAATATGTGTATAACCCACGAGTTTACAATGTTCCTTGTAAGCACAGCTTGATAAGTTATGCTTTTTTTTTAAGTTTTTTTTTTTTTGTGTGCGTTTTATGTTTGCACTTCTATACTCTTAGAAAACACAACCCAGTACACCGTATATAATGGATTAGATCATTGATAACTTAGAAAATGCACTGCTCTGCTCATGTTTGTCAAGATTTCATATGTAAAGGCAACTACTGTTATAGTATGTAAAGAATATTTTCCCACACAGACATACGGGTTTTTCAGTACAATGATTGCCTTTTTTAAAGAGTACCAATAAGCAGTAGAAGTAGATTACACTTTGTTATTCTAGTGATAGCCTTAGTAAATCTTGGAAACAGCATATTAAGGACATACTGTAATTGTGTACCTTCATACTTTTTCTTGCTACTGGGGCAGCCCTAGCAGGTTAATGTATGGACAGGTTAAAAATTAATTTAGCACAACCGAACACTATTTTTCCAAATTTAAATAGCTACAAAAAAGGTATAACTGAAGTCAAAACTTTTTTGGATAGAGTGGAGAGGGATTAGAACACCTGTAAGGTTTTCATTGCTGTCTGCGTTCCCATTAGGGATATTCACTCCCTCTGTTTGTCATGTTACCTGTTATCAGTGCAAAAAAATGAACATTCCAAATTTTGGCTTGTCCCGGAACAGTGATAAGAAATATTTCAACAGGAACACTAGTTCTGGCGACCTTGGTGACAACCAGGGATTCCCGCTCTTTGGAGGGATTTCTTCTCACTTTCCTGTTTGGCTATGGGACAGGAAATGATGGGATATTTCCCCAATGGTACAGAGATGGCAAAAAAAAAAAAAGAATACGGACGGGTTATAATCGTACCTTACACTATCAAAAAAAAAAATTACTTTTGCCTTTAGTTCTATGTAGACAAGAACATAAAGCAGTGTCAGTGTGTTGGGAGAAGCCAACAGTTAGACGATTGCTTAATAGGTATGTGTCAAGATTAAAGGAAAAAAAAAAAATCTTTATATGTAAAGTTGGATCGATGGCTAATAGTTAGGATATCCTTCTCTACATCATGATTAGGATACCTTGAGCATAGGTCTTTTATACTACTTAAAGAGAAAGTAAACCCTGCAAGGAAAAAAGTTTTCCCCTTCCCTGCAAAGTAAAGGCATAATGTGCTGGTTGGCATTGCATACCAGCACATTATGTTACACTTGCCTGCAAACAAAGCCCACGCCGTCCCCATCCATCTTCGCCCCTCTTCCTTCCGGGGCCACGGACTCTGGCTATGTGACTGACCAGACCCGCATGCCGGGAGCCGCCAGTCACGGCACTTGCTCCTGAAGAAACGGCACGGGTGGCCGATCCTTCAGATCGCATGCACTGATGACATTATCGGCGCAGTATACAGTAGATATCTCCTAAACAGTGCACGTTTAGGAGATATTTACAGTATCTATAGGTATTACCTATAGGTACAAGTACTGCAGGGAGGTTTACAACCTCTTTAAATGTGTTCAGTTGAATGAGCTCTGTTCTGCTGACTCGCTTCCATCAACTGTTTTTGAAATATAAGGCCACGAGGAATGAGAAACTTAGATGGTTATAAAAATGTATATTGTGAATTTCCATACTGTTATTTTTGTAGTTGAAGGTCTGCCCCAGTGATGTATGTACAGCAGCTAAATCTGCAAAGTCTTCATATAAATGGTATCAAATAATTGATTTCATTATGATGTGCTGTGTTGTACATTAACGTTTTACTTTTTTATACAGAATTAGGAATTCCTTCGTCTTTGGACCTAGTAAGTAGTGACCCAGCCCATATGGTTGCATCATTTAGCAGTGGCCACACAAGCATCTTAAACATGGAAACACATCAGAAAGTCCTAACGTTAGAGTCTTGCATAGATACAGGTATGTCTCCGATTCTCAGATTTCCACTTCATTATTCAAGATATGTTAAAATCTCTAATAGTTAAAAAATAAAACCTACGGTCTATATTAGTGGCAGTGGAATAAGATGGATACTTTCATTTTACACAAAGTGCTTAGATGTTATGAAAACTAGCCAAGTTGTTAAATGTTTACTTAAAACCTTCCTGCTAAATTTTGAGTAATAAATACTGTTTGTAAAGTTTATTTTGTAGAATAATAAACTATAATTATAAAAGCTAACTTTTTTTCAAAAGCAGTTAACAGAGAAATGTTTGTTTCAGTAGATTTATGTATGCATTGTTCTCTCTAGGTGTTAATTCTAGCTGCCAGATAAATAGAGTAATCAGCCATCCGACTCTTCCAATTAGCATCACTGCTCATGAAGATCGTCACATTAAATTTTATGATAACAATACAGGTATGTGTATCGTTTTTGTAAGTAAAGCACAAAAAAAAATAAAGTTATGGTCCCCCCAATATTTCAAGGGTTCTTAAATGTAGGAAACCTTCCCTAATGACTTTTGTTTATAGTATATAGGGTAATGGAATTATCCATGGAAGATTCGCGCATAGAGGTGCTCAGGAAATGGTCCCATAGAAATCTACAGGAAACTATTTAGCAAGTGTGGCCAGCACAAAGATTTATGTAACTAACTATTTTACAATACTGTATAGCCTTTAAATATTACCCCTCCGTGTCAGACCATCACAACAATGTGTGTGTGTGTATACACACACACACACATATATAATATAATTTTATTTTCTCTGTGCCCCATCTCCAT
The DNA here is from genome assembly GCA_037952925.1 of Lithobates clamitans. Classification (NCBI taxonomy): domain Eukaryota; kingdom Metazoa; phylum Chordata; class Amphibia; order Anura; family Ranidae; genus Lithobates; species Lithobates clamitans. The sequence continues at coordinate 551,703 of JBBGZY010000931.1, read as the reverse complement.
ACCCAGTAACCATCCTAAGTAACAGGAACTGGGAAAGTAAACCCGGCTACCCAAACAACCGCCAGACACATCAAACAGTGAAGCCCAAATAGCAACATCACTTCCCAATAAAACCTATATGCTGTAAGTGAAAACCTCATGGTAAGAGACATGTCGGACATCTATAGGAAGGGCTTAGAGCTGTTTAGGGGATTGTCACATTTAATTTATATATCCAGCGTGATTCTCGCTTGAGAACTACTTTGAAATTTCCTCCTCTTGGGTTTACATGAATCCTATCTATTGCCAGTAAAGAAAGACAGGAGGTGTAAAAATTATGTTTCAATCCCACACAACGTCTAATGGGATTAGTCCTCTTTCCATTCACATGATTAAATATCCTACATCTAAAAGGGCCGAACAGTCTTTCCCACTTAGAAACCTCCACAACTATATAGCTTCAAATAGATAATCCCGACTGTTCCACAATCCACATAGTGGCACGGGTGGAATAGTTGACTATTTGGTAACTGGGCCACAATAGACTCCAGGACCCAATTGCGTTGTGGACATTGCTGGCATCTGAAAGTGCCCCTTTGTTCATAAGGTTCCCCCCTCTCCATACTTCTATAATGACTATGCGAGTAATAATGCGAGTTTATTTCAGATAGCCATTCCGCGTCTATATACAATTTTGCACAGTGGAGCACACATACTTGCCTACTATAGGATCATTCAGTAACTGATACCAATATTTTTGTGAAATATTAAGTGTAACCTGGTTTTGGTTAGAATAAGTCAATATCAATTTGGTAGTATCTGATAATCTTTTAGGACATCTCTCAATAATTTGGAGCGTTGCTGATAAGAGGATTTACTGTATCCCCTTGAAAGTAAATGATCGCGTAGCAGTTTTGCTTCATTCTCAATCTTCATCCATTGATCAGTTTCGTCTTTTTAATCTGATGTACTGACTAAAAGGGATACTGTCAATAAGCAGGGTCGGATGTGCACTATGTGTATGTAAAATAGTATTTCACGCAGTTGACTTCCTATGGAGGGTGGTGGTAAGTGCACCATCCTTTTGTACCATAATCTGCCGGTCCAAAATAACATTTTCTGAACTGCACTCCATTGTGAATTTTAGATTAATAGTATTTTTGCCAAGTGCCAATAAGATGTGGTATGGGTATATAGAAAGGGGTTCGTCTGAGCAGAAAAGCTGTCTGGCACAATCATAGTTCCTCAAAACCTTCACTTTATTAGAACAGAAGTAGAACAAAGCAATCCATTAAACTGTTTCTGCCTCACAGGGCCTTAATCATAGCTGGATTATCAAAGTCTTAGACCTCTTTTTAAAAGTAACCACCTGCTATAGGCGGAGACTGCTCATGTTTGGTAATAGGCATCAGGCAAAAATAAAGACACAGAATTAAAATCAAGCAATCAAATCCGGTAAAGCACTGTCTGACACAGATGAGCAACAACAGGACTTTTAACACAATAACTACCAAAGGCCATGCTCCTTTTAGTAATACGTTAACGTCCCATCTGTAGTTAAGACCCAGTGGTCTCTATTGTCTCTAAATTACACATCCACTTCTCTCTCATCAGTCCCTGCCCTCAAGAAGCTTACAATCTAAGGTCCCTAATTCACATTCATACATAGACATATTAGGGCCAATTTAGACAGGAGCCAATTAACCTTCCAGCATGTCTTTGGAGTGTGGGAGGAAACCAAAGTACCTTGGGGAAACCCACTCAGGCACAGGGAGAACATGCAAAGTCCATACAGGTAGTGCCTTGGTTGGGATTTGATAAGACTTCTATGGACCTCTCAGAGTTCACAGCACCCTTACTAGACCCCAGAGTGAAAAGGCAGTTGTGTCTTCATTATGTATGTCCCTAAAACCTTGGGACACATTGGAACTTTGTGCCTTCACTGGCCAACCTTTATATGGGTTGATCGCTTGGTCCCTTTGCAGATAATCCACTAAGTTTTTATGACATAGTATGGTCTTTTTATTGACAACCTCCTGTTGATTTGAAGTGGGACAAACAATGATCTTCAGTGATTTTTGTTGATGATGATGATTTGAATGTTATTTACTTGCAGGTGGAAAAACGTAAGTGTTACTTTAATAAGTGATACTACCTCTTGGGCTGTGAACACCCCTACCTTTCACAAGCTTACAGCTGGCAATTCTATCGGGAAAGCCAGCAGCTACCCCCCCCCCCCCCCCCCCCAAGTCAAACAATGACTCGCGGCCCCTATGTAGCAGGTACACTTTCTTTCCTTAGTAGGTATACAGAGGATACAATTATACAATGAGGTAGTGGACATCAAGAGAAACCTTCCTATATTATATGTCAATCCCTATATATACAATCTATTAAGAAAAGGCTGCAGATTTGTCAGTCGCAGAACCCCAATTCTAGAATCCAGGTTTTCAACCTATTTTTTTTACCGATTTAAATATAAAAAATACGTAGAAAAAAGTAGAACTTGGTTGTCAACCAAGGGTTCTTATAGCTGTGACTTTTCCACTTGTAGATACGGCTGAAGTCATAAAGCTTAGAGGATTTTCATGTTCTTTAACGACTTAAGGACCGAGCCTCTTTCTGAGATTTGTTGTTTACAAGTTAAAAACAGTTTTTTTTTTGCTAGAAAATTACTTGTAACCCCCAAACATTATACATTTTTTTTTCTAACACCCTAGAGAATAAAATGGTGGTCGTTACAATACTTTCTGTCACACCGTATTTGCGCAGCGGTCTTACAAGCGCACTTTTTTGGGAAAAATTACACTTTTTTGAATGAAATAAGACAACAGTAAAGTTAGCCCAATTTTTTTTATATTGCGAAAGATAATATTACGCCGAGTAAATTAATACCCAACATGTAATGCTTCAAAGTAGCGCCCACTCGTGGAATGGCGACAAACTTTTACCCCTAAAAATCTCCATAGGCGACGTTTAAAAAATTCTACAAGTTGCATGTTTTAAGTTACAGAGGAGGTCTAGGTCTAGAATTATTGCTCTCGCTCTACCGATCGCGGCGATACCTCACATGTGTGGTTTGAACACCGTTTTCATATGCAGGTGCTTGTCACGTATGCGTTCACTTCTGCACACAAGCTCGTCAGGACGGGGCGCGTTTAAAAAATTTTTTTTTTTAATTTTTACACTTTTTTTTAAAAAAAAAAGTGTCACTTTTATTCCTATTACAAGGAATGTAAACATCCCTTGTAATAGAAAAAAGCATGACAGGACCTATTAAATATGAGATCTGGGGTCAAAAAGACCTCAGATCTCATATTTACATTAAAATGCAATAAAAAAAAAAAATAACATTTTGTCATTTAAAAAAATGAGAAAAAAAAAGGCCCTTTAAGAGCTATGGGCGGAAGTGACATTTTGATGCCGCCGATAAGTGATCTTGCGGCGAATCCGCCGCAGAGACCACTTTTATCTTAAACCGGACCGCCCGCTGAAGACGAGGATCCCGGGATTATGGCAGCTAGCTGCTGCCATAACAACGATATCCTTCTTCAAAGTACCGACGTATAACGGCGGAAGGCGGTCTGGAAGTGATTAAGTGATGGCTTCCCTATTGATCATTATGTTAATTGTAGTACTAAAAATGGAGTTTGTAATTTATTGCTTACAGTGCAATATGTAGCATGTATTATCTGACATCTTGATAGGATTGGCAAGCACTGGTGTGGAGGTCAGGGTATGTTTCTGTCAAAAATTTCCAATGTGTCTTGACATTTTACGGACATACATAATAGAGACATGACCTCCTTTTCATTCCATGGCCTGCAAAGGGTGCTGAGAGAAACGGCATCAGAGATAGCCATAGAAGGCTATTGCAGAGAGAGATTCTGTATGCTGGGCATATGCCTGTGAATGCATAGGGCCCTAAACACGGGTACCACTTAGTGTGCATCCCTGTCCAGCCACACTGTATTTCGGTTTGCCATAGACTTTGACAGGTATCTAGCAGCGGGGTTGGAACTGCATCTATGCCTCCCAGGCACACTAAAACACTAAGATTGGAAACCTAGCTAAATACCCGGTGTGCAAGTAGTTGTAAAAGTTGTGCAAAAAATATTAGGCTAAGGAACTCATCCTTTTTGTCCATGTTTTTTTCATTTGTTTTATTAAAAGCATTCTTTTGACTCAAGCAGTATTATTTTTAATAACTATTGAATAAAAAGTGATGGATGGCAGTTACTTTGATCATTTTCATGTTTTTTCAGAGAACATTATGGATGGTTCATGTTGTGGTTTTTCGTTAACGGGTACTAATAAATTTGTCCACGTCTGTATTTGCAACGGAACCTCACGCAATAACCAGCCCTCCTCAGGAACAATAACTATAGGGTCAGGTTCTGAAATCGACCAACTATTGTTTCTCTAAGGCAGGCCATATATGGTGCAAATGTCTTTCCTGCAATCATGGGTTGCAGGAAAGAAATTTGCATGATTCCCCCATCAACACAGACAGCGTTGACAAGGCAATCAGCAGATGTCAGCTGTAGTAGCCATCAGCGATAATTGCAAGAGAATCAGGCAGGCTGGTTGTACCCAATTTGATCAATCAACTTGGTACATTATTGGTTCAAACCCTGTATGATCGACCTAAGGGTCATAAATGAGAATTGTGCTGTAAATCTGGTTTATGCTTTGACTTGCCTTGCTCTTCACGTGCCATTTCTTTTACTTTATTAAGATGTTCTTTTTCCATGTTTCCTCTAGGAAAACTGATTCATTCAATGGTTGCTCATTTAGATGCTGTAACAAGTTTAGCTGTTGATCCTAATGGATTGTACCTGATGTCTGGAAGTGAGTATAGTTGGAATTTACAGTACAAATTTTATATATTTGACTATATATATCATATATATATTTGACTCAAAAACTGTTAATACGTTGTTTTGTTTTTTTTTTCCTTTTTTTTGTATTTGAACTGAACTGTCTGAGAATCTGTCTAGGAAAGTAATTGTACTGTAGTTTGTTCTACACCCATTTCAGCAATCTTTCTTAACCCCTTAACATCAGGAGCTTTTCATGACATGTTATTGTTCTTGGAGCGTGCAGTGAGTGCCTCTCAGCACAGTAAGTAAAATGCCATATAAAAGCTTCCAATGTGTACTTACTATCAGGAGCTTCCGAACATTCGACTGCTGTGATCGGCTGCCACAGCGGTCACAATTAAATGTGACACTGCTGCACCTACCTAGTACCTCTATAAATATATTTGTGCTAATTAGCACAGTGTACACTCAAAACTGTGTTAAATACCATACATATAATAAAAATCAAACCACTTATGATATAATACTACTGCAATGTCCATCAAACACTTGAAATATAAACCAAGTTCTCAGTGTCCAAATAAAGTACCATATTTATCGGCGTATAACACACACTTTTTTCCCCTTAAAATCAGGGGAAAATAGTGGGTGCATGTTATACGCCGATCCCCGCTAATTGTGAGCTATCGGCGGCGATCGCCGCCGACATTCACATAGCGAGCAGCTTTAAATATGGCGCCGCGAGCGGAGCTGAACGAGCGCCGCCGAAATCACAGAGCCGAGATACACATAGTCGAGTGTATTCGGCTCTTTCCGGCGCCGCTCCCAGTCCCGCCATTGGACCTGTGTTATGTCCATCATAGGGCGGGACTGTGAGCGGCGCCGGAAAGAGCCGAATACACTCGACTATGTGTATCTCGGCGGCGCTCGTTCAGTATTTAAAACTACAACTACATGCAGCTATGTGTATGGCGGCGGTAGGCATGGACACTGGGGGCAAGGCTGCATGCTGCACTGGGGCAAGGCTGCACTGGGGCAAAGCTGCACTAACAAGACTGCACTGGGGCAAAGCTGCACTGACAAGGCTGCAATGACACTAACAAGGCTGCAGATGAACACTGATGAGGCTGCATTGATGGGCATTTTAATGTAAGTTTCTTTTCCTTAAACTTCCCTCCTAAAAGTTTTTTTCCTTAAAATTCTCTCCTAAACTTGGGGTGCGTGTTATACGCCGGCGCGTGTTATATGCCGATAAATACGGTAATTCTTTTTTTCTTCCACCACTTTATTTGGACACTGGGAACTTTATATTTGCTTGATAGACATTGCAGAAGTAGCATTATATCATAAGTTGTTTGATTTTTATTATATGTATGGTATTTAACACAGTTTGGAGTGTATACTGTGCCAATTAGTGTTGCCAATCAGTTGTGCTCAGAGATTGACATACCCTGTCAAAATTTGATTTCTTGGCCATTTTTCAGAGAATATGAATGATAACACAAACATTTTGTTCACGCGTGGTTAGTGTTTGGATGGAGCCATTTATTATCAATCAACTGTGTTTACTCTTTTTAAATCATAGTGGTAACAAAAGCTACCCAAATTACCCTGATCAAAAGTTTACATACCCTGGTGAATTTGGCCTGATAACATGCACACAAGTTGACATAAAGGGGTTTGAATGGCTATTAAAGGTAACCATCCTCACCTGTGAACTGTTTGCTTGTAATTAGTGTGTGTGTATAAAAGGTCAATGAGTTTCTGGACTCCTGACAGGCCCTTGCATCTTTCATCCAGTGCTGCACTGACATTTCTGGGTTCTGAGTCATGGGGAAAGCAGAAGAATTTTTCTAAGGATCTGTGGAAAAAGGTAGCTGAACTGTATAAAACAGGAAAGGGATATAAAACGATATCCAAGGAATTGAGAATGCCAAGCGGCAGTATTCAAACTCTAATCAAGAAGTGGAAAATGAGGGTTTCTGTTGAAACCAAACTACAGTCAGATAGACCAACTAAAATTTCAGCCACAACTGCCAGGAAAGTTGTTTGAGATGCAAAGAAAAATCCACAAATAACTTCAGGTGAAATACAGGACTCTCTGAAAACATGTGGTGTGGCTGTTTCAAGATGCACAATAAGGAGGCACTTGAAGAAATATGGGCTGCATGATTACGTTGACCTGTCATTGGCTACAGCAGAATAAAGTGAAGGTTTTGGAGTGGCCATCTCAGTCTCCTGACCTCAATATCATTGAGCCACTCTGGGGAGATCTCAAACGTGCAGTTCATGCAAGACAGCCCAAGAGTTAACAGGAGGCTTTTTGCCAAGAGGAATGGGCAGCTTTACTTACTTACTTTAGAAGATAAAGAGTCTTTGAGCTCCACGATTCTGGGCAAAATGAGAATCACTATTTTTTTTGCTTCGAATAAAAAGATCAAGATTCTCGCGATGTAATTTTTTTTTGTAGGAGAAAGAGTGATTGAGAGAGCGCGATTGAGAGAGCACGATTGATTGAATCAATCAATCTCTCTTTCAATCTCTCAATTAATATCTCTCTGTCTCTCAATCACTTGAGAGTGGGTGATTGAGAGAGAGAGAGAGATTCATTCAGAGAGATTGGTTAATTGAGACTTGATTGAAAGATTAAGATTACAAAGAAAGCATTTGCTGATTCAAAAACAAACTAGCAGCTCATATTTTGTAAATTCGTCAGTCCTGCAGCTGCAGTCACGCTTGTGCTGGTGCGCTGTCCCCGAGACCTCTGGGCAGAAGAAACAATACCCGACCAATCACATTCTTCTTTGCCGAGTAACGTCAGACGTTTCACGCTGGCTCCGTCTGCTTCCCCTCCGCAACAGGGAAACGGGAAACATCCTGGGGACACCGCGGCGCGCGCTTTTAATGTGAGCACATTACAACAAATTGCTTGATGGGTCAGAATCGCCCAAATCCAGAGTTGTGATCGTGGCGGGCAGAGAATCAAAATAACAAAATAACGATTAATTGTGCAGCTCCAAAGAGCCTTATCCACAAATACCACAAAAGACTTCAAGCTGTCATTGATGTTAAAGGGGGCAATACACGGTATTAAGAACTGGGGTATGTAAACTTTTTTGATCTGGGTCATTTGGTTACTTTCTGTTGCCATTATGATTTAAAAAGAGTAAACACAGTTGATTGATAATAAATGGCTTCAGTCCAACACTAACCATGAGTGAAAGAAATGTTTTTGTCTTATTATTCATATTCTCTGAAAAATGGCCAAGAAATCATAAATTCTGCCAGGGTATGAGCACAACTGTATATGTTTATAGAGGTATTAGGTAGGTGCAGCAGTGTCCCATTTTAATTCTATATACACAGGATGTGGGAGTGCACATTACTGCTAGCAGCCATCAAACCATTGTTTTAATAGGTTTTTTTTTTTCTTGGTTTTTTGCATTTACTCTGCACAGAACACACAAAGGGTTGCGCGGGATTGAGACAACACTCTTATCTGTTGATTGCCACAGCGGTCACTTGATCAGATGCTCCTGATCGCAAGTATGCATTGGAAGCTTTCCATAACATTTTACTTGCTATGCTGGTAGCGTGCATTGAAAGTTCTCTCAGCACAGGAAGCCATTCCTTCTGGGTGCATATTCAGTATCTCACAAAAGTAAGTACACCCCTCACATTTTTGAAAATATTTTATTATACCTTTTCATGTGACAACACTGAAGAAATTACACTTTGCTACAATGTAAAGTAGTGAGTATACAGCTTGCATAACAGTAAATTTTCTGTCCCCATAAAAAAAAAATCTCAAAACACAGCCATTAACGTCTACACCGCTGGCAATAAAAGTGAGTACAAAAATGTCCAAATTGGGCTCAATTAGCCATTTTCCCTCCCCGGTGTCATGTGACTCATTAGTGTTGCAAGGTCTCAGGTGTGAATGGGGAGCAGGTATGTTAAATTTGGTGTTATCGCTCTCACTCTCTCACACTAGTCACTGGAAGTTCAACATGGCACCTCATGGCAAAAAACTCTCTGAGGATCTGAAAAAAAGAATTGTTGATCTACATAAAGATGGCCTAGGCTATAAGAAGATTGCCAAGACCCTGAAACTGATTTTGCTCACCGTGCTGCATCTCATACGGCAGTTTAACAGGACAGGTTCCACTCAGGACAGGCCTCGCCATGGTCAACCAAAGAAGTTGAGTGCACATGCTCTGCGTCATATCCAGAGGTTGTCTTTGGGAACTAGACGTATGAGTTCTGCCAGCATTGCTGTAGAGGTTGAAGGGGTGGAGGGTCAGCCTGTCAGTGCTCAGACCATACGCCGCACACTGCATCAAATTGGTCTGCCATGTCCTGTGGTCTGATGAGGCCAAGATAAATCGTATTTGGTTCAAATGGTGTCAGGCGTGTGTGGCGGCAACTAGGTGAGGAGTACAAAGACAGGTGTGTCTTGCCTGCAGTCAAGCATGGTGGTGGGAGTGTCATGGTCTGGGGCTGCATGAGTGCTGCCGGCACTGGGGAGCTACAGTTCATTGAGGGAACCATGAATGCCAACATGTACTGAAGCAGCGCATGATCCCCTCCCTTCAGAGACTGGGCCACAGGGCAGTATTCCAACATAACAACCCCAAACACACCTCCAAGATGACCACTGCCTTGCTAAAGAAGCTGAGGGTAAAGGTAATGGTAAGATGTCTCCAGACCTAAACCCTATTGAGCATCTGTGGGGCATCCTCAAATGGAAGGTGGAGGAGTGCAAGGTCTCTAACATTCACCAGCTCCGTGATGTCAAGGAGGAGTGGAAGAGGACTCCAGTGGTAACCTGTGAAGCTCTGCTAAACTCCATGCCCAAGAGGGTTAGGGCAGTGCTGGAAAATGATGGTGGCCGCACAAAATATTGATGCTTTGGGCCCAATTTGGACATTTTCACATAGGGGCGTGCTCGCTTTTGTTGCCAGAGGTTTAGGCATTAATGGCTGTGTGAGTTATTTTGAGGGGACAGCTAGTTTACACTGTTATACAAGCTGTACACTCACTACTTTTACATTGTAGCAAAGTGTCATTTCTTCAGTGTTGTCACATAAAAAGATATAATAAAATATTTACAAAATGTGAGGGGTGTACCCACTTTTGTGAGATACTGTATGCAGCCGCTCAGTGTTAAAGCCCACGTGCCAAGAAGCCACATATATGCGCACAGCCGTCGGGAACAGGTTAAGAAAATGATTGCATGGGAATATGTGAAGGCAGTGATAACCTGAACTTATCCACTGTCCGCATTGCCAGCTTAAAACGGATGGTGAGACATCAAATACTAAACAGTAGCACATGTATGAAATGATGCGTAGTGTCTCAAATGTTCTACAGTGCACATTTCTTCTGTGACAGCCAACTGCTACTTCAGAAAATTAAATGACATAATTTGTCAAAAATGGATTACTGTAGCGAAAGTACAGGGCAAAAGAAAGCCATGCCATACATTTTGCTCATTGTGAAGGCTTTAAAATGGCACAGCATTGAATTGATTGTTAGAGCAAGGCTAAGTGTGTACATTATATACTTTCCATGCCTGACTCATGTTGGTTCAAGGTAAATGAAATTGTAGGCCAAGGGGGCACATGAGTGGCTCAGTCTCTACTTTGTGAGCTGCTTGCGTTGATAGCTAGCAACCACTGAAAATGAGAAATCAGTTAATATTATTATTATACAGGATTTGTATAGCGCCAATAGTTTGCACGGTGCTGTAAACAGTACAGTTACAATGCAATTTGATAGAGGGGGAATCAGAGGGCCCTGCTTGTTAAAAGCTTACAATCCAAAAGGGGGGGATCAAGTGCTACAAAAGGTAATAACTGTGGGGGATGATCTGATTGAGAAAATAAAAGTACAGTTAGTTGGAGGCAGGATAGGCTTCTCTGAAAAATTTTGAGGGATCGCCTAAAAGTGGACAGAGTAGTAGATAGTCGGACAGATTGGGGTAGGGAAATTCAAAGGAAGGGAGAAGTGCTGGAGGCGAACATGGGAGGAGGTGACAAGGGAACTAAAGAGCGTCTTGGGAGGAACAAAGAGAACAATTTGGTATTTTGAGACTAGGTTAGTGATGTAGCTGGGGGCCACGTTGTGGATGGCTTTGTAAATTCTTGTTAGTATGTTAAATTTAAGTGGTTGGGTGAGTGGCAGAGAAGGGGTAGTCTTGTAGTGACTATTTCAGAATCCTTTTGTCAGCCAGTTAAGTTTGGTTATTCTTTTACTAAGGTCTTTTTTTTACTACTTTTACAGGCCATGACTGTTCTATACGTTTATGGAACTTGGAAAGCAAGACGTGCATACAGGAATTTACAGCTCATCGAAAGAAATCTGATGAATCAATCTATGACGTAGCATTCCACCCATCAAAATGCTACATAGCAAGTGCGGGCGCTGATGCCCTTGCCAAAGTTTTTGTATGACATCAATATTACTAGTAGCTTTTAATTTACCCAAGCAGCCACATGAAACCAGAGACATTCAACTAATGCCAGAAGATTTGATTTAGCCAGACTTTCTTCTCTTCTTGTGTTCAGCGATCAGGATAAGATACAAAAATTATGTTTTGGGTTTAGTTTTGTTGGGTGCTGTTTTCTAATCGAATGGTTTGTTCAGGGTGCTGTGAACTCATCTGGTGCTTGGCGCCAAGATTCTGTCTTGCAAATGATATTACAGTAGCAGAGTTTTATTTTTAAGAGTGCACATTTGACCAGGCAGGCCTGGATCAAATTAGCTCCCGTCTGCCAGTATGTATGGTGGCTGTGGCAACTGGAACAGATTATGGGAACGCTGACCATTGGAATGGCAAGTAACTACATGAAAGGAAACGTGCCATGAGAGTTCTTACCATTTCTTTTCTTCACCAACCGCTCTAGCAAGTTTTTTTGAAAACCTGGACCTGCCCAAATCTATTTGTGCATCTTTCTGTTAAGCAACTGTTTAAGAAAGAGAAAATGAAAGTTCCTATCTCTTGGACAGATAATAGCACCTCAGATCAGTGTATAAAAGTACAATAGGACATAACTGTTTTTTGACTACCGAGGTTTGTACCCTTCGAATGTACTTCTAGAAAACATATTCGGTTTCTGAGAGGGTGAAATGCTTTTAATATAATACCCATGACATGCACCATCACAAACATAGTAATCTCCTCTTCTTTAGTATTGGCTTACAAATGTACAACTTTTTATTATTTCCTAAGTGATTTTGCTACTTTTTTGTTTCAGTGTACCTTTGGTACCCTAAAAAAGGTTGTGTTTTTAGGATTGCTTTTAGTCCATGAATCTACTCCAACATGTGACCTGTAGGAAGAAAAAAAAGATTAAAGCTGGAAAGTAAGATATTACATGAGTATCTTTTGGTAGGTTTTCCTCCCAGATAATACTGCATGTATGGCAGCATCTGAGGGTATCTCATTCACTTTTACACCGAGAAAAGGCAGAGAATAGAGCACTACTCAAATACTTTTCACAAGGTAATCAGTTGAAAGGAAAAGTGCTTGTGTGACATAAGGTTCAAAGAGTCAAATCTCATGCTGGCCATGCAAGGTGACATAAATATAGTGTAGGGTTTTTGTTGTGTTGGGTCACGGTACCATATTCATTAATGTACCAGAATCTTTACAGGTAAGGAATCAGACTTTGAGGTACCGGAGTACAACCAAATCTATAAAACACGTTATTATTTTTTTTTCACAGAAAAGTTAAAATCACATAGGATAAGACTATGTGCCAAAAAAACTGTTTTGCAAATCTTACTAAATTGGATTGCACTTAAACCTCTATATACATCTTGCCATATAGCACTGACCAGTGGTATACGTGTATGTAGGGAGCGGAAACTATCACAAATGCATTGTATAGGAGTATATTTCTTGTCTTAAGATGCTAAATGTACAGTGAAATGGGAGCAGCTCAACAGGTTTCTCAGATAAAACAGGATCTGCTTCATCAGGAGAATATTGGAGGTGTATGCGATGTAAGTATTTGTCAACCAATTGAACCATAGTTGAAACCGTGAAAACCTCCCTCAGGCAAATGCAAGGGGCAATATAGAAAAAATGGACCACCAGAGCTCCTATACCATGTTTAACACTCATTTAGCAGATATATGTATGGACGCTTTAGAAGCGATGTTCTTGTACAACACAGTATAAGATCTTTCATAGAAATTAGCAGGACCAGATTCCCCAATGCTTAAATGTAGAGCACATGGAGGGGCGTTAAAGGGCAATATGCACCTCAGGTCGTAACAAAAGTCAATTACGGTCCAGATTCTCAGCATGGGGGGGGGGGGGGGGCACCAAAGAAGCCCCATTGTTCTTATATGTAGCTAGTCTAGATCTATAGAGGTTTAAGTATAATACAATTTAGTGAGCTTTAAAAAAAAACATTTTATGGCACATGGTCTTATGTGACTTTTTAAAGTGTTAACAAAGGCTTACTATTCTTAAAAAAATGTCCCCTCCCCCTTTCCCTATCTATCCTGCATACACTGTATAAAAATCTGCTCCGGTCACGTGATTCAGTAGTTCTGGCTCCTTTGTAAAAGGGAGCACTTAACAATAGCTTTGAATTCCCAAAGCTGTAAAGCCACACAAAGGCTCCCATGGTCCATTTGCGGTTGGCGCTCCCTCCTTTTCCCCGCAGCAGCTGTTCCCTGATACAGGTGAGCTGGAACTGCTGGATTATGTGAGTGGACAGGATTAAAAATAGAGTATGTATACATCTTTTTTCATAGAGAGTTTTAAAACAGAGTTGGCTAAACCAGCTGTAATATATTAATACAGTATGTTTTTTTCAGCATAGTGCTTCAATATAATTTACTTATGATTTGTAAAATAAGTGCAGATTGCCTCCAGCCCGAACGTTTTTGAGCTCATTGCAAAGGTCCCTAAACTTTGTATTCCACACTGAGATGTAACAAGCCAAGGTTTATTAACCAGTCAAGTTCCAGAACCATTTCCACATTTCAGCTATGGACCCAATAATTTGACAATAACGTTATTATGATACTGAAGAGAAGCAAGTTTTTTTTTGGGGGGGGGGGGTGTCAAAAAGGATTGATTTTGGTGGTTTTGTATTGAGGTTTTGTTTTGTTTTTTTGTTTGTTTTTTTAGCTTTCTAAGTATTTTAAAGGCAGCTTGAAAAAAATTGTTTCTTCCTTTTTTGATCAGCTTTCATTTTAAAAAATGGTGTTAAAGCTGAAGCTCGGGCACAAAAACTTGAATGTAAATATGTTCCTCAGTCAACAAAAAAAGGATATAAATACACTTTGTGTGCACCAAATACCATTCCAAACCTAAATATTACCTTGTAAAAATAGTGGGGACGTCATCAGTGTGTTGCATATAAGCCTGTACATGGAGTAGAGCTGTGGAAAGGATCTAACAGGTTCACCTACTACAGGCTTCCTACTACAACAGCAGTGTGTGTGTACAAGACCTTGCCTAGGAACCCAGGGCAGCCGTGACTGGTCTTAATACAGGAAACTCCTTCAGAGGCAACGTTGCACACAGCTAAAAGAGAACACAAAACACACGCAAGAATACACAGGACTGTTGTATTAATGTTTGTTTATGCCGGAGTTCAGCTTTACTTTTAGTTTGTAAAGTGCCATTTTCCTAAAGACACCATTTGGCATATGTTTCTTTAACTTTTACGCTAAAAAAAGACTTTTTTATTACATTTTTTTTATTGTTTGTATCAGAAACTCGTATGTAAAATAACAATTATTATATTGCAATTAGTTGCTGTGTTTGCTTACATTTTACCGTGCACAAAGCAGGAGCACCTGGGTGCTTAAAAAGCAGTTCTGTTTCACAGGGCTGGACTTCTGGGAGTCCTGACAGCTACATGCGGGTATGGGCTCATCAGGGAACAACTGTGCGACATACAAGCTACAGCCTGTGTCTTTAAACTAGGATCTATACTTGCGTTTGGCTGACTATCAGGAATTATTTAGCATGATATAAAATAGTAGAACACTTTTTTTTTTTTAAATGTTTGCGCATACCATTCCTGATTAGAAGCAGCACAGCATTTTCAGACGTGACTGTGCATAGGCACTTACCTTTCACTGGATTACAATAATGGCGTCATTAAACAGCCAGAACTAGGAACAGAAAGAGCTGCCTATTGATAATGTGTGGCCCCAATAACATGTTGGCCTCCTTGGGCCTAGACAAATTAGTAGAAGAATGCCTACTGTAAGTGCTGTATCAATTACAACTGACTTACCTTGCAGTGTTTTGAAGGATAAGGCTGGCTATGTTTATATCCAGTATTTACTGTTTAAATAGGCTAGACTCACACAGGTGTCAAACTGGCGGCTCTCCGGCTGTTGTGGAACTACAAGTCCCATGAGGCATTGCAAGGCTCAGTTACAAGCATGGCTCGCAAAGGCATGATGGGACTTGTAGTTCTGCAAGAGCTGGAGGGCCACCAGTTTGACACCCCTGGGCTAGAGTGCAAGTAAGCCTTCACGTCTATCCAGAATTATGCTTTCTTGGATTTAGCTACAGTTAATAAATGTTACCAGGGTTTACTTTCATCATTGCCTTTTGCACAGTCTTCATTGAATAAGCCTACTTGTATAAAAAACAGCACTCCAAAACTTTGTGTAGTGTACTAATTCTGTCAAAAGATTAGGGATTTTCTGCTTGTTCTTAAACATATAGGAAGTGTATTTCAGCCAATGTTCAGGCAGACAAAAACTTAGAACTTGCTGAGACTGCCTAAAGTTGCATAGCAAGGGACTGAATCAATGGTTGGGGGATCAGTGCTTTAGTAATAAAAATAACAAATTCTCTTGTTTCCATTTTTTCACAAACCATTTTGTTTCTCCAGAATGATTTACCTCACTTAAATTGCTTTGTAAAGATTCAATCTGTTTATATAAGGTGAACTAAAGGGATATCCTAAAACATGGCATTATATAACTTTATAAAAAAAATATTGCAGCATTTTGTAATTATGCATGATTCTGCTCATGCTTACCAAAGTTCTGCTTTCAAATACAGAAATGAAATTTATTCCCTTTTGAAAATATATTTCAGACATTGTAAATGTTTTGCTGACTGATAAATTATTGTCAGTTTTCCCATATATCCAATTTTGCTGGACTGATATGAAGTGCTGGAACACCAAACCCATTCCAGCTGGCTGCATCATTTTATTAAATCACATGAATCCTTTTATACTATAGAAATGGACTATAAATCAAACACACTGATCTTTGGCTGTTGCCAAGAGATGCTCAGAACAGCTTGGGTAATTGAGAGCCTCTGTAACGTCATATTTATGTTGAAATAAATTGATAAACATCTATGAGTATATTAACAAATTGTACTGAAATACCACTAAATTAACCTAATTTTTTTTTTTTCCGGTTTGTTAAAAGGAAAGTACAGTATGTGGCTTTTTACTTAGATGTTGAACTTGTGGATTATTTGTGTATTTGACTTTGGGTTTTTTTTTTTTTTTTCTTCTTTTTAGATAAAGTAATTGCAAAGATTTATTTGAAAATTCTAAAAAGCTATGTATATTATATATAAATATATATATATTGTAAACATATATTAAATGTGTCTAGTATGGGATGACTCTAAGGGGTTAATTTTAATCTTTTTGTATTGAGTTCTCATGTGTACACAAAAGATGATGGTATGGGTATGAGTATTTTGCTGTTACATACTATATACAACTACAGCTGTTTCAATTTGATGTACATACATCTTAAGTTGGCATGCTTGTTTTACTGACTGTAACATTTAGTTGATTAGAATTTGAATGTAAGTAAAAACTGGCTATGTAAACTCAAACCACAAAACCACCTGTTGCTATATTGTCGTTTAATTAGAGGCGAGATTGAAGGGAATGGAAGGTGCCTTTTTATTAGAAAACGCCTTATGTTTAAGGTAAACTGCTGATGAGTTTGTTACCATCTTCCATTAGGATTCAGAATCTGTGATGTACACATACCAGGAATAAACACAGGGGGGAAAAAAACCTTCTCTAAAGACTTTGAAACTTGGACAATAAATGTACACCTGCCCCGGCCACCTTATTTTTAATATTGATTAATTGAAAATAAAACTTTTTTTTTTTTTTCCAAGTGTGATGTATTGCCATATATTTTGGTTGAATCATGAATTGCACACTTCTACATCTTTTTGAGATTTGAAACATGCAGGAAACGCTGCATTTTTCTTAGCACCATTATTTTGTGAATCTGTACATAGCTAACAATACATTTGAACTGTAGAAATTTAAAAAGCACTGAAATTTTAGTTTTATTATCTACGATGTTAAATCAAACGGCTCACAGTTTTGTTAAATATCCTTTGAATTTCTGAATATTGGTGATGTGAACTGAAATATAGACAAAGCGCTGGGTTAACTGGCAGTGGTTTATTTTTAATTTGCAAATCAATAAAGGGAAAACACATTCAAAATATGTATTCTAATCAATACACTTTTTATAGCATTTGTTTTGAAATGAATATATGTTGATAAAATGACAAGTAATGTTACATGTTCTTGTTGTGTAATTTATTTACTTGCACACATCGTTGTTTTTTAAAAATTTGAGCGGAGAAGCTCTCACTAGTTCACATATTCACCTTTTCAGTTATATATAAACGGGGGAAGAAAAAAAAAAACATCCCTCTTGACGAATGCATGGAGATGAATGCTTCCTGTGTTCCTTTCTAGAAAAAAAATTAAATAATTTATAGATCTTAAAATACTTCCTCTTACTACACAGAGGTAAATCCATGGTTGACAGGCCAGTTTCTCTTCTCCTAGTGGGGAGGCTACTAATTGTGCCTCATACTTGAGAAATGCCTTCTGCTGATCTTTTTGGAATTCAAGCATTAACATCAATTATAGAAAACCTCAGCCTTACTTTTTTTGTATTCCTAACAATTGTAGCAAGTCCTCTCCTGTGCTTAAACCATTTATTATTTCCTGTAAAATTGCCTCTCTACAATAAAACCCGTTGAAGCTGCAGCAGCTACCTTAACCTCTTGCCGACAAGCCGCCGTAGTTTTACTGCGACAGAATGGCATGGCTGGGCGAAACGACTTAATGTTACGCCGCTTCGACTTTTTTGGCCACTAGGCGTGCGCGTCCACGGCATGTACACGGAGCCGATGCGAGTGCGGGCCCCCGCGATCGCTCGTGACAGAGCAAGAACCGGGATCTGTGTATGTAATCACAAAGATCCCGGTTCTTTCAGGGGAGAGGAGACCGTGTGTTCATACTATGTATGAACACCGATCTCTCTCTCTCTCTCTCTCTCTCTCTCTCTCTCTCTCTCTCTCTCTCTCTCTCTCCTGCTAAACAGTCCCATCCCCCACAGTTAGAAACACACAGTTAACCCCTTGATTGCCCCCTAGTGTTAACCCCTTCCCTGCCACTGACATCTACACAGTAATCAGTGCATTTTTGTAGCACTGATCGCTGTATAGTCGTCAAAAGTGTCTGCCATAATGTCACAGTCCCAATAAAAATCACAGATTACCGCCATTACTAGTAAAAACAAAAAAAATAAAAATGCCATAAATCTATCCCCTATTTTGTAAATGCTATAACTTTTGCGCAAACCAATCAATATACGCTTATTGCAAATTTTGTTTTTTAACAAAAATATGTAGAATACATACATACATTTGTCTCTTATCGTACATCACGAGACACCAAGCCATAGTAGTTACTATGTGGGTTATAGGCCGCCTTCAGGTGATGGACACTGGCACACCCTAAGACAGGAAGTCCACTCCCTATATAACCCCTCCCACTACTAAGAGTAACTCATTTTTTTCGCTAGTGTCTTAGGCATTGGTCGCGAGTAAAGATGTGCTGTGCTGAGCTCCACTGGAAGATTCCTTTTAGAGAGCTGGACCCTGGGATCCAGAGCTTTTGTTTTTTTCAGCTGTAAAGTTTTACTGGTGGGGTGCTTTACAGGTCCAGGAGTGTGGGTTCCCCTGTTCCTGAAGGTTTAGTAACGGAGCCCATGAAATGTCTCCTTTAAAAAAATAAATGTTGTCATGCCTAAGAGTCACCACTGGGGGTTGTATAGAGCACGTACCTTGCCATGCTTTCCTCAGAGATCACGCTGTGCAGCAGAAACAGCAGGCTTCCCTCCGGCGAGCAGCTCAGACCTCCAGTAAGATTGGGGGGGGGTTTCTTCACTAAATCACCCCCCACCTGGTCCAAGCTTCCCCTCTTCTTAGAAAGGGGAAGCCAAAAAACGATCGGCGATGCCGCTCCGTTTGTTCCACTGCCCCTGCACAGCGGCCAGTCTCTGGTCTCCTCCTCGTCATTTCCCTCCCCACACAAAAGCTGATCCCGTCGGATCGGAGGCTGCGTTCGTGCGGGAAAACCCTCTGTAGAAAAAATAGAGGGGGAAGGCGCGATGTGATGGAAGGGGGCGGGGCTTAGCGCGGAGTTGGCGTCTTGCAACGTCCAGCATGGGAGTTTGTTTAAAAGCTCCATTTTTGCTGGCTGCAGATGGAGGGACAAAGAGCAAAAAGGGGCATGTAAGAGGTTGGTGACACAGGCATTCCCTTGGCACTTTTACTAAAAGCATCAGGCTGAGTGTTAATAGCAGCGGCAGTAGCTGGACTATTTGCTCAAGCAGTGGATGCAATTTCTTCTGGTAGTACCTCTGCATTTGTGCATCAGGCTATAGTCAGAAGAGGGCGTTGAAACATCCCCAAAAAAGGGCTAAAAGGGTCTCCCTCAAGCTCTGGAAAGCCTACTTATCTCTACAATGGCATCCTCCCCTGAGAGGGGGTGGCTGGTCAGAGTGAGCATTGGGGCCATGAAATGTTTGCAATTGTTTTCAACACTGCAGCCCCTGTCTATTTTACTAAAGAGGTTTTTTTACTCAGCCATGAAATGTGTGAAAAAAAAAAAAAGGTTAGCGGCTTTAATCACATCCCAGTGTGGGACAAAATGCGACAGGTTCCCTTCCATTACCCAGGACCCTCAAACTGAGGAACTGTGGGCGGGAAAAGATGAATTTCCCTCAGGGGACCATGGTGAGGCTAATGACTCCTCTTCTGAGGGGTCAAATGCGGGGGGATCAGCTTCACAATCTGTAAGATTGATGTGCAATTTTTTACTGAATGGTCCACTCCACATTTATGTACCCTTAACTGAGTGTTTGGGTTCACTAAAGGCTCCTCAAGCTGTGCATGCCTTTCCTGTCCATTCATTGCTGGAAAAGCTTTTTGTATCTGAGTGGGATCACCCAGATAAGCATTTTTTCCCTCCTAAAAAGTTTTCACACTTTATCCTATGAAGGAAAAAATTCAGGTGGGGATACCAGCAATTGACGCTGCTATATCCTCTGTGAATAAAAGTTTGACTTGTCTGGCAGACAATGCTCAAATGCTTAGGGATCCAACGGATAAAAAGTTGGATTTCCTATTAAACACTTTTTTCTCTAGCAGGTTGAGTGTTTGAGCCTGCGCTGACAGTAATTGGTCAATCCTTGAGAGACCAGTTTAAACAGGTGCTCAAGGTTATCTTGTTCAGCAGGCCCAGGATCTGGCAAGCTACTAGCAGCTTTATGCTTGCAATAGTCGCAATGAGAGATTCTATACTTCAGGCCTCACGCCTTTTGCTAAGGGCCATGCAAGAAGCTCCTGGCTAGTCGTCTTTTTTTTGCGGTGAAACGGCTGGGGATGATTTGGGTAATACATCCAAAGAATTTCTAGTAGAAAGTATCCGTTTGCCATTTAAGAAAATGAGTAAATGTATTTCATTTTAACATGCTCCTTCTCCAGTGCCCGGGGCATCAGCCTCCAGGCAGTCACGACGGCCTCCGCTGTCAAGTTCAAGAGGTGATCCTTAATATCAACTCAAGGACAAAATAAGTCTTGGGGGAGGAAACCTACAAAATACTAAAGCCTCCTTATGAGGAGGCACTCCTCTCTTGAGTAGGGGGAATACTTCTGCAGTTCTCAAGGGTCTGGCAGGAAGAGTGTCGACAGATAGGGGGCTTCCTCAATAGTTCCAGGGTACAAACTGGAGTTCCAAGAGTTCATGTCTTCTCATTTTCTCAGATCAAACATTCCTAAGGATCCAGAGAAAATTAGGTTTTTCTTTCAGGCATTGGACCATCTTTTGGCAAAAAGTGATCATGGTGGTCCCCATGAAAGAGCAGGGGTTGGGGTTTTGTTCAAACCCCAAACAGTAAGCCAGTGTGGACATCTTGTTACACCCAGCCTGAACTGTATGGGCTGGGTGTAACAAGATGTCTGCTGCTGACTTACTGCAGCCGAGTGCAGGGTGTACCAAGATGGGCGTCGTGATGTTTAGCTTCCGGAGCCCCGGAACGTCACTTCCTGTACTGAATGTGATGGCTCCGGTCACCGTTGTGGAAGAAATATGCAGTGGTGCCCTGCAACCTTGCCCTGGCCAGCTTTCCCTCCTGTTCCACTGCTACCAGACCGATCTCCTCTCCGCCGGCCGACTTCCGGTTCCAGGTATCTGGAATCGGGAGTATTTGGAAGAGTACAAGTACTCGCCCAAATGCTCTTTATCGGTATTGGGACAGCCCTAGTTCTGGTCCCTTCTCTAGCCAGATTAAGGGCCCAAAGTATAACTATTATAGTTTACCTAGACAATCTACTCTTGATAGACTAGTCATTAGCCCGCTTAGACCAAAGTATGGTCACCACATTCAATTACCTGGAGTACCTAGGTTGGATTGTCAACCTAGAGAAATCTTCCTTAAAATAATGAAGGGGACTAGAATACTTGGGTCTGATCATAGATACACCCAGAAAGGGGTATTCTTGCCCCAGGCAAAGATCAGTGCCATAAAGGAACTGATTCAGGTGGTCGAAGCAAGATAAATCCTTTTATTCAGCTTTGCATGAGGTTGTTGGGAAAGATGGTGGCTTCATTCAAGGTCGTTCCTTATGCTCAGTTTCATTCGAAACTGCTGCAAAACAGTATCCTATCGGCTTGGAACAAGAAGGTTCAACCTCTAGATTTCCCAATGTGTCTGACTCCAAAGGTGCACCGGAGCCTCAGTTTATGGTTAATCAAAAATCTGCAAAGGGGAAAAATCCTTCCTCCAGTTACCTGGGAAGTGGTAACAACATATGCCAACCCTTTTTTTTTTTTTTTTTTTTAGGTTCGGGAGCAGTCCTGGAAGAGGCAACTGTCCAAGAGAAGTGGTCCAGATCAGAAATGACCTTGCCCATTAACATTCTAGAGATTCGAGCAGAGCACATGGCCCTGAGGGCCTGAAGTGCAGTTGACGGAATTGTCCTGTCAGTTTCCAATCCAAGAATTCCTATCAGCAGTCTTCATTCTAGGAATAGAAAATTAGCAGGCGCACTACTTGAGTCGCCAGCAGTTGTTCCCGGGAGTATGGTTCCTTCACCCCGATATCTTCCTGTCAATATGTCAAAGATGGGGAATCTCAGACATAGATCTGTTTGCGTCCAGGTTCAACAAAGAAATAGACAACTTTGTGTCAAGAACAAAGGATCTGCTAGCATGCAAAACAGATGCCTTGCTATTCCCGTGGAATCAGTTCTCACTGATTTATGCATTCCCTCCTATTCTGCCTGCATCCATGAATCCACGACTTCTTCGCAGGATCAAGCAGGAAGGGAAGTCGGTGATTCTTGTGGCCCAGGAGATCTTGGTATGCAGCGATCATAAGGATGGTGGTAGGGGTCCCATGGACCCTACCACCACGTCCAGACCTCTCACAATTCCATCCTACCGTCCAAAGCTAAATTTAAGGGTTTGGCTATTGAGTCCCACATTCTGAAGAATTCTTTGGTTTGTAGTTTTTTTTCAGGGGGTAACGCGGCTTAATCCCCCCGGTTAGGTCATCCCCTGAACCCTTGGGGCTTGAATTTAGGTCTGTCGGCATTACAAAAACAGCCTTTTTGAGCCAATACGACATATTCCCTTGGTCCTTTTGACACGGTGCAAGAATGATATCAGAGTTGGCTGCTCTTTCTTGTAAATATTATTATTTCACAAGGATAAGGTAGTATTTGTCCTCATCCTAACTTTCTACCGAAGGTAGTATCAGGTTTTTATCTAACCCAGGATGTTCTACCTTCATTTTTTCCCAGGACCCTGTTCTATGGAAGAAAAATCACTACATTCTCTTGATGTGGTGAGAGCAGTCAAGGTCTATTTAAAGGCAACTGCTCAGATTCGAAAAGCGGATGTTTTGTTTGTGTTGCCTGAAGGTCCTAAAAGAGGTCAAGCAGCATCAAAATCTACTATTTCTAAATGGTTTCGACAAGTGATTGTTCAAGCCTATGGTTTAAAGAGGAAAGTTCCACCTTTTCATATTAAAGCACACTCCACCAGGGCTGTTAGTACTTCCTGGGCAGTGCATCACCAAGCCTCCATGGCTCAAATCTGCAAGGCCGCAACTTGGTCTTCAGTCCATACATTTACCAGATTCTATCAAGTAGATGTAAATGGTCATGAGTATATCGCCTTTGGGCGCAGTGTGCTGCAGGCACCAGTATAAGTCCTCTGATCTCATGGTGCCCTACTTTTGTTGTCTCCCTCCCTTCAGTTGGCATTGCTATGGGACATCCCACATAGTAACTACTATGGCTCTGTGTCCCGTGATGTACGATAAGAAAATAGGATTTTTATAACAGCTTACTTGTAAAATCCTTTTCTTTGAAGTACATCACGGGACACAGAGGCCCCTTCCTTCTTTCTGGTATACACGTGTATTGCTTTGCTACAAAAACCAAGGTGCTCCCAGTAGTAGGAGGGGTTATATAGGGAGTGGACTTCCTGTCTTAGGATGTGACAGTGTCCATCACCTGAAGGTGACCTATAACTCACATAGTAACTACTATGTCTCTCTCCAGAGCTTCTCCTCAGATCTACAGCGACTGCACCTTCAAGTGCACTTTTTCAAAATTGTCACTGTATTCATACACCACGGGTCCTGTTAACTAGGACCATGCTTTGGTGTTGCACTTAGAAGAAAAGTGGAGGGTAATGTTTCTATGTGTTGATGGTGTAGAACAAGCCATGACACAAATCTCCAGAATGGTGTGGCTAAAATGATATGTTAGATGGGGGACTCCATGTTTAAGATTGCCCAATTAATATTTAATGACTCATGAGATGATGCCAAAATTATGTATTAACAAATGTATAATAAGAAAGCCTCTTTATGGTTATCAAGTAGACAACTGAAACCCCTTTGCTATTGGCAACCTGGACATTCGGAAAGATAGATAAGTCATCTTTGGCAATAAATGGGCGATCAATCAAAATTTAGGAAAGAGCTGTACAGCCAAATCAAAAGGGTGATTTTGCAGTAAAAAATGTTTTTGCCTATGTCTGATTGTGTATTCAACCGGTTCCCACCCTGCCTATTGTAGAATGATGGCTGGGTGGGACTGCTGCTGTTCTGGGAAGGCGTCATATGACAGCGCATCACCAATTAGTGTAAAGAGCTAATAATGTTGGCACTTTCCCCTGTGATCAACTGTGTCCAATCACAGCTGATCACATGTAAGCAAATGCCGGTTACTGGCATTTCCTTTCCTCAGCGCTGTCGCTGTGTGAGGAAAGGAAAGCCGATAACAGTCTTTCCTGTGACGGAACATTTACACTGATGATCGGTGCCCATTAATGCAGCCTCATCAGCACACATCAGTGAAGAAGTAAGATTACTTATTTGCATAATTTAATAACAAAGGATAAAGGTTTTTCTCTTTTTCAAAATGTTTTTGTCTTTTTTCGTTTGTTTAGCAAAAACTAAAAAACCCAATGGTGACCATGAAAAGAAAACCCCTATCTGTCTCAACAAAATAATAAAAATGTCATATGTGCACAGTATTGCATAGGTGTGCAATAGTCGTTCAAAATGTAATAGCACTGAAAATTTGCCTGCTCAGGAAAAGGGTGAAAAACACAGCTTCACTATATCCATTAAGCTTAGTGAGCATTAGCTTTGTTTTTTCCACTTTGCCTCCGGGTCCTTCTGTAATGTAAATATTCACCTGTGTTTTGCTTCATGTTTTGGATGCAGTTGAAAGAAAAAGTTCTCCTGCACAAACATTTTGTTCCTCTAGCCGAAACAAAAACCAACTTGTGATATAATAATGTTTGTGTGTGCGCCGAGGAAACTAACCACAGAATGTAATTTAATATAGCTTAGAACATTGTTTCCCAGCTTATTAAACACCAAGACAATCCTCAATGAACATTTTAAACCACTGCCTGACCGCCGCATGACGATATATGTCCTTACTTTGAAGGGGGATATCGTTGTTATGGCAGCAGCTAGCTGCCATAACCCCGGTATCCTCTTCTTCAGCCGTCGGTCCGGTTTCGGATAAGAGTGGTCTCTGCGGTGGATTCGCCACGAGATCACTTTTATCAGCGGCGGGAAGCGGGCCCCACCTACTGCCGCGCTCCGGTGCTCTTCGCCACTTACCGGAGCCGTCTGCAGCGGCGGAGGCGATTGGATGTTTTTCCTTCCTTGGTATGGAAACGAATGAGGGGAAGATGGCCCCCACCTGTCTCCATAACATTGCAGCGTGGAAGCAGCATCAAAACAACACTTCCACCCATAGCTCTTAAAGGGCCATTTTTTTAAATGACAATTTTTTTTTTTTATTATTGCATTTAAGTGTAAATATGAGATCTGAGGTCTTTTTGACCCCAGATCTCATATTTAAGAGGTCCTGTCATGCTTTTTTTTTCTATTACAAGGGATGTTTACATTCCTTGTAATAAAAGTGACACAATTTTTTTTTAAACTGTGTGAAAATAAAAGGTAAAATAAATAAGAAAGGAAAAAATTTTAAATGTGCCCCGTCCCGCCAAGCTCGCACACCGAAGCCAACGCCTATGTGAGTAGCGCCCGCATATGAAAACGGTGTTCAAACCACACATGTGAGGTATCGCTGCGATCAGTAGAGCGAGAGCATTCATTTTTAGCACTAGACCTCCTCTGTAACTTAAACATGCAACCTGTAGAATTTTTTAAACATTGCCTATGGAGATTTTTAAGGGTAAATGTTTGTCGCCATTTCACGAGCGGGCACAATTTTGAAGTGTGACATGTTGGGTATCAATTTACTCGGCGTAACATTATCTTTCACAATATAAAAAAATAATTGGGCTAACTTTACTGTTGTCTTATTTTTTTTTTTTTTCTTTTTCTTTTTTTACCACTTCAGTGTTTCTCTTTGAGAGACTTTGATTTCAACTTAACGTTCAAAACCCGTCCCTTCTCAAGTTCACATCATTGTGGTATCTATACAAAAACACTGAAGAGAACAAGAGAAACAGTAGTTCCTTCCTTTTTATTAATACTAAAAACCATAGCAAAATTTTTTCCCCATCCTACCCCCCTCCACCTACTACCCTCCGTCTCTAATTCCTTCCTTCTTTCCCCTAATGCTATTTCCACTTACTTATCTATGCCTTCTAACTTCTTCTGCCAATAACTGTCCGAGGCTTTATATCTTTCCCATCCGTTCCAGACCGAGTTACATTTATGTAATTGCCCTTTGTCCTTACAACAAAGTAATTCCATTATGTGGTAGTACTCCACTTGTCTAAACCAATCTTTTAAAGCTGGGCCTTCGCCCCTTTAACCAATTTTTTGGGATCATACCCTTTGCTGAATTTAATAATTTTGGCATTATTTTTTCCATGTATTTCTTTCTAGAAGAATTGGTATCGTGGATAGGGATGAGCCGAACACCCCCCGGTTCGGTTCGCACCAGAACCTGCGAACGGACTGAAAGTTCGCACGAACGTTAGAACCCCATTGATGTCTATGGGACTCAAACGTTCGAAATCAAAAGTGCTCATTTTAAAGGCTAATTTGCATGGTATTGTCCTAAAAAGGGTTTGGGGACCCGGGTCCTATCCCAGGGGACATGTATCAATGCAAAAAAAACTTTTAAAAACGGCCGTTTTTTTTGGGAGCAGTGATTTTAATGATGCTTAAAGTAAAAAAAAAAAAGTGAAATATTCCTTTAAATATCAAACCTGGGGGGTGTCTATAGTATGCCTGTAAAGTGACGCGTGTTTCCCGTGTTTAGAACAGTCCCTGCACCAAATGTCATTTTTAAAGGAAAAAAGCTCATTTAAAACTGCTTGCGGGTTTAATGTAATGTCGGGTCATGGCAATATGGATGAAAATCGGTGAGACAAATGGCATGGGTACCCCCCAGTCCATTACCAGGCCCTTTGGGTCTTGTATGGATATTAAGGGGAACCCCGCACCCAAATTAAAATAAGGAAAGGTGTGGGGCCACCAGGCCCTATATACTCTGAACAGCAGTATACAGGCGGTGCAAACAAGACAGGGACTGTAGGTTTGTTGTTAAGTAGAATCTCTTTGTAATTTTGAACGGGTACATTTTTAACGTGTTTAGCTCCAGCCAAAAAATCTTTTTTAAGCTTTTTGGAAAACATAGGGAAGGGTTATCACCCCTGTGACATTTGTTTTGCTGTCTTTCCTCCTCTTCAGAAGATTTCACCTCACTTTTTGTCCCAATGAAAAATGTTTTTTGAAAATTTGGGTTTTTTTGTGGAACAAGGATTGGAAAGCATCAGTGGAAAGGAGAATTTTTTTCCCCATAATAACTCTTACAGGAGAGAATTTCCCTTCCTAGGGGTAGATTTCATCTCACTTCCTGTTGTCGCCTTCCGTTTGCAAGTAGGAGTCGTTTGTAAGTTAGATGTTTGAAAGTAGGGTCCTGCCCTATATACTCAGCAGAAATTTGGGCCTTAGGTGTTGCTGTGGCCACAACACTGTAAGCCCTCACAGGGCCCTGCTGTGAAATATTAGATCAAGAATTGTAATTACATGCCCCTGTTGAACAGGAGCTGAAAAATTAGGCCTTAGGCACTGGTGCTGGTGCCACAACACTGCAACCCCTCACAGACACTCTAGTTGGAACGCAGGAACGAGCCCTGCTGCAAAGTATTGCATCAAAAATTGTAATTACACGCCCCTGTTAAACAGGGGCTGAAAAATTGTGCCTTAGGCACTGGTGGTGGCGCCCAGAACCAAAAATGTTCTTACAAGCTATCAGCGTGATGATTGAGGAGGAAGAGGATAATTACTCAGGGATAGTCACTCAGCATCAGCATAGGCAGTCTTTGAAGGGATCTGAGATTTCAAAAAAAATTATTCGGTTACATCAGCATCAGGTGCTTGGTAGCTGGTGGTGATCCAAGACTGATTCATTTTTATGAAGGTCAGTCGATCGACCGAGTCGGTGGACAGACGCACCCTGTGATCGGTTACCACGCCTCCAGCAGCACTGAATGTGCGTTCCGAAAGAACGCTGGATGCAGGACAGGCCAGTAGCTCAATTGCATACTGTGCAAGCTCTGGCCAGTGATCCATCCTCAAGACCCAGTAACCCAGAGGATTTTCGGTGGGAAAGGTGTCCAAGTCTGATCTTGCCCCTAGGTATTCCTGCACCATGTAAAACAGACGCTGGCGATGGTTGCTGGAACCGATCATACCTTGGGGCTGCGGACCAAAAAATTGTCTGAACGCATCGGTCAGACGGCCACCTTCTCCACCGCTCCTTCTTTAACTGACCGAAGCCTCAGCAACACGTCCAGAAACAGGAGTTTGTAACCTCCCAGTCTCTGGGAACGCGTTGCACAGACCTTTCTGCAAGGCCTCCCGAAGATGTTTCATCCTCTGCTCCCTCTGCGATGGCAAGATAAGGTCCGCAACCTTACCCCTGTAACGTGGATCAAGGAGGGTTGCCAGCCAGTATTGGTCCTTCTCCTTGATACCACGAATACGAGGATCCTTACGCAGGCTTTGCAGGATCAGGGAGGCCATGCAGCGTAGGTTTGCTGAGGCATTCGGTCCGGAGTCCTCTGGGTCACTAAGGACGACATGGTCCGCAGCCACCTCCTCCCAGCCACGTACAAGTCCATGTGTTTCTTGGGACTGATCCCTTAAAGACTGCTGCTGATGCTGAGTGCCAGGCTCCACCTCCATACTGACACAATCTTCTTCCTCCTCCTCCTCCTCCTCTTCCTGTGTGATCGGCGGGCACGCAGGAACACTGTCTGGATAAAGGGGGCCTTGAGAGCTAAGGAAGTCCTCCTCTTCCTGCCTCTGTTCTGCCTCAAGTGCCCTGTCCATTATTCCACGCAGCGTGTGCTCCAACAGCTGGACAAGGGGGACAGTGTCACTGATGCATGCACTGTCACTGCTCACCATCCTCGTGGCCTCCTCAAATGGTGACAGGACAGTGCATGCATCCCTGATCATGGCCCACTGGCGTGGGGAAAAAAAAAACCAAGCTCCCCTGACCCTGTCCTGGTGCCATAGTCGCACAGGTACTCATTGATGGCCCTCTGCTGCATGTGCAGCCGCTGCAGCATGGCCAACGTTGAGTTCCACCTGGTGGGCATGTCACAGATTAGGCGGTTCTTGGGCAGGATAAACTCCTTTTGGAGGTCTGTCAGCCGAGCACTGGCATTATATGACCGGCGGAAATGCACACAGACTTTCCTGGCCTGCCTCAGGACATCCTGTAAGCCCGGGTACCTGCCCAAGAACCGCTGCACCACCAAGTTAAGGACGTGAGCCAAACAGGGCACATGGGTCATTTGTCCCTGTCGGAGGGCAGAGAGGAGGTTGGTGCCATTGTCGCAAACCACCATTCCTGCCTTAAGTTGGCGTGGCGTCAACCACCTCTGAACCTGCCCCTGCAGAGCTGACAGAACCTCTGCCCCAGTGTGGCTCCTGTCCCCCAAGCACACCAGCTCAAGCACCGCATGGCATCTTTTGGCCTGCGTACTTGCGTAGCCCCTTGAACGACTACGGAGCACCGCTGGTTCCGAGGAAGAGGCCATGGAGGAAGAAGAAGAGGAGGGGGTGGAGGAGAGAGGTGTGTCACAATCATTACCATTTTGGAGGCGTGGTGGCGGAACAACCTCCAACACTACTGCACCTTGTCCTGTATCCCTCCCAGCTGCCAGCAGAGTCACCCAATGCGCCGTGAAACTAAGGTAATGTCCCTGTCCATGCCTGCTGGACCATGAGTCAGCGGTAATATACACCTTACCGCTGACCGCCCTGTCCAGCGAGGCATGGACATTGCCTTCCACATGCCGGTAGAGAGCCGGAATCGCCTTCCGTGAGAAAAAGTGGCGTTTGGGTACCTGCCACTGAGGAACCGCACATTCCACAAACTCACGGAAGGGGGCAGAGTCTACCAACTGAAAAGGCAGCAGTTGAAGTGCTAGCAATTTTGCCAAGCTAGCATTCAACCGCTGGGCATGTGGATGGCTGGGAGCAAACTTCTTTCGGCGGTGCAGCAGCTGGGGCAGGGAAATTTGCCTGGTACAATCTGACGTCGGTGTACCAAAAGCAGATTGCCCACAAGTACTTGGCTGTGACACACCTAATGCTACACCTTCATTCCTCTCAGTGCAGGTCTCAGAGAGGACTGAAGGTCTAGTGGGGTTGGAAATCTCAGCTGATGAGGAGCAAGGAGAGGTCCTCTTTGTTCTTTGGTGTGGGTCTTTTAGGTGCGCTTGCCAACGCACTGCATGGCAGGTCAACATATGTCTGGTCAAGCATGTGGTACCCAAGCGGGAGATGTTTTGGCCACGTGAGATACGCTTGAGACATATGTTGCAAATAGCAGCGGTGCGATCTGATGCACTCGTCTCAAAAAAGGCCCACACCAAAGAACTTTTTGAATAACGCGCAGAGACTGCAGCGCCCTGCACATGTGATGCAGTCAATGTGCTGCCCTTAGGCTGGCCCCTGGAGGGCATCCTGCCTCATTGGTGATGTGCTGCCTCCTCCTCCTCCTCCTCCTCCTCTCTCCTATCAGGCACCCACGTTGAGTCAGTGACCTCATCATCCCCTCCCTCCTCATCACTGGAGCAAACCTGGCAGTATGCTGCAGCAGGGGGAGCATGACTGCCAGATTGCTGTCCTTCTTGGGCACCCCCTCTGTCCGTGCTCATGTTACTGCCTTCATCGAGCTCAGTATCATCATCAGAGCCTTCCAAACGCTGGGCATCCTCCTGGAGCATGTACCCAACACTGTGGTCAAACAGTTCGAGGGACTCCTCAGGAGGACATGGTGGAGCTAGGGAAGGAGTCACTGATGACATTGAGCCGAGGGAAGAGGCCGCTGCTTTGCCAGACAAAGCACCCTGGGCATGGGTGAGAGAGGATGAGGAGGATGAGGACGGCTTGGTCATCCACTCGACCAAGTCTTCCGCATGTTGCGGCTCAACACGGCCAGCTGCCGAAAAAAAGGCCAAGCGTGTCCCATGGCCACGTGCTGATGAGGATGCACCGTCTCCACGACCAGCACTAGACACAGAGCCTGCTTGCCCTCTCTTATTGGCTTGTGACTGTCTGCCTCTCCTTCTTGGCCTTCCAGACATACTAATGGCCTGTAGCTGCACTAAGCTGGGATATATAGATATATATATATATACACTGCAGCTACCAAAATCAACTGCCTGCCTGTAGTATGAGAACACCACCAACCTTCTACAGGTAGCTTTAGCTGAACACTGTGAGGTGGACGCACCCCACTAACTTGTAGGTTTAGCTGAACATTGTGAGCAGGACGCACTGCACTAACTGTAAATAGTCTAGCTGCCTGACCGTGGTACTAATAGGATCAAAAGAACACCAGTAATTTTCATTAGGTAGCTGTAAATACTTTAACAAGACAAGCCTGCCTGTCAGTAGGAAGATAACAGGAACGGATCTAGCTGAACACTGTGAGCAGGACGCACTGCACTAAATGTAAATAGTCTAGCTGCCTGACCGTGGTACTAATAGGATCAAAAGAACACCAGTAATTTTCTTCAGGTAGCTTTATATACTGTAACAAGACAAGCCTGCCTGTCAGTAGGAAGATAACAGGAACGGATCTAGCTGAACACTGTGAGCAGGACGCACTGCACTAAATGTAAATAGTCTAGCTGCCTGACCGTGGTACTAATAGGATCAAAAGAACACCAGTAATTTTCTTCAGGTAGCTTTATATACTGTAACAAGACAAGCCTGCCTGTCAGTAGGAAGATAACAGGAACGGATCTAGCTGAACACTGTGAGCAGGACGCACTGCACTAAATGTAAATAATCTAGCTTCCTGACCGTGGTACTAATAGGATCCAAAGAACACCAGTAATTTTCTTCAGGTAGCTTTATATACTGTAACAAGACAAGCCTGCCTGTCAGTAGGAAGATAACAGGAACGGATCTAGCTGAACACTGTGAGCAGGACGCACTGTACTAAATGTAAATAGTCTAGTCTAGCTGCCTGACCGTGGTACTAATAGGATCAAAAGAACACCAGTAATTTTCTTTAGGTAGCTGTAAATACTGTAACAAGACAAGCCTGCCTGTCAGTAGGAAGATAACAGGAACGGATCTAGCTGAACACTGTGAGCAGGACGCACTGTACTAAATGTAAATAGTCTAGCTGCCTGACCGTGGTACTAATAGGATCAAAAGAACACCAGTAATTTTCTTTAGGTAGCTGTAAATACTGTAACAAGACAAGCCTGCCTGTCAGTAGGAAGATAACAGGAACGGATCTAGCTGAACACTGTGAGCAGGACGCACTGCACTAAATGTAAATAGTCTAGCTGCCTGACCGTGGTACTAATAGGATCAAAAGAACACCAGTAATTTTCTTCAGGTAGCTTTATATACTGTAACAAGACAAGCCTGCCTGTCAGTAGGAAGATAACAGGAACGGATCTAGCTGAACACTGTGAGCAGGACGCACTGCACTAAATGTAAATAGTCTAGAAGATAACAGGAACGGATCTAGCTAAACTGAATACAGTGTATATATATATATATATATATATATATATATATATATATATATATATATATATGCAACACCTGGGATGCATATATATACACAATACACTTTAAGTGCAGCTAACTGACCGACTGTCCTGTCTAATCTAGCTAACTCAAATGAAATTACACTGTCTCTCTCTCTCTAAGCACACCGGAACACACTGCACAGGGCCGCCGTTCAGGCGGCCTTATATAGTGTGGGGCGTGTACTAAATCCCCTGAGCCAAGGAGGCTTTGGCCAATTACGGCTCTCTGTTCAGGCGGCGCTGTGATTGGCCAAGCATGCGGGTCATAGTGCATGCTTGGCCAATCATCAGCAAGCAATGCACTGCGATGCCGCAGTGAATTATGGGCCGTGACGCGCCACACGAATTTGGCGCGAACGGCCCATATCGTTCGCAATTCAGCGAACGACCGAACAGCCGATGTTCGAGTCGAACATGGGTTCGACTCGAACACGAAGCTCATCCCTAATCATGGAACAGGCAGGTCAGTCTATTTTTTTTCCATCTTCTCACCCGTAATTTCCTTTATGCTTGTGATTACTTCTTGCCAGAATGCACTAATTTTCAGGCAATCCCACCATATATGTATCATTGTGGCTTTTTGTCCGCAGTTTCTCCAACATGATGATGATCCCGTTTGGTTGATTTTGTGGAGTCTCTCCGGGGTCATATACCACCTAGTCAGGAATTTATAGTTCATCTCAATGGTATTTATATCCCATGTTTGATTGTAGCCTCCTGCAATCATTCTCTCGATTTTGTTGTTCTTCCACCTTTATTTCTAACTCTTTTTTCCCCATTTTCTATGAAGGAAGGTCTTTCTTGTCCTTCAAGATCAGTCAGGAACTCGTAGACTTTCGAAATGCCTCCCTTCAGTGGCATTAGGGTCATGCAGAGCTTTTGCAGCTGATTTAATCTTTCTCCATCTCTAAACGAGTGCGGTGATGTATTTATTAAGTGATTTAATTGAAAATATTCCCATTCACGCAGTTTCCCACCAAATTTGATCTCCAATTCTTGTGCGGATTCCAATTTTCCTCTTCTAATAATATCTTTAATTCGTGGATTTTTTATTTTAAGTCTTCGAAAAATATTCTCACCTGGTGTAAAAAAATTTGTTACCGTAAGGGGCGTTAACGGTGAATTATGTGCCCATTTTTGTTTCCGATATAGTGCATCCCAAATTCTAAATAAATTCTTTGTCAAATCATGTGCGTTAGGATCTAGTGTTCTATATTTATTTGCAATCCAAATATTTTTGTGAAGCGTGGTATTGCTTAAAGTGTTTTCTATCTCTATCCATTTTATTTTCTTAGTTTTCTTTTGTCCATTCAATCATGCATGCTAAAATTACTGCTTTATAGTACCTCGAGATATCAGGTGCTGCTACGCCACCGTGCTGTCTTTTCCTGGAAATTAGTGCAAATTTTAGCCTTGGTTTTTTATTTTGCCATATATATTTTGTTAATATATTTGTATGATTCTGAAGAAGCTCTGTGGGATCTTTATTGGTAACATTTGAAATTTGTACAGAATTTTTGGTAATATTGCCATTGTAACCATGTTGACTCTTCCGATCCATGATATTGATTGTATGTTTACCTTCTTGACTTCTGCCTTTATCTCATTCAATAGTGGGATGTAGTTTGCTGGGAAGATTTTCTCAGGTGATGCAGTTAGCTTAATTCCTAAGTAGGGTAATTCCCCTTTCACCCACGTAAATGGAAATTCTTTTTGAAGGGCCAATATGTCATTTTTTTTCTTGCTCCAAGATTCAGTATTTCTGTTTTAATGGGATTTATTTTGAAATTTGAGAGTTCGCCATATTTATCGACTTCTTTCAGGAGATATAACAGGGTTTCTCTAGGCTTAGTCACGTATACAAGAATATCATCGGCATAGGCCGCAACTTTGTGTTCTTTTCCCCCAACTCTCACCCCCTCTATTCCTGGGTTGTTTCGCAGAGTCACGAGGAAAGGCTCCAGTGATAGTACATATAGAAGAGGCGAGAGCGGACAACCTTGCCGCGTTCCATTTAGCATTTCAAACACTGGCGACATCTTACCATTTACCTTTACACTAGCTGTAGGCCCTTTATAGAGGTTCTTGATCCATTTCATTATTCATAAATCCCCAGTCTACCCTGTCAAATGCTTTTTCTGCGTCAATTGACAGGAGTAGATCTGGGGAAGCCTTGATGTTCTTCCTTCACAGCATTAAGATTGTTTTTATGCGGTTGTCCCTTCCTTCTCTTCCTGGAACAAACCCAGTCTGATCCGGGTTTATCCATAGCGGCATCAACTTTTTTATTCTGGTGGCTAGTTGTCTTATTTTTTTAATTTAAAAAAAAAGTGCGCTTGTAAGACCGCTACACAAATACGGTGTGATAGAAAGTATTGCAACGACCGCTATTTTATTCTCTAGGGTGTTAAAAAAAAAGTGTATAATGTTTGGGTGTTCTAAGTAATTTTCTAGCAAAAAAAACTTTTTTTAACTTGTAAACAACACATCTCAAAAAGAGGCTCGGTCCTTAAGTGGTTAAAGTTCAGGTTTAGGTTTGGCAATTTTTCTATGTTCTATTATACACCTTGGATCGATGTGGGCCATACCTGTGTGATCCCTATGGAAACTGCAAATCACTCTAGTGGGCACCTCTACTACAGTGATCTCCACTAGCTTCCAGGTCCCATGCTGAGCGTCTGTCTTGCTTCTTACTCTGAATTAATGCAAAGTGTTTATTAAGTGGACAAGGTGCAGATTTTGACATTACTACCCAGACTCTCCGCCTTGTCCAATCAGGGAATGCTTTGCATACATTAATAAAATGCATATTGTTCCTTGAATACTACCCATACCAAGCTCCAGTGTTCACAATGGAGCAGGACGGCTGTTCGGCATGGGACTCGGAAGCTAGTCTAGATCATTGTAGTAGCGGTGTCTACTACAGAGATTTCCAGCTTCCACAAGGATCCCACAGTTATGGCACATGCAGTACAAATTTACATTGGTCCAAGTGTGACCAACGTAACTATGGAAAATTGCCAAACCTAAACTTAAGCTTTAAATGTTCATAACACATATCATAAAATCAAACTTTTCCTTGGCTTTTAAAGTGATTGTAAAGGCTTGTTTTAAAAAAAAAAAATAACAAACGAACTTGCCTATACTTACCTGCTATGTGCAAGGGTTTTGCACAGAGTGGTCCCGATCCTCCTTTTCTGGGGTCCCCCGGCGGCGCTCCTGGCTCCTCCTCATTGAGTGCCCCCACGGAGAGCCGCTTTCCATGGGGGGAATGCTTCTGAGTCTTGCTGCTGCGTCCATTGACCCAGACAGCAGAACTCGGTCCTGCTCCCCCCCCACCCTAGCCTCCCTGGATTTGATTGGCAGCAGCGGGAGCCAATGCCTCCTGCTGCTATCAATCTATCCAATGAAGACCCGAGACAGCGGCTGGAGCTGCTCTTCTTGTCCTCGAAGCTAAAACGATCAGGTTCAGGTAAGAAAAAGAGGGGCTGTGGGGGGAATTGCAGCACAGAAGGTTTTTCACCTTAATACATAGGGGTTCTTCATCTTAATGCATTCTGAGGGTTTACCACACCTTTAAAAGAAGTATGGGGGGTGGTTATTTACCCATAATACTTACCGAGGTGGCTGCAGCATTGGACCGATGCTACATCTGTCCCCTGCCGCCTCTGCACTGAGAACCGAGCCATTGAACATCGCCAATGGCTCGGCTCTCACAGCTCCCCAAGAAGAGAGCTGCTCTCCACTCTGCCCTCCCCCCCGCTCACTGGCCCGCTGAGCTATGGAGAGGCGGGGAGCGGCTGTCTCAGGCTCTCAGCGGCTCACTGAGACGGGTGTCAGTCCAGACTTTATTGTCATGACATGCTGCCTTGACTGATTCCAGTGACGTCAGCAGAGAGGGGACTTCAGAAAATGGGTCACAGGAGTGCAAAACTAATTGCACTCCTGTGACCCATAGGAGAAGCCCAGCCAAATGAGCTCAGGCTGGACTTCTCTAAGTTCTATGGCATTAATTTTTTATTTCTACAGCAATAACCTTCAGCACCAATGTAGAGTATAAGATCAAGTCTCTACTACTTGTGGAACAAATTTTGTATGTTCTACCATGGAAGAGTCCAGAAAATCAGTGAAGGTGATGGGAAGCCACCTGCTAACCCCAGCTGGCATGGTTCACTTTTTAATAATATATACAGTGGATATAAAAAGTCTACACACCCCTGTTAAAATGTAAGATTCCTGTGATGTAAAAAAAAATGACAAAGATAAATTATTTAAGACGTTTTTCCACCTTTTAATGTGACCTATAAACTGTACTACTCAATTGAACAACAAACTGAAATCTTTTAGGTGGAGGGAAGTAAAAATAAAATACTAAAAGAATATGGTTGCATAACGGTGCACACCCTTAAACACTAATACTTTGTTGAAGCACCTTTTGATTTTATTACAGCACTATCTTTTTGGGTACGAGTCTATCAGCATGGCACATCTTGACTTGGTAATATTTGCCCACTCCTCTTTGCAAAAACACTCCAAATCTGTCAGATTGGGAGGGCATCTCCTGTGCACAGCCCTCTTCAGACCACCCCACAGATTTTTAATCGGATTCAGGTCTGGGCTCTGGCTGGGCCATTCTAAAACTTTAATCTGCTTCTGGTGAAGCCATTCCTTTGTTTCTTTGGATGTATGCTTTGGGGCGTTGTCATGCTGAAAGATGAAGTTCCTCTTCATGTTCGGCTTTCTAGCAGAAGCTTGAAGGTTTTTTGCCAATATTGACTGGTATTTTCAATTGAGTTGTACAGTTTATAGGTCACATTAAAGGTGGAAAAAGTTCTGAAATGATTTATCTTTGTCTCAATCACAGAAACCTGACATTTTAACAGGGGTGTGTAGACTTTTTATATCCACTGTATGTACGTATTTTTTTTAGATTCGTTATAACTGTTGTTACATGCACTAGTGCTGCATTCTTTTTAGCTATTACTTGTGCTACTGTAAATATTAAAGCTGAGCTCCAGGGAAAGTAAAAATGATCCCCTGCAGTGGGGCTACCCTCACACTGCAAGCATTAAGCGGTTTTACTTACCCGATCCTCCGGTCCTGCAGGCTTCTCTGGTTGTAAGACCAGTCCCTGCAGGCCCTTCTCCACTATGCTCCTGCAGTTGGATGCCCTCTGATGCTCTGGTCATCAAGACCAATGCAGAGCCCATTGTTCTGAGCATGCTGAGGAACAGTCTATTGTTGGAGCGTA
Source organism: Lithobates clamitans (assembly GCA_037952925.1). Lineage (NCBI taxonomy): Eukaryota > Metazoa > Chordata > Amphibia > Anura > Ranidae > Lithobates > Lithobates clamitans. The sequence continues at coordinate 513,715 of JBBGZY010000931.1, read as the reverse complement.
GAGAAGAATACCAGCTGCTGGGGAAGAAAAGGGTGTTTAGAACAGTTTCCCCAGTCCTCTAGACCAGTGTTTCTCAATTCCAGTCCTCAAGGCGCACCAACAAGTCATGTTTTCAGGCTGTCCATTGTTTTGCACAGGTGATTTGATCAGTTTCACTGCCTTAGTAATTACCACAACCATTTCATCTGAGGGAAATCCTGAAAACATTACCTGTTGGTGTGCCTTGAGGACTGGAATTGAGAAACACTGCTCTAGACCCACATGAACATTTAACTCTTGCACAGTGCAGAGGCAGTCCCACTGAAAGTAAATATTTTTACTTTCCCTGCAGTTGGAATTTAAAAACTTCGATTTTAGTTGGTGAGTTTGTGTATTGCACTGTATTTATATATCTTGTCTCCTTAAATTCAGAAACAAATAGATTGTAAATCTCCAGCTTCAAAGACCATTGCTTCATTCACTATTGTACAGGTAGATGGAGAAAAATAGACCTTGGAGACTCACTTAAAGTGGAACTTCACCGAAAAGGGGAAGTTCTGCTTGTTTGCATCCCCCCACTGCTACATTAGGCACATTTTGGGGGAGAACGGGTACCTTTTTTTTTTCTCTCCCACTTCTGGTCAGATGCGCCACGGAAACCTGAGCAGGAAGTTCGCTTCCTCTTCCTTTACAGTGTTCTGGGACACATCACAGGTCCCAGAAGACCACATAACCATTCACAATGCGCAGCAGGAAACCGGCTGTGAAGCCGCAAGTCTTCACTGCCTGCTTCCCTTGCTCGAGATGCAAGCGCCTGCACCCGAAGCCAATTAAAGAATCTGCTCGGGTGAGGACATCGCTGGATCTCTGGACAGGTAAGTGTCCTTATAGTAAAAGTCAGCAGCTACAGTATTTGTAGCTGCTGACTTCTATTTTTTTTTGGGGGGGGGGGATCCTGGAGCTCCTCTTTAATTTTCTAACCTGTATTAGAATCTTCCAAAATAATATAATGATGTCTACATGAAATGTATATATGAATAAAAGAAACCTTCAACATACTTTACATAGTCCTAGTGCTACTTCCTTCAAGAATACACAAGCGTCAAGTGTTACTAAACCCATAACATTAAAATCAATCTGTATATGCAGTAAAGCATGCTTGTTGTACTCGCTGTGGAACCTAAGGGGTTAATCCTCTACATTGAGCATAAATGCTGTTTGATCCTGTCTTCTCTTATCCTCCTAGAGCCTCAGTAGAGCCTTGGGGGCAAGCTGCAAATGCTCAGTTTGGTGTGTATTGCTAAAGAGTTGTTTTTTTCTTGGGAGGGAGCATGTGATCAGCATAGGGCCAATCAGCACTGTCCAGGCAAAGGGTCAGGGATCCTGCAGCCCAGTGTTGCCAACTGTCAGTATTTTTTACTGGCAACCAGTAAAAAACAGGCAATTTTCTCCTGCCATTAAATGCCAGTGAAAGTAAAAGGTTGCCAGTAAAAAATATGGCTGTGACGTTCGACTTGGTCCGGAGTTGGTTGAGACCATCCCAGAGCATGCTACAGTGTGATTGGGTGGCTTTGGCGGAGGCCGTGCCTGAGCATGTCGTGTGATGTCATGGTGCAATGGATCCAAGCAGAGCAGCCAGAGCCTCGTCTGCGGTATGGGAGCAAGGCGGGCTGTGACCGGGACTGTCAGTGCTGTTTAGGCTGGAGTGGACTGGAGGGACCACTTGGCTTGGAGAGAGACTGTCACTGTGACTCAGGAGGGGGTGTGTTGTGTCAGTGAGGTGTCATCATCATCTGTGCTGCTGCACACTGCTGTCAGTGTCACTGTGAGTGTCAATTTTATGTGTGTATGCGCCCATTGTCATTTCTTGCACTCCCAAGTCCTGTCCCTGAGCCACTTACTTACTATATCGAAAATAAAATAAGAAATATGTTTTTTTGCCTTATTATCTATCTTAAATCATATTGCTAATTGCATATTGTACTTGTTTGTAGCCTAAATACTCTCATTTGCACTTAACTGTTATTTTGTAACTTGGAAATGCCAGTAAAAACTTGGCAAAAATTTGGGGTGTTCTGTCAGTAAAATTCAATCTGGTAGGTTGGCAACACCGCTGCAGCCTCATAGGACAATCGGGGGAAAGAAAACTCCTCCAAAAAGCTTTACCAGACACTAATAGAAGTCACAATATTGCTCTAACTGCTAATGAGAAAAGGTATTTAGTAGTTAATATTTAATAAAAGTATTGCTTTTCCATGTTCTGCGTACTGTTATGGGAGACCAGCTGTAGTGAATGCAGGGTTCTGAGTTCAGTAACCCTTTAACTGTAGTTTTAGCTGTAATATTACAGGGTCTGCCCTGAAGTCAGTAAAATACTATGCATCAGATGGTACTAACTACTGGAAGGTGAAGTCTGAGTAGAATCTGAACTATTACTGTAAAGAGCTTTGAAATTTGCTGACACTAAATTAAAGTGACACAAAGTCCGTTTTAAAAAATATATATATATTCAAGTATATATTCCTAACTCAAAGTACCTTCTATTGCTCTCATACTCCCCAAATATCCCATTTTTTTTTTTTTGCTGCTGTAATCTGGCTTACTGTTAGAGAGTGGCTATGGTTATTCTCCATAGTCCCACTGTATGTAGGAACTTAGCTCTCTTGCTCATTTCTGAGATGGATTAGGGTGTATGCACTGTGGGATGTGTAGTGTGCATAGAGAAGTGCATGTGACTGCAAATAACAGGCACTGCTCATTCCAAAAAAAACGTGGGTGGCGAAGAGAGAGAGAGGAGAGGTTTAGAAGCTCAAGGAGGCAGAAAAAAACGCACCAAGAAACAGTTTCATGAAAAATAGATTACAGGGCCATTAAGTAGTGGAAGTTTATTCATTATGTTTTGAAGAATAGGAAGATTGTTAAGTGTCAATTATATAACATAAATAAATACTATACATGGTTCTTCAATGTTGAATCCTAGCTGTAGAGCAGGTACAGCTTTTCCATTTGAGAGTTTGAAAGCTTCCAATTATCACCACTAGATGGGGTCACTACATTAATAGTCTGAGTTGAAAACGAACAACATACATTGAGAGATTTGGTAATGAATGGTATACAGTTTAGAATAAATGTATTTTTTGCTTAAAAAAATTAAACTTGGTAGCAGTGCATTAGATACAGTGCATTATAAACCGGCTCACGCAAATATACTGCGGCAGAATGGCTTTCCTGGACGAATCCCCGTACGGTTACGTCCTTCCCCTTTTCAACCACCAAAAGGTGCGTGCCCCCCCCCGCTGCACAGGGGGGGGGGGACCAAGCACGAGCGCCAGCACGAGGATTTGTGTGTGTAAAGACACAAATCCCTGTGCTGTCAGAGGAGAGGAGACACGTTGTTTGTTCCTAGTAAGTAGGAACAGTGATATGTCTCCTCTCTTACTCAGTCCTATCCCCATACTGTTAGAACACACATTTAACACCTTGATCGCCCCCTAGTGTTAACCCCTTCCCTGCCAGTGACATTTACATAGTAATCAATCCATTTCTATAGCACTGATCGGTGTATAATTGTCAATGGTCCCAGAAACAAGTCAAAAGTGTCCGATCTGTTCGTCGCAACACTGCTAAAAATTCACCAATCACCACCATTACTAGTAAAAAAAAAATTATAATAATAAAAATGCCATAAAAATTCCATAAATCTTTCCCATAGTTCGTAGATGCTATAACTTTTGCA